>JBCNJP010000017.1:85939271-86130659 GCA_039602395.1 Deinandra increscens subsp. villosa | reverse complement strand
AAGCAGATTCGTCTTTACAAAGAAAAGTAGATTCATCCAGAAAATCCTTAGACCAATCATACCCTTCATCAGAGTGAGATATTCTAGCTTTAGCTGCTTTATTATGATCATGGTTATTTGAAGTACTTGGTTTAGACGAAGATTGATTGCATTCACGAGCAAAGTGTCCGAATGTGGAACATTTGAAACATTTAAATTTTGACTTATCTAATCCCAGTTTGTCTCCATGAATAATAGAATTCTTGACATGTTTCTTCATAAACCTTCTTCATCTTTTAACTAACATAGCAAACTGCCATTCCAAATCTAACTTATGTAGTTGATCATCATCCATCTGTTTTAAATCATCTGGAAACATACCAAAATTACAAATTTGACTAAAAATTGATCCAGAAGCAGATGATATGAAAGCAGATAACAAAACAGCTAGAGCTTCAGTTGCTTGAGCAGAAGTAGACTTGTTTGTTGATCTATCAGGAATAGTAAAACTGCAACCCGAAGAATAATCAGTATTTTCAGACTTTTCAGCAAGAAAAGCTATTGGAGGTGGATTAAAACTTGAATTAGAATGTGACTTTGCTTTAGCATGCAAGGTAGCAGAATTTTCGCCGAAATATAATTTAGGATTTTGAATGGATGGATGTGCTTACTTCTTCACAATCAGTTCCATTTCACGAGCTTGTAACTTGCTAGTTAATTGATTGAATGTCCAATTTGAGTAACTTGGATCATTAGTCAACATCATCACATAATTTTCCCACTTTTTGGGTAGAGCTTCCAGAAACTTCTCTTTCAATTCATCACTCTCTTTCTTGACACCTACAACGTCAACTTCATTGATCAAGTGTGAAAATCTTGCAATCAAATCAGACACTTTTTCATTATCACAATGTCTAAAATTATCAAATTTTTTCTTCAATACTTTCTTCCGAGTCTTCTTGTATTGCTCATTACCCTCATATCTTTCAGCAATAGCATCCTATAATTCCTTACAAGTTGTGTAATTCTTAAATGATGCATCAAATATTTAGGTAAAGCCATTATAAGAAAGCTGTACGTTTTCTTATCACTTGCAAAAAAATTCTTTTCATCAGCATCAAAATCACTTATCATCTTTGGCTTTCTCGGGCTTATCATCGGATACTCATATTCTTTTTCAATTGGGATCCAAAAATCAACATCTTGAGAAAATATGTGTGATTTATATCGGTTCTTCCAATTGTGATAATCTTCCAAACGTAGCAACTTAGGAACCTTATGAGGTGTTCCTATCTTGTTGTCATAATTCATCATTGCTTGCAACGATGTTTGAGCAGCTGAACATGCGTGAATATCACTCATCTTAAAATTAAAAATCGATCATCAAAACTTCGAACTCAAAAACGAAGGTCTTCCAAGCGGATTTTGGGGGTCAAACTAGAGGGTACTAGCTGTTAGGCGAGTAAAAGTATAGATCTCGTCGAGACGAAAGTTTTGGCTGGTATTAGCTCCCGTAACTCTTAAGGGAACTCAAGTTACGTCAGTTTTAGTGAAGACCACTTTTCTGCCAGCGGACCAAAAACTTCTCAACGTACCAAAATCTTCCAACGTAACAATCTAAGTACCAGAACAAATCAGCAGACCAAACCAACTCAGCGTACCAGTAGTGGACCAGAATAAGTTGCGTACCAAACCAAGCAGCGTACCAATTTGGTACGGTGTAACTATCAGCATACCATTGAATAACCGTCGCGTACCAAACTTTGAAGATTGTCTTTCGTACCACCACTCAGCGTACCAAAACTCTATGAAGATTGCCTTGTGTACCAGTCAGTGTACCAGTGGATCATCAGGCGTACCAACAGAATCAACCAGCGTACCAAACCATTTTCGACTGAATTTTGAGAATTTGGACGTTTTAGACTGTAATTTGCAGTAGTAAGCAACGAAAGTACACTAGGAACGATTTAGAATCAAATTTGACCTTAGAAACACTCGAAATTGAGAAGAAATGATGAAGCACGAAGAAAAACCCAACTTTCTCTCACTAGAAATTCGAATCTGACCAAATCAAAGCAGTAGAGCAACCTGGATTGCTCTGACACCACTTGTAAAATCACGGAAGGGATCTTTCTACTGCATGATTCGGTAAATCGATAACACAAACGTAAATAAAGCTTTGCTTTATTGATTCACAAAGAGAGAATACAAGGATTCTAGAGAGAGAGAGAAACACACTCAGTTTCACACAGTTAAGATGATAGAATGAACTATTTATAGTAAACATTGGACCAGACTGTTTTTGTATTTTCCTATGAACTGATAATCTATGTATATAAAGTTTGTGGTGAATAAGAGAAAAAATCAAAAATATAATAAGTCAGGTTATCGATTACTTGAATATGTGGGTTCCATGGTTTCTGTGCTTGATAAATTGTTACCTAACGCATATCAGAAAGCTATAGAAATTGATTTGATTTAACTGAAATAAACATGAAAGTGTTGTATCTATGCACAACTTGGCTTGCATGCTGATTATTCTGAAATTGAAATATGTGTGGTACATATATCTGATATGATCTCACGTTGCGATCTTTCTCACAAAAACATAAGTTATCGCATTTAGTTTTGTTGTTTGTTGATTTGGTTCATTTTAGAAAATTTTAAAAAGATTTTATGTGTGTTTTAACATACATTTGAAAAATAAAAAAGATTTTGGTGTGTTTTGATATAAAATTACTAAAATTCAAAAAGATTTTGTTTCTGCGTTATTTTCGATCAACTGATTACGGAAAACGGAAATTTCTTATTGTTTGAACCACAATCGAAGTTTAAATCAGCTCATCATCATCAAAATGTGCAAATTGAAAAATTATGATTTTTTGGGTACAAAATTACAAATTTGAAAAGTTGAGGGGTTAAAAGTGTAAATTGTCACTGGTACGCACGTACCAAAGTGATACGCAGGGTGGTACGCCTGTACTAAGTGGTACGCTGGGCCGGACCACCAGGATTATAAAAGGGATTATCTGGTACGCATTTATCATAATCAACGTACCACTCTCAAAAATACTCTGCGAAACCCTAAATCCTCCGTACCTGTTTTTCATTGATTTCTCGATCTATAACAAACCTCTGCTCAACTTGTTTGTTGCTCCAGGTAGCTACTATGATTCCGCACACTTTGGTTGTCTTGATTCATGAAATGCTTGTCTAAATCTCAAGAGTTTTGAGATTAAAGCTTCGGTTTTTCGCAAAACCAAACACATCGTCGGTTTAATCAGTTATCAAGCTTCTTTGTTGTTGTTAAACACATCTGTAGAATCAGTTTTGGATGTAGAACAAAATCTCGGTGTCTAATTTCACAACCCGTACAATTTTTGGACTAAAAAATGAGATTGACCACTCGGTGACAGTTCTACCGCCGTACCAAGTGGTACGCGCGTACCAGATGTGGTACGTGGTTTAATTGTGGTACGCGGTGGTACGTTTAACTTTTCTGGTATGGTCAATGCCTTTTGTTTAAACTGGTACGCCCAGACCAAAGTGGTCCGGATGACCAATGTGGTACGGGATGTGGTACGCCGACTAGGTTTGTGTCAAAGTTCAAAGTTCAAATGTTTCGAGTCAAATTAGAGTCAATTGATAGCATTATTTATTATCCAATTCAAATTTAACATGACTTGTTTTTGTGAATTTTCAGAAATGGCAGTGATGTGTCTGCAAGGTGGAGACCTCATTTTGGAGGAATATTTGAGTTTATGCAAAGTTCAAGAATCTACTACGCAGCAACATGAGTGTACGCTGTATAAAGATATTTTAAATACTTTCTGGAATGAAGCTCAGGTTGACTGTTTGGTTGTTCCACCGGTGATTAGATCAAGAGTTCATGAGACTAACATTGTCATTTCAGAGGATGATGTTCGCCGAGTGTTACAATTCAATGATAATGCTGATTTTCCTGCTGAATTTGACGAGCCAGATTTGGTCGGATTGCTTCAAAGAATCAAATATGATGGAAATATAACAGCAAGGTGGTTTGTCAAGGCAAATCTATGTCCTCCTTACAAGTATTTGATGCACGTGATAATAAGATGCTTTGGAAACAAGCTGAGAGGGCACAAAGAGTTTGATATGAAGGTTCTTTCTTTCTTCACTGCCCTGGTTATGAACAGAGATTTCAACTTTTCTGGATGGATTTTTGCATATATGAAAGAAAATATATTGGTGAAGCAAAAGAAGAGCCTTATGTATCCAAGATTCGTTCAGATGATTTTTTTGCTAATTATCCGAATCTTCCAAAGAATGCAGATTCTGTTTTGATTTTGAAGCATATGAATCAAGTTGATATCGGCAAATTACTGGTTTATCAGAAACGCAAAGGGTGAACATACCCCCACCGGTTAAGAGATTGATAGGTCACCTTGCAAAGCCAGACTATGTGGCTCCTGCTAATGGTGCACCTCGACATATTGATAGTTCTAACGATGAGCTAGACTATGATAACAATGGTAACCCAATTAAAGACAATGAAAATTCAGATGAAGATGAACTAGTGAATCAAGAACCGAATGTGCAAGAACCAGTAATTCAAAAGCCTGTTCAGCAACAACATCAAGATCAGATTGTTCAATATCTTGTTATTGAGAATGTGAGGGTTGAGCCTGAAGCAGTTAATGCTCAGGATAATGTGTTGATGTCTAATGCTGATGTTTCTGATGATGATGCGAGTTCATCCGATACTGAATCGGATTATAGTGGTTATGTTGAACTTTTGCATAACTCTAGAGGAATTCCTGTGAAGAAAGGCTTTAAATATCATATTGCTTACTTGAAGTCCAGGAATGAAGATACTTCCAAGTATGAGATTAGAACCAAAACGTCTGCTGATAGAGATTCTGATGAGGATCCATCTTATACTCCTGCTATGGAAGAATCGGTGAAAAAGACTGTGGCTGCTGACAAAGGAAAAGCCCCAATGCAATATACTGGGAAGAGAGTTAAAACAATGTCAAGGCCTAAGATCCTGGTTAAAAGGGGATCGTTACTTGCTGATGCGAGAAAATCTTATACTAGCAGTCTGTCGTCTAAGAAGCAAAAAGTTGTTGATAAGCAGTCTTTTGTTCCTACACAGCCAACTACAACCACTGTTGGTGTTCAGAGTTCTGGTGTTTCACCATTGAGAAAGATAATTCTCAAATCTTCCACAAGTTTGCTTCTGCTACTTCTACGGATGCTCCTGCTTTGTCTTCAATCACTACTGTTGATCTGAAACTTGCTTTGCATAATTCTAGACTTGATGCTTTAGAAACTGCTAATCGTCAACAAGCTGAAGAAATCAACGAATTAAAAGATGTTATGAAAGAATTGAGAGAACGAGATAAAGTAAAAGATCGTGAGATTGCTCCATTGTAGTAGATTTCTCTTTCGCTGGGTGAGCAACTAAATCTTTTGTTAAAAGCTTTACCTACACAAGGGGAGATAAGGCCAAATCCTGAGGATACTTTCAAAGATGATGATGATATCTCCAAATATTTGAATGACAATGATGATGAAGATCTAGAAGGAGGAATAGGCGGAGATGGTTCCGGTTCTGCTGATGCTTCAAAATTAGCCGGTACATCTGCTGCAGGTAGTTCTACATCTCAGGGGGAGACAAAAAGTAAAGATGTGTATGATGTGACCCCACTTACCAGAGTAGTTATTGAAGAAGGGGAGTATATACATCAGTACTCAAAAGAGCAACTTGCTGCAATATATGCTCTTAATGTTGAAGATATAGATAAAGTTCTTGTCGCTGAAGAAGGGGAGTATATACATCAATACTCAAAAGAGCAACTTGCTGCAATATATGCTCTTAATGTTGAAGATGTAGATAAAGTTCCTTTCGCTGAACCTTACAAAGAAAACGATTCTAGTGATGATGTTGAATATGAAGAGGAACATGTGGAAGTGGAAGATATGACGGCTGAAGAATATCTAGATGATCCTAAGCTCCATGGTAATTTCACTGATGATAATCATTCTAGAGGATTCAATTTCTTTGGTAAAGATGATGAGGAAGAAATTGAGAAGGAATTGAAAAAGAAAGAATATGATAAAAGACTGAAATAACTGAGTCTGATAGTTTCTCGGAAGAACAAGAGAAGAGGAAATTATTTGATAAATGGATGAAAGAGAAAAGGGCTAAGAAAGTACCCTCGGTGAAACCTACAAAATATGTGAATCAGAAGCGTTTCTTTGAAAACAGCGGTGAAGCCGTTGGGAATATTATAAGTTGGATCTATGATTCGCATCTCAAGTGTTATGCTATAAAGAAAGAATTTGGGATTATATATCTGAAGAGTGCATTAAGGTTCAATACCTTGCCGGTATGTGATGTTAGAGATTTGACCAGAAAGCCATTTCTGAATTATGATGAAGATGTTTTGGCTGAATTCTTCAAGAATAAGTTGCATGAAGAATGTCAAGGGAAGTTCAGATTTTTAACTCCTCAAAGACCGAAGTATACAGATCATCCGACGAAGATTCATCCGAGAACTGGGAAAGCTGTAGTAGTGTTGAAATACAAGAAGCAGTTCAATTAAAGAAGATACCTTTGAAGAGGCTTCAACAAGATTTCATAAAGACGTTAAAGTGGTGGTATTATGACGAGCAAACGGGAGAAGTGATCGTGGTGAAAGAAGAGAACAAGGTGGTGAGCATTTTTGATCCAATGTGATTGATCAATTTATCCAAAGCAGACATCGAGAAACTCTATCACAGCAATATTCTATATCAGGCTAAAGATGCTGATCAAGCGTTGCAATTTCAAAAGGTGATTAGAGTTTGTTATGCATTTGGGATTCACGCTGGAAACAACAGAAATCAATTTTGGAAGAAAACTAAAACAAAAGCTTCTAAAGACTAGCATAAGACAAGGGGGAGTTTGTTAGAACAAGTTAGTGTGTCTAATGCTAGGTCTAGGCATTTTGGTGATGTAAAGCTTATTTTGTAAAGTTTTTGTCTCAGCGTACCAATGGGCGGACCAGTTAGTACGCAGCTCCGGACCAACTGGTACGTTGGTTAAGTTGGTACGCTGGGCATGTGACTATAAATAGATTCGAGTCTTTTGTTCAGAGCATGAGAGTGAGTTCATACAGTCTTAAGTGTGTGTTTTCATAGGTGTTCTCTCTTTGGTTCTCTCTGTAATCGTTTACTCTTGATATCAATCAAAGAATCGTTTATTTACCTCGTGTTCACCGAATCGATCATATCACGCAATAGTAAGATCCTTATCTGGTTTTTACAGGGAATATGCTCTTACAGTTGAGTCCTCAGTACATTGGCTCGTTTAATGTTATTGATGAAATTGGTACTGTTGCCTATTGATTGGAGTTACCAGGGGAACTCAGTGGGATTCACGACGTGTTTCATGTTTCAAATTTTCGCAAATGCATAGCGGATGAAAAACTAGTAACTCCATTAAAAGATATCCATGTCGACGAAAAGCTTAATTTTTCTGAGCAACCTGTTGAGGTTCTGGAACAGTCCGTAAAGAAATTAAGGAGAAAACGGATTCCTATGGTAAAAGTAAAATGGGATGCTCGTCGAGGTCCAGATATTACTTGGGAATCAGAAATTGATATGCGGAGAAAATATCCCCATTTGTTTGAGCCTTAGAGAGAATTCCGGGATGGAATTCATTTTGGGAGGGGGGTGTGTGTAAGAACCCTGACCGAAGCACGGTTGTTAAAGAAAAGAAAAATAGAAAAACAAGAAATTTTCTAAGTGTTTGGCCTAATATGGCCGTATCACATTATTGTGATACGCCCGTATCGCGGGGCGTATAGGTCCCGAGAGATGATACGATACAAGCGAGTCAGGTCATGATCCAAATGCACTCAGGCACCGCGATACGCCCGTATTGGGTAAAACAATACGGCCGTATCCATCCGGAAGTATAAAATGCTTATTTTGACCGAATTTGGTCATTTATTTCATTGCAAGACAGTTCACTGCTGGTTTTCTCTCTTTTCCTGCGGCCAGAGAGTTCCATGGACTGAGTTGGGGTTCTCGATCCAAGAATTGAAGCCAAATCATCGTGGTAAGCTTTTAATCTTTACCTCTTTAGCAATTTGGTGAATATTGGTTTGGATTTCGAGATGAATTATGTTACAGAGGCTGTAGAAATCATCAAGGGTGTGGTTTGTTCACCGAAAGCATCAGGGGTTCAAGGTAAGAACATGGACTGCACATGCAACCCTAAATTCTTGCCAATTTGAGAAAGATCAAGGAAATGGGTTTTAACCCTTAAATTGGGTGCATGCAGTTGTTGCTGAGCTTGTTGGTGGATTCCAGGAGTGTCAGTGATCATTGTTTGAGGAAGGAAAACTACACTTGAGGTAAGATTTACATTTTATGTGAATTTACCAAAATTGAGTGCATGCATGTGATATGGTCATTAGATTGACATTCTGAGCATTTGGTTGTGTTTCTAAACCTTAAATAAGGATTAGAAATGATTTGGTACAAAAATTGGAATGGGTAAATTTGACTTAGAATGGTCAAAATGACTAATCATTATTCTTATCAGATGATGAATACGGTCGGATTGGTTTATGGGGATACGATCGGTATCGGGGGTCAATTGATTTGAGATTTGGAACTTTAGAGGTAATACGGCCGTATCCTTGTTACGACAATACGGCCGTATCATGGGTTATCTGATTACAAAATCTGATTTTGATGGTTATACGACCATATTAGGTGAAAGTGAATACAACCGTATTGCGGCTTTTCTAAAAGTTAAGAAACTGTTAAATGCGACCGTATCTGCTAAATGTGATATGCCCATATTCATCCTGGAACAGTTTAAAGCTTTTATTTTTCTTCTATGAACTAGAAATTGAGACTGTGAATATGGAACAATATTATTTTGAGATTACAATTAATCGTTTGGAACTAAATTGAAGTGATTATATAACATTAATCTCATTATACGGTTCGGAAACCCTCGGTTAATCATTCGGATGACTATACGGAGACCCGTTGTGTATTATTATGAATCCGATGATAAAATCAGTAGCTTAGGTACTGGTTTATGGTTACGATTATATATCGTAGGGTGATTTGCATCTAGACGTCGTGAAACGTGAGTTTAACTTCTTAAGTCCCGTAAATCTGTGAGTATCGATAGCTTCCCCTCTTTTAAACTATTTTAAATGTTTTGAGGTGCACATGAATTGTTTACTGCTTATTCTCTATTACTATGCTCTGTATGTGTGAGCTAGCTAGGTGGGTCCTATGTTGGGTAATAAGTTTTCAAGAGTAAGCTAATCTGGTCATTAAGGATTACGTATGCCACGAGGTGTATAGGGGTGCCTGACAGCTGATTAGGTAGGTAGCGTAATTGGTCTCATGTCCATGCCTTGATATTAAGTTATAGGATGAGTATGTGTCACTATATGCCTAAACATGAAGGGTAATACAAGGGCACACGCTTGTGTTATGCTGGATTGTGTATTGACCTAGGGCTAGATCATCAGTAGCTGCACATAGAGTATTAGTAACGGGAATTAGAATTTATATGATTGTTTATTGCCACGGACTCACCAACAACATTATTGTTGTTGATATGTTTTAGTTCATGGTGCAGTTAAGTAGCTTTAAAGTAGGTATCGTGTTGGGCAGAAGGGATATGGTTGGGGACTATTAATGAAGGATATATTGCCTAGACTTTGTATATTCAGATCTGGCATGTGTCTGTTGTCTTTGTTACCTTCTTTTGATTGTATGTTGTAGACTTTGTTATGTCTTAGAGTGACTGGGACCAAACCTTGTGTTAGCTACTTGGTTTATAGTACTCCTTGTAGCTAGTATTAGTTATGCATGTGGTCTCTTGTTTGTATTGGGTTGTTTGTTGATTGTTGCGTACTCTGACTATTAATCTGATGCTTCCGCGGATCCTAATACGAACAGTTGGCCCCATACCCGTACTTCCCGTCCTTGAGAAGGGGCGGAAAGTGGGGGTGTGACAAGAGACACCCGAATTAGCTAAAGTGGCCAAAAAATCTTGTCTCAACAAATAAGTAGTTCTTTGGGCGATAGAAACTAGAGCACTTATTCCTACATTCAGGAATCAACTTAATTGTAAAAAGGCGGACAAACTAGTTTATGTTCATTCGAATATCCATCTGATTTCAAGGTTTATCGAATCGTATAAAGGATCACACAAGAAGTGTGATATGGATCCCGAATCTGCAAACATGGAAAACCCGAGGATTGAAATTGAAGACATAGAGGAGGACGAAGGCAATGATAATGGCAAGGGAAAGAAGAAAACAAAGGGTGGTGTAATTTGGTACGTTTTATTTTGAAAATTTAGTACTTAATGTTTGTTTTGGAATTTGGAGTTTTGGACATCAGTAGCTTGACATAGCTTGACATAGCTTTGGCCATAGAATTGTTTGTTTTGGAATTTTGACTTTGTATTACCATAACTCATCAGTGGCTTTAGAATTGCCTTTTGGAATTTTGACATAGCCATTTTGACATCAGTAGCTTATTTTAATCTTTCTATTGTGTTATAGAAGCTGCATCAATTTGTAAGTTTGTAAATTTCTTATTTTGTATACAACCTGCACGTCTGCAACTTAAAAGTACTATATACTTGTTTTAACAGTTTTAAAACTTTGGCTACAAATCTTGTATATTACCTGCAAGTTGTAAATTTTGTAATTTTAGTATCACTTGATCCACTTAGTACATGTTCCATGGAGGCAGCCTTCAAATTGACATAGCATTTTAAAGTTTAAAGTTTAAAGTTTACACCTTAAACATCACATAAGGTAACTCTAAATTTTCTGAGGTCTAAAATTTAAATCTACATGTATCTTAGTTTTGACTTATGGTACATCGTATCATATTATATGGTACATCTTATCGGAGCGTACCAAAATGAGCCTACCCCTTCGTATCAAATTTTAGGGACCTAGCGAATTGAGTATCCGTACCACGTTTTTGTACCACGAACCATGTGACTATGAGCGGGACCATGTGACTATGGGCGGGACCATGGAATGACACGTAATCCTTGTTGGTTGCCGTCTTTGCCGTCAATGACGTGGCAGCGTGTTAGTGGGTGGTTCAAACGATTGGTTGGGTCATTTGGACAAGACAAAAATAAGTCATTTGAGCATAAAGTTAGTCAATTTTAGTTATTTTGATGATTTTTCATTAAAAAAACATATTTTTCATGCTTTTTTATGACCACAAGTATTATTATCATAAATATATATTATAAAAAAAACAATATATCACTTAAACCCAATCATTTGGAGTCTTTATAAAAGTAAATCAATTGGGCAACATAACTGAAAAGGAACGATGGCACTAGTTGCCAAACACAGGCAAGATATTTTCAATACGTACAATAATCTTGACAATGAAACTTGATGCTCATCTCTACCTTACTTCCAGACTCCTGTTTTATCTTTACTCTATATATGCATGTCCTTAGCCCTTAGCCCTTTGCAGCTTTCAACCGTCTGTTTGTGACAGAAAATGTTATTATTATTACCATTGGTAATTGCTATTATTTCTATTGGTCTGAAATGAGCGATGAATAAGTCACGATAACAAGCATCCACTTCTTTCATATGTCCTGATGCATACAAACGAATCAAAGTTCATAACTAGCAACTTAGCATAACAGTAGTTGTCGACTCTATAAAAACAACCTTAATGCACCTGCATTATGTTAAAAATGGTTTCTTCACCAATTGATGCCCAAAAACTCAGCCCACAAGCAGGTTAGTCCGATCTCTACCAAGTTATACAAAAAGGGTTTTCTATAACAATTTCGTTGTTAATTTCTTGACAGGATTCGTTTGCTAATTTTGCGACGGTATTGTGACATTTTAATGTTCATCATCTTATGTTTGAATAATATTTATTATTCTATGAATTGTTAACAATTTTGTAATTTGTTAATGAAATTCGATCCTGTTGAATTTAGGGGTGTTTATGATTCTGTTCCAAACCATAAAATTGTTCAAACCGGTTATCTGTTAATTTGGTTTCACGGGTTGGTTTATCTTGTTACTTTATATAATTGCCACTCAAAATTTTTAAATCGTGACAAAAGATTTTGTGTTTATGGTTTATAAAAAATTGAGTCATATAAAACCGATCTGACGGTTACATTTACCTATTTAATATTAAATTGTTTATATAATTATTTCGATCTCAAATGAACCGATGAATTTGGCCTAAAATCTTGCTTTGTTATTTGTGAAAGTTGGATTTGGTTCGGTTTTAAAATTGAACACTTTAGTTTGTGTTTTCAAACACCGTTTTGGCTCAGGATTTGGCCTAAAATCATATATGAAAACTTTTAGAAAGAAATTTTTTATTTTCAAATTTTTGTCGCAAATCGGTTAGAAAAAACTGAACATGGTAAAATACATCGTATTAAAGACCAGTGGGTAATCCGTCGCTAAATTAGTTGCTTGTTTAGATGCCTAATTCTCTCTTTTCTTTCGAATTTTGTGTTTCTGATTGAATTCATGTTCCATGACAGAAGACCTCAATGATTGTCCAGTCGAGCAAGTTCGACTCACGGTCCCGACCACCGATGATCCATCGCTGCCGTGCTTAACTTTCCGAACATGGTTCTTAGGGATCATATCTTGTGGTGTTCTTGCTTTCTTGAACCAGTTCTTTGGTTATCGGCAAAACGCGTTATCAGTGTCTTCGGTTATAGCGCAAATTGTGGTTCTTCCGGTTGGGAAAATGATGGCAGTGAGTCTGCCAACGAAACGATTTAGAGTTCGAGGAACCGGATGGTCATTTTCATTGAACCCGGGGCCTTTTAACATGAAAGAGCATGTCCTTATTACGATATTAGCGAATGCGGGTTCAAGTTCGGTTTATGCAGTGGGGATCATCACTATTGTTAAGGCCTTCTACCATACTGAAATTCATCCACTTGCAGCAATGCTGCTAACCCAGAGTACTCAGGTAAGTTTATGCAAGCTTTTATGTAGCAAGGGTGAAAAGCATAAAGGACCTGTTACAACATCACTAGAAAAATAAAGATGGAAGAAATAACTGTCAGGGTCCTCAGTTTGTTGACTAATTGTTTGACTCTGTTCCTTCACAAAATACCACATCTAAAAAGCAGAGTTTTTTTTTTCCTTTTTTCAACCCATCTCAAATTTAAACTATAAGAATCGTACCAAAAAATTTAAATTATAAGAATCATATCAAATAATTTTAGGCAATGAAAAAAAAGTAATTTTAAGCAATGATAAAAAAAAAAGTTAATCAAACATTAAATCTTGACTTGTTACCTGTCTCAAAATCAAATACAAACAAAAATAAAATTTCAAATGAACTTGAGTCACTATTTGTCTTAATAACAAATACAAATCAAAATAAAAACGTATAAATAAATCCAACCCATTTAAGGACCGTTACCCATTGTTCCAAGTTTAGAGGGGCATATCCGATTATGACCATGTTCTCTACATGCTTTGATGGAATATGATAAAAATTGATGTTGGCTTATGTTGTTGGCATAGATTCTAGTCAAAGGTTCAGATTGATTCAATCGAAGGTCGATGTTTATATTGAGAGGGAATACGATATTAGAGAAGAAACTTTGATGGTTGGTTTAAATGAAATATTGTACCATGTGTCATTTGACTCCAAGGTTACAGACCTAGAAAAGAAAAAATCACCCAACTAAACATTTTAACCAATCAAATGAAATCATCAAAATATACAATAGAAGCTTAGCTTACAAAAAAAAAAAACCTCAAAAATCTTTGACTAAGCTTGCAAAAACACAGAATAAACCGTTCATTAAGTCTTTGATGTCAATTTTAATGATTTAGTTGTTCACATTAATCCTTTTCCCCTAGAAAAACCACCAAAGACACCATTTTGTCTCTAACCAAAAAGCACCATATATAAATATAAAAGAAAAAGAAAATCGCACTTTAGCTAATTTCATGAATATTGTTATTGTTTTCTAATCCATTTTTTGTGGTTGGGTGAACAAAAAATGTAGCTTCTTGGATTTGGATGGGCTGGTCTATTCCGAAGGTTTTTGGTTGACTCTCCATACATGTGGTGGCCTTCGAGCCTTGTTCAAGTCTCCCTCTTCAGGTTCCACCCCTCTCTCAAAATGTTAATTAAATCCCAATTAAACAACTAATCTGAGTTCAAATTGTACGTAGAGCATTACATGAGGAAGAGAAGAGACCAAAAGGAGGCCTATCAAGGGTGCAGTTCTTCACCATTGTGCTCATTTCCAGCTTCGCATACTACGTTGTTCCCAACTACCTATTCCAATCCATCACCGCTCTATCGTTCGTGTGCTGGATATGGAAAGATTCCTTCAAGGCTCAGCAAATTGGCTCGGGTCTCAAAGGATTCGGTATTGGATCATTCGGCCTCGACTGGGCAACTGTTGCATCTTTCCTCGGAAGCCCGTTAGCCACCCCTGGGTTTGCTATGGTGAATCTGTTGGTCGGATACGTGATAATCTTTTACATGGTGATTCCAATATCTTACTGGAACAACTGGTATGAAGCGCGGCGATTTCCAATGTATTCGTTCAAGACTTACCATGCTGATGGATCGATTTATAACGTGTCAAAAGTGTTGAACCAGACCTCATTCTCCTTCAATCAAGTCGGATATGATGAATATGGGAAAGTTAATCTTAGCATATTGTTTGTGCTAGCTTACGGTCTTAGCTTCGCAACTTTGGCGGCCACCATATCACATGTGGTCCTCTTCCATGGGAGGTAATTATCAATCTTGTATGATTCTTTAAGCTAGGTTTACTAGCTAGACTGTTGTTGAGAACTTGTTACTAATTTCAGGACGATTTGGCAACAAACGAAAGCATCAATTGGCGCGAATTTTGGAGACGTACATACGAGGTTGATGAAGAAAAACTATGAGGCTGTCCCAGACTGGTGGTTTCATTGTCTGCTGATATTGGTGATTGGGCTTTCTTTGCTTACTTGTGAAGGATTTGGGAGGCAGTTGCAGCTTCCTTACTGGGGAATTATGTTAGCAGTTGCTTTGGCCTCCATCTTCACCTTGCCTATTGGTGTTATTGTTGCCACCACAAACCAGGTGAAAAATCATTTCATGTGTTTGCTAAAAGCACATGTTTTTACCTGAAATAACAAAGTTAAGAAAATTGGTAAAAAAAACATGTAACCTTGATTGATGAATAATATTGTATACATCTTTACAGGGAGTGGGTCTTAATGTTATCACAGAACTAATCATTGGGTATCTATACCCAGGCAGACCACTTGCAAATGTGGTGTTCAAAACCTATGGTGACAACAGCATGAGGCAAGCGCTACAGTTTCTAAGTGACTTTAAGCTAGGGCATTATATGAAAATCCCTCCAAAGTCCATGTTCATTGTCCAGGTATAGATAGCTAAATTAATAAACAGATATGTTAACTAGAAAGCAGTTGTGACTAATATATTGTGTTCATTACCCAACAGTTGGTAGGTACAATGATCGCATCGACTATCTACTTTGCTACATCATGGTGGCTCCTCACGACAGTTAAGTCTATCTGCGATCCAACCAATCTACCAGTTGGTAGCCCGTGGACATGCCCAGGGGATGATGTTTTCTATAATGCCTCGATTATATGGGGACTAGTTGGACCTCAACGCATGTTTGGGAACCTCGGGTTGTACTCCAAGATGAATTACTTCTTTCTGTTTGGAATTCTGGCTCCTGTCCCCTTCTGGCTTCTTTCTCGCAAGTATCCCGAGTGGAAATGGGTGAGGCTCGTAAACATACCGATCCTTATAAACTGTCCAGGACCACCGGCTCGGGCTGTGAACTATAACATGTGGTTCGCTGTGGGGATGTTCTTTAACTTTGTTGTTTATAAGAGGTTCAAGAGTTGGTGGGCAAGACATAATTATATTCTATCGGCTGGTCTGGATGCTGGGGTTGCATTCATGGCTATCCTTTGCTATTTGGTGTTACAAAATAGGAACATCAATGGACCGGAGTGGTGGGGTTTAGAGGTAGATGACCACTGTCCGTTGGCCAAATGCCCTTCGATCGCGGTCCCTGGTGGTGGTGTTGACATTCCAGGATGTCCGAAACTCCAATGAAGCATCCAAGAAAAAGTTTGAAATTTGTTAGTGTTAATGTTTTGTGCTGTCTTGGAAAGTATAATCTTGACAGAAGATTTATGTAGAATCTTAACACAAGATTTCTGTTACAGTAATGTTATGAAATTCAAGAATTATAGCATGTGTTTTGATCTTGATTACCACAAACATTTACGCAATAGAAAGGGTTTAAAACCCATTTTAGAGTAGTGCAATACATGCAACACCTAACATTCCATACAAGAAAGTTGCTGAATAATGGCTATAAATTTCGCCGCTATTGCTCCGGGTTGTTGCCGCTATTGCTCAATAGCGGCGACGTATCACCGCTATTGAGTCGTCGCTATAGCCTGGCCCCTATTGACTCCCATGTCGCCGCTATTTCTTGGATGTCGCCACTATAGCTCCTAGACCTAAAATACGTATTTTTCTTTGTATTTTATACATTTCCAGCGTGTCAAATACATATACGACCAAAAACAGCAGATATCCAACATACATACGCTACCATTTATAAACATCATATCATCATAATACACATAACCGTTACCTAGTTTCCAAGAAGTTTAACAAGTTAATAAACATACATACATGCAAACTAACAACTAGAACATAAAACTAAGCAATTGATGCCACCATTCTTCGCTGTCGTCGTGAGATCCCTTATCGTCATCGCCATGGTGTTCCTCGTCGTCTTTGTTATATCTGGCCCTAACCCAGTTTCTGACCCGACCCGTTGGGTCACCCACCTGATCCGTAGCCTAGTTCCATGAGCCATTTACAATGGGTTACGTGTGTTGAATTAGTCTGCCATCAGTTTTTGGTATTTTATGCATCTCCTTTATTGTAGCAACTCATGGTTTAGTAGTAGGAAGTTATGTAACTGTTTCCTTTCATTCCATATGTAGTTTCAGTTAACGTGAAGAAAATGGCAGACACGTGTTTATGAATCAATTGTGTTCTTTGAACAACTTTATTTCGAAGGCTAGTTCAATCGTGGCGGATTGAACGGTGATCAATGGAAGCGATAATCAAGCTAGTAGTAACTAGCTGCTTTGTCCTTGCTCTACGTTGAACCAGGTGTGGTGTGGTTGCATCATCTGACCTCGTTTATTATATCTGGCATCAGAGCCGAAACGTCCCGTTTTGACTCATACGTTTTTTTACATTTACAACACTTCTGATCTTCACAAGCATATTTAGCCATGGCGGGTGAAGGGTGCACACTAGAACAAGAAGTTAAGGACCTGCAGGAATAGTTGCGGTAATTAACGATCGCGATGCAAGGAGTAGAGGTAGTACTTAGACACCTCTGCATTATTAGGCAGACAATGATGATGACGATGGTTACTCCTCTGCAGATTCTAATCCTTTTGGTCGTAGGGTTCATTATCGGCAAGTTACCAACGACATCAAATTCGATATACCCGAATATGAAGGTAAGTTTGACCCGAATGAATTTATCGAATGGTTATGTACCGTGGATCGGGTCTTTGATTACAAATAGACACCCGAAGAGAAGAAGGTAAAGATTGTCGCTCTAAACTCAGAAAATATGCATCAACTTGGTGGTTCAATGTCTTCCCAAAGCGAGAAAAGACGGAAAGATAAGGTGAGAACATGGAGAAAAATGAGAAGCTAATGAAAAACAAATCCAGTCCCTCTTATTATGTTCAATCAAGCTTCTCTCAACTACATGATCTCCAACAAGGTATGAAACGGCTGAGGAATACTCTCGAGAATTTGAATACCTCGTTATGAAATGTGATGTGGATACCAATGATCCTCAAACTTTTATGAGATATTTAGGGGGATTGGAATCCCGTATTGTCAATGTCATCGAATTACAACCCTACTCTACTTTGGAGGAGCTCATTACATTTGCCCATAAAGTGGGCGTGCAATAGAAAGCTATAGGGGAATTCAAGAAAAAAATAACCCGTTAGTAAAAACTCCTCCTATTCAAGACCCATAATCCCCTAACCCACTACCTCATTCTCTACTCCAAAGCCTGTTGAGAACCATGAACCCATTTCAGCCCCTTCTGAGGCTCCACATTGATCGTTGTTTTCGATCTCACAAATTTGACCATATAACCTCGGAATGCCCCAATAAAAGGATCGTTACACTATCTGAAATTGAGTCATTAGTTGAGCCCAAATATGACGAAGAACCAAATGCAGCAGACTGGCAACAAGAGAAGGACGAGATTGCATTGGTTCCAGATGAAGGTGAAAGTTTGGTTGTGCCAAGGGCCCTCAACGGGAATGTTGTTACAGAAGCAACTCAGCAACGGGAAAATCTTTTCGAACTCGGTGCACCATTCTCAACAAGGTATGGTCTTTAGTTATAGATAGTGAAAGTTGCACTACTGTAGAAACCCAAACTATGATTTTATTTCTGTATAACATTTAAGAGAGTGCCACATGGACCAACTTTTAGAACTTGACACTTGTATACATTACGAGATTGCATCTTGCGAAACAAGCAAAAATGATAGAGGCAAAACTTAGGATAATCTTTTTTTTATTAACCTTCTTTTCATTCTTGTCTCGTTGCTTTACCCATTTCCCTAATTTACCCTTAGTTTATTGATGCATGTGAGATGTATATCGAATTGCCTGCAAAAGTGACCTTTAAATTTATAAACTAAATAGTCTTTCTACGCATGCATATAGGAAAGCGGACCTATCGTATAACAATATTAAGGTAAATTAGGGTCGACCTAAGGAAGCAATGGTGTCATCATGACTAACCTAATATAAATCATCGAGACTCTGTCAAAGTGCTTAATGTCTAAGAATAACCTATAACTTTAGGGTGAAAACATTAATGAGAAAATAGATATCATCTAAGACTGATCACTACTTAGCATTACCTAGACTTGACAATGACTATCGCAACCGAACTGTCTTATGGATACAAAATCGCTAGAGACTGAATCTGCAATTAAAACCACATCCACAACAAAGAATCCACTAATTCAATGACCTATTTATAAGACATCAAATACATGATCTAAGACCTGGGACCATAAACTAATCCTTTTTTGAATGACAATGATAGACTAACAATTATGACCATACCACATACCATCACATGCGCAATATATTTAGACACTTCACTAATCCTTTGACCCAAGACATGGAATCTAAGATTCATAACTAAACATAAGGACACACTTCAATCGAAACTGACTATTCAATAAACATCATCACTAATTCCTTTCTAGGCTCGATAAAGTTCCTAATCACATATTGATATCGCTAGATAACAACTAAGAAATAGCAATCGATTTGATAAGCATGATACGTCTAAACTTCAGATCATACCAAATACTAATAGGATTAGATCAAATACTCAAACAACAACACAAATCTGATATGCAATAAGAATCACATATGTTATACTCAAATCATTGTGTAATGGGATAGATCAATTATCAAATCATAGATAAAAATACCAAATAGTTCACATTGTCTTAGACGATATCAAAGAGGATTAGCCTCGCATAGTTACTAAACAGAAAACAACAGTAAATGTAACAAATCTAAACATTACGAACTTAAACCGAAGGAAACTCTTGTCAAATCTTGGATCAGGAACTTGATAAGCACTCTAAACAATCTTTGATCAACTACTTGGGCTTCTACGAACGTAATCTGGACTCTATTTTGTTGGAACTCTGATTATGAGATGCATGAAAATAGTGAATCCCCTGATTTATCTAACAATGAATCAGAACAGCAGTCATCACAGGTTGAACAAGAGAGTCAAACTGAAGAAGAGTCGGTTAGATATGAACTCCTGCCAAGAACTAACAGGGGTGTACCACCAAAAAGATACTCCCCTGAAAAAGAAGCTCGAAGGTCTAGATATCTGATGGCGAATATAGCAAAAGGGAACTTATCACCAGAGGCCTAAAACTTTACCACCTCTCTATACTCAGAAGAAATTCCAACTTCAATCGAATAAGCTTTGGAGTCCAAAGACTACAGAACGACAATGAAAAATGAAATGGATGCATTGAGAAAAAATGACACATGGGAAAAATGTAGTCTTTCCCATGGGAAAAAAACAGTGGGATGTCGTTGGGTCTTCACTATAAAACACAAGCCAGATGGAACCATCGAAAGATACAAAGCCCGTCTAGTTGCAAAGGGATACACTCAAACGTACGGGATCGACTATTCCGGGACGTTTTCTCCAGTAGCAAGATTGACACAATCAGAGTCTTGTTCTCTATAGCTACAAATAAAGAATGGCCTCTTCATCAGTTTGAAGTGACAAATGCTTTCTAGCATGGTGAACTTAAGGAGGAAGTCTATATGGACCCCCCTCCGGGGTTCATGGAAAGTTCTAATCCAAGAGAAGTGTGTCGTTTGAAGAAATCCTTATATGGATTGAAACAGTCTCCTCGGGCCTGGTTTGGCAGGTTCACTTTAGCAATGAAAAAATATGGCTTTAAACAGAGTAATTCGGACCATACCCTATTCCTTAAACGAAAGGGTAAACTCATAACTTGCTTAATTATTTATGTTGATGATATGATAATCACAGGTAATGATGAGGAAGAAATTACAAGGTTGAGAACAAGCCTGTTCAAAGAATTCGAAATGAAAGATCTTGGGAGACTTAAATACTTTTTTGGAAGTGAAGTCCTGAGGACCAAACAGGGAATTTTTATTTGCCGAAAGAAATATGTTCTCGACCTATTGGCAGAAACAGGGATGATTGATTGCAAACCTGTGGATACCCCTATGATGGTGAACCAAAAACTCTATATGGAGAAAGAGGCAGAGTTGGCTGACAAGGGAAGGTATCAACGGATAGTAGGGAAACTAATCTACCTTTCACATACCCGTCCAGACATTGCTTATGCAGTAGGAGTCGTGAGCCAATTCATGCATCAACCTCAAGTTTCCCACATGGAAGCCGTACTAAGAATCATCAAATACCTCAAAGGGACACCCGGCCATGGAGTTCTGTTCAAAACAAATGGACACTTAGAGACCCATGTGTATACTGATGCAGACTGGGTGGGAATGTTGGTCCCAAAACAACAATCACACACGATATCTATATCACAAACAAGTGTGGAATCCTTGTTTGTGACTGATTCGAACTAGAAGATGATGAAATAGACTTGATATGAGATGAAGACAAAGCAAAACAATCAAATCTTGAATGAAAACCGATCAATCTTTTATTGATATGTGTTTGCGATCATGAATACAAGAAGGAAACAAAAATCGTAATCACAAAAGCTAGCTCTAATCATAAACTACTTGGGTATTTATACTACCCATACAATAACCCTAGCTAGAATCATAAACCCAAAAAGGTGAAACCGGCCCATGAAGCCCAATCATGAACACCTCAAGCCCAAGTCAATGAAAGCCCACATGTCTAATGTTCATGCCTCATAAGTATAGCCCAACAATCTTCCCCTAGGCATGAACCATTAGACTGTCTAAGGAAGAAGAAAATCAAATCGGAAGGTGTGAGACTCCTTCCTTGACCACCATTCACATTCCATAATCCGATTTGCTGCTCCATGAAAAATTCCCACCCTTATAGCATTTTCATAATCAAGTTCATCACCAAGAATAGGTTGGGTGGCCAGGAGCTTGATATCACGTTCTCCAAACCTGAGCAAATCGACTGGATCATAGAAGCGAAATTCTCGTATCTTCTTGCAAACTACCACCACCTCATGAGTTGTCGATCATAAAACCAATTATCAAAATTTCTCACAAGCGTACCATCTTCAACCTCGTCGAGCATATTGATCACTCGACTTCTTTTGGTGGGAGGACGCCTCACTTCTTCCAATAGGCTCATTTGTGACAGGATCAGTTCTAGTCTGGACCCATCTTGTTTGCTTGAGGTCAAAGTTTGCAAAGTTTTCTTCAAGATGGCTCATTAGATTGTCACGAACTAGATCTCCATGTGCATTCCTCCATCTGTTGATAAAAGGAGCCCTCAACAAATTTCTCATTTCCGTCTCTGTCCAGGAGTGAAATTGACCCCGAGTTCTGTAGTACTCGACTGGACTGTACACGTCTCTGATCACAGCAACCAGTTTCTTCTCTCCATCATAATGCCAACACAGGATAGGTTCACGACTCCCCCTTTTATCGATTTCACATTCTCTCACATCAATTGAGTACAGCTTAGGGGGAGGTCCTTGGAAGAAGTCTTTGAACCAATTGTCGTGACTTTTTGGTGCCTTTGAGATGAATCTTCCTCCTCGAACATAATCAGAGATCTGCATGGAGTCATCACCTTCATCTTCTGGCACTTCTTCAGCAGTTTAGGAACCTTGAGAAGAACTCTGCCCTGGGTCACCCTGAGCATTTGAGCTACTAGTCCCCTTTAAATCTTCTAACTTCTTCCTTAATTCAAGAAACCCAACATACAAATACCCAATACTTGCTTCATTCTTGCTCTCCTTCACCTTCAGCCTCTTGTTTTCTTCCTTAAGCTCTTTTATCTCTCCCTCTCTCTTCCTGTTTTGAGATAACAGAAAGTTAATTTGAGGATCAGCACTTATCCGAAGGTCTACAGGGAGATCACCAGTTTGAACACTTTCTCCGACAAGTGTTGGATATGGACAAAAACTTGGAATGATTAGGGGCTGGCTTGATTCAGTAGAAAAGTTTATCCTCACTGGACTGGGCTCAACAAACGAGCTATCAACTTCAAAGAATTGCCTTTGCTCATGAACTGGGCTTTGTTCATTCATAATAGGACTTTCAGTTTGAATTGGAGTTGTTTCTTGGGCATCAACTTGATCATCAACCTGAAATGTGCTCTCAACATTTGCAGGCTCAGACACCTCATCATTCTGATCATTTGCACCTGATGATTGTCATACCCCAACCAACGGCGGAATACGTTAGGGCATGAGGATTGTTCAGATGCTCATGACAACTAACTAAAGTTACCAATATATAATAAACACGCCACTCTATTAAATATAAAAAAATATAGTCTTACAAATCATGGGAAAATCCAACAACCAAACAATCCAAAACATAATAATAAGTATTAGTAACTAGTCTTATTAGGTCAACTAGGTCCATATGCAATCCTAAGTGACATCATCAACTTCAAGCATTTCCCGCAACATGTATAATATAAAAAGTCAACTACGAGAGCTGGTGAGTAAACATAGGTTTTAAATAGCATAAGTAAAAAAAATAGCGATTCATGTGACAAGTGAAATTCATAGATTATGTGTAATATGTTATAAAGGTGTTGTGTAACCAAACCTAGACATTTGGGAAATCAATCACCCATTGAAAAAAATAATACATTTTCAATATAGTGGGTGGGTTGTCGACCAATAGCTATTATTGACCCATAGGCTTCCAAACAATCGTTAATGGTACACAAGCGATTAATGACTAGCGACAAGCGAATACAACATATAGATTCAACACGTATTACATATCAAGAATACACATGCACAACATGGGATCGCATAGTAATGTAGATAGAATAATGATTAAAGATTTTGGAATAAGATACAATGTTGCACCCCAAATAATGAAAACGAAAACGGGGCTATGATTACTCACCTGATAAGCAAAGCAAGTCAAGTAGCGAGAGAAAAACAACGAACACGAGGAAAAGCTAACCCTGATGATAACCTAAAAAATTCGAAGAATCGACAATTGTAACGACCGATACGATTACCAAAGATTAATTGGAGATTTATTTATTATTTATTGTTGATACATAGTCCTGATCGTCATGTGAAGTATCGAATACAAGACAAAGACTCACAAGATTGCTGAGGTCCGAACTCACAGCGAACCTGGAGTTCGGACAGCTCCGAGCTTGTGACCGAACCTGAGGTTCGGCCAGTCGTGGTTTCAGTCTATAAATATGTTTGTCTTGTATAGAATTAAGTGGTGCTTCCGTGTCATAACTTTCTCTAAGTGTACTTTGTGGTTCTCTGTGGTTAATACAAGTCTCCATTGTATTTACTCTCTGTTTTTTACTCGTTTACACTGATTTCTATACGGCTAAGTAGAAGATCCACACGCTCAGGCAATTTCAATTGGTATCAGAGCTATAGGTTTACTCTACTAGTCGGAGATTAGTGTTTTTCGAGTTATCGAGTTCAAATTCACGTTTTTGACTTTCAAAACTCGTTTTTCATCTTCATTTCTCGAAATTATCGTTCAAAACATCATGATTCACGTCAAATATGTCTCTGGTTGTTCGTGTTCAGTTGATTGAGTGTTTACAGCTCGAGAGGTGTCAATTTCAGTGAGTTTTTCCAAGTTCTTCCGAAATTTCGCGTTCGGCCGAACTTCACGTTCGGCATAACTGCTCCGCACTTCAAGTTCGGAGGACTCTCGGTCATAACCGCTCCGAACTCCTGGTTCGGAGATCGTTCGGAGTGCGTTCGGTCTATTCTTCTCGTTCGGTGTGTGTTCGGACAAGAGTCGGAGAGTGTTCGGAGTTAACAAAGTTCGGTGAGCGTTCGGACTGTGTTTCTGTGTTCGGACAACGTTCGGAGGAAGTTCGGAGGGTATATTAGGTTCGGACGAGGTTCGGAGTGAACAGTAACTTGTGTTTCGAAAATGTCCGATTTTCAAGCGTTCGCGGCTATTCAAAACTCGGTTCAAGCAACTATGCAAACGATGATGAACTATGATAATGAAATTGGAACAAGTCAGAAAGTTCCCAAATTGCTAAAGTTGGAAGATTATCATAGTTGGGTTAAACGATTCGAAGCATATGTTGATACGAATGATATTGATATGTGGTTATCGTTTACTGAACAATATGTTTACCCTAAAGATGGAACTGGTGAACCTATACTTCAAAGAAAAATGTCTTCTGAACAAAAGAAAGCTTATCAAGCAGAGAAAAAGGCTTATGGTACTTTAACGATGGCATTACCTAAAGAGTTACTTCATCAATTTGCTGGTAACTACACATCGAAAAGTCTATGGGATGCTTTAGAGAAAAGATGTGAAGGCAATGACCAATACAAGAAAAGTCGACAAAAGGTTTTGAAGAAAGAGTTTGATAGTTTCAAACATTATCAGAATGAAACGATTCCCAATCTGATTGCAAGATTTGCTCATCTGATGAGTGAAATGCGCTTGGTGAATCTTACTAAAGATGAAGCTGATATGAAAGAGAAGATTTTAGAAGCTCTACCTGAAAAATGGGAGAATTATGTTATGATGATTACTCATGACAAGGATTTTCAAGGATTGTCTTTCAATGATTTAGTTCAAAGAATTCAAGCTAGGGATATGGAATTGATGGTGAACAAGTCTCTTCCTACACAAATTCAGAATCCGGCAGTGTATCATGGTGAAAATGATTCTACCAATAATGCTGGGAAATCGAATATTCTTAATTCTGCACCTCCAACAGCCTTTCTGGCAGGTAAATCTGAATCTTCAAGTTATTCTTCTGCTGGTTGTACTGTTTCTATTCCAAGTTCTTCAAATCAAACTGCATTATCTGCTCAAACTATCGATGATTATAATGCATTAATGTCTGCTTTGGTATCTTCGTATTTTGGTGTTATCACGGGTGCTGTGAGTAATGCTGAATTAGCAAATGAAGATTATGATCAAATTGATTATGATCATTTGGAGGAAATGGATCTAAATTGGCAGTATGCAATGTTGGTTCGACGAACGAAGAAATTTTTCAACAGAACTGGGAAGAAGAGATTGAATCAGGAGGGTAAGATTGGTTTGGATAAATCTAAGGTGAAATGTTATAAATTTTCAAATTATGGTCACTTTGCTCGAGAATGTCCAAGTTCTGCAGATCATAAATTGAAGACTGGTCAACATGCACATTTAGTTTATCATTCACCAAATAAAGTTGAGAAGGTTGAGATGAAGTCTGCTAATCTTGTTCATGATTGGACTAGTACTTTTCCACAGTCAAATGAGTTTGCATGGAATGCTGATACTGAAGCTAAAAGGAATAATTCTAAACCTGCAATTGCTTTGACTGTTCGTCATATTGAGGATGATAGCATCTTAACAGATTCTGATTCTTATTCAAGTGTTTCTATGGTTCAAGAAGAATTCCCTAAAATTCCTGAGAGTTCAAAGGGTGACAAGACTGAATGTCTTAATTGTAAGAAATTTCTTCAGGAGATTGCAAGTTTTGAACAAAGTCATCAAATTTCGATTGAAGAAATAGTGGTGTTAAAGCAAGAATTGGAAGATTTTCAAAAGAAATATTATGAGTTGGTTCATGTTCATGAAGGTGTTTTAAAAGAAAAAGCAACATTGGCTGAAGAATGTGAGAAAGCAAAAGCAGAAGCTTTAGATGCAGCTCAAGATTTTGAAAATATGTTTGAGAAAAGTTATCCGGTTCAGAAAAAGTATGAAGAAGCTACAGCTCTTATTGCTACAACTGCTGTTACTGTTGAAAAGCTTCAAAACAAAATTTCTATGCTTCAAGATGAAAATACTCTCTATCGTGACAAGAATGAAGTGTTGACTAAGGATGTTGAAATTTACAAGAAAAAGAGAGAGAGAGTGTTCTTGAAGAATTATTTGCTGAATGTGAGATCCGAAAGCTACAAACTTATGAATATGATGATCTCAATGCAAAATTCATCAAGTCACAGAAAGAAGTTTTTGAAGCTCAACAAAAGATCAATGATTTAACACTGGAGATTTTGGAGTTGAAGCGGCAAGTGAAGAATTGCAATTTATCACCAACAATGCTAAATTTCTTATACAAGCAGGATCAGAGTTCAGATAGTTCTCAGCAGGCTGATGTTCACTTGGTTCCTCAACCAGTGGATTTAACTGAAGTTACTGCTGCTCAGATTGATCCAAAAGATGAATTGCATGATTATTCCAAGTTTGCTACTGCACCCAAGAAGAATAAATCTAAATCCAAAAAGAAGGAAAAGTCTTTGGGTGAAGCTCCAAACTTTGTGTCAAAGTCTGTTTTGTTGGAGAATGAGAAGATATTTGATAAGGTTGTGTCAAGTTCTTCATCTGCAACTGAAGAAGAAAAAGTTTTGGTTGAGAAGAACAGGCTGAAGGATATCAAAGCCAAATTTACTAGTGAAGCTAAGGTGAGAGAAGTTTCAGGTTTTTCTTCAAGTACTTCCAAGGTTTCAGGCTCCAAACACAAAGGTCTGGGGTTTGTTGTGAAGGCAGATTTGATTCAAACAACGAAACCGGTGAAAGTTGCCAAGGCTCCTAAAGCAAAGACTGCAAAGAAATTACCATCTCAGAAGGAATTCACTTCCTATTCTGGAAGATCGTCATCTTCAAGGAGTCCATCTCCTAGGTATGATTCCTCTGATGATTTCTTTGACAATTTTGATTCTGAACATTCATCAGGTTTTTCAAAATCCAAATCTTTTTCAAATGTGTTTAGAGAACGACTCTGTTATGTATGTCGTCAACCTGGACATCTTGCTACTGATTGTCCGACGACTACATATATCCACAAAACTGCTAAATATGTGGATAACAAAGGTCAAATTTTTGATGAACCTTGGTCCCCAAAGATGAAATCAACTCGTAAATCGTCTTGGTCTAAACCAAGTACGTCGGTTGAGTCTGATTCAGGTTCTGATCAAAAATTGAAAATTTTACCGATTTGGAAACCAAAAGTTGTTTCCAAGGCCAACAATGACTTTGTGGAAGACACCGGGCGACCCGACGATGTTACATCGGGTCGATCCCAGAGCGACTAATGATTTATTTGGTGTCAACAGGTGTTTCAGGAAGACCTTTCAGTGATTGAATAATTGCTGATTGTGAAATATCTGTTCTAATTAATCTGACTTTCAAAATAATTTTTGTTTTCACAAAAGCTAAAATGCAAAGTATTCGTGTTGGTTGATCAATTTTTCGTTTATTTTCCACTCCATCTCATTCTGAGGGGGAGTTTGTTTTTGCACAAATTCAAAAATAGCGTTTGTTTTTCAAATCGTAAAAAATGAAAATCTATACATAGAATTGTCATTTTTAGGGGGAGAAATTTGAAAAAAGCCAAAAACATTGAAAAATGAGAAATTGTATCCGACATGATTGGGAAATGATGGTACATTGGCTAACATCGTCTGACTCATGGATAAAATAGATGAAAAAGCCATAAGACCATTTGATCGATGTGTAAGGTAGGCTCGGCATATCAGAAAGTATACGAATGTGATATACACTAAATCTGATGCTTGACCTAGTGGACACCATCTTGATGCATATCTCATGATATATCAAGAAAAATATATGTGAAAAATAAAATGAAAAGTCACTGTGTATACATGTGTTCATTTTGCAAAGATTTAATCTTGTTTGATTTTCTTTATTTTGTTAAACGATCGGACTTTCTCTGCGTGTCGAAAGACCGACCTGATTGTTGTTCGTTTGACGTTCTGCTTTATTTTCTTTGGTGTTTCGTATAACTCATCGGACTTTCTCTGCGTGTACGGGAGTACCGACCTGATTGTTGTTGAGTTATACAATTTCAACTTGTTTTATTTTCTTATTTTGTTAAATCCGAGGCCTTATCTGCGTATCGAAAGATCGACCTTAAGGTAGACGATTTAACGTTCTTATTTCTTTTTGCATGGAACACAGTTGACTATATCATGAATACAATCATTATGTGATTAATATCACAAGTGAAGTCACAAAATGTGATAAGCAAAACATATCTGAGTATGTCTGATAGTGTGGGGTACATTGGTCAATGCATATCTAATAAATACATTAACATATCCAGATGTTATGAGTATGATTGTGCCAGAGTTTAATGTTGGACAAAGTATATCTGCAATCGGCATGGTTTATGTGCTACAATAATCGAAATTGAAGTGTAGTTCAGCATGTTATGACCAATATGATCCCAAGTCGTGATCTTTCTCACAAAAGACAAAAATAGTGTCTGATTCTGTATGTCATTTACTTTTTTATTAGAAAATACCAAAAAGATTTTAGGTGTGTTTTGATATAAAGTTTCTAAAAGTCAAAAAGATTTTGTTTCTGATTTGTTTTCGATTGATCAACATGGAATACGAAATCATTTTCAAAATCAAGATATCTTGGAGTCTCGAAGAGACGTTTTGCGCCAGGATTATTTATGTTGACAGGTTTCTAAGTGGAAGAAAAGCATTACAACTTCAAGTCTTCTGAAGGTTGTTGACAAAGAGACTACACACGTTGCAATATCAAGTATTCAAGATTAAACTCATCGTCTAGATCGAGGAGGAGTTTGATTGAAGATACAAGATACAAGTTTTATTAAGAGGAGATGATACTGCACATGCCGAGGGGGAGTTTGTTGATACATAGTCCTGATCGTCATGTGAAGTATCGAATACAAGACAAAGACTCACAAGATTGCTGAGGTCCGAACTCACAGCGAACCTGGAGTTCGGACAGCTCCGAGCTTGTGACCGAACCTGAGGTTCGGCCAGTCGTGGTTTCAGTCTATAAATATGTTTGTCTTGTATAGAATTAAGTGGTGCTTCCGTAATAACTTTCTCTAAGTGTACTCTGTGGTTCTCTGTGGTTAATACAAGTCTCCATTGTATTTACTCTCTGTGTTTTACTCGTTTACACTGATTTCTATACGGCTAAGTAGAAGATCCACACGCTCAGGCAATTTCATTTATGTTAAGAATATTTTTATTTAATAGTTATTGTTACTAAAAGACCCTTTTATGACCAAAAATACCGCTTTTGACAATTAATCAAAGTTTAGGGTTAAAACTATAATTTCTCAAACTTAGGGGTTAATTATGTCAATTCAACAAAGTCTTAAAAATATATTTTTTCCAGAATTTAGGTTTATTACTAAAACATCATAACAATTCTGAATATTTCATACCTTTAGTAAAGTTACACTTTTTACCCCTTATGTTTCAATAATTACATAAATGGCCTAAAAGTTGTAATATTTTGCGACGGTCATATTTAGACTTATGAAAACCTTAACATATGTTTATTAACATCCCAGAAGTGGGTTAGCAAGTTTCATTCACTACAAAATTGTTAGATTAGAAAACTATGTGATAAAACACTTACTTTAACGGGTCAAAACTCATAACTCTTAGGTTTTTGATAAAAGTTCAGTTTTGATAGTTTGAAAACATCATAATATACTTGAAAGATTATTTAGGATAGATTACAACCCTTGGTAAATGGTAATTGTGATTTTTGGTAGTTTTTCCCCAATTAAAGTGTGCGTTTAAGGTTTGACTTTTGATACAGAGGACTTTTGGTCAAATCCAGAAATGAGGTATTGTAAAGCACACAAAAACAAGAAACTTTGATGAAGAAACTTACTCGTGAAAGTTGAAGGAAGCTGGTCAAATCGGAAGGTCAAACTGATGGACTTTGACTTTTCAAAACGCAAACGGTTGGACAAGGCACGAAATTAAGGCTTCAAGAAGCTTGAGGGATGTTCATAGGAGAAATATCAACTGGTATCTATAGGGTAGAGGGTCGTTTAGGGTTTAATTTGAGCATAAGTGTGATTTTGGTAAGTCTTGGAGAAAAAGTCAATATTTTCAAGTATGGAAATGAATCAAATTGATTAATAAATTCGAAGTAAATATGGAATTGACTTGAAGAATAATTTAGGGTACATTTAGATGAAATTACAGGAGAAAACGGATCGAAAAACGAGTTTAAAACGAAGATTTTAGGCCAAAAATACCCCCCAAATCGAGCTGGTTGTGATCAGGTATGGAACAGTAGATATAAGCTGTGGAACTGGACAGAGATCACAATTGCAGCGTGGCTAGAGGTGGTTACAGCGCTGGACCTTAAACACTGAGGTCCTGTGTTGAATCCTGGCAGCTGCCATCTTTTTTTTTTCCTTCTTCCTTTTTTCTTTCTTTATTATTATTTTTTTTCTTTTCGCCACGCATTCGTTACTTATCGGATTTAACCCAAATTTGAAACACAACTATACTAGACCCATAAGAACATGTTGAAATTAAAAAAAAACATTTTGATATTTTACGAGTCTCCGAAAACGCATAAATATCGCGAGCCGATAATTTTCTCGTTTTAACTCGAAATGACCCCAAATTTTACGAGGAGCTATATTCGTCATATAAAAACATCATGCAATATAAAAATATAATTTTTGAGACTCACGGGTCGTCTGGTTAATACCGAAGTTGCGCGAAAACCAAAAAATTGTTTCACTTTGTGTTTTACGCGTATTGTTTGTCTAAAAATAAAACGATTAATTCATTTAACTTGGGAAATGATCATGAGCATTTAAAATCATCATTTGAACTTGGAAGCTAATAAATGTATGAACTACTTTTGTTTATTGATAAAATGAATCCCAAACGCGCGTTTAATTGAGAAATAAATTTATTCATTTGCTTGAAAACAATCTTAATTATTTAACCATCTTAATAACGTAAAAATGATTTTTGGATTACGAAAAATGGTGCCAAAAGTTTAATCACATGTTTGAAACGTTTTGATGGACTTCCAATCCGGACGGTGAACTTGAAACGGGTTGGGTTTTGCTAACGGGTCGGAGGCGGATGTTACAATGATTCAAACACCATCAGACTCGAGCATGTCTTCTGAAACTTGAACCTGATAGATCTTGGATCAGATTTCTTTCCTGATGAGGGTTCAGGCACATGATTAGGTTCTGCAAACACATCATCATCAGCAACATTATCATCTAACTCTCACGGGATTGAACCACCACTTGAAGAAGACCTTAAGTCATCCCTTGTTCTCTTGTGACTGATTGGCTCCAGATCACCATAAATGTCATCCGCCAAATTCTCATCCTCTGGGAAAATATCGTCCATCACATTCTCCTCATCTGAAGGTATATTCTCTGGTTCCCCCTGAACAGCCACTGGAACATCATGATCTTCAGCAACAAAATAATTAGCCGCAGGTTCTTCAGGTTGCGGATCTGCTTCTAGTTCTTGTTCCCTTGCAACCTCAGGGAAAGCACCTCTTTTAGCCCACTCAAGTCTTCCTTGAAAAGTGCTATTTCCCCTTCTATCTTGAGTTTGTAGACCAAACACACCATCATCCATGAATTTTATATCTAGTTTCTCAACCGTTTATTGTATCATTGGATACTTCCTCATCACCACCATGTGTACAAATCTTGGAGTCATGAGAAATTGCTCTCTAGCACTCAAGCCAGCATTACCCACCCAATCTAAGAGCATCATCTTTGAAAAGTTGTATTCCCAATCCAATGCAAGTGCAACAAATGCTGTGCCATGCACCTTGTTCAGTTGATCGAAGCTTGTTCTCTTTCCCAAGAATGATTTATGTAAGTAGTGGGCCAAACACATCCAGTATTGTGGCAATAGCTTCTTGAAGATTGGTGGGAATTTTCCTTCATATCCCAAAAGACGTGCACCCTGTAACACTGCATTCTTAGAATATTCCATTTTGTCTTCTGCTCTATCAGTAATATTCAGCCCCTGGCGAATATCTTCTTCAAGGATCTCAATTCTGCGGTTTTGAAGAGTTGCAGTGATCCTTGTTTTGTCAGCGTTTGCCCTGACAGTTCCCCAAAATTCTCTCACCAGTTGTTCATCTATCAGCACGTGTGTCCTGAGAGCATGATTTATCTTGCATACATTCATCCTAGCAACTAGAGAGTAGAACAACTGCATGTGTTTCTCTGGAGGGTCATCTACATAAGCAGGTATGCAATGATCTCTTTCAAAGTGAATTTCTTCCTCAATCATCTCTTATGCCATCTGAGAAACCGAGACACGTGCATCAGGTTTAATCACAACATTGAGCAATTATGTTTGTTAAAGCCATCTTGAAGTTCAATTGATTATCACATTATCCTTTTAAGTTCTAAAATCTCAAATGAAACTTTGAAAGGAAATTGATTTTGTCTCAAAGATTAACACAACACACTCTTAAAATTAACTGTTCAATTTTAACTTTAAAAAAATTAAGTTTGATAAAATTTAAAATCAATTTATGATTATGTGACCGTTTACGATTTTAATTCAAACTCTTAACGGGTTTACGATCCGAAATTGGGTTTACGATCCGAAATTGGGTTTACGATCAGGTCAAGTGAGTCTAGTCGTAAACCATATGTCCAATCGTAAACACCCTAGGTCGTAATCACACGAAATCGCAAACACTGTCCGATCGTAAACGCCGTCTATCGTGAACATGGATTAATCGTAAACTCCATCGTAATCATCGAAAAATCATAAACATCATCGGAAACACCGAAACGTCGTCTTCTTCCTTACGACGATCGAAATGCAGAGATCTACCATTGTTGTACCTGCAAATCTTCACAAACCCATCAAAAACCGACATTGGTGCAAAATAAACATCAAACACTACCTTTTAACTACCACAAACATAGAAACGGCTTCTAAACTTGAGTAATCGATGAAAAAACTCGAAGAAAAGGAATGTGATCAACCGAGAGACAAGAAAAACAGAATCGGTGAAGATTCAAAGAAGAAACGGTTGATTGAAGTGTGTTTTTATGGTCGGAATAAGAACGCGAAGGCAGTGGTGCACTCGATTTCAGCCGTGAACAGTCGGAGCTAGCCGAAAATTGATTTTCCGGTGAAAGGGGGCGGTTAGGGTTTCGGGAGACGCAGTCGTAAACACCGAGAGGGAAGGAGGAGGCGGCAATCGTAAACGCAAAGAAGATTAGGATCCTAAATGAGGGGTTTTGAGAGTTTTGTTAAGAAAAATTTTCATAAAGCCCCCCTCATGTTTTCGAAACATTTCAAATATGCCCAACCTCATTTAAATGATAACTCACTTGAACAAATGTTAATTTTGAAATTTTTGAGAGTTACAAAAACTTCCCCTCAGACTCATACCCCGAGAACCTGATCTTGATCATAAAAAATGAAATTTTAATTAGTCAGAAACTTAGAAAAAAGATATAAACATAACACAAAGATAACCTAATACAGGAATTAAATATTTACTTGCCTTGAAGCTGATGTTTTTCATGGATCATACCAGACTTATCTTTGACTGAGGAACCCTTTTCAGCTTTCGTTACTCGACGCTCTAGACGATTGCCAGTATATTTGACCGCATAAACTCACATCCAGTCATGAAATACTTGATTATGGTACAATATTACCGTCATGTTTAATCGTCCCCACACCCAATTGTTCATAGCAAAACCTACCCAACCTCTTTATTGAGGATTCACAAACCCCCAACTTGAGGAACTAAGCACCACCGTTATGACTACCACTTATTTCATTAATCATCTGTCAGTGATCAGGTCGACCGCATAAGCACGCAAAGAAGACCAAACTGAATGATTATTTTATTATCTTTTCCTTTTCTTTTCATTCTTCTTTTTCTTTTCATTTTTCTTTTTCTTTTCTGGGGTGTTGTCATAACAGCAGAAACATGGCGTGTGAGAGAGTGAATACTAGGTAGTTACCACTCTCAACCCATTTTTGCTGGGACTCAGTTTTTTAAACTATGTAAACTAGGATGGAAAACTAAACATATATAGAATTTAAGTTTACTGCACTTACACTGGTGATCATAGTTTTTGGGTTGAACTTACCGACATATCATCTTTGAGCAATCTTTCACTTCAGCTTTACATGTGTCAGTCTCCGATTGTCTTGGACATTTATATCACTTCCTACCAACTCAAGACAAACACAAAAGACTTCATAAAAACCTCATACAGATTTTCAGATTTTCTGAAACTATAACATTTATTCCCCTGTTTTTATGAGACTTTTGAGATATAAACACACACATTTTTTTAATTGAATAAAGCAAAAGAAATTGAAAACAAAAAACTACGTACAAACTGTTTTGATCAGATCATTCCTTGAAGGCAATCATCCTCAGGCCTTCAACACACATTTCAAAATTTTGATGAGGAAGGGGCTTTGTGAAAAGGTCAGAAACATTTTGATCGGAGTTTACCTTTTCGAGCTGAATCAACTTCCTATCATAGCAATCACAGATGAAATGTACCTTGATATCTATGTGCTTTGATTTGGAATGTTGAACAAGATTCTTGACAATTTGCAGAGCAACAACATTATCACAAAAAATTGGAGTATTAAGGAATTTCATACCGTAGTTAGTGAGCTGATTCTGAATCCACACTACCTGCGAGCATCCAGCTGAAGCTGCCACATATTCAGCTTCTGCAGTTGACTTAGAAACGGTATGCTGCTTCCTGCTCTGCCATGAAATGAGTCTGTCTCCCAAATATTGACACCCACCAAATTAATTGTAATTGAATCTTGTATATTATGAATGCGATTGTACAGGTATATATAAATACATCATTTACATAAAGCACCCTCTAGTCTAATATATATTTCACTAAACACCAATAACTTAGACTAATATCCCCCCGCAAGCTAAGGGGCGGGGAGCGACCTTGAGCTTGGATCGTAGATATGTAAATCGTTGTGATAGTAATGGCTTTGTAAACACATCCGCAATCTGGTCATCCGATGTGATAAACTGAACTTGAAGATTCCCTCGAGCAACTTGTTCTCGGAGAAAGTGAAAATCTATTTCCACATGTTTTGTTCGGGCATGAAATACTGGATTTGCGGAAAGGTACGTGGCACCCAAGTTGTCACACCATAACGTGGGGGCTGAAGTGACAGAAACCTTAAGTTCATGCATGAGAGCCCGAAGCCATGTGCTTTCTCCAACAGTGTCAGCAAGAGCTTTGTATTCAGCTTCTGTAGATGACCGAGAGACAGTCTTTTGCTTGCGAGCAGACCATGAAACCAGATTTGACCCAAGATATATGGCATATCCCCCCGTGGATCGACGGTCATCGGGCACCCAGCCCAATCAGCATCTGAGAAGGCCGTCACACTGTTGAACGTGGAATCAGCATAGGCATGAAGGATGGGGTCAGATTTTTGTTGAATGAGAAGGCCATGTGAGGAGGTCCCCTTTAAATATCATAATATGCGTTTAACGGCTGACCATTGATTTTCTGTAGGTGCATGCATAATTTGGCAGACTTTGTTTACTGCGTAAGCAATGTCTGGCCGAGAGAGAGTGACATACTGAAGAGCCCCAACAATTTGGCGATACTTTACTGGATTTTCACAAGCGGGACTATCATCGAGGCTAAGGTTGGCGGTGGTGGTCATAGGAGATGTAACTGGTTTTGCATCAGTGAGCCCTGCACGTTGAAGAATATCCTGGATATATTTCTGTTGAGATAGGATGATATCAGCACCTGTATGGACCACCTCAATACCCAAAAAATAATCCAAACGACCCATATCCTGAACCGGAAAAAGCTTGCTAAGACGGTGAACAACTTTATCAATAGCTAAGGGATTGTTACCAGTTAGGAGGATATCGTTCACATACACCAGCATATATAATGGAGTGCCGCCTGAGGAATAAATGAAAAGTGAGGGGTCTGTTCTGGACCCTCTAAACCCAAGCTGATGTAATGCGGATGAGAGACGATGAAACCAGGCCCGTGGTGCCTGCTTTAAGCCATAAAGGGATTTGTGAAGAAGGCAAACATGATTTGTTCGTTTGGGATTGACAAACCCCGGTGGTTGCTGAAGGTAGACTGTTTCTTGTAACTCCCCATGCAAAAAGGCATTCTGGATATCCAACTGTCGTAGGTTCCACTTTTGGGTAACCGCAAGGGAGAGAACCAGTCTGATAGTGGTTGCTTTAATAACTGGGCTGAAAGTCTCCTGATAGTCAATACCGGGCTGTTACCGGAAGCCTTTGGCCACCAGACGGGCCTTGTAGCGGGTGATGTTGCCCTTTGGGTCCCGCTTAAGTTTGTATAGCGACTTACAGTCAACAATGTTGGTGCCAGGAACACGCGGCACTAAGGACCATGTGCCATTTCTAATCAACACTTCGTACTCGACCGACATGGCTTGACGCCATCGCGGATCTTTGTTGGCAATAGTAAAGGATGTTGGTTCGGTTTCAGGGTCGGATGTAGTGGTGTGGAAAGAGCTAACATTGTGTGGCTTGGATTGTTTGGGGTTAGGCCGAAGATTTGCTGGACGGGGACGGAAAGGATTGTTAGCTGCGGCGGGTTGTTGGGAGGAGTTGGCCTCGGTGTGAGGCGGGATGGGTTGGGGAGTGGAGTGAGTGGTTTGGGAAGGAGCTGTGGAGATGTTTTTGGGCCGCCGCTGATAGGTGTGTATGAGGGGTGGTTTGGGCATTGGAGGTGGTGGAGGTAGATGGTCATCGGTTGGGACGAGCTGGGGGTAGGAAGAGATGTATGGGTCAGGTGTGGTTGGTGGTGAGGGTGGAGGTGAGGTTTTGTGGAATGGGAAGCAGCGTTCATTAAATCGGATATGGCGAGAAATGTAAAGGCAATCGGTTTCCGGGTCAAAGCACCGGTAACCGTGATGTACGGGACTGTACCCGAGGAAGACACATGAGGTGGATCGAAAATCCATTTTGTGTTGGTTGTAAGGCCGAAGGTGGGGAAAACACTGGGAGCCAAAGACCCGAAGAAATGTGTAATCAGGTGATCGATTAAATAGGTGTTGGAATGGGGAGGTGGAGGAGTTGGTGCGGGAAGGCATGCGGTTTATAAGGTAAACAGCCGTATCAAAGGCAAAATGCCAGGAACATGGGACTGCGCAAGAAGAGTGAGGCCGGTCTCAACGACGTGTCGATGCCGGCGTTCCACGGTGCCGTTTTGCTCACTCGTGTGAGGGCACAAGAGGCGATGGATAATGCCAAGATCCTGAAAGAATGGTGACAAGTTTCGAAATTCCCCTCCCCAATCAGTTTGTACCGATTTGATTTTTGTGTGAAATTGACGTTCAACCATTTTTATGAATTGTTTAAAGGTGTTGAACACATCAGATTTTGATTTTAATGGGAAGAACCACATGAATTTAGAAAAATGATCTACACGTAGCAAGAAATATTTGTGACCATCAAATGAAACACTGGGAGCGGGTCCCCATACATCACAAAACACTAAATCAAATATAGATGTACTTTTAAATGACGATGACAATAAATGAAGTTTTGAAGATTTCTCAATGCAACAAGAATCACAAAAAGATGGAAAACTAGAGTTTTACAAAGGTAAATGATAAAGTTTTAACATAGACTTCAAAAGTTGAGGATGCGGATGTCCCAAACGTTGATGCCATGTTGTTGGAGACGCACGAGTTGTAGAGAAGGACACTTTGGGTAGAGGTTGGAAGCTTGGTAACTGGAACGAGTAGAGCCCATCATTTTCCGAACCCGTGAGGAGGGTAGTGTGTGTAGACGTGTCCTTCACAGAAAAGAAAGTTGCATGAAATTCAAAGTAAACATTGTTGTCTTGACAAAATTTTTGAACCGATAAAAGGTTTCGTTTAATATCAGGGACATGAAGGATATTGAGAAGGTTAATTGTTTTAGTAGGTGAGCGAATATGAGATGAGCTAATGTGAAGTATGGGGAGACCCTTACCATTACCAACATGGAGGTTGTCATAGCCTTGGTAGGATTCGGTCGAATCAAAAGTTGACTGATCTGGAGTAACATGGTGACTTGAACCGGTGTCCGAGAGCCACACGTTGGATGCTTGGGACCTATAATCTGCAAAGTTTGTCGACGGTTGTGACCGAGGCCAGATTGTTGTTGGGTCACGCTTTGGGCAATCTGTTGGGACATGGCCTATCCCACACCTGTTACATGTTCCAAAAACAGTGTTTTGATTAGTTGCCCAATTGAATTGATTACCTTTACCACGGTTGTTGTTTGCACGGCTGCGATTCTGCACTTGGCGAAACTGATTTCGGTCACGAGGCGGGGCTGAGCGACTAGAGTAGAAGGCTTGTGGTGGCTGATTTTGAGCCAGAATCTGCACTTAAAGTCCCAGCTGCGCTGCAAGCTGTTGGACAGCCAGAATGGCGTCAGTTTGGGATGTAGAAGGGGGTTGTGGCGGGATACTTTTAGCCGCAACGAAGGCTTGAGATGGCGCAACAGCAGGGGCTGACTTTTTCAGCATATACTCGTGGTCAGCAAAGAGAGCATGAAGTTCGTTGAACGCTAGTTGGCGTGAGAGGCAGTGGACTTGACCCCGTTGTATTCTTCACGCAGCCCTGAAACAACCAGCATCACGATATCTTTTTCCTTCATCGGTTCCCCTATATTAGCAAGAGCAGTGGCATATTGTTGTGCCCTGTTAAGATACTCAGACGATGTCTCTTCGGGTTTCATCTCAATTCGAAGAAGCTGAGTTTTTAGTGTGTATTCACGGGAACCAGTATGCGGGGAATAGGCTCGGTCAAGAGCCAGCCACACCTCTCGCGAGGTGGTGGTTCCCTGAACATGGAGGAAGGATGCTTCGGATATTGTGGAGAGTATGAGCATACGGATATGGGCATCATTGGCGACCCATATGGCGTATTGAGGGTTTGGAGCAATGGATGGGGCTGCAGCAGGGGTGTCGGTGGCTGTTTGGGTGGGTGTAATGTTGATTGTGGTGGGTGGGCAAGGAATGGAACCATCTACATAACCATAGAGGCCGTTGGTGATGAGGAAGGGGGTGATTAATGTCTTCCAGTAGCCATGATTAGACTGATTAAGGGTGAACCCAAACTTGTGTGAGTTATGGGTTGTCTTCTCCCTTTGATCGAAAAGTTTGAGTTCAGCCATGGAGGAAAAGAAGAAAAAAAACAGGATGCAGAGGAGGAAGGAGCCTGCTGCTAGGGTTGCTAGGGTTGGGAGGAGGGTGTCGTAAAAAATGAAGAGGAATATGGCTGTGATACCAAATTAATTGTAATTGAATCTTGTATATTATGAATGCGATTGTACAGGTATATATAAATACATCATTTATATAAAGCACCCTCTAGTCTAATATATATTCACTAAACACCAATAACTTAGACTAATATACCAGTAGTAGATTTCCTGTCAAGATCACTACCTCCATAATCACTATCAGTAAATGCAAATAATTGAAAATCAGTACTCTTAGGGTACCAAAGCCCAAGCCGAGGCCTGCCCTTTAGATACCTAAAAATACGTTTGACAGCAGTTAATTGAGAGAGTTTAGGATTAACCTGGTAACGTGCACACACACACACACTGCATGCATGATATCTGGCCTGCTTGCTGTCAAATACATGAGTGACCCGATCATTCAACGATACATGAATTCACTCACTAATTCCCCATCTGCATCTGCTGTCAGAAGAGGTCGGGATGCCATGGGAGTAGAGATGGGCTTGGAGTCCTGCATCTTATACTTTTCCAGGATTTCATTCACATATTTTGCTTGATGAATGAGAATCCCAGATTCATCTTGTTTAACTTGTAATGCCAGGAAAAAGTTCATCTCCCCTTGATCACTCATCTCAAATTTCTTTCTCATGATATCTTCAAATTCGATGCATAACTCTTCATTTGTTGACCCGTAGATGATGTCATCCACATAAACTTGCACCATAATGATATCATCTTTCACCTTCTTTCTGAACAAAGTTTGATCAACCACTCCCCTTGTATAACCATTTTCCACCAAATGCTTTGATAAAGTCTCATACCATGTGCGTGGAGCTTGATGCAAACCATATAGAGCTTTATCCAGCAGATACACGTGATCTGGATGTTCCTCATCCACAAACCCTGGCGGTTGAGCCACATAGACCTCTTCATTCATTTCAGCATAAAGAAAAGTTGTCTTTACATCCATCTGATGCACAATGAAGTTGAGATATGTTGCTACTGCAAGGAATATTCAAATTGCTTCCAATCTAGCCACTGGTGCATACACCTCATCATAATCAATCCCGTAAACCTATCTATGACCTTGAACAATCAACCTGGCTTTGTTCCTCACAATTACACCTGTATCATCTTTATTGTTCTTATACAACCATCTTGTGGGTATAACCTTCTTATTTTCTGGTCTTTTCACTAGATGCCACACTCCCAATTTTAAAAATTGATTCAGTTCATCGTGCATAGCCTCCATCCAACTCGGATCTTTAAGTACTACCATCACATTTGGAGGCTCTATCTGGGAGATAAAACATGAGAACATGCAGAAGTTGATGTCACCCATGCGGCTTCTAGTAGTGACACCTGCTGACACTGGTCCGACCACATTGCTAAGAGGATGATCTCTGTTGATTCTTGTGGCTTGAACATCTGGTACTGAAACAGAGACAGGCAGGTTAGTATCATTAATATTATCATTCATACCTTAGGTTTCTGTCTCCTTCTGATCATCATGAGTTCCTGAAGATTCTGGAACATCCGCATTATCATCCTTAGGAGCTGCTGCTGATACATAAGACAGGCCATATCAGATGGCGGAGGATTACCCATGTTAAGAAGATAAGAATTTCCTCGTCTTGGTGTATGCATCAAGACACACTCCTCAGGAATCTTGACTCCAGGTGTCCACTCAAGTTTCAATTTTGTTTGAAAAACTTGTTTTGTTTGAGAAACATCTTTTGATGTAGAAACCTGTTTCTTAACCTTTGTTTTACCTTTAGGTTGAGAAATCCTTTTTGTTTTAGGTACCTGTTTTTCAACAAGTTCAGGTTTCATCTTATCTTTTCTTTGGTAAACTCCTTTAGGTTTGTAAGTTGGTTTTGGAGTTTTGCCCACATTCCATTTTTCATCAACAGGCTTTGTCACTGGAGTTTTAGTGTTTAAAACCTTAGACTGTTGTGTCTTCATTGGTTTTGAACTCTGCTTTCCCTGAGACAAAGCTTGTTGTTTCTGATTGTTATTTCCACCTGTCATCATTTTCTGCAACATACTAGTCCGTGGGTTTTACGGATAGTATGGTTGATAAGGTCTATTTAAACAATTTGCAGCAAAATTCCATGGTTTTCCACAATGGAAACAATTCATAAGTCTAGGCCCATTCACATGACTACAAACATACGAACGTCTTGGGTATGATGACTTCCATTCAGGCTTATCATCCCATCTGTGTATGAAATGTTTTGTAACTTTTTCAGGTTGCTTGATTAAACAAAACTATTATGATTTTGACTTGTTCGTTCTGTTAAAAGTAAACAACCTGTGGATAAGGAACAAATTCCTTGGGTTTAGACTCACGACCAACTTTAGTATTGGGCACACGAATTTTAAAACCATTAACTAGTTCATTAGAATTAGAAACATGTTTTGAAGACATAGACAACATCAATTGTTTTGACTTGGACGCATTAAGTTCAGACACAGATGCCAAAACATCGTCCTTAGGTAAATCAGAAATTAAACTACTAGACTCATGACACTCTTTGACTCTCAAGCATTCGACATCCTTCCCAGACACATCTTTGATCCCTACTTCATCTGCACATGAAACAAATATGACAGAAGAACTAACATTATCGTTTAAAGATTCCTGGGATGGACCCGGTTCACAAGTGAATGTCACCGATTTATCCTGATTACCCAAACCATAGGTCATATGTTTCTCATTTTCTAACTCCTCTTCAATCATGGGTTTCACACCAACCAAAACACTATTTATGGGAGGTCCTGCTTCATGCATTTCTGATTCAGATCTATCTACCTGATCCTCCTCATAAATCATACCTATAATATCTCTAGAAACAGGTTGGGGAACACCATTCTTATTTTTTTCAGATGAGCTAATTCCTATTCCTCCTCTATCCTTACCAAATCGAACATCAATTAGGCAGGTGGACAAAGCCTTACCATCTTGAAGCATTTTTTTTGTTTCTCATCTGATTCACATCTAATTTCACTTGCATCTCATTGTTCTGATGTTTAAGTTCATCTACCTGCTTCCTAAGCTCAGCTATTTCTAACTTAGCATTGTCATACAGGACAGACTTCTGAGAGGCAAGGGTTTGGTATTTCTCTATATCTAGTTTCTGGGCTTTGACTTTCTCCTCACTCTTTTCCCATCTACCCTTAAACAAACTTCTAGAACATTGCATATCAAATAATTCTATCTCACTATTCTTCCAAAGTTGTCTAAGGCCAAGAATTAAACGTGCACAAGTGGGATTAGTACATACCTTTGTGTTGTCGACCTCGGTTGTAAATGCTTCCTTGTCTTCAACCAGGTTCTCTTCCTTATCTCCTGACTTCTCCTCAGTGACCACAAATGCATGCTCCTCCTCAGAATCATTCTCCATCTTAGCAATCATAGCACGAGTTAGACTGAGTTCCTTTACCTGCGAAGCCCATTGATATTCCCCACAATCCTGCACAACCAAAGCCTTTGTCTCTGCTTTTCCATTACCATCTCCAGCTTTCTTTTCTTATGGTTTCTCCTTCTTTGGCTTTGTACATCCCCTTGTAAAATGCCCGTACTCATCATAGTTGAAGCATCTGAGCTTGCTCTTATCAAAACCCATCTTTATCTTATCCTGATCCTTCCACACATTCTTCCCAGTTTTTTCCATAAACTTCTTTGCTCGGAAAACTGCCATTGCCATTTGCCAGGAAACATCAAGCATTTCCACATCTTCAGGATTAATCTGGTTCAGTTCTCCTGACAACATCTCAGTAGGTACCAATGTTCCAGCCAAAGGGCATGATAACTATTCATAAATCCCATTCCAAGAGCGAAGTTGGGATCATTTGTAGCATTTGCCTCATCAGGGTTGACCGTTCCATTAGAATTAGCTTGGGATCGAACCACGAATGTAGTTGACGTTGTGTTTGAACTCGAATCATTTGCAGACGAACTTCCAGCCTGTTTTGACCCTACTTCTTCAGATAGGATTGCCTGATTTAGTTTTCCTGCCATACTAAGTGAACTTAGATGATTCAGCTCTCTCTATTTATCATCAATCATCTTTGACTTCAGTTTGTTAATTAGCTCATCAACAGATAACTCATCCAGCTTGTTGTCTTTGATTATTGAAATGTTGGTATTCCAGGACTTGGGCAAACTGTTCAAGAGTTTCAGATTTTTATCCTCCAGTCCGGGTTCAACGTTATAGCTTGACATTTCAGTAATTAAGGACGCAAATCTTTGAACTTGAGCTTCAAAGGACTCTCCTTGAATGTGATTGAACAAATTGAACTCTGCTTCAGCATCTATTTGCGGCTCGCCTTGATATCGGGATTTCCTTCATATGCTACCACCAGAGCATCCCAGAGTTTCTTTGCAGTCTTGTATTTTTTAAACCCTTGAGCAATCTCTGGAGTCAATGCAATTGTCTTAATAGCATATGCTCTCTCGTCCTTGTTACATTTTTCCCAATCATCATCCGAGTATTCTGCTTCAGTTTTCACCACTCCAACTTTTCCCGCTTCAGTGTGAGTAGGAATGAATGCCCCATTGACAACTGATCTCCAAAGTCTCAAGTCAACACTTTTCAAATGATTTTGAAATCTGTATTTCCATTCAAGGAAGTTGTCAGCAGATGTGTTTCCGATCGTAAACAACAGTTTACGATTTTGACAGGCTTGCAGATCGTAAACACAGTCGCAAACACCCCCGGATCGTAAACAGATTCGTAAACCCAATTCTGATCGTGAACTCAGTCGCAAACACCTCCAGATCGTAAACGAAGTCATAAACTCCTAAAGACTCGATCTTGAAGTCGTAAACACCATTTTCTTAATCGTAAACGCTCAAAGTTCGGATCTTGAAGTCGTAAACACCAAATTCCAGGTCGTAAACACAAAACTGATGAAGAACACCAATCGTAAACACTAGCAGATCTCGTAAACACCAAGAACAGACCCAGAAAACTCAGAAAAACCTCCACTTTTTCAGCCAAACACTCGAATCTAATATCGTGGAACCTCGAATCAGATGATTCTAAGCTCTGATACCAATTGTTGGTCCCAAAACAACAATCACACACGATATCTATATCACAAACAAGTGCGGAATCCTTGTTTGTGAGTGATTCGAACTAGAAGATGATGAAATAGGCTTGATATGAGATGAAGACAAAGCAAAACAATCAAATCTTGAATGAAAACCGATTAATCTTCTAGTGATATGTGTTTGCGATCATGAATACAAGAAGGAAACAGAAATCGTAATCACAAAAGCTAGCTCTAATCATAAACTACCTGGGTATTTATACTACCCATACAATAACCCTAGCTAGAATCATAAACCCAAAAAGATGAAACCGGCCTATGAAGCCCAATCGTGAACACCTCAAGCCCAAGTCAATGAAAGCCCACATATCTAATGTTCATGCCTCATAAAGTATAGCCCAACGGGGAGATAAAGGAAATCATAGATCAACATCCGGCTACTTTACTCTCGTTGGTGGAAACCTTGTTACCTAGAGAAGCAAGAAACAGAAAGTGGTAGCCCTCTCAAGTGCTGAAGCAGAATTCCGAGGGATAGCACGAGGCCTAGCAGAAGCATTGTGGATACGGAAGCTCTTAAAAGAAATTGGATACCCTCCAACTCGAACTAGCAAGATTATGTGCGATAACAAGGCGGAATTCAGATTTCAGAAAATCCAGTTCAACATGACCGCACAAAACATGTTGAAGTGGATCGACATTTCATCAAAGAGAAACTAGAGAACGGGATCATTGAGCTTCCATTTATCCGGTCAGAAGATCAACTCGCAGATATATTAACAAAGGCGGTCAATGGGAAAATTTTCATGCACTGTCTCGGCAAGTTGAATATTGGAAATCCCACTGCCCAACTTGAGGGGGAATGTTGAAATATTCAATAAATCAGCTTTCGTCTATTCCTAAAATAGTCCATTGACCCGCTACAATCAAGATCTCAATATGGGGGCTGATTTCTAGGCTTGGCTAATTGACAACCATTATCTGCAATGTCCTTTATTACATTTCCTTGTTTAGCAAAATGTAGTAGGCTATTTATTCCATGTATAATGTTTCTTGAGACATATTAAAAAATACAACAGATCTTCACCTTCATCATTCCTTTGATTATCATGGTTAACAATAGAGGCCCACCTTCTAGCATCATCTTCTATGAAAGGTTGTAAGAAAATCGGTACATCAATTGGTTAGCAAACACATAAAACCTTGTTGCACTTCAATTAGATATGGTGTAAAAACTTGTAACTTTTGATATCAGTTTTCTAGATTATAATAAATATTACTAGTTATTAGATTATGAAAATATTAGATAATATTTTTGATATATGAACTTTATGTTGGTATAATCAGAGATCGAGTAACGGATAGAACAAGAAATTCGACTAAAACATGAATGAAAAATCTTGATTGAATGTACAAATGTTCGACCCTGTATATACACAAGAAGCGATGCGTTCACAGTGTGAAACGCCGCCTCTAATAAACCAGTTATAAACTTTTAGACTTGACACAACAGACCCTGAACTATTTACAATAACACACTGACTCTAAACCTGACTTTGCATATTTACAAGACTGACCCTTAAACTTTTAACTACTAATATATTTAGTTTAACACCAATACTCCCCCTTAAACTAAATATTGTTTAAACGAGGTCTTCAACTTCCTTCATTATCCGATCACACTAACAGTAATCCTTCCTCCTCATACTCGATCAGGTTTGCTTCTTCTTTCTTCTCTTTCCACATTGGACATTCATGCTTGAAATGTCCAAGTTCATTGCACTTGAAGCATCTCACATGATCTTTGCTCTCGCGGACTTGATTACCACCTTTGTTCTTCCAAGACTTCCACTTTTTATCTCGGCCACGTTCTGACTTTTCTTGACTTGAATTCTCATGACCACACTGCTCACATTTGTGTCCCTTATCCTTCTGCTTTCCTTCTTCTTTAGAGAACAAGAGTTTGTATTGCTGATCTTCCTCCTTCACTGGCTTCTTAGTTCGTTCTTCAAAAGCCTTTAATCTTCCCACAACTTCTTGAAACGACATCCTCTTTATTTAAATAAACTGTTCAACTGCAGCAAATATATGCATGAACCTTTCTGGTACTGAACCCAACAGTTTCTGAACCAATCTTTTGTCTTCCATAGTATGCCCCATACTACTTCCTTGTGATGCAATCTCACTAATCTTCCCGGCATAGACATTAAGTGACTCGTTATCTTTCATCTTCAAACGTTCAAATTCTGACTCGGGCGATTGAACACGCGCCTCCTTAACTCTATCTACTCCAACATGTCGAACCTTCAACGCATCCCAAATTTCTTTCGCCGATGTAAGGTTAGCAATTTGCAACACCATGTTTTCTGGAATTGCTTGATAGAGCATTGTAATTGCTGTGTTGTTCTTCTTTTGATCGACTTATGTTCCTGGATATGGTTCGATCGCTTCCCAAATTCCATGGACATTAAAGATTGCCTTAATCTTTACAGCCCAAATTGTATAATTTGTAGAGTTAAGAACCGGGCACTGAAATGTCATTGACGCCCCTCCTTCCTTAACCGCTACAACTTCCTTGCCCTTGGATGAATAGTCACTCATTTTCTTTATTCTTTTCCTTCTTCCAATCTTACCCTAATTGAATCTTTTTTTTCTACACGGGTTTTAACCAACCACTAATCCTTAACAGTACATGGGTTTGTTCTAAACCAACTGTTTCTACCCAGAATAGTACACGGGTTTCTTCCTAAACCAACTATTCTAATAACAAAAATACACGGATTTTCAAAAATCAATTGTTTTCCACCGAACACAATACACGGGTTTTCCAAAAAACCAATTGCTCAACCACAATACACGGGTTTTTCCGAAACCAATTGCTTCTACCGAAAACAATACACGGACTTTTCAAAAACCAATTGTTTAAACCAAGAATAGTACACGGGTTTTTTCCGGTTGTAAGACTAATCAAAACCAATTGTTTCTTATGACACGGTACACCGGTTTCTTTCCGATCACAACGTGAATCAAGCCAACCGTTTCAATCTACCAAGAAACAATACACGGGTTTCTTACCGATCTCCTAACAAACCAAAACCAACTATTCTTAAACCTTAACCTTCCTAATTGTAAAAAACCTTAAAAATTAAAAACGAAATGATACTACCGATGAATTCATAAACAACTGAAATCCTAAATATACAATTTAAAACTTATCTGAATATGAATATGACTGTCTTCTGCGATTCAATATCCCACTTTTCCATTTGAAATTCAATTGATATTCACAATCAATCACGGCCACTTTTAATCCACCGACTTCCATATAACATCCATTCCAAAAATTTGGTCGCCAATTAATGTCCTTTCTTTTGTTCCAATGCAGTTTTCCCGTTCAAACATTCACGCACCAATTTTGATATCGCGAGCAACACAGGAATGAAACATTTGATGATTCTTGATAAATCTTGGATGCAGAAACTTATAGAACGACCGATTTCAATTGATGACGATTTCAATTTCGATCAACCGTCGCTTCTTCGATCGACAATTTGTAAACACGAAACGAGATTTTTTCTTCCTTCCCTTGATCGATTAACCGCTCTGATACCCAATGTTGGTATAATCAGAGATCGAGCAACGGATAGAACAAGAAATTCGACTAAAACATGAATGAAAAATCTTGATTGAATGTACAGATGTTCGACCCTGTATATACACAAGAAGCGATGCGTTCACACTGTGAAACGCCGCCTCTAATAAACCAGTTATAAACTTTCAGACTTGACACAACAGACCCTGAACTATTTACAATAACACACTAACTCTAAACCTGACTTTGCATATTTACAAGACTGACCCTTAAACTTTTAACTACTAATATATTTAGTTTAACACCAATACTTTAAAGACCCAACTTAGACTTACCTTGTAGTCTTCAAAATCCAACTCAAGCTCGTGAAGTTTTGGAAGAAACCCCACAAGCTCAAAGATACTACCCGGACTTGTATCGTCCATATTACACAAGAACAAAGTTAATATTTTGAGATTTTTAAGTTTTGCGATCTGAACTAGTTTCAGATTGGTACACTTGCAAACATTCATGTTCAAGATCTCAAGTACGGGACATTGAGTAAGAAGCTCAAATAATTTCTCACTTTCACATCATACATACCACAACTCTAAGCTCAACAGATTTGGAAAACCATAAAAATTAGCCGGAGGATCACACCAACAGGTATCAAGGACCAAATGTTTCAATTCTGAACACGAGTAGAGATGGGTAGGCAACTTAAGTAGTGGTCCATTGAGCATGCAAATGGTTAGTTCCTTAACTCTTTTTCTAGACAAGAACAAAATCCAAGGTGCAATATCACAACATTCACATGTTTTTTCTAAGTGGAGGTCAAACTTTTTTATGTCACCTTCAAAATGAAGGAGAAGCTTACTTATAATTCTCTAATAATTTTCATAGTTTTTTCTTTTTGTTACATAATTAAAGAAGGCCTCATCAAATAGGAGTTGGCTAAGTGTAGTCCACTTAAACCTCCAGTTGACAAGATACTGGTCCTCACTACTTCTTATAAAGATAACCTATCAAGAATATGAGTCACCACATTATGTGGCATGTGGCTAATTGTGACGCCCACTTCCAGACTTGGCTCCGGAAGGGGTCACGTGTCGGATTTACTCATGAACGCAAGGTACAACAGAGATAATAAAGGCAGCGGAAATTTAAAACTTTTTATTTATTTTATATTGCCAAGTACAAGTACGGTAAGTTACTACACGGTTAACTAAAACTATACAAGATAACGGTTATTTATCTACATTACTTTGCCAGCAGCCCTATAGCTTTACTCGAGTAGCTTGCCCACCTCACCCTGCTCAGACCTTTGCCTTTCCTTTTATGTTTGGATCCTTAACGTCACCTGATATACATACTTTAAAGGATCAGCTTACGCTGGTGAGTTCTACATTTTTCTAAAAGCGTTACCTTTTCTTGAAAGTTTATTCCAACGCTTAGGCCTAAGGGCCCTATTTATTAGGTATAAAACATAACAGCGTTATACCAAAACATTCATTCATTCACATTATCAGATATAAGACATAACGGAATTATATCAAATCATTCATTCATTTATCCAACTAAGCATTGTCTATTGGAACCACGTTAGCTCCTCGGGAAACCGTCGTCACCCGAATATCAGTCATAGAGTAACCGTCGCTACCCCGGGGAACCGTCATTCCCCGCTTTCAGTTGTACAACCCCAGTCTTCCTTCTTACATAGACAATATCTTGCTTAGATTTTAAAACTAACCCCAAGGGTTATTTTCTTTATCTGGAAAACCAAATTTCCCTTTTTGAACTTTACTTAATAAAGTTTAATATCTTTATTACCCGTGCATTATAACCTTCCCAAAAACAGTTCATAGCAGGTAATAACAACTTTAAAACAGTCATAGGCATTATTACTTTTACGTATGTGTATTAACACAAAATAGGCACAAGGCATTTCAAACATTTATCAAGTAGTAATATTGCATGTATATCAGCCCGAAAACATTAAAATATTTAAAACATTTAAAAGTGGGCTCATAGAACTCACCTTGCTCTCTTAAGCCAATTAAATCAGTCAGAACCTCCTTTACGCTTTTCGATTTAAACCTAGTTGCGTATTGTATGATGTTAACGCAATGTTTTATATAATAAACATTTCTTAGGTTTATTATTTACTTAATAATATATATTATTAAGCTTATTTACTTTTAATGGTCAAAATGACCAAAATGCCCCTAGAGGCATATTATCTGCTTTTATTTGATAATTATGAAGACGCGCATTCCTATAAGTAGACGCTCACTCCGGGGTCGCCCAGTTTTGGGATGCCATTGCCCAGATGGGATGGCGACACCCCCGCTATGCCAGAAACCCCAGTGTACAGGTGCCTACCCTTCCGGTCCGCACGAACTTCTAATATCCGATTAACTCGGTATTTTCAATACTTTATTATTTATTCATTTTAACTTCATATACACTTATTATATGTATAAACATGTTACCATATCAAAATTCAAGTCCCCAAACCCTCCGGATTATTTTATATTAAATATTCTTATTTCAAAACCCTAATTTCATGAAATTCTCGTTTTATTATCAAACCTCATTTTTATTCAAAACCAACTTAGGGTATTATCCATTATAACATTTTATAATATCCTTTAAAATGGCAAAGATTAATTCAAAACCGTTTACTTGATTTGGGCAGAACAACGACATGAAAACCCTAATTTTGACCCATTAACAAAACCTTTACCAAACCTTTTTCAATTGTGAAATAAACTTAGGGCTTTCTTAAAACACATTAAATTAGGATTACCTACAAAATTTCAGACCCTAATTCCCACCCGATCACCCGATTTTGATAAAATACGCTCAAGAACCCTAATTTTACATATTTTTAAAAACCATACTTAGAGATTGAATTTACAAAAACTGAGATAGGTTATTGTTAATCATACCAAAAGAAGCTTGTCTGCAGAAATTCAGATCCAAAGCTTTCACCGTTTGGGAGAATTCGACCTTTGAAGATCTCGGCAGAAATGAGGGTTTTTGGGTGATGATTTCGTGAATTGGTAAGGATCTAAGGCCGATATGGGGCTGTATTTATAGTTAGGAGTTGCGTCCAAGGTTGCTACGAGTGTCCATGGTGATTCAGCTTTAAAAACGACGCGTATTCATAGTCAATTTGTCAAAACTTGGCCTGCAAGTCGAAGAACTGCGCTGCTGTCACGATTCTGGTCGATCCACGGCTCGCGTATCGCGTCGTGCCCCTGCTCAACCTTCGCGATACGCCTGGAAACTTTGCCAGAATGACAGAAATGGTCCCTCTAAGTTTTATTTACATTTTAGCCCCCAAACTTCTACCGATTGTCATGTTAAGCTATAAAACACTTAAGGGTATATTTATCAAAGTTTCTAAGGTTTTAAACATGCCCGATGATATACGTATATATACGTTTTATATCTTTCAATTATTGACGCTTTTAGTCCCTTAACTTTTGTTTTATGCTATTTACCTTTGTATCTTTCGATGTAGCTATCATTTTATGTTCCATAACCTTACTAAACATGATTCTAACATTCTCAAGGGTTCGGGTTATATATATTAATATATATACACATATATACATATATTATTACATAGTTTACATTTTCTACCCTTTAACTTTGCAATATTCATCATTTTATGTCACGAATCATGTTAGGCCATATCTTTGCTATATTTTAAGCCTTAAAATACTTACAAGAACTATAGTCATGTATAACATCTATATTGCTCATAATTTTGTATAAATTACGCTTGTGGCCCTTTTACTTTTTCGTTAACTATTAACATGCATTTTTATACGTATTTTCTTATCAATGGTCTATGCTATTCACATAAGCATGTATTCATGATTTAAACACGTATACGAGACGTAATCAGTCATGTCTCATCATTTCTAAGCCCGTTTATCATATAAACACGTGCTTTATTCATTTATTACCATTTCTAACTCATATTTATAATAAAGCACATAGGTAAACATTTTAAGATACGAACTTACCTAGACGAAAATATCGGGGTGTTACAACTCTCTCCCCCTTAAAAGGGTTTCGTCCTCGAAACTCGATTAACTCGAGAATAACTCAGGATGAGATTCTCTCATTTCATCTTCTCTTTCCCATGTTGACTCAGAACCTTTCCTGTGCATCCACTGCACCCTGACAATAGGAACTACCTTGTTTCTGAGCTTTCTTTCACTACAATCTAGGATTGCAACCGGTCGCTCGATATAGGATAATTTGTCGTCTACTTCTATCTCTTCTAACGGCACAATTTCTGATTCGTCTGCCACACACTTTCTCAAGTGTGATACATGGAATGTTAGGTGGATCCCAGACAACTCCTCGGGCAGATCCAAACGATAAGCAACCTCTCCAACACGTTTGGAGATTTTGAAAGGTCCAACATACCTTGGACCTAGCTTACCCCTTTTACGAAAACGGATAATGTTCTTCCATGGGGAAACTTTCAACAGAACATAGTCTCCAACATGGAATTCGATTGGCCTTCGTCTTTTATCAGCATAGGACTTCTGTCGATCCTGTGCAGCCTTCAGTCGTGCTTTGATTATGTCGAGATCGTGAGCCATATTCTCGACTGATTCTTTGCTTCCTATCTCTCGCTGGCCGACTTCACCCCAACATACAGGAGTTCTACATTTCCTACCATACAACATTTCGTAAGGTGGCATACCTATACTTGAATGATAACTGTTGTTGTAGGAGAACTCTGCTAATGGTAAATGATCGTCCCAGCTTCCTCCGAAATCGATAATACAAGCTCGTAGCATATCCTCTAGAGTTTGAATCGTTCTTTCGCTCTGGCCGTCTGTCTGAGGATGATACGCTGTGCTAATGTGCAATCTTGCACCCATATTCTCGTGGAATTTCTCCCAGAAACGTGAAGTAAACCGAGTGTCCCTATCCGAAACGATAGACACCGGTACTCCGTGACGTGCGATGATTTCTTTAATGAATATTTTGGCTAACATTTCTGAAGAATGTTTTTCGTGAATGGGTAGGAAGTGAGCACTCTTTGTTAATCTATCCACTATCACCCAAATGGTGTCATGACCCTTAGCTGTTTTTGGTAGCTTGGTTATGAAATCCATGGTGATATGTTCCCATTTCCATTCTGGAAGTTCCAAAGGTTGTAACTTCCCGTATGGTTTCTGATGTTCGGCTTTAACCTTTGCACAGGTTAAACATCTATTGACGTACTGCATGACGTTGAACTTCATTCCTGGCCACCAGTAGTCTTTCTTCAAGTCTTGGTACATTTTCGTCGAACCTGGATGTATTGAGTAACGTGATTTGTGTGCTTCGTCCATTATCTTGGCGCGAAATCCACCAGTGAGTGGTACCCACATTCTACCGAATCGAGTCTTTACTCTGTACTCGTTTTCTTCAAGGCTTGCTGTCTGGCCGACCATCCTCTCTTTCTTGACATTCTCTTCCTTGAGGGCTTCATGCTGCTCGTTACGAAGTTGGACAAGGAAATCAGGAGTAACAATTAATCTATACAACAGTGTTCGAAGAGGTGGATGTTCATCCTTTCTGCTTAAAGCGTCTGCAACAACGTTTGCTTTTCCTGGATGATACATAATCTCACAGTCGTAATCCTTGATTAATTCTAGCCACCTACGCTGCCTCATATTAAGATCCTTCTGCTCAAAGAAATACTTTAAGCTTTTATGATCGGTGTAGATGGTGCATTTTACTCCATACAAGTAATGCCTCCATATCTTGAGAGCAAACACGACGGCTGCCAACTCTAGGTCGTGAGTTGGATAGTTTGTCTCATGAGGTTTTAGTTGTCGTGACGCGTAGGCAATTACCTTACCTCGTTGCATCAACACACAACCTAAACCTAAATAATAAGCATCAGAGTAAATTACCAAATCATCAGGCCCATCCGGCAAAGTTAATACCGGTGCCTGAGTTAATCTGGTTCTTAATTCTTCGAAAGCGTTCTGCTGATTCGAACCCCAAACGAACTTCACGTCCTTCTTGGTCAACTTGGTTAGAGGCGTCGCGATCTTCGAGAAGTCTTGAATGAACCTACGGTAATAACCGGCTAGCCCCAAGAAGCTACGAATCTCCGAGGGTGTTTTTGGCGGTTTCCAGCTCATTACTGTTTCTATCTTGGAAGGGTCTACGAGTACACCATCTGCGTTTATTACGTGACCAAGGAATTGTACTTCCCTTAGCCAAAACGCACATTTGGAAAATTTGGCATACAATTTCTCCTTTCTCAAGGTCTCTAGAACTTCCTTCAGATACATGGCGTGATCAGACTCGCTCCTGGAATAGATTAGAATGTCATCTATGAACACGATCACGAATCGGTCCAACATGGGTCGACACACCCTATTCATGAGGTCCATGAATGCAGCGGGTGCATTAGTCAATCCGAATGACATCACAAGAAATTCGTAATGACCGTATCGCGTTCGAAAGGCCGTCTTCGGAATGTCTTCGTCCTTAACCTTCAATTGGTGATAACCTGACCGCAGATCAATCTTGGAGAACCAACTCGCTCCCTGTAGCTGATCAAATAAGTCGTCGATTCTGGGCAGAGGGTATCTATTCTTCACCGTCAGTTTGTTCAGCTCCCGGTAGTCGATGCACATTCTCAGGCTTCCGTCTTTCTTCTTCACGAAAAGAACCGGAGCACCCCAAGGTGAGATACTCGGTCTTATGAAACCTTTGTCAAGCAACTCTTGCAGTTGTGACATTAGTTCCTTCATTTCAGATGGAGCTAATCGATATGGAGTCTTGGCTACGGGTTTGGCTCCCGGCACCAAGTCAATTCCAAATTTGATTTCACGTTCAGGAGGAATGCCCGGTAGGTCTTCTGGGAATACGTCGGGAAATTGATTTACTACCGGCACATCTTTCAGCTCCTTTGATTTTACGTTCGAGTCAATGGCGTAGGCTAAGAATGACTCACACCCGTGTTTCAAGAACTTTCGTGCTTTGATCATGGAGATAATCTTTACTGCAGAACTGTTGCGGTCTCCGTAAACGGATATGTCGTCTCCAGTTGGTGCTCGAATCTGGACCTTCTTTTGATTACAGATGATTTGTGCGTCGTTCTCCGCGAGCCAATCCATTCCCAATACGATATCGAAACCAGCTAAAGTCATAGGGAATAATTTAACAGGCAATTTATGTTCTTCTAGTTCTATCATGCAATTATCTATCAAATCAAAAATCATAAAGCTTTTTCCTGAGGCAGTCTCTACTTCGAAAGGTTTCTCGGCCCTAACAGTTGGTCTATCGAGTAGTACACAGAATTCATGTGACACGAAGCTTTTACTAGCACCCGAATCAAATAGCACAGTTGCAGGCACATTATTAACGAGGAACGTACCTGAAACTACATCCGGTGTTTCCTTTGCCTCAGCAGTGGTTATTGTATATGCCCTACCCCTAGCCTTCGGGATTTCGATCGCCTTCATTGGTTCTGGTTTCTTCATTAACTTGGGACAGTTTGGCCTGATATGTCCTGATTCCCCACATTCATAACACTTCCTTGCATCTGGACAGTTGTTAGCAAGATGACCTTCTTTTCCGCACTTGTAGCAGTTCCCAGACCCTAGCCTGCAGTTCCCGAAATGGTTTTTGTTGCACTTGCGGCATCTCGGTTTGTTGCTTCGAGAATCGCTTTTGAACTTCTTGCGATTGTTCCCATCAAACTTTCTTGAACTTCCACTTGCCTCTGACCAGCTTCTCTTGGGTCCTCCGGGTTTTCCTTCTTCTCCGTATTCTTCCTCGTAAACCGTGGCACTTAGATCGATTGCCTCCTGGTAAGTCCTAGGAGCATGGGGTTTTACTATCTTTCGTATTTCTGGAGGAAGAGCCTGCACGTATCGTTTGACTTTTTCCTCCTCTGGTGCCACTAACCTGGGCACTAACCTCGCCATTTCATCGAACCTTGTGGTAAATTCCTGATGAGTTGCATTCCCGGCTTCCAGCCTCAGAAAGTTGGCTTCAATCTTTTCAAGCTCGTGCTTCGGGCAGAACTTATTCATCACCCGAGTCTTCAGATCGTTCCAGCGCATTGCAGCAATGGCTTCTTCTCCTTGGGACTGTAAGACAGAGTCCCACCAGAACAGTGCTCCACCAACAAGGAATGAGCTGCGTATTTCACAGCTTGGTCCGCACGGCATTCACTAATGCCGATGACGGCTTCCATTTCTCGGACCCAGCGAACGGTCAAACCAGCGTCTCTCTTTCCTTCGAACGAAGGAGGCTTGCATCCACTGAAGGATTTGAACGAACAGCCTCGGCCTTCTTGATGGACGTTTCCCGCGTTTATACCAGCACCAATGTCTCCGCCGTTGGCTCCTCCAGCACCGGCTCCACCGGCTCCGGCAATTCCTTGAAGCTGAGCCACTAGGTTTAGTATTGCAGCCTGAAACGCGTTTGCTACTTCCGCAGCCATCGCGGCTCGTTGTTCCTCAGTAAAGACGTTTCCTCCTTCGGCATTATTGGGTTCAGGATCTGGTTGTACACGCCTTCCAGAACCCGCTGGCCTACCGACGGGCCTGCCGATTCTTCTATCGCCTTGTCCTTCTCTTACCATGATCTACAGACAGTTCAGAATTCATATGAAGTCGAGTTTCTAGATTTTGTAGGCACGATGATTAGATAAGTGCAGACGTCATACAATTACATAGTCATGATGCTTTCAGAACCCAGTTACCTTCATCATATTCCTCCCTAGTGTCTACTCCCTTCCTTTCTATCTCTACCGGTGATTCTAATTCAAACCGGTTTTATTTCCCGCATTTTGGCCACACAATAATTAGTACCCTAGATATATATATATATATATGATTAATACCTAACGGCAGTAGCTAATTGCAATTGGGTACCTATCAGATTTACATATCCTAGGTCCTATTTATTATGTTTCTAATGCAACTTTGTCTTTTTATGGGCACAAGCTATTCTGCTGGCATTCTATCTTACCTTATTGTTTTCCCAGAGTCCTAGTTTAAGTCTAGATACCGCTTTTTGTACCTAAATCTCTTAAACCAAGGCTCTGATACCAACTTGTGACGCCCACTTCCAGACTTGGCTCCGGAAGGGGTCACGTGTCGGATTTACTCATGAACGCAAGGTACAACAGAGATAATAAAGGCAGCGGAAATTTAAAACTTTTTATTTATTTTATATTGCCAAGTACAAGTACGGTAAGTTACTACACGGTTAACTAAAACTATACAAGATAACGGTTATTTATCTACATTACTTTGCCAGCAGCCCTATAGCTTTACTCGAGTAGCTTGCCCACCTCACCCTGCTCAGACCTTTGCCTTTCCTTTTATGTTTGGATCCTTAACGTCACCTGATATACATACTTTAAAGGATCAGCTTACGCTGGTGAGTTCTACATTTTTCTAAAAGCGTTACCTTTTCTTGAAAGTTTATTCCAACGCTTAGGCCTAAGGGCCCTATTTATTAGGTATAAAACATAACAGCGTTATACCAAAACATTCATTCATTCACATTATCAGATATAAGACATAACGGAATTATATCAAATCATTCATTCATTTATCCAACTAAGCATTGTCTATTGGAACCACGTTAGCTCCTCGGGAAACCGTCGTCACCCGAATATCAGTCATAGAGTAACCGTCGCTACCCCGGGGAACCGTCATTCCCCGCTTTCAGTTGTACAACCCCAGTCTTCCTTCTTACATAGACAATATCTTGCTTAGATTTTAAAACTAACCCCAAGGGTTATTTTCTTTATCTGGAAAACCAAATTTCCCTTTTTGAACTTTACTTAATAAAGTTTAATATCTTTATTACCCGTGCATTATAACCTTCCCAAAAACAGTTCATAGCAGGTAATAACAACTTTAAAACAGTCATAGGCATTATTACTTTTACGTATGTGTATTAACACAAAATAGGCACAAGGCATTTCAAACATTTATCAAGTAGTAATATTGCATGTATATCAGCCCGAAAACATTAAAATATTTAAAACATTTAAAAGTGGGCTCATAGAACTCACCTTGTTCTCTTAAGCCAATTAAATCAGTCAGAACCTCCTTTACGCTTTCCGATTTAAACCTAGTTGCGTATTGTATGATGTTAACGCAATGTTTTATATAATAAACATTTCTTAGGTTTATTATTTACTTAATAATATATATTATTAAGCTTATTTACTTTTAATGGTCAAAATGACCAAAATGCCCCTAGAGGCATATTATCTGCTTTTATTTGATAATTATGAAGACGCGCATTCCTATAAGTAGACGCTCACTCCAGGGTTGCCCAGTGTTGGGATGCCATTGCCCAGATGGGATGGCGACACCCCCGCTATGCCAGAAACCTCAGTGTACAGGTGCCTACCCTTCCGGTCCGCACGAACTTCTAATATCCGATTAACTCGGTATTTTCAATACTTCATCATTTATTCATTTTAACTTCATATACACTTATTATATGTATAAACATGTTACCATATCAAAATTTCAAGTCCCCAAACCCTCCGGATTATTTTATATTAAATATTCTGATTTCAAAACCCTAATTTCATGAAATTCTCGTTTTATTATCAAAACTCAGTTTTATTCAAAACCAACTTAGGGTATTATCCATTATAACATTTTATAATATCCTTTAAAATGGCAAAGCTTAATTCAAAACCGTTTACTTGATTTGGGCAGAACAACGACATGAAAACCCTAATTTTGACCCATTAACAGAACCTTTACCAAACCTTTTCCAATTGTGAAATAAACTTAGGGCTTTCTTAAAACACATTAAATTAGGATTACCTACAAAAGTTCAGACCCTAATTCCCACCCGATCACCCGATTTTGACAAAATACGCTCAAGAACCCTAATTTTACATATTTTTGAAAACCATACTTAGAAATTGAATTTGCAAAAACTGAGATAGGTTATTGTTAATCATACCAAAAGAAGCTTGACTGCAGAAATTCGGATCCAAAGCTTTCACCGTTTGGGAGAATTCGACCTTTAAAGATCTCGGCAGAAATGAGGGTTTTTGGGTGATGATTTCGTGAATTGGTGAGGATCTAAGGCCGATATGGGGCTGTATTTATAGTTAGGAGTTGCGTCCAAGGTTGCTACGAGTGTCCATGGTGATTCAGCTTTAAAAACGACGCGTATTCATGGTCAATTTGTCAAAACTTGGCCTGCAAGTCGAAGAACTGCGCTGCTGTCACGATTCTGGTCGATCCACGGCTCGCGTATCGCGCCGTGCCCCTGCTCAACCTTCGCGATACGCCTGGCAACTTTGCCAGAATGACAGAAATGGTCCCTCTAAGTTTTATTTACATTTTAGCCCCCAAACTTCTACCGATTGTCATGTTAAGCTATAAAACACTTAAGGGTATATTTATCAAAGTTTCTAAGGTTTTAAACATGCCCGATGATATACGTATATATACGTTTTATATCTTTCAATTATTGACGCTTTTAGTCCCTTAACTTTTGTTTTATGCTATTTACCTTTGTATCTTTCGATGTAGCTATCATTTTATGTTCCATAACCTTACTAAACATGATTCTAACATTCTCAAGGGTTCGGGTTATATATATATATTAATATATATACACATATATACATATATTATTACATAGTTTACACTTTCTACCCTTTAACTTTGCAATATTCATCATTTTATGTCACGAATCATGTTAGGACATATCTTTGCTATATTTTAAGCCTTAAAATACTTACAAGAACTATAGTCATGTATAACATCTATATTGCTCATAATTTTGCATAAATTACGCTTGTGGCCCTTTTACTTTTTCGTTAACTATTAACATGCATTTCTATACGTATTTTCTTATCAATGGTCTATGCTATTCACATAAGCATGTATTCATGATTTAAACACGTATACGAGACGTAATCAGTCATGTCTCATCATTTCTAAGCCCGTTTATCATATAAACACGTGCTTTATTCATTTATTACCATTTCTAACTCATATTTATAATAAAGCACATAGGTAAACATTTTAAGATACGAACTTACCTAGACGAAAATATCGGGGTGTTACACTAATATAATCTTCTGGTGCTTTGTGTCTCCCCTTAATTGGCTTCATTATTCTAAAAGCAAGAATATAACAGATGTTACAAGAGGTTTAAAAAATCAATTTAGAAATGATATAGTTGAAGTCCGAACATAGTTCTAGAACCACTGAGCATAAAAGTTAAGATATTGTTGGATGCCATTGACAAAAACACTGATCTAAGAAAAATATTCAGCTCCATGATCGCACAAATTAGAATCAGTGAATGAAAAATTAAAGTGATCACTAATCTTATCACCAATCCCAATACGTCCATCATAAAAGGTTAGAACGCTAAATCTGTTTAGCAAGTTTTCCCCTTTTCTATCCTATCAGCATTCATCTGACTATAAACCCTAGTTTTATAACCTAAAGATTCAATAATCATCGCCATTTAGTTAACAGAAATTAGCGAGAGCAACTAACCTTAGAGGTTGAAATTCCCTTCTTCCGATGAGTGATTGCAACTTGCACGCGGAGGAAGAATTTTGAGAGTAAGAATGAAATCAAACTTTTAATTTTTGATATTAACATTTACGTTAATTATTACATAGAAAGGAATATATACAAATAATTAGGAGAACTACATGGAAGAAATTAAGCAACCTATTTACTTTTTTTTTTAACGGCAAACACTCGGTTACTCGGGGGGTCTCATCATGGCAAACGATGCTACCCACGACACGCTGCGACCACAGGCCATGCGAGTAACCAAGACCCTCTATGTTGCACATCCATCCCAGTGGAAACCCACCGTCCTAAGGCCCACTGTGGTAAAACCTCTGACCGACCTCTATAATTTTTCATTCATCATATATTTTTTGTGTCTGGTGGGATTTGAACCCTTGACCTCCACATTAGAAGACAAGGGTATATCCACTCCACCAAATGGTGGGGGATAAGCAACCTATTTACTACAAACTTTGACTACAATAAATATAAAAAATACAAAGTTTAAAATTCAAAGCGCAAGGCGGGACTATAGGATTTAACATTACTCTTGGAGTCTTGGTATATTGAGAGTAAGAATGAAATATTGATTCAAATTTTCTTAGTTAATTATCAAAAATAGAAAGAAATTGGATTTTAATAATACAAGTTTATGTCAATGGCGGATAATAATATGAGTTTTAAAAATTATTATGAATAATATCAATTAATGAGGTAGGTGTTTATAATGAAATGTCGTTAGTTGAACCCTAATGGTATTAGTGGTTTGCTGAAGTGGCATTCAATGTGTTTGTTAACTAAGTAATTAAAGTTGAGGGATTGTTTATGTAATTTCAATAACTTAATCACCTAAAAAATCTCTAATTAAAACCCATCCCTCATAGTCGACTACCTCCCACCTCTTGCAGTATTTTTTTTTCTTCCGGTGAACACCACCACCATCCTCGGAGCTTTCCTGGCGGTGATGGTTGGTGAACACCGCCACCACCACCTTTTATTTCATTACAAATATGATTACGTCTGGTGACAACGGTCTCTCGCTAACCACATTCGGACCAGTCCACCGCCGCAACCGCTGTTCGCGTAGATCTGAACCAGCAACGGCGCCTGGGAGTGGGAGTCGTCGTCGCCATGGGAGTCATTGTCGCCGCCGTAGATTTAGACAGGTGTAAACATTGTGATGATTAGAAACACGAACAGTAGTAGTGGGAGTCGCCGTCGTAGAGATTCTCGGAAAAGGCGATTTCACAACGAGTTTTGGTGCCATGGTGGTCGCTAGTAGGAAAATCGGAGGAGGAAGGGGTCGCCGGTAGGAAAATCGGAGGAGGAAGGGGTCGTCGACAGGAAAATCGGAAGAGGAAGGGTTCGCTGGAGTTTGGTCGTGGAAGGGAAAGGGACTGTTGTGTTTTCTTCTTTTTTAAAATTATTTTATAGAAATTTCAAATAAGATCCTCCATTTTTTAAAATTACAAAAACAATCCCTCAACAAATGCTACGTCAGCAAGGAACTAACACCGTTAGGGTTCAACTAACGGCATTTCATTATAAACACCTATCTCATTAATTGATATTATTGGTAACAAATTTTTGAAACTCATATTATTATCCGTCAATGACATAAAACTCGTATTATTAAAATCCAAATTCCCAAGATTATTGTGTGAAAATGTTCAGATCATTGTGTCAAAAATTGAAAGAGTGATTCTTTTTCTTAATTTTATATATAGCAACACTATACGCGGTTTAAAGATAAAAAGTACTTATTTTTATAGTGTAATTTTTGAAAAAATAATTTTCTATGTAAACGTTATGAATATTTAAAAGAAATAAGAAAATTAAATTAAAAGTCAATAAAAATAACTAAGACCAAATGCATGTACTTCAATTTTTATTAGCTCTAAATCAATGAGTGTGATTCTTTCTTATTTTCATTTTAATCAATAAGTGTGATTCTTTCTTATTTTCATTTTAATCACACTATGTTCGAATAAATATGATTCTTATTCTAAATTCTAAAAATTCTAAAGTAGGGATATATTTAATTCTTTCTTTTAAAACTAGAACAATTTGTACATTATTGTCTATGAAAAATGAAATGAGAAAGATAATTGAGAGCCGCCAATCTTGAATCACAAAACTAGCATTTTACAAATATGCATTTAGGACATTTTTGGCTTCATATATACACAATTTGATCAAGACATTAACAAAACTCTTCTCCACCACAATGTCCGCCACCGCCGGACGGTTGACCATTATTGAAAAATGCCGTATCTCACCACCGCCCAACACCGTCGGCGAAAAATCAATACCGCTTACCTTCTTCGACATGGTTTGGCTGCTTTCCCATCCAGTTCATCAGCTTTTCTTTTACCATTTCCCCCACTCCAAATCCCATTTCATCCATGAAATTATTCCCAAACTCAAACGCTCCTTGTCTTTAACTCTACAACACTTCTTCCCCTTTGCAAGTAACTTAACTGTCTTTCCTACCGAAAATCGTTCAGGTTATTACAATTTGTTATTACTTTCTAGTTCGTTCTATCGGTTCCAATATATATGGATGTATAGTTGTATTTATTGAGCTAGTGAATATATTTTTACATTTACGTTACAGGTCTTGCTAGAAATCCCGAAATCCGTTATGTCGACGGTGATTCACTTGTCCTTACTTTCGCTGAATGTGATCTTGATTTTCATGATCTTAAACGAAATCATCCTCGGGATTGCAACAAGTTTCACGGTCTCGTACCGGCACTCGAAGATCCATTTAAAGTATCCAATCTTGTAAAAATCCCGGTTTTTTCTATTCAAGTGACGATCTTCGAGAACACTGGCATCACGATCGGGCTCACGAATCATCACTCCCTTTGCGATGCAAGAACACGGTATGATTTCTTGATGGCGTGGACTTCGATTGCGAAACATGGTACCGATGAGTTGTTCTTAGCTCAGCGGATCGCTTCCGTTTTACGATAGGGCTATCGAATACCCTGATTCTTTAGATAAAATGTGGTTAAATTTACCGCAGATTCGAACTCTCGATGAAAGTTACAAGGCGCTTGAGCTCGTTCCCCAGGCCGATAGAGTTCGATCCACATTTGTGCTGACGCGATCACAAATCAATACGCTAAAGAAATGGGTGTTGGTTCAACTTCCAACGTTGGAATACGTATCGTCTTTTGCTATAGGATGCGGTTATGTGTGGAGTTGCATAGCGAAATCGCGTGTTCATGTTGTGGGGAAGAAGGGCGAATACGATGTGGAACGGTTTGCGTGCGTTGCCGATTGGAGGTCTCGTTTGGCCACTCCGGTTCCTCAAACATATTTCGGTAACTGTACGGGGTTATGTTTAGCGAAAACAAAAACAACGTTAATAACAGGAAGTAAAGGGTTTCCGACAGCGGTTGAGTTAGTGTCAACGGCTATAAGGGAAGGGGTGGAGAGTAAACAAGGGGTTTTTGAAGCAGAGACATGGTTGGAGAAGACGTTTTTGAAAGTTCCGACGGTGGGTGTGGCGGGGACACCAAAACTGAATGTTTACGACGTGGATTTTGGGTGGGGGAGGCCGGAAAAGTACGAGACGGTGTCGCTAGATTTCAACGATTCGATATCGGTTAATGCAAGCAAAGAATCATGGGAAGATCTTGAGATTGGTTTGTGCCTTCCGGCTAAACAAATGGATGCTTTTATAACCATATCTAGAAAGGACTTAGAGAGTATGATTTCTCATCGCTTTTGATGTATCAAATGGAATGTGTAACATGTCATAGCTAATTAGCTATTAAATATATTGCTTTTTTATTAAATAGGTTTTGTTTCTCTTCACCTTTGATGTAGGGGCGGATCTACCCTTTATATAGGGGTAGCGTACACGATCTCTGAACTTGCACCGTGATATGGAAAAAATATTTTTTTAATGTTTTTGGTATTTCGTTACCTCTGAAACGGTTTTTTTGTTACCCCTGAAATTATTTTACGCTATCCCTCGAAGTGTTTTATGGTTTTTATTTAGATCCCGCCGTTAAAATATGATCAAAAGTCTGTTAATTAATTAAAACCGAACAATTAACAAGTTTATGCAATTTAAAAATACAAGTTGTAAGTTTAGAGGGGGTAAAGTGAAACAAATAGAGTGAATAAAACCTTTGGAAATTGACACATTTTAGTCCCTCAAATTTTACTTAATGCATTTTCAGATCGAAAATTCTAATGCATTTTTAATGAAGGACTTTTATCCAAAATTAAAAGTTCGGGGTAGAAGGGGCGGAGCCCCTGGCTCTACCCCTGCTTTGATGTATCAATTTCCCAACCATTTTAATGGCTTTGGCTATATTAACAAACCTTTTTACTAAAAAAAAACAAATTTTAAACGGTCGTTTGGGGCCAATATGGGTCGTTTGGAACCAAACGGTCGTTTGGGTTTTTATTTTTATATATATATATATTTATTTAATTTTTTAAATATTACAAAACCACAGCCCCCCCCCCCCCCCCCCCTGAAATTTAAGGGGTCGTTTTGGCTAGTATTTTAAAAACCGGTTCGACCGGATTTTTTTTGGGGGTCTCCGGTTTTTCACGAATTTTTACGAGATCCGAACTTGCCAGTTTTGACCATTTTCCCGGTTAAACCGCTCTAGTTCAACCGGTTTTCTTATTTTTTTTATTTTTTTGAATTATTTTTATTATATGTGTATACTTTATTGTTATTTTTTATTTTTTGTGAACTTTATAACTTATATTTTCTTGTGAAATAACTATTTGGTATTATTTTTTAGTGGACTAAAATTGTATTTTAACTATTTTTGTTGGAGTGTACAAGTTTATTAGCATTTTGATAAAAATATATACCCCTAACCGGTTGAACCGGCTGGTCTAACCGGTCTGACCGGCTCCAAAAGCTTTTCCGGCTCAACTTCAAAACCGGTTTTTTAAAACATTGGTTTTGTTGGCACAAACAACGCTCAAACAACCTTATAAAAAAAAAATAAACCTCCAACGACCGTTTGTGTCCAAACGACCCAAAAAAACCCAAATGACCGTTAGAAAATTATTTTTTTTAGTAAAAATGTGTGTTAATATATAATGACCCTTTTTAATAAGCAGTTATATTAGTTAGCTATTTATTATTTCTTTTTTAGGCTAGTATTTGTCACCGATCACGTCCAATTGAATACTAAATATTGTATTCTCGAGTTGAGAAGTGAAAGAAGGAAGAGGAAAGGAATTCAAAATTATTTTTGTTTCTGAGTGGAATGAAAACTTTATTTATTTATCTCTTTAACTGTAAACATCTTGTTATCCACGGGTCTCGTTATGATGACGGGCAAACGATGTTACCTAACACGCTACGATCATAGTTCGTACAAGTAACCAAGACCCTCTGTGTTGCATACTTGCACATCCATCCTAGAGGAAACCCACCGCCTAAAGACCTAAGATGGTAAAACTTTAACTCACCTCTATAATATTCTACATTTTTTTTGTTAGGTAAGATTTGAACATTTGACCTCCATACTAGAAGATAGAGAGAAATTCACTCCACCAAATGGTGGGATAAGATTTTTTTTTTATTATCTTCCCTCCTAAATTTTATTATTCACCATTTAATTGTTACGTATCCACTTAGATCGACTGATTGAACCTCGTTAAATTTCACGCTTTTATTTATTGAAGGAAATTATTTTTTTTATTGAATATAATTTTTTTTTTTTAACTTCTAAGTTTCATTAATTAAACCGAAAGGTAACATACATGACCTAAGTCAACACGCAGGGAAGGCGGGCAACAAGCTGCGCCGCCAACCCTTTTTGAATAGCAAAACCCAACCGTATAAAAACAACATTCTTCATTCTAGAAGTTGCACTATTCCTTAAATAGGACTTGTATCTCTATCAATTGTTTTTTGTTCCACCGGACAGATTGATAATGATTCACAAAAAAATTATCTATCAGATTCTTTATGGCATCAGACCAGGAAATTAGATTAGGCTAAGCAAACCAAATTTCAGACGACCAACGAAGCAAGAAGAAGAAACTTCCATTCACATCAGGTGTTTTGCTGTTGTAAAAGAAAGGAGGGTTGTTTCTTGCTATCACTATAGTCGCTGCCATTGAATTCCATCGCAAGTGACTATTTGACCATCCAAGCAAAAAAAAGGGGGGCGTTTATAAGAGTGAGAAACCTGCATCGTATCTACAAATTAAAAGGTTTGCTATTAATTGTTATGGAATAATAAAGAATTCTATGTCCTTTTTTTATTCGATCGCTAAGAATTTTTTTTTTAAAAAGTTACATCCGTCACAGAATAAATTACATTAGTCAAAGATGAAACTCTACACATCGCTGGTATGGAAGGTAAACTCGAATCTAGTAACAAATGGATTGTGGATTTGGGTGCTACCGATCACATAACTCATAGAATAGATTGGTTTGATAATGATTTTAAGACAACAAAGGAGTTGCCAGTTGTCTTACCCAACGGTTCTTCTCTACCTGTCAAGGGAAGAGGGTCATGTACCCTACCCAACGAAAGACAAGTCAGGGATGTTCTACGCGTCCCAAGAACCTCTTATATGTTAGTCGATTAGCAAAAGATTTGCAGTGTGCAATAACACTTTTTCATATGGACATGGTGGGGATTGAAAGGATGGCAATGAGGGCTACTTATGATGTTTGGAATAAGCGTTTGGGTCACGCCTCAAGCAATAAGCTTTCTTGTCTTGATTTCATTAAAGGTGTTTCTACAAAGAATAGTAATGAGATTTGTGATTCATGTGCCAAGGCCAAACATACCAGGTTACCTTTCCTGGTTAGTTTCATTAAAACAAAAGATTGTTTTGAGCTTTTGCAATGTGATATATAGGGAAAATACCGAACTCCATCACTTACACAAGCAATTTTTTTTTAAACTATTGTTGATGATTATAGCCGCTCAGTGTGGGTCTTTCTTTTGAAACACAAACATCAAGGGAGTGACTGTTTGATTGCGTTTCATAAATTTGTCAAAACCCAGTTTGGCAAGATCGTCAAACGCATTCGATGTGACAATAGAGGTGAGTTCACCTTAAACCGGATGATTAGTTTCTACACTGAAGAAGGGATTTTACTTCAGACCACATGTCCACACACACCACAACAAAATGGTGTGGTGGAACGAAAACATCGTCATTTGCTCGAAACAACCAGAGCGTTAATGTTTGAAGCAAAATTGCCGTCCAGATTTTGGGGTGAATGTATTTTGACAGCGGCTTACATAATTAATCGTCTCCCTTCTAAAACCATCGACAATAAGACTCCTTTTGAAATTGTTTTCAACCAAAAACCTGACTATGAAGACTTAAAGGTATTCGGGTGTCTTGCATATTATAGAAGTACAGAAGTCGATAGGGATAAGTTCGAAGAAAGGGGGAAGCCGGGGGTATTTTTGGGCTACCCCATAGGAACTAAGGGCTACAATGTTTTTGATATGAGCAAACACAAGATGGTTATCTCAAGAGATGTTAGATTTGTTGAAACCATATTTCCGCTTAGCTTGACAAAGCCTCTTGCCGAAAGTGAAGAACATGCCATTTTTTGAGTTTCCTCCTTGGTACTATGACGAAAGTGGTACACAAGGTCACAAAGATAGCAATGACCAAAGTGAAGAAGAAGGTGGTGATGTTGAAAATGATGACCTACATAATCAAAGCAACACCGAACAAGAAACAGAAGGTGACACAATAGCCCAAGAGCATACCCCTATACAAGCCGAATGTGATAATTCTCTATTACAAACTGAATATGAGTCACATTCTTTTGTTGAGTCAGAAAACAATGGTCCTACTCGAGAAAAGATAGAACGATTTCCTTCCAAACGCCTTGATGGTTATAATGTAGAGCTCCTATCGTCCATTGATCCAACATCACTCACTCACAATCCAAGTTCCTCAACAGTGCATTCTATGGCTAACTATATTTCTTGTAGTAAATTTTCAAATCTCATAAAGCATTTCTAACATCTATCGATATGCATGATGAGCCCAAAACTTTTAACAAAGCTGTGCAGGACAAGAATTTGAGGGAGGCCATGAAAAAGGAAATACAAGCTCTTGAATTAAATGGAACGTGGACACTTGAAGAGTTACCAAAAGGAAAGCGAGCCATAGACTCTAAATGGGTCTACAAAGTGAAGTATAAACCAAATGCTGAAGTGGAAAGGTACAAGGAAAGACTGGTGGCAAAAGGGTTCACACAACTGGAAGACATTGATTTTTGTCACACCCCCAAAAATCTACGCGTGGAATACTACCGCATGGAGCGTGACAAACCAGAATCGCCGTCCATTAGTTACACCAAACAATTAATAATTAATAAAAACGTTTCATATTTCATTAAAATATAAATTCAGAGTTTTACAAATGCGGAAGCGTAAATACAATAAAAGTATTTAAATAAAAACATCATCACCCAAAGTGACGTCCAAAGACGCTAAAAGTGTTTAAAAAACTCATGCATGCGTACTCGTGATACTCGAACATCTGCAACCTGAGAAATAACATGCTAAAAAGTGTCAACACAAAGGTTGGTGAGTTCACAGGTTTATCAGTTCAAAATAGTTCTAGTTCAATGTAAATCGACTGTTCAACAACAGTCCCAGTTCAATGTAAAACAACTGTTCATCGACAGTTCAAGTTTAAGTTCGAGGTTGACTATTCAAAAGCAGTTCATGTTCAAGTTCAGTTTAAAATCCAGATAATATATCAATAGCTAGCTAGGCTATTTTCAAGAAATCAGTGCACGTTTGACTAGATAAACTAGCTATCCAGTTACTGAAGCTCGACAAGTTCAATTGTGCCTCGTTAAGACTAAGAAGTATATTACACCCGTTTGATATCCGATCGTGTCAGCGCAACTGACCCGGGTGGGGCTGTCAAACCCAGTAGATATACCAAATAAGTTTCCGCTGATGTCACATTGACAGTAACTCTAAAAGTGAGGACTTTATCATAAGTGTGCCACTATCATTCAGGTGATATAATTATCTAACAGTTCAAGTGTTTGCATGTTAATCTCCCCCAACAGGATTAAAATAGGTAAAAAGGGGCCATGAAACTCACCTTCGGGTGCACAGCAATTCCAGATAAAATAATAACAGCAAGTAGCAACTAGCAGGTCTTGTGTACTTTACCAAACACCTAACAAGCATATGTACATAAGTGTGTGTTCAATTGAAAACGACTAAGTCTAACATAAACAACGAAAACAAATTATCGTAACGTGCGACACACTTCGAGGATGGCTTGTTTCGCCGAATTCGAGCGATTATCAAAATAACGCGAAAAATATAATATATATCAATAATATATATTTTCTAAGTTCAAAGATCCAACATATATATATATATATATATATATATATATATATATATATATATATATGTGTGTGTGTGAAAGTTCAAATACAAAGGCTTTTTTCCGTACGAAGGAAGGGGAGGCCGACGCGTGACGTTTTCTTTCTGGACGCGGAGGTGCATTTTTGTCAATTTAAAGTTTTTAATTAAAATATACGGAGATTACGTCACAACGTTTCTTCATGCGGTTGCATGATTTGATAACAGGGATACATTTCTACTAATAGGCTTGTAAAAAAACACTTTTTTAACTCAAGAGAGGCACTCATAGCCTCGAGTATTTTGTTTATTGTTTCCATCTGCTCCATATCCGTTTTGTCCTGGTCTATCATGAACAAGCGGACAATATCTTGAAGTGAATTCTTTGGCAGACTGCTTATCTTCTGCGCTATTTCTACTCTGGCTTGCGTGTTTTCTTGGAGGCTTTCGAAACTTTGTTTGAGGACGTCTATCAGCAGTTTCTCCTTGTTGTACTCCAGCATTATTTGCCGAGTTAGTTTCTCTTTGAGAGCATTGTTGTCGGCTTCTGTGGTGTTGAGGGAAGATGAGGGCATTTTTTCGCTTATCTGTGTTTTCTTGTGATTTGATGTGTAATTTAATGAACTGTGTTTGCGTGATTTCAAAATGCAATCGAGTGCCTAGTTTTATAGGCGGTGGATGATGAGATTCGCGTGGTATTAAATGCGTCACCTGCATTTTTATTTATTACCCTATTAATGGGGATGGTTGGGGGGAGGTGAAATGGAAGTGATTTTAACTTTTTTAATTTCTGAGTTTATTATGTAATTTTTTTTATCTGACGTTTCATTTTCCCTCCATTTTTCAGTTCTGTATATATATATTTTGTCTTTCTTCATGCACATTACTTAGTCGACGTACAAAGTCCTCAAATCCCCCATATAACCCAGACCTAAATTTAATCTTCTCATCTTTTTAACATAAAAAATGTCGTCTTCTTCATCTAACTTTAACTCTGCGTCTAAAAACGCAGTCATGCAAATTGTTGAACAAATGCATGCGAAAGAATCGAAGGATGATCGCATAATGCGTAATTCTTTCGCCATGATTAGGGGTCTTACTGTCAACAACATCTAAGACCACATCAGGATGCTTCAGGAGCTTGTGGATGAGCCGGAGTCCGCGATGAAAGAGGTTGCTGCTGAGTATATTACTCAGCAGCTGGAGCTGAAGAAGGTGTAGGGATATGATCATGTAATAGTAAGCGTATGTCCGGAAATTATTTAAGCCTACGGGGTCACACGTCTCGACACCAAATGTATTAATATTAATTAATAGTTAATTAATATTTATCACGAATTATTTAACGAAGTTTCATTAAAAACTGACAGTTAATTGTTAACAAAGGGTGTTAGTTGTAATTAGAGAGAGTTGTAATTGGATTACAATTGAGAAAAGGCTTTGGATAGGGCCTCTAGTCGATTTCGATCTAGGGCTCCTATGCCAATCCTTAACTTGTTTATCAAGTCTTTTAAACCTATATATAGACCCTCTGGGTTTAAAATTTAGCTGCTGCTTTTATCTGATAAAAGGCAAACCCTAATTCTCTCTCTCTCTCTCTTCTCTCTCGAATTCGGCAACAAGAAAACCCAAGGGGGCTTTCGGTTCTTGTGTGGTTCGACCAAGGCCAACTTGAGTGGAGGTGTTCGTGATCAAAGTGCTAGCACATAGCATTGGTGTGTCGTGTGTGCGATCGTAGAGGGATTTGCTTTAAATCCTCCAAGAGATCAAGTCAATCCGAGCTCATAAGGTAAACATGTTCTATCCGGTTAGTTAGATTAATTCATAGGTTTCTTTCCGCTGCGTACTCGTGAGATAATTTGTTATATGACCCAACAGTGGTATCACGAGCCACCTATGATTTTAATTAATTACCGGGAATAAAAACTTGGAAGGGGGGTAACCAAATCAGATTCTAGCTTTTCGATCCAATTAAAAATCGTGTTTTACAATTGGAAAATGTTTCGAAAATTGGTAAAAACGAAAAAAATTCGATGGAAAACGACTTTTCGACCCGATCGAAAAGTTCCTGATCGAAAACCGCTTCTTGACCCGATCGGAAACCCTTGTTTTCCGATCGGAAACTCTCGACCCGATCGGAAACCCTTGTTTTCCGATCGGAAACCCTTGTCCCGATCGAAAACCCTTGTTTTTCGATCGGAAACCCATGTTGGATCGGAAACCCGTGTTCCGATCGAAAACCCTTTTTCCGATCGGAAACCCTATCGTAGATCGTAAACCCTTTTTCCGATCGGAAACTCTAATCGAAAAGTGATGTTCTCGATCGGAAACCCTGATTCCGATCGAAAACTATATATTGTGGATCGAAAACCTCTAGCCGAATCGGAAACCCTAATTTTAGGTCTAAAATTTGATTTTGTGATCTAAAATTGAGAACCCAAGTTTTTGTTATTTGATAATCAACATGTTGTACCTTTATTTTAAATGTTAAAAAGAAAGTAAAAACCATGATGTTTCATGCAAATCGTTCATGGTTATTACTTAGATCAAAGAGGATTAAAATTAAATTATGTTAGATAATTAGAAACCCTAAGATTATGTGATTATTGTGATAATTGTGACATAATAAAAGGTTTTAATTGCAAGTTTGTTTTATGAAAATCGGAATTTGCTTAAATATCTATTGAAATATGATTTTGTTTATAAAATAAAATTTGTGTCCTAAAACTCAAAAGAAACACCGGCTCACCCATTTGAACACACTCTAAGAGAGGTATAAGTCGGGTCGCTCAGCTTCCCTAAAGGGGTAGGTTTTTAATTGCAAAAGTTACAAACCTCACCCCTACGCTTCTTTGTGTGTTGCAAATGGAGCTATCGAGCTCTTTTGATTTGGAAGACAAACTAAGAATTTTACAAACACATTATGTAGTGAAGATATGCATGAATCTTCACACATAACATTTTGATCACACATCAAAATTGATTTGACCCAATCAAGACTTAAGTCTTTGCCACCCAACTCGTAAAGGACACTTGTGGGTGTTACTCTACTCATTGGTACACAATGGTAGATTAGCATCTGCAAGACAAGTTCCCACTCATTGGTACACAATGGTGGACAATTTGTGCGTTCTTGGTTGGACGACTTAAAGCAAGCTAGGCGGTGAGACCCTTAGCCCGTGGCAAAAGATGCGATGAAACATGACTACAAATCACTTGGTGCAAGTTGTAGGTCCCATAAAATCTAGGAATTGTACTTGGAGTACAATTATTGATCGTCACTTACCTTTTGAATGCATCATTTCTAGCAGATCAACTGATGAAATGATGTCATGTCAATTGGATCCTAGCCTTAATAAGCTTAATTGTTTAAAATGTTTAAACATTGGGTAATTAAATTTATTAATGAAAAGATTATCGAAAATACCGATTTTTGAACTTAATCTGTTTTGTAGATGGCAACAAACCCTCCTCAAAACAATGTTGGTCATGCTTTCCGTCAAATGTTTGAAAGAGAAAAGCTGAATGGATCAAACTTCAATGACTATGTCACACCCCGCCCGCACCACCTGTCACCCAGTCAGGTTCGGGGGAGGTGTTGGAGAAAACAGGCTGTCAATATCAAACGCACGCGGAAGCAACAGATGATGTATTTTAAACAACCAACAATAGATTATTTACAGACAGCCTGATAAGTTTTACAATCACTTGATAATAATAATAAGTTTGTTTCTAGCATTTAAACAGAATACTAGGTCACTGGGCCCGAAGGTTCTTGATAACTATTTGAACTTGTTCGCTTTTTCCTGTAAAGTCACCTACTTGGATGATCTCTACTGATTTCCTGCAAAATTTGTAAACCACTGGTATCAACAACTATGAAGTTGTTGGTGAGCCGTACCTGTTTAACTTTCTGTCACATTGCAATTATTGCTACATACAACTGTCACGCATGGTAATGACTAGTAATCAACCAGTAATCATATATATAAGTCACGGGGTACAACACATGCACCAAATGATTTCTAGCATACTATCTGTAGTATTTTTCACATACCAGCCATCTTTCACTATGTAGACAATAATGCAATCAATTTTATAGCATAGATCTGGCTATGCATTCTTTCTTTGAAGCCCAAAAGCTTTTAAAACTGTTAAGGCAAGGTAATCGGAACTCACATGATTAATCTTGTTAAGCTCAACTTGATGGTATATTTGCAGCAATAGCGTTACTAGCAAAGCAACCTAAAACAAATATTTATAATCATTACTGTTTATGACATTGTCTGTCAATTCTGTTCTGACATATTATGTTTTACTGAAATTTCTGGTTTCATATTTTATAACTCAATGCTTGCTATAGTGCTCTTCTATTTATATATATATCAATTGTCAATCTTGATTCACAAAATGTATTAATCTCAAGTTTTATTGAACTTAAACATTCTGTATTTGAACCGTTGCATAATGCAATACTAATGTTGCATAATGCAATACTAAGTATTCTGACATTCGCGATCTGCGATTAGTGTTTAATCAGATTCTGGAAAAGTGTGTCATGAACTGCTTCAAGTTTTATTGAACTCTAATTTTTATGTTTAAGGAATTGTTGCATAATGCAACACTAAACATCTATAATTATTTTAGCTTTGGAACTTCAAGTAAATGTCATTTAATTCACATCTTTAAATTATCCGTTAGCCTTTCAGATGTCATGTGTTCTTTTAAAATGGGTTTTTATTGTGTACAAGGTTATCACAATATTTATGAGATATCAGAACACGGTATACCTTCCGGTCGATACGCGACACGAACCCGGTTAACCGTAGATCCAAAAGTGTCCGAATCTGATGAGCGAATAGTCCATTCCGCTTAGAATTTCGCCACGAATAATAATCCGCGTTCGGTTTCCATATTTGACTTCGTTTGACCCTCCAAAACTGTTGACCAGAACTGTACCCACTTAGACTTTTATAGACCAAAGTCAAAATAAACAAAAACCCATCTCAACTTTATCAATTGGACCTAAAATCTGTCAAAAACAGTTTCTTCAACCTTTCTAATTCAATAATGGCTACCATCATCCACTCATCGCCTCTAATCACGGTTGTTCGGCGGCGGAGAGCCGCCTAAGCCTCGCCTTTGGTCCGAATAACCCATCAAAACCATCCACCGAGTTCTCTAACAACAATAACCAAGATCACCACGACTTGTAATCCCCCAATCTGTTATAAATACCCAATTTTTATGTCTCGATATCAAAACTCTAGGACCAAATAACCATCAACCACAACCATCGGTTCTGTCACGGCGGCCGGAGGCCATGGCCGCCGCCGGCAGTCCGATTCTTGGTTTATCAAATAACGTCGCACAACATTAAGGGTCCAAATCTGTACATGCATGTTACGATCGGGAGTTTAGAAAACAAAATCCAGATGAGAATGGAACAAGAACACAAAACCCAACATCATTACTTACCGATCGATGCTCGGAGAGGGGGTCATCGGACCTGTCCCGGTGGTCACTACCACCATCCAACTGTAGCTGCCGCTGGCGGAGACGGACCGGAGAGAGAAAATCCGAGAGGGCTGCCGGGGTCGCGCATTGGGAAACGTCGCCGCCGCCCTTGCGGCGGAGCCCTAAGGGCTTTATGCGGCTGTTGCCTCTCGTATGGGCTGCTCCCAACCAGAAACACCCTCACGAGCCACAGACTTGGGCTCACGAGAGAGAAAGGAAGAGGCAGAAGTGAAGACGGGTCTTGCCGCCGCAAAACCGTTAAGTGCCGCCACCGAAACACCGCCTGGTGGCCGGATTTGCTCGCCGGATTCTGATGGAGAAAGGGAAAGGCCCCTCTCTCTACTTCTCGATATCTCTTTCTCTCTCTAAGTGGTGTTGCAGCTTTTTGAAATGAAGAAAGGGACAAGAGATATTACTATAAATACTTAGGATTTATAATGTAGTGTATAATTGTATAAGTTGGTATTATACCGTAATATCAGATATCAGATACGTTAAATCTTTAAACATCTCATTAACGCTCTATGATAATTTCTAAAATAACTCGGATGCTATGAAATTCTTGTAAACATCCTTGGAATATTTAATACGTTAGATTAAATATAATCTAATGGATTTTTGGTCAAAAGTATTACGCGGTATCCAACGAGTATACCATCACGTCTGTAATTCTCTATGAATACTCAGAAAAATTCTTATAATTCCACAAGGTCAGTAAATCAACTTACCCGAACATTGTTTATAGTGATTGGGCTTTTGTTGGGCCACGAATTCCTTAGTGGGCCTGTTGGGTCTAAGTGGGCTTACTGGATCAAATTCGTAACCGCATAAAAATTCCCTTTGATTTTAGCGGAATTTACAAGGTATTACAGACTGGTACCGTCAACTGAGGATTGTCCTTAGAGTTGAACGGAGGACCGATGTCCTTGAACATCATTGGCCGACCGAGCCAGCTGCTGATGCGTCTGATCAAGAGAAAGCGTTCTACAATGCAGAGTATAGCAGATTCGATGAGGTTGCTTGCATGATGATCTCGAGTATGACTCCCGATCTTCAGAAGCAATACAAATTTCATACACCTTGTGATATGGTCAAAGAGCTAAAGAAGATGTATGAAAAACAAGCTGGTGTTGAATTGTTCGACCTAGTTGTGGAACTCCACGACTTGAAGCTTGAAACTGGTAAATCGGTCAGTAGTCATGTGCTCAAGATGAAGAGCTACTTTGACAAATTGGAATCGCTCAATTATGGGTATAATCAGGCTGTGGCAGTTGGCATGATCCTCAAATCTCTTACGAAGGATTTTGAGGGTTTTGTGCGCAACTACAACATGCATAGTATGACTAAGACTATACCTGAGCTTCATGCTATGCTTGTCGAGTATGAACAAACGATTCCTAAAAGGGCCACTGAAACACCCCAAGTTCTTATGATCAAAGGGGGAAAGATCCAAAAGGCTAAACGACCGCAAAAGGCGAAGGGCAAGAATGATGGTAAGGGAAAAGGCAAGGCAGTTGCGCTTGTTCCTAAAACCAAGCAAACCCCTCCGGCCGCAAAAGAGCATCCGGCTAAAGACCAGATCTGTCACCATTGTGGTGAAGTTGGACACTGGAAGAGGAACTGTCCTACCTATCTAGCTGAGTTGATGAAGAAGAGAAAGAATACTAGTGGGACTAGTACTTCAGGTATCTTCACAATTGAATTATTTTCCTTTTCTAAGAGTGATTCATGGGTGTATGACACCGGCTGTGGAACTCACATCTGTAATTCGTTACAGGGTCTTAGAAAGAGGAGGAAACTGAAGCCTGGAGCTTTGCAGCTGTTCGTTGGAAATGGTTTGCCAGCAGCTGTGGAAGCTATAGGAGAATTTCATTTAATTCTGCCTTCTGGGTTATTAATTGTATTAGACAAATGTCATTATGCACCTTCTATCACTAGAGGTGTTATTTCAGTTTCTTTGTTGAAAAACCAAGGATTTATTAATGCATTTAATAATATCGGTATTTCAGTTTCTAAAAATAATGTTCATTATTTTGATGCTATTCCTTGTGATGGCATTTATGAAATTGATATGCGTGGTTGTGTTTCAAATAATTCAATGTTCACTATTAGCAAACGAGCCAAAACTAGTTTGGACTCTACCTATCTATGGCACTGTCGTGTTGCCCATGTTGGCAAAAAACCGCATTGAAAGACTTCAACGTGAAGGGTGTTGGGTTATGACAGTGGCATTCGGGTCTCGGTAATAGCATTTAGATATACCTGAGCGGTGGTTCAAACAAGCGCTTGAGACACTGAAAGTCAACGGGTGACGCTAGGGTTTCGCAGAACGTGATTCGTCTGACGAATCTAACTTTCCTCGCGGATACGGATTTACAACGCGGTGAATCAGGCACCGAGAAAATCTCGTACGTCGGATCGGGCGCGAACTAGGGTTTCGCGGACGACGGCGGAACACGCGAGAGACGCGGTTCGCGACTAGCGTTTGTCGGCGGTGGAGCCGGCGACGGCGAGGAGGGCCGGCGGCTGACGGGGCGGCGGCGAGATGCGACGGGTGGCGGCTGTTGTAGCCGCGACTTGCTGCGGCGGCTCGGCGAGGGCCTGCGGCGGCGGTGCGGGTATAGCGGCGGCGAGGGACGGACGGCGTGCGGCAGCGGCTTGGCGAGCGGCGGGCGGCACAGCGAACGGCGTCGGGAACGACGGGGCAGTGGCGGTGGCGGACTTCGGGAGGCGGCACGGCGGTGATGTAGGATTAAGGTTCTCACGAACGGAGCGTCGGAGAACAAGGGAGGCGGCGGCGGCGTGGATGCCGTCGGCGTCGGATTCGAGAGGGGAGGAGAAGGGGAGGCCGAAATTTTTCTCTTGGAAGATTAGGGTTTCGCCTCCCCTAATCAGTTATATTTTATAACTGATTAAGTTTTCGATTAGTCCCTCGATTTCATTTAATCCTCAATCGAACTATTTAATTTGCGAGGTCAATATTTAACTGTAACACCCCAAATTTCACAGGTACATGATAAATAGGTGTTTATATTATCACTACATGAGTTTAATTGATAAATATGGTAAACTATGCATTAGATAGATTGCATGTGTTAGAAATACGTATTCTATAGCTAAAATGATGAAAAAAATGCATAAACGGAAAAGTTAAACGGCAAAGAAAGTAAAACATAAGATGGATATGTGTTGGTACAAATAACATGATGATATATGTGTGAATTGATAGATGTATACATGTGAATACGTGTGTTAGTAGTTAATGGAAAAGTAGAAGGGCTAAAAATGTAATTTATATAACATTATCAACGTATATGGATATTATACGTATCTATAACTATTATAAACATTTTAAGGCTTAGAATATAGTAAAAATATATCCTAACATGATCCATAACATGAAATAATAAGTGTTGTAAAGTTTGAGGGGCTAGAACGCAAAATAACAAAAGATATATATATATATAAATATATATATATACGTATGTATACGTATATCATCGAGCGTATCCCGAGCCTTAGAAACTTTTATAAATATACCCTTAAGTGTTTTATAGCATAAAATAACAGTTTGTAGAAGTACAGGGGCTTAAAATGTAAAATAGAAGTACAAGGACTAAAACTGTCATTTCACCAAACTTCCCAGGCGGTACGCGCCACCCCAGCCCCTCCCCTGCGCGATACGCGGCCCAAATTCAGGCCAGAAACTTGACAGCAACGCGTTTTTTGGCTTGGAGGCTACGTTTTTGACTAAATTGACCTCCATACGTGTCGATTCTGCTCATGAGTCACTTAGGGACGTGTTAGTATGTTGAGGCGCACCTAAAGCTATAAATAGGAGCTCGATTTCACCGTTTAAACTCGCCAATTCACTGAATCAAACCCCAAAAACCCTAAAAACGAGCCAGAACTTCATCGGAGCAATACGAGCTGCACAAGAGGAGTTAGAAGGCGAATTTCTGCAGTCAACCCTTATTAGGTATGATTAACAATAACCTCTTTCAGTTTTTGCAAATTCAATCTCTAAGTATGCTTTTTAGAAATGATGCAAAATTAGGGTTCTTGAGCTTGTTTTGTCAAAATCGGGTGATCGGGTGGGAATTAGGGTCTAAATTTTTGTAGGTAATCCTAATTTAATGTATTTTAAGAAAGCCCTAAGTTTATTTCACAATTGGAAAAGGTTTGGTTAAGGTTTTGTTAACGGGTCAAAATTAGGGTTTTCCTAACGTTACTCTGCCCAAATTGACTAAACGATGTTGTATTAAGCTTAGATATTTTAAAGGATATTATAACATGTTATAATGGATAACACCCTAAGTTGGTTTGAATTAAAAATGAGTTTTGATAATAAAACGAGAAATTCATGAAATTAGGGTTTCTAAATATGATTAATTAATCTAAAATAATCCAGAGGGTATGGGGACTTGGCTTTTGGTCTTATAACATGTTTATATGTATATTAAGTATATATGGGTTTAAAATAAATAAATGATAAAGTATTAAAGATACCGAGTTAATCAGATATTAGAAGTTCGTGCGGACCGGAAGGGTAGACACCTGTACACTGGGGTTTCTGGCAAAAGCGGGGGTGTCGCCATCTCATCTGGGCAATGGCACCCCAACACTGGGCGATCCCGGAGTGAGTGTCTACTTATAGGAATGCGCGTCTTCATATTATCAATAAAAAGGTTATTATGCCTATAAGGGCATTTTGGTCATTTTGACCTTAAAAGAGATAAACCCTAATAAAATATTATTAGGATGATAAGATATAAATAAACGTAAGTATTATTTATAATAACTTTGCATTAATGCAATCCGATACGCGATTAGGTTAATCGTGGACCATAACGGAGGTTCTGTCTGAATAACTGATTAAAGATATCAGGTGAGTTCTATGAGCCCACTTTTAAATGTTTTAATGTTTTCGGGCTAGTATACATACAATACTTGTGAACATATATTCAAGATAATTGTGACTTGATATATACGTGTTATATGATGAAATTGTTGTTGAATTGCTTATACATGTTATGGAAATATGTTGACTATAATGTGATGTGTATATACTTGTTTTGAAATTAGGTGGCCAAGTGACTAGGGAGTTGTTAGTAAACGTTTAGTGAATATGTATGATTATATGAGAACAGCTGGTGCATTTGCTTGTATTAATATGTGGTGGATACGCCGATGGTACATCCTATATATATACATAGTAATATAAGTTACCCGGTATATCGAAAGTGTGGAGGATACGCCGCTGGTACATCCTGTATACATACACCTAGGTAAATTGGGGAATATCCATTTGTTGCAGTATATGAATGCCTTATCACTGTTTAATAACAAACCTAAAGCATCTGGTTATTTAACTAGGAGTAGGTAATATATACGATCGGATAATGAGTCATTAAGATGAGAAAATGACCTAATAGAGATAAAGCATGAGTTGCTACTAGAACCTAATAGAGTTGAAGCATGAGTTGCTAATATGACTTATTAGAGTTAGAGCATGTGTTGCTACTAAAGACGAAGGGTCGCTGCTTCCCCATAGTGGTGGCTTAGGGAACCGTGTACGGACGGAGCGGCAGTCGGACATCGCAAAAGCTATCTTACGAAAAAGGTAGGATGACGATTGCAGTGGCGGGCGAACCTTTCGAAGGAGATGAAGAATGAGTAGACACTGCTTCCCCATAGTGGTGGCTTAGGGAACCGTGTACGGACGGAGCTGCATTGGGCCGTTGTAATAACTATCCTTCGAGATGGGACGGAGTGTGTAGTGGCGGGCGGACTCTTCATGGAGAACCAAAATAGTTGGTTAAATGTAGTGACCTAGAAGTTTAGCCTAGGGTCATGGTTAATATAATCCTTATGTGTTAGGATTTAATCTATGGTATATATATATATATATATATATATATATATATATATATATATATATATATATGTGTGTGTGTGTTGTGAAAATCAGGTAAACACCTAAAACGGTCCTTGGACTAAACGGTAGAACTCACCAGCGTAAGCTGACTTTTTAAAAGTATGTATGCTAGGTTCTGACGCACCTATGGGTCAAGCTTTGGTCACGCTCTAGGAGGAGACGGTGAAGACGCTGGTTGCTGGAATATCTTACCTTACGTTTAGTTTACCTTATGTTTAATATATCGTATGTTACGTTTATGCTTCCGCTGTGTAAGAATCATCTGAGTATATAAATAAAAGTTTTAATTTTCTCCAGTTTTTGTGATCTCTGATTAAATCACGTGTTGATGAGTAAATCCGACGACGTGGCGCCAGCCCGCAAGAGGCCGGGCGTCACATTAACTATTAAATATTTGTCGCGTGCTGAGACTTAACGAATATTAGTCAAAAACTAATTCGTCAATCGTCGTTTAAGACATAAATGATATTAATGTCTTTTGTCGCTTAATTAATCTTAATGATTAATGGTAATTAAATAATTAATTATTTATCTATCAAACTATTTAATAAACAAATAATTAATTCTTCTGCGAATATGCCGGTTATAAAAGTAAGCGGTCTTAAATACCCGTTGCCTCCGGTGTAACTCTTACGGGTCCTGATCGGGTCGGGTACTTGATTTAGTCGGGTCTGGACACCAAAATCCAACAAAGGGATCTTACAATCAAATGATGAATCATTTGATAAATGTGTTTCCTATATCTCAGGAAAGATGACAACAAAACCCTTACCGAATAAGCCGCAAAGGGCTAAAGAACTACTTGGACTCATTCATACTGATGTTTGTGGCCCATTTAGACATGTGTCAAGAAAAGGTGCTAGCTACTTCGTGACTTTCACGGATGATTTCAGCCGTTATGGTTATGTTTACTTGCTTAAACATAAACATGAGGTATTTGAAACATTCAAAGAGTTCAAGAACGAAGTTGAAAATCAACTCGGTAAGACCATCAAGATCCTTTGATCGGATCGTGGTGGAGAATACTTAAGCCAAGAGTTTAAGGATTATCTTAAAGCGTGTGTAATTGTCCAACAGCTTACTCCTCCTTATACTCCTCAGCATAATGAAGTGTCTGAGAGGAGGAATCGTACCTTACTAGAGATGGTGAGGTCGATGATGAACCTTACAACTCTCCCAATATCATTTTGGGATTTTGCTCTAGAAACCGCTGTACGCGTTCTAAATATGGTTCCAACCAAGAAGGTTGAAAAGACACCATATCAATTATGGCATGGAGAAGTCCCTGTGTTGTCTTACTTAAGAGTCTGGGGATGTGAGGCACTTGTGAAGCGTGATACGCCTGACAAACTACAACCCAAGACTACTAAGTGCATCTTCGTGGGATACCCAAAGGAAACAATGGGTTACTACTTCTATAATCCTTCCGAAAACACTGTTCGTGTTGCTCGATATGCTGAATTCTTTGAAAAGAATTTTATAGCTCAAGAGAACAGTGGGAGAATTGTAGAACTACTAGAAGATGTGTCACCTTCTGAAACAACTAGTAATCATCAACTTGGGGGGGGGGGGAAATGTTCAAAGTGATGAACCTCAAGTCGATGATGTTGCGATTCCACTTCGTAGATCCGAAAGGGTCGTATGTAATCCGGATAGATGGATTGGTCTAGTCGAATCCGAGGATGACGTATCAGGAGATCTCAATGAGCCTCCGAACTTCAAAGCTGCATTATCAGATCCGGAATCTGACAAATGGCTTGAAGCTGCGAATGTGGAAATGAAATCCATGCAAGATAACCACGTTTGGACCCTGGTTGATCTTCCTCCGAACGCAAGAACCGTTGGGAGTAAATGGCTCTTCAAGAAGAAGACCGACATGGATGGAAATGTACACACCTATAATGCTCGTCTCGTGGCGAAAGGTTATACTCAACGTTTTGGCGTTAACTATGATGAGACCTTTTCACCAGTAGCAGACATAAGAGCTATTAGGATTCTCTTAGCCATAGCAGCGTACTATGACTTTGAGATATGGCAAATGGATGTTAAGACTGCCTTCCTAAATAGTTACTTGGATGAAGAAGTCTATATGGATCAACCTGAAGGGTTCATCGATCCAAAACATCCCAACCAAGTATGCAAGCTTCAAAGGTCCATTTATGGACTAAAGCAAGCATCGAGGAGTTGGAATAAACGGTTTGATGAAGAAATCAAAAAGTTTGGTTTCGTTCAGAATCCCGATGAGCCATGTGTATATCGCAAAGCTAGTGGGAGTAATGTTACTTTCCTTGTCTTATATGTAGATGACATACTGATAATAGGAAAACACATTCCAATGTTGCAAGATGTAAAATCCCATCTTGGAAAGTGTTTTGCCATGAAAGACTTGGGAGAAGCAGCATTCATTCTTAGAATCAAGATCTATAGAGATAGAACTAAGCGATTGATTGGACTAAGTCAAAGTGCTTATATTGATAAGATCTTGAAGCGATTCAAGATGGAGAATTCCAAGCGTGGTAATGTACCTATGCAGGAAGGACTTGGTCTATCGGTCAAACAAGGTGCTTCTACACCTGATGAGGTGAAGCGTATGCAAAGAGTCCCTTATGCTTCGGCTGTAGGATCTATAATGTATGCGGTGAGATGCACTAGACCTGATATAGCGTTTGCGCAGAATATCGTTAGCCGTTATCAACAGAACCCAGGTGAAAGTCACTTGACTGCTATTAAGACCATTCTTAAGTACCTACGGGCTACTAGAGATTTGTTTTTGGTATATGGGGGAAATCCAGATCAAGAGCTCAAAGTGACCGGATACTGTGATGCTGGATTTCAGACTGATAGAGATGACACGAAGTCTCAGTCTGGATACGTCTTCGTTATGAATGGAGGCGCTGTGGATTGGAAAAGCAAGAAACAAACCACAGTTGCTATTTCTGCAACAGAGTCTGAGTACATTGCTGCTTCGGAAGCTGCAATGGAGGCTGTCTGGATAAGGAAGTTTATTAGTGGGCTTGACATTGTCCCCACAAGTAACTTGCCGATCGACATGTACTGCGATAACTCGGGTGCATTGATCATCGCCAAAGAACCTGGAGTTCAGAAGGGCGCCAGACACTATGCCAGGAGATATCACTATGTTCGTGAGCAGATCGAACTAGGTGAAATCAAATTACTCAAAGTTCACACAGATATTAACTTAGCTGATCCTTTCACGAAAGCTTTGTCGAGGCCGAGGCTTGAAAGGCATGCCGAGGGCATGGGACTTAAATTAGCTAGTTAAATCATGTATGTCTGATGTTCGGTATTTGGATAAGGGATGGTAAACAATTTCTATTTGCATAATGAAATAAAGTACTTGATATGTTTGATTTCATTTAATAGTAAATTGTGTCCTGTATTTGCATGTTTAATCCTTGAGTACTTGTCAAGTATTCTAAATTGTCCATTGTCGATTAACTATATGGGAATATAGTTAAACTAAGACAAAATCTGAGTGATTGGTTAGGATGGTCCCACCAAACTCACATGGTATTCATTGGATGCATACTGGACTGACCCACTAACGAATTGTCACTTTATGGATCGGCGTCATTAAGTGAAATTCGTAAATGGTTGCTTTACTTATCCTTAGACTTGAGATACAAGCAGGTCATGCATGTATGGATTGCACCTGCTTGATATAGTTCTAACTATCTTGAATAAGGTAGTACAAAAGGGCTATTTTCAGTAAGTGTATTGAAGTATGTGACATGACACGTGTAGTTAAGAGGATTTGTTCCTTCAGCTTTGTGTTGAAGAAGATACCACTGGGCCCCTCATTGGACTAATTAAGATGTTTGCATGGCCGTGCCCAAATGAAATCTAGAAATGTCTCGATTTGCAATTTGGTAATCTTAAGTTAGTTAAGAGAATGAGAAACAGAATCGTTAAAGTATGAAATGACTTGATCCATATTCATATTTAACACGGTATCGGTAACAAAGGGATAGTAAATGACTGTACCATTTAAATACACTTTGAGAAACTGTGTTTAAATATTTCTGGGAGCATTGGCGTGTTGCTGGACGCTAACCAATGTTATTACCTTTACTATTGCAAGCTCAAGTGGGAGCTGTAGGGATATGATCATGTAATAGTAAGCGTATGTCCGGAAATTATTTAAGCCTACGGGGTCACAAGTCTCGACACCAAATGTATTAATATTAATTAATAGTGAATTAATATTTATCACGAATTATTTAACGAGGTATCGTTAAAAACTGACAGTTAATTGTTAACAAAGGGTGTTAGTTGTAATTAGAGAGAGTTGTAATTGGATTACAATTGAGAAAAGGCTTTGGATAGGGCCTCCAGTCGATTTCGATCTAGGGCTCCTATGCCAATCCTTAACTTGTTTATCAAGTCTTTTAAACCTATATAGACCCTCTGGGTTTAAGGTTTAGCTGCTGCTTTTATCTGATAAAAGGCAAACCCTAATTATCTCTCTCCTCTCTCTCGAATTCGGCAACAAGAAAACCCAAGGGGGGTTTCGGTTCTTGTGTGGTTCGACCAAGGCCAACTTGAGTGGAGGTGTTCGTGATCAAAGTGCTAGCACATAGCATTGGTGTGTCGTGTGTGTGATCGTAGAGGGATTTTCTTTAAATCCTCCAAGAGATCATGTCAATCCGAGCTCATAAGGTAAACATGTTCTATCCGGTTAGTTAGATTAATTCATAGGTTTCTTTCCGCTGCGTACTCGTGAGATAATTTGTTATATTACCCAACAGAAGGATATGCATACCCTCCTTAGTGTTGTTGTCGATAACACCATTAAGAAGGGTAAGGACAGGGTGGAGGCTGCTAGAATATTTAAGAAGATTTAGGCACCCATTTTTTGGGGTTTTTTTGATGTTTTTATGATGTTTTTTGATCTTTTCCACTTGTAAATGTTTATAAATATTAATAAATGGCACTATTTTATTTTTAATCTATTATATCCTTTTGAATTATTTTGTTTGCGTTATTTTATTTGAACATCATGCGTTATTTTATTAAGTGTGAAATCAAGTGGTTTTTGTGAGTTTTCTGGAGTGTATGCGTGATATTTAAGTATCTTAAGCTTTTAATGCGTTATTTTTTAATAGGTGTGATTATGTTCTGTGTGTTTGCGTTATTTTTATTAACAACATGCACTTTTTAAGTGTAAGACAGGTAGGCTGTGTTTTTATGAGTTTTTAGAGTGTATGCGTTATTTTCTTATACAATATGCGTTATTTTTATCTATAAAACGTAAGTGTGCTTTATTTATTGGAATACATGCGTTTTTTTATTAAGTGTAAGACATTTTTAGTTAGGTTTGTGTTTTTGTGAGTTTTTAAAAGTGTATGCGTGATTTTTATTTTCAAGTATGCGTTATTTGTTTAAAGGTTAAAGGTTTACGTTGTTTTTATGTGTTGATGCGTAAATATTTTTTTGCGTATGCGTGTTTTCATTTAATGTTGAAAAAACTTTAATACACTTTTTAATGCCTCCACATTCTTTTTTTTTAAATTCATTAAGCGTGTTTTATTTTAGCGCCGTCAGATAAAAAAAACCCGCATATGAGCGGCGGAGATGGCGGAGATCCCTTCGCACGGAAAACGTCCTTTGTACAATAACTTTCACCTATATATATATATATAGGGTATAGATAATTTGGAAACCTGGTTGAGCCTTGAAAACCCTAAAAACCTTGTTAGAGCCATTGATCTTCTACCTTTAATGGTTGAGATTCAATCTCCCAAATATCAATAACTTTTTGATTAAAATATATTGTAAAAGGGTAGTTTAGGTACTTGAAAATATTGTAAAAGCATTGGGAAATAAAACCTGCATGCATGTCAAATCAAACCTTTACAAAACTCTCCTCATTTATTTTATTTGGCGGTACTTTATCAAAAATATCTAATCCCAAAAATTCGAAACCCTAAATGAAAATCCATACCATCGGACACAAACCTTCTTTCTCGCATTATCAAAAAAGCTCTCGACAAATAATCAAAGAAGCTCTCGTCGACCGATCGAAGGCGACGAACAATCTAAATCTGTCACCGGCGACATCGAAGGCGACGAAGCATCTAAGCCGACGATCGGACACATAGAAACCCTAGAAATCCATCATGTGCGACGAAAAGGAAAATTGAGAGCCGGTCATGAAGTCGTTCTTGCTCTTAAGCGCGAGTTTGAAGAAGAAATCTTCGAAAAAAAGGGATTCTTCCAAAATAACCCCATTGAGGTTAACTGCGAAGTTTAAGAAGAAACCCAAAAATAGGTATGACTTAAATTATTTGCTTTAAAATGTTTGTAGATGTTTGCTGGAAAAATCGATTATACCCTTTTCTGTAATGCATATGAAATTAATTGAATAAATTTATTTAAAGATTACTTGTAATGTATAGGAGGAAACATAAGAGAATGGCAAGCAATAAAACAGAAGAGGGGATGGATAAAGAAGGAATTGATAGATCTGATGTTGTTGAACCACCTTCGCCAACCAGTGCTTCTGATGAAATGGTAATTGCGACTGAAACATAAGAGTTTGGTACTCCAACAGAACAAGCTGTACTGCATGATGAAGAAAATGATAACTTTATGACTGCTAACGAATTTGAAAACAGCAGCGTTCTGAAACCAACAGGTAAACTTTGCTGAATTTACATATGTCTAAATTGATATAGGATAGATCATGATTATGATAATCTTTGGTGCAGTTAGGAAAAGTGGTAGGCTATCTGTGAAGGCGTTAGGGACATTTACTAACACTGTTGACAATCCAGTTGATGTGGAAAACGATGAAAGTTTAGTGAAAGGTTTGTGTAAGTTAAAACCAATTAGTTATGTACTTCAATTATTTGCTTTTAAAAAAATACATATGTAAAATGGTTCATATGCAACAGGTAAAAGAGCATTGGCCGGTGAGAATAATTCTGATGCTGGTGAAATTAATAAAGATAGTAAAAGGAGAAGAAACAAAGGTAAAACAGCTGATGAACCAGTTATTGTAGACACAGATGATAGTGGAGTTAAGACAAGATCAAGGAGTAAAGGTTAGTTTTAATTAGTACATATGTAAAACAGCCGATTGTACATATGTAAAACAGCTGATTGTACATATGTAGAATTTTTTGTACATATGTAGAAGTTTTTAGTTTTACATATGTAAAAGTTATAGTTTTACATATAAATTAAAATTAAAAAGCTGTGTTTATATTTTGTACATATGTAAAAGTTATAGTTTTACATATAAATTAAAACTAAATAGCTGTGTTTATATTTTGTACATATGTACATATGTAAACAGCTGTGTTTATATTTTGTACATATGTAAAAGTTTTAGATTTACACATGTAAAATGAAAATATAATTACTACGGTTTAATTATAAACAGGTAAAAGAATGCTAGTTGATGAAAGTACGAGTGATGATGATGTTGATAAAGGGAATCCAAAAAAGCGGATAAAGAAAGGTAAGTATTATAACAAACTAAAAAAGCTATGTAGTGTCTAATATATTTAATAAGGTTATGTTATTGTGTAAATCAGGGCTGGAAAGAAAGGTAAAGACTGAGCTGGTGAAAAAAGGGAAGCAAGCTAATCAACTTGCTGCTGGAAAAAAGGGTAAAGATAGTTCAGGAGTGAAAAAGGAGGTCGGGAAAAAAGGAAAGAAAGGGAAAAATAGTTCACAAGAAGGACCGGCAAAAACTGGTAGAGCTCAGTGGTTTGGAATAAGGACAAGGTCATCCCCATATCAGTTCTCAAAGGCTATTAAGGAGTTGCAACCAAATCAAAAAGAGGCGGTAAGGAAAATGGGTTTTGGTCAGTTACTTACCTTCAAGGTTAGCGGAATACCAGGAAAGTTGGCACATTTTGTTGTTGATAAGTTCAATCCCAAGGAAATGACAATTGACATTGGGAAGATTAAGATTAAGGTGGATGCAAAAGCAATTCATCAATTGTTTGGGATTCCATGTGGCGGGCTAAGTTTGCAATCACTGGAACTTTTGGATGAATGGGATGATGCAGTTGTAGCTTGGAGAGAAAGATACAGTACCGATTATATAGCACCTCCATAGATAGTTAGTCAGATTGAATGCTCGGAGGATGAAGATAATTTCAATTTTAGATTAGATTTTTTAATGTTGTTCCTAACAGTTATGGTAGAATCGTTTGGACAAGGGAAAGTCAAAGAGTATATTCTCGATTATATAAACGATGACAGAGAATTTAGAGAATATGATTGGTGTAAGCACATTTTGCAGACATTGAAAACTTGTAAAGATAAATGGCTGAGAGAAGATTTGGGATCTGTTTTTGTGGGTCCACTAACAATTCTAACGGTATGTATAATTTTGTTTACATATGTAAAAATTCCTATAAATATTTTGTCTTAAACTAACCTGAATGTAATTGTTTGTTATGGAACAGATGATATATGTGGATAGTTTTGAATGTGAAGGGATAAAGTATGATGACTCGTTAAATGCAATTAGCTTCTGGACGAGAGAGAAATTGAAAGCTAGAGAAGCATTAGAAATCAAGAATGGCGGGTTTGGAAAAGGGAAACAAAAGAAATTGTCGAAGGTGGTTGACGATGGAACCAAACCCATAAGTTTTGAGGTATGATCTTTAAGAGATATGAAAACTCAATTCCATATGCATTATGTAAAAAATATAACATATGTTATCTAAACATATTTATTTGTTCAAAAAGGAGGAACTAGTAGAACTTGGCAAGGACTACCAAGCTTTACTCTTTAAAAAGAATAGGTTTAATGCGAAGCTGGAAAGAATGTTGGAAATGCATGGGGAAAGGAATGAGTTATTGGAGATTGAAAGTAAATATGAAGAAAATCTCTTGAAGCGTAACGGTAAGGGTAAAAAGACGAAGGATGTAGAAAGTACTGCAAATGACATGATTTCTGGGGTGATCAAAGGTTTAAATATAGATCAGAATACAAGCTTGTTAGATGATGTTGATGAAGGTAATACAAAAGCTTGAGTTATATTTTTATTAATTATATATGATTATTTATTGCAATACTGAATAATTATTCGCATGTACTTATTTTTCAACAATGAAGAGCAAGTAGGGGATGATTTAAATAAGGAAGTGGAATCAAACACGAAGCTCATGATGAGAAAAATGATGATGAATTCATTTCGTTGGATAATGAAAAACAACCTGATTCATTAGGTTACATTCTCGTGAACGTTTTACATATGTAAATAACACTTTTTACATATGTAAAAAAGTAACTGTGAAAGTGTGATATTAATTATATGATTGTTTTTTAAATGACCGAATCTCAAGCCCTATCCCAAGCCCTATCCCAAGCCCTTTTGCATATAGATGAATTCTCATACGTGGATAGCCTCACAACCCTTAGATGGGTTTGTGGGGTTTTCATCTTGAACTTATCCCTGCGACAACAGTATGCTTTACACCAATGAAGATTCGGTCATTTAAAAATAATCATATAATTAATATCACACTTTCACAGTTACTTTTTTACATATGTAAAAAGTGTTATTTACATATGTAAAACGTTCACGAGAGTGTTACCTAATGAATCAGGTTGTTTTTCATTATCCAACGAAATGAATTCATCATCATTTTTCTCATCATGAGCTTCGTGTTTGATTCCACTTCCTTATTGAAATCATCCCCTACTTGCTCTTCATTGTTGAAAAATAAGTACATGCGAATAATTATTCAGTATTGCAATAAATAATCATATATAATTAATAAAAATATAACTCAAGCTTTTGTATTACCTTCATCAACATCATCTAACAAGCTTGTATTCTGATCTATATTTAAACCTTTGATCACCCCAGAAATCATGTCATTTGCAGTACTTTCTACATCCTTCGTCTTTTTACCCTTACCGTTACGCTTCAAGAGATTTTCTTCATATTTACTTTCAATCTCCAATAACTCATTCCTTTCCCCATGCATTTCCAACATTCTTTCCAGCTTCGCATTAAACCTATTCTTTTTAAAGAGTAAAGCTTGGTAGTCCTTGCCAAGTTCTACTAGTTCCTCCTTTTTGAACAAATAAATATGTTTAAATAACATATGTTATATTTTTTACATAATGCATATGGAATTGAGTTTTCATATCTCTTAAAGATCATACCTCAAAACTTATGGGTTTGGTTCCATCGTCAACCACCTTCGACAATTTCTTTTGTTTCCCTTTTCCAAACCCGCCATTCTTGATTTCTAATGCTTCTCTAGCTTTCAATTTCTCTCTCGTCCAGAAGCTAATTGCATTTAACGAGTCATCATACTTTATCCCTTCACATTCAAAACTATCCACATATATCATCTGTTTCATAACAAACAATTACATTCAGGTTAGTTTAAGACAAAATATTTATAGGAATTTTTACATATGTAAACAAAATTATACATACCGTTAGAATTGTTAGTGGACCCACAAAAACAGATCCCAAATCTTCTCTCAGCCATTTATCTTTACAAGTTTTCAATGTCTGCAAAATGTGCTTACACCAATCATATTCTCTAAATTCTCTGTCATCGTTTATATAATCGAGAATATACTCTTTGACTTTCCCTTGTCCAAACAATTCTACCATAACTGTTAGGAACAACATTAAAAAATCTAATCTAAAATTGAAATTATCTTCATCCTCCGAGCATTCAATCTGACTAACTATCTGTGGAGGTGCTATATAATCGGTACTGTATCTTTCTCTCCAAGCTACAACTGCATCATCCCATTCATCCAAAAGTTCCAGTGATTGCAAACTTAGCCCGCCACATGGAATCCCAAACAATTGATGAATTGCTTTTGCATCCACCTTAATCTTAATCTTCCCAATGTCAATTGTCATTTCCTTGGGATTGAACTTATCAACAACAAAATGTGCCAACTTTCCTGGTATTCCGCTAACCTTGAAGGTAAGTAACTGACCAAAACCCATTTTCCTTACCGCCTCTTTTTGATTTGGTTGCAACTCCTTAATAGCCTTTGAGAACTGATATGGGGATGACCTTGTCCTTATTCCAAACCACTGAGCTCTACCAGTTTTTGCCGGTCCTTCTTGTGAACTGTTTTTCCCTTTCTTTCCTTTTTTCCCGACCTCCTTTTTCACTCCTGAACTGTCTTTACCCTTTTTTCCAGCAGCAAGTTGATTAGCTTGCTTCCCTTTTTTCACCAGCTCAGTCTTTACCTTTCTTTCCAGCCCTGATTTACACAATAACATAACCTTATTAAATATATTAGACACTACATAGCTTTTTTAGTTTGTTATAATACTTACCTTTCTTTATCCGCTTTTTTGGATTCCCTTTATCAACATCATCATCACTCGTACTTTCATCAACTAGCATTCTTTTACCTGTTTATAATTAAACCGTAGTAATTATATTTTCATTTTACATGTGTAAATCTAAAACTTTTACATATGTACAAAATATAAACACAGCTGTTTACATATGTACATATGTACAAAATATAAACACAGCTATTTAGTTTTAATTTATATGTAAAACTATAACTTTTACATATGTACAAAATATAAACACAGCTTTTTAATTTTAATTTATATGTAAAACTATAACTTTTACATATGTAAAACTAAAAACTTCTACATATGTACAATCAGTTGTTTTACATATGTACAAAAAATTCTACATATGTACAATCAGCTGTTTTACATATGTACAATCAGCTGTTTTACATATGTACTAATTAAAACTAACCTTTACTCCTTGATCTTGTCTTAACTCCACTATCATCTGTGTCTACAATAACTGGTTCATCAGCTGTTTTACCTTTGTTTCTTCTCCTTTTACTATCTTTATTAATTTCACCAGCATCAGAATTATTCTCACCGGCCAATGCTCTTTTACCTGTTGCATATGAACCATTTTACATATGTATTTTTTTAAAAGCAAATAATTGAAGTACATAACTAATTGGTTTTAACTTACACAAACCTTTCACTAAACTTTCATCGTTTTCCACATCAACTGGATTGTCAACAGTGTTAGTAAATGTCCCTAACGCCTTCACAGATAGCCTACCACTTTTCCTAACTGCACCATTTCAAGATTATCATAATCATGATCTATCCTATATCAATTTATACATATGTAAATTCAGCAAAGTTTACCTGTTGGTTTCAGAACGCTGCTGTTTTCAAATTCGTTAGCAGTCATAAAGTTATCATTTTCTTCATCATGCAGTACAGCTTGTTCTGTTGGAGTACCAAACTCTTATGTTTCAGTCGCAATTACCATTTCATCAGAAGCACTGGTTGGCGAAGGTGGTTCAACAACATCAGATCTATCAATTCCTTCTTTATCCATCCCCTCTTCTATTTTATTGCTTGCCATTCTCTTATGTTTCCTCCTATACATTACAAGTAATCTTTAAATAAATTTATTCAATTAATTTCATATGCATTACAGAAAAGGGTATAATCGATTTTTCCAGCAAACATCTACAAACATTTTAAAGCAAATAATTTAAGTCATACCTATTTTTGGGTTTCTTCTTAAACTTCGCAGTTAACCTCAATGGGGTTATTTTGGAAGAATCCCTTTTTTTCGAAGATTTCTTCTTCAAACTCGCGCTTAAGAGCAAGAACGACTTCATGACCGGCTCTCAATTTTCCTTTTCGTCGCACATGATGGATTTCTAGGGTTTCTATGTGTCCGATCGTCGGCTTAGATGCTTCGTCGCCTTCGATGTCGCCGGTGACAGATTTAGATTGTTCGTCGCCTTCGATCGGTCGACGAGAGCTTCTTTGATTATTTGTCGAGAGCTTTTTTGATAATGCGAGAAAGAAGGTTTGTGTCCGATGGTATGGATTTTCATTTAGGGTTTTGAATTTTTGGGATTAGATATTTTTGATAAAGTACCGCCAAATAAAATAAATGAGGAGAGTTTTGTAAAGGTTTGATTTGACATGCATGCAGGTTTTATTTCCCAATGCTTTTACAATATTTTCAAGTACCTAAACTACCCTTTTACAATATATTTTAATCAAAAAGTTATTGATATTTGGGAGATTGAATCTCAACCATTAAAGGTAGAAGATCAATGGCTCTAACAAGGTTTTTAGGGTTTTCAAGGCTCAACCAGGTTTCCAAATTATCTATACCCTATATATATATATATATATATATATATATATATATATATATATATATATATGTAGGGATATGATCATGTAATAGTAAGCGTATGTCCGGATATTATTTAAGCCTACGGGGTCACACGTCTCGACACCAAATGCATTGATATTTATTAATGGTTAATTAATATTTATCACGAACATTTAACGAGGTTTCGTTAAAAACTGAAAGTTAATTGTTAACAGAGGGGTGTTAGTTGTAATTAGAGAGAGTTGTAATTGGATTACAATTAGGAAAAGGCTTTGGGATAAGCCTTAAGGCCGAAATTCGGTTAGGCCTATCCCAAGCCCTAACTTGCTTATCAAGTTCCTCTAAACCTATAAATAGACCATCTTGGTTTAAGGTTTAGGTGCTGGTGTTGGTTGCATTTATCTGATAAAGGTGCAAACCCTAATTCTCTCTCTCTCTACTCTCTCGAATTCGGCAACAAGAAAACCCAAGGGAGGTTTCGATTCTTGTGTGGTTCGACCAAGCCTTCATCAAGAGGAGTTCGTGATCGGTTGCTAGCACATAGCATTGGTGTGTCGTGTGTACGATCGTAGAGGGATTTGTATCAAATCCTCCAAGAGATCAAGTCTTGCCGAGCTAAAAAGGTACACGTTCTAAAACCGGTTAGTTAGATTAATTCATAGGTTTCTTTCCGCTGCGTACTCGTGTTTTGATAAATAGTTATACAACCCAACAGTGGTATCACGAGCCACCTATGATTTTAATTAATTACCGGGAATAAAACTTGGAAGGGGGGTAACCAAAACAAGATCCTAGCTTTTCGATTCATTTAAAAATCGTGTTTTACAATTGGAAAAGGTTTCGCAATTGGTAAAAACGAAAAAAATTCGATGGAATAGGACTTTTCGACCCGATCGAAAAGTCCCTGATCGAAAAACTCTTCTCGATCCGATCGGAAACCCTTGATTTCCGATCGGAAAACCTATTCCGGTGCGGAGACCCTTGATTTCCGACCGTAAACCCTACTTTTCGATCCAAATCGTAAAGTGTTTACGAACTGGTCGAAAAGTAACCGATCGAAAAGGCTTTTCGGGCCGATCGAAAAGTATCCGATCGGAAAGGCTTTTCGACCCGATCGAATAGTCCACGATCGAAAAGTACCCGATCGAAAACCCTGTTTCGATCGGAAACCCCTGCTTTCCGATCGTAAACTCAAATAATGAATCGAAAACCTCTTGCCGAATCGAAAACCCTAATTTTTAGCTCTAAAATTTGATTTTTGTGATCTAAAATTTTAAATCCAAGTTTTTGTTATTATTAGATAATTGTAATGAACAACATGTTGTACCTTTAGATTTTAAAGTGTTAAAAAGAAGTAAAAATCATGATGTTTCATGCAAATCGTTCATGGTTATTACTTATATCAAAGAGGATTAAATTAAAATTATATTAGATAATTAGAAACCCTAAGATTATGTGATTATTTGATAATTGTGACATAATAAAAGGTTTTAAATGCAAATTTGTTTTATGAAAATCGAAAATTGCTTAAATAAATTATTGAAATGTGATTTTGTTTATAAAATAAAATTTGTGTCCTAAAAGTCAAAAGAAACACCGGCTCACCCATTTGAACACACTCTAAGAGAGGTATAAGTCGGGTCGCTCTGCTTCCCTAAAGTGGTAGGTTTTTAATTGCAAAAGTTGCAAACCTCACCCCTACGCTTCTTTGTGTGTTGCAAATGGAGCTACCGAGCTCTTTTGATTTGGAAGACAAACTAAGAATTTTATAAACATATTATGTGGTGAAGGTATGCATGAACCGTCACACATAACTTTTTTTATAACACATCAAAATTGCTTTGACCCATTGAAACTTAAGTCTTTGCCATCCACCTTGTAAAGGACACTTGTGAATGTCATCTTACTCATTGGTACACAATGGTAAAATGGCGTTTGCATGACAAATTTCCACTCATTGGTACACAATGGTGGACAATTTGTGCGTTCTTGGCTGGACGACTTAAAACGAGCTAGGCGGTGAGACCCTTGGCCCGTGGCAAAAGATGGGATGAAACATGACTACAAATCACTTGGTGCAAGTTGTAGGTCCCATAAAATCTAGGAATTGTATTTGGAATACAATTAGTGATCGTCACTTACCATTTGAATGCATCATTTCTAGCAGATCAATTGATGAAATGATGGCATGGCAATTGGATCCTAGCCTTAATAAGCTTAATTGTTTAAAATGTTTAAACAATGGGTAATTAAATTTATTAAGGAAAAGATTATCGAAAATACTGATTTTTAAATTTAATCTGTTTTGTAGATGGCAACAAACCCTCCTCAAAACAAGGTTGGTCATGCTTTTCGTCAAATGTTTGAAAGAGAAAAGCTGAACGGATCTAACTTCAATGACTGGTACCGTCAACTGAGGATTGTCCTTAGAGTTGAACGGAGGACCGATGTCCTTGAACATCATTGGCCGACCGAGCCAGCTGCTGATGCTTCTGAGCAAGAGAAAGCGTTCTACAACGCAGAGTACAGCAGATACGATGAGGTTGCTTGTATGATGATCTCGAGTATGACTCCCGATCTTCAGAAGAAATACGAATTTCATACACCTTGTGATATGATCAAAGAGCTAAAGAAGATGTATGAAAAACAAGCTGGTGTTGAATTGTTCGACCTAGTTGTGGAACTCCACGACTTGAAGCTTGAAACTGGTAAATCGGTCAGTAGTCATGTGCTCAAGATGAAGAGCTACTTTGACAAATTGGTATCGCTCAATTATGGGTATAATCGTGCTGTTGCAGTTGGCATGATCCTCAAATCGCTTACGAAGGATTTTGAGGGTTTTGTGCGCAACTACAACATGCATAGTATGACTAAGACTATACCTGAGCTTCATGCTATGCTTGTCGAGTATGAAAAAACGATTCCTAAAAAGGCCACTGAAACACCCCAGGTTCTTATGATCAAAGGGGGAAGGATCCAAAAGGCTAAAAGACCGCAAAAGGCGAAGGGCAAGAATGATGGTAAGGGAAAAGGCAAGGCAGTTGCGCTTGTTCCTAAAACCAAGCAAACCCCTCCGGCCTCAAAAGAGCATCCGGCTAAGGACCAGATCTGTCACCATTGTGGTGAAGTTGGACACTGGAAGAGGAACTGTCCTACCTATCTAGCTGAGTTGATGAAGAAGAGAAAGAATACTAGTGGGACTAGTACTTCAGGTATCTTCACAATTGAATTATTTTCCTTTTCTAAGAGTGATTCATGGGTGTATGACACCGGATGTGGAACTCACATCTGTAATTCGTTACAGGGTCTTAGAAAAAGGAGGAAACTGAAGCCTGGAGCTTTGCAGCTGTTCGTTGGAAATGGTTTGCCAGCAGCTGTGGAAGCTATAGGAGAATTTCATTTAATTCTGCCTTCTGGGTTATTTATTGTACTAGACAATTGTCATTATGAACCTTCTATCACTAGAGGTGTTATTTTAGTTTCTTTGTTGAAAAACCAAGGATACATTAATGTTTCTAATGATATCGGTATTTCAGTTTCTAAAAATAATGTTTATTATTTTGATGCTATTCCTTGTGATGGCATTTACGAAATTGATATGCGTGGTTGTGTTTCAAATAATTCAATGTTTACTGTTAGCAAACGAGCCAAAACTAGTTTGGACTCTACCTATCTTTGGCACTGTCGTCTTGCCCATGTTGGTAAAAACCGCATTGAAAGACTTCAACGTGAAGGGATCTTACAATCAAATGATGAATCATTTGATCAATGCGTTTCCTGTATCTCAGGAAAGATGACTAGAAAACCCTTTCCGAACAAGCCGCAAAGGGCAAAAGAGCTACTTGGACTCATCCATACCGATGTATGTGGCCCATTTAGACATGTGTCAAGAAAAGGTGCTAGCTACTTCGTGACTTTCACGAATGATTTCAGCCGTTATGGTTATGTTTACTTGCTTAAACATAAACATGGGGTATTTGAAACATTCAAAGAGTTTAAGAACGAAGTTGAAAATCAACTCGGTAAGACCATCAAGATCCTTCGATCGGATCGTGGTGGAGAATACTTAAGCCAAGAGCTTAAGGATTATCTTAAAGCGTGTGGAATTGTCCAACAGCTTACTCCTCCTTGAACTCCTCAACATAATGGAGTGTCTGAGAGGAGGAATCGTACCTTACTAGAGATGGTGAGGTCGATGATGAACCTTACAACTCTCCCATTATCATTTTGGGATTTTGCTCTAGAAACCGCTGTACGCGTTCTAAATATGGTTCCAACCAAGAAGGTTGAAAAGACACCATATCAATTATGGCATGGAGAAGTCCCTGTGTTGTCTTACTTAAGAGTCTGGGGATGTGAGGCACTTGTGAAGCGTGATACGCCTGACAAATTACAACCCAGGACTACTAAGTGCATCTTCGTGGGATACCCAAAGGAAACAATGGGTTACTACTTCTATAATCCTTCCGAAAATACTGTTCGTGTTGCTCGATATGCTGAATTCTTTGAAAAGAATTTTATAGCTCAAGAGAACAGTGGGAGAATTGTAGAACTACTAGAAGATGTGTCACCTTCTGAAACAACTAGTAATCATCAACTTGGGGGGGGGGGGGGAAATGTTCAAAGAGATGAACCTCAAGTCGATGATGTTGCGATTCCACTTCGTAGATCCGAAAGGGTCGTGCGTAATCCGGATAGATGGATTGGTCTAGTCGAATCCGAGGATAACGTATCAGGAGATCTCAATGAGCCTCCGAACTTCAAAGCTGCATTATCAGATCCGGAATCTGACAAATGGCTTGAAGCTGCGAATGTGGAAATGAAATCCATGCAAGATAACCACGTTTGGACCCTGGTTGATCTTCCTCCTAACGCAAGAACCGTTGGGAGTAAATGGCTCTTCAAGAAGAAGACCGACATGGATGGAAATGTACACACCTATAAAGCTCGTCTCGTGGCGAAAGGTTATACTCAACGTTTTGGCGTTGACTATGATGAGACCTTTTCACCAGTAGCAGACATTAGAGCTATTAGGATTCTCTTAGCCATAGCAGCGTACTATGACTTTGAGATATGGCAAATGGATGTTAAGACTGCCTTCTTAAATGGTTACTTGGATGAAGAAGTCTATATGGATCAACCTGAAGGGTTCATTGATCCAAAACATCCCAACCAAGTATGCAAGCTTCAAAGGTCCATTTATGGACTAAAGCAAGCATCGAGGAGTTGGAATAAACGGTTTGATGAAGAAATCAAAAAGTTTGATTTCGTTCAGAATCCCGATGAGCCATGTGTATATCGCAAAGCTAGTGGGAGTAATGTTACTTTCCTTGTCTTATATGTAGATGACATATTGATAATAGGAAAACACATTCCAATGTTGCAAGATGTAAAATCCCATCTTGGAAAGTGTTTTGCCATGAAAGACTTGGGAGAAGCAGCATTCATTCTTGGAATCAAGATCTATAGAGATAGAACTAAGCGGTTGATTGGACTAAGTCAAAGTGCTTATATTGATAAGATCTTGAAGCGATTTAAGATGGAGAATTCCAAGCGTGGTATAGTACCAATGCAGGAAGGACTTGGTCTGTCGGTCAAACAAGGTGCTTCTACACCTGATGAGGTGAAGCGTATGCAGAGAGTCCCTTATGCTTCGGCTGTAGGCTCTATCATGTATGCGGTAAGATGCACTAGACCCGATATAGCGTTTGCGCAAAATATCGTTAGCCGTTTTCAACAGAATCCAGGTGAAAGTCACTGGACTGCTGTTAAGACCATTCTCAAGTACCTACGGGCTACTAGAGATTTGTTTTTGGTATATGGGGGAAATCCAGATCAAGAGCTCAAAGTGACCGGATACTGTGATGCTGGATTTCAGACTGATAGAGATGACACGAAGTCTCAGTCTGGGTACGTTTTCGTTATGAATGGAGGCGTTGTGGATTGGAAAAGCAAGAAACAAACCACAGTTGCTATGTCTGCAACAGAGTCTGAGTACATTGCTGCTTTGGAAGCGGCAATGGAGGCTGTCTGGATAAGGAAGTTTATTAGTGGGCTTGACGTTGTCCCCACAAGTAACTTGCCTATTGACATGTACTGCGATAACTCGGGTGCATTAGTCATCGCCAAAGAACCTGGAGTTCAGAAGGGCGCCAGACACTATGCCAGGAGATATCACTATGTTCGTGAGCAGATCGAACTAGGTGAAATCAAATTACTCAAAGTTCACACAGATATTAACTTAGCTGATCCTTTCACGAAAGCTTTGTCGAGGCCGAAGCTTGAAAGGCATGCCGAGGGCATGGGACTTAAATTGGCTAGTTAAATCATGTATGTCTGATGTTCGGTATTTGGATAAGGGATGTTAAACAATTTCTATTTATATAATGAAATAAAGTACTTGATATGTTTGATTTCATTTAATAGTAAATTGTGTCCTATATTTGCATGTTTAATCCATGAGTACTTGTCAAGTATTCTAAATTATCCATTGTCGATTAACTATATGGGAATATAGTTAAACTAAGACAAAATCTGAGTGATTGGTTAGGATGGTCCCACCAAACTCACATGGTATTCATTGGATGCATACTTGACTGACCCACTAACGAATTGTCACTTTATGGATCGGCGTCATTGAGTGAAATTCGTAAATGGTTGCTTTACTTATCCTTAGACTTGAGATACAAGCAGGTCATGCATGTATGGATTGCACCTACTTGATATAGGTCTAACTATCCTGAATAAGGTAGTACAAAAGGGCTATTTTCAGTAAGTGTAGTGAAGTATGTGACTTAACACGTGTAGTCAAGAGGATTTGTTCCTTCAGCTTAGTGCTGAAGAAGATACCACTGGGCCCCTCATTGGACTAATTAAGATGTTTGCATGGCCATGCCCAAATGAAATCTAGAGATGTCTCGATTTGCAATTTGGTAATCTTAAGTTAGTTGTGAGAATGAGAAACAGAATCGTTAAAGTATGGAATGACTTTGATCCATATCCATATTTAGCACGGTATCGGTAACAAAGGGATAGTAAATGACTGTACCATTTAAATACACTTTGAGAAACTGTACTTAAATATTTCTGGGAGCATTGGCGTGTTGCTAGACGCTAACCAATGTTATTACCTTTACTATTGCAAGCTCAAGTGGGAGCTGTAGGGATATGATCATGTAATAGTAAGCGTATGTCCGGATATTATTTAAGCCTACGGGGTCACACGTCTCGACACCAAATGCATTGATATTAATTAATGGTTAATTAATATTTATCACGAACATTTAACGAGGTTTCGTTAAAAACTGACAGTTAATTGTTAACAGAGGGGTGTTAGTTGTAATTAGAGAGAGTTGTAATTGGATTACAATTAGGAAAAGGCTTTGGGATAAGCCTTAAGGCCGAAATTCGGTTAGGCCTATCCCAAGCCCTAACTTGCTTATCAAGTTCCTCTAAACCTATAAATAGACCATCTTGGTTTAAGGTTTAGGTGCTGGTGTTGGTTGCATTTATCTGATAAAGGTGCAAACCCTAATTCTCTCTCTCTACTCTCTCGAATTCGGCAACAAGAAAACCCAAGGGAGGTTTCGATTCTTGTGTGGTTCGACCAAGCCTTCATCAAGAGGAGTTCGTGATCGGTTGCTAGCACATAGCATTGGTGTGTCGTGTGTGCGATCGTAGAGGGATTTGTATCAAATCCTCCAAGAGATCAAGTCTTGCCGAGCTAAAAAGGTACACGTTCTAAAACCGGTTAGTTAGATTCATTCATAGGTTTCTTTCCGCTGCGTACTCGTGTTTTGATAAATAGTTATACAACCCAACAATATATATATATATATATATATATATATATACACACACACACACATTTATATAATCCATAAAACAGTTTAGCGAGTCTCAATATATTAAATATAAACATGTTAAATTATGTTGATACGAATAATTAGTAAAGAAAACTAAATTTAATAATTAAATCACCTATCCAGAAACTGTTTGCTTCATGTTTAAAATAAAAGGACATTTTTATAATTATTTAAACCATTCTAATAGCTTATGGGTTTTTATTGTTTACCGGCAATCATTTCATACAAGTTTTTAACCCAAACAGGTGACCAAATCGCAAAAATGAGCAAAACAGAAAATACGGGAACCCGTGACCTCTTGGTTCAAAACCAAGGTAGCAACCGCTAGGGCAGGTGATCTGTTTGGTTAAGAACGTAACCGAAATGATTATATATTACAGCATGACACATAATCGGGTTACAGGGATAAAACGGGCAAAAAATGCGACGGTCGGGACTCGAACCCGCAACCTCAAGGTTATAATACGGAGACCTGAGCACTGCGCCATGTGCTGATATTTGTTTGAAAACAGAAAATATTATTTATATGCAGACCGATCGCGACGTCATCTTCTCCAACAACCAACCTATGTTCGCCGGAGTTATCTCCGGTGCCCAGAAAACCGCGAAACACAAAAACGATTCTCAGAAACATGCGATTAATATGAAAAGATTATTACCTCGAGTCGGAGATGAGAGATTGACGTGATTTTGATGATCAAAACCAAATCTGAACTTGTTCCGTTTTCTCTTCCGCTCACGACTACGACTTCTTCTTGGCTCCTGGTTACCCGATGACGGTTCACGGTGGTCTAGGGGTGATCGAAGGTGGTGAACAGTGGCGGAGCTTGATTTTTTTTTGTGGGTGATCGAAAGTTACGTGACCATTACACAAAGTTTATATACTCTTGTTTTCACAATATAAGTGAATATATCAGTGTTACTTCTTTACATTTATTCAAATATAAATTTTGTATTATAATATTTATTTTTATTAATAATTGAATCAGATAAAATAAAGATTATTTTAAACTAAAAATGTAGTGATTAATCTATCACCGACAAAGGGAAAAAAAAAGTAAACAATGTTTTAAAACCGGATTTTTAAATCAAACCGGCCTTATGTAAAAACGGTTCAACCGGTTGACCTGGGTTGACCCAAACAGTCAAACCGGATTGACTATTCAAACATGTAAATTACAATATACATTTCATAAACTTTCAACCGCAATAAATGTCGTTAAGAAATTTTAATAAAGCTTAAAACAAGTTACAATTATCCAAAATAACATCAATAAGTTCTAATCAAGTTATATTTATTAAAAAAATATCAGATTTTCAGTTGTCTTCGATAGATGGTTTGTTTTAGAATCTCTAGCGGCAAGTGACGAAGTGACGATTTGTTTTCCCCCGATCAGTTAACTTCAATTAAGAAAATAGTGAAAACCACTACGGCCCTATCTTTTTTCATTGTTTTAAAAAATGTTTTTTTAACTTAATTAAAAAAAACGGTTTCACACGCTTGAACCGGCCGGTTCAACCGTAAAACCCGGTGGTTCAACCGGAAAACCCAACGGTTCATTTTTTTTGTCCGGAACTACTAAAAACCGCCCTCAACCGAACCGGTGCACCCACCGGCCACCGGTTCAATCCGTTTTTTAAAACATTGAAAGTAAAGATTAATCAACTAAAAAAGCTAACATTAAATTTCAAAATTTTAGTTTGTAAATACTGTATTTGTACTTCATTTGGATTTAATATATGACTTTTCAAACATAAAATAAAAAATCTAATAACTAGAAGACATTTTTTATAATGAAATATTTTATTCAAATTTACTTTTGACTAAATAATATACTATGTAGTCTAGTAGTCTATGGACTAGGTTGTTATTATCACCGCTTGACAAATAAAATTATAATATAATATCTACTTTTTGATTTATAATATTAATAATTGGTCTTCTTCAAAGTAAGTTATCAAATATCCTCCATTGTTATACCACCTGTAAATAAGCGTCGACACTTTCGTTTTGCAGGATTACAATTATAAATTTAGGGGACGTTCCCACCCTTGAGCAATGAATAAATCCGCCCCTAGTGGTGACCGACACAATATATAAAAAAATATTCCTCGTAAAACACATACTCGATACCTCTGGCAAAATTCGCCCCTGGTGGTGAATATCCACTGGAAACCTCCGGTTGAGGGTGGTGGTGTGGGTTCGGCCAAGGAGAAAAACGAGAGAGATGTGAGAGAGCTTAAAGAGATTTTCTTTGTTGCAAAATGAATTGATTGATGATGAATGAGGTGAAATGAGATGATTACTACAAGAGTAATGGGGCATCCGATCATTTTCCATGAATGGTGAAACTGACTTTTGGCATTAAACCAACACTACTACAAAAATGGCCTTTCTTGACGCTTTTTGCGCGTCAAGAAAGGGCCCAGATGACGCGCAAAAAAGCGTCAAGGAAGGCAGGGTCAAGAAGCCTCTTGACGCGCAAAATGCGCGTCATCCCATTTAAGACGCGCAAACGATGACGCGCAAAAAAGCGTCATAAATTTGTGTCATAAAATAAGCGTCAAGGAAGGCCCCGTCATAAATCTTCTTATGACACGCATTTTTGCGCGTCATGAATTTAAAAAAAAAAATAAAAAAAAATATTTTTGTAGATCCACTTATTTCCACATTAATGACAATTAACCTCATAATCAAAATAAAATACACTATAGCAAAACAACACATTTCATATATATGACAAACATTACAAAGTTAACAAGTTTTTTGGAGTTTACAAAGTTAAAGAGTTGTTAACTCCTAATTTTTATTAGCAAGGAATTACAAGAAAAAAGACTCAGGACTTAGGGAGTTTGTTGCAGTTGGCAGGAGCCCATCCTCTCTGTTGCTTCTCATTATCATATAAGATGATTTTGTCATGAAATGATATGTCTGCAAACGCCAAATAAAGAAATAAACTTTATAATCACTTCTCGCATACTCGTGTGCAGCTTCTGCAAGCTAAAACAAACAAAGAAAAGACATGTTGATGAAGTTGCTAAGTCTTGGTTTTGTTTTGCTGATTCTGATTTTAGCAAAACACTTGCTAGGAGATCATATAAAAGATAAACAAGTTACGTGCCATGCTGATTCATAAGAATGACTTGATTTATTTGGTGTTGAGCTTCTAATAAATCTACTAATGTAGCTCATAGGCATAGCAGAAAGCTTACAAGCCAAATAAACAAGATGACAAAGAAAACATGTTACGTGTATCAGTAAAAATTATATAGATTAGCATGCAGGTCTTTAACTTCTTGTGAACTAAAAGATGATCAATTGGTTTGTGAGTCGACCCAACCCTACTGGTGTTAAGTTTTGACACACAGAAAGCGTATAAAGCATACCTGTTTTGACCAATTTATCAAACCCACCACCTGTTCTTGTTGAGCGTATAAAGCATACCAGTTATCAACCAACTGCCAAAGCTACAGATAACACACATTCTTTAATCCCAGTAAACCTATTTTCCTGCACAAAAAACAAACATACAGCTTCAATTTCCCTCATAACTAAATACACATAACAGCAGCATGCTAAAGTCTTCAGACTGCTGCTATTTTGCTAAAGTCTTATACTGAGGATTTTAGAGGGACCAAGAACAGCTTTTGCTACCTGTTATGCTGCTGTTTTGCTGCTGTTTTGTTGCTGTTCTGCTGTTGTTTTGCTGCTGCTTTGCTGCTGGCTTGCTGCTGGCTTGCTGCTGGCTTGCTGCTGTTTGCCACCACAGAATTAAACACTCTTGACTATGTTTGAATCATATGAAGAAAACAAAAACATGCAAGAACCTGTATAAACTACAGAGGCTAACCGGACAGAAGTTACTTAAGCTGATAGTATTGGTTTATATCCATAAGTTACTTTTGTTTTTGTTTTATAATTAGTTTGATATAATTATGAATTAACTTTTTCCTTGCATCAGGGTGTAATCCTCTTCATCATCTTACCACCACTGATCTGTATATATGAAAATTTACCACCACAAAATTAAAAGACAGTGATTGATCCGTATATATGAATGTTAACTTTGTAATGTTTTAATATTTGTACAAAAGTTGAAATAGTTTTAATATTTGTACAAAAGTTGAATAAAATTTGTCTAATAATAATACCTGTTCTGATCTTAGCTTGGATCTACTGTTTTGAACTCTACATCTCTCCATCTCGTACAGTCGTGCACACAATACTTTTAGTGCTTTAGCCTTGTTCTAAAAAACCAAAGGGAAACAAAAATCAGTATGTATGTTATATAAATGCAGCAAGTTTATTAAAATGATTTACCATATGTTGTGAGCGTTCGTCTTGTATAGCAACTGTGAGGCCGGATGGAATATGTGTGATCCTAACCGCACTATTAGTAGTGTTTGCATGCTGACCACCAGATCCCCCGGACCTATATGTGTCGATTCTCAAGTCCTCGTTTCTTAGTTGAACATCAACCTGCAAAACACCACTTTGATATGTGTAACCACAACTACAAAAACATGATAATTAAAAAACTAAAAGCATAATAGAATGGCAACTATATTGGTAAGGACATCAATCACCTCATTTGCCTAGGGAAGGATAGCAACAGACACCGCACTTGTATGAACACGTCCCGATTTCTCAGTGATGGGAACGCGCTGCAAAGAAAAGAAGAAAAGAAAACCCGCTAAAGAAAGTACGTCTTTCAGCCTAGCAGTAAAGTTCACTATTTGAAATGATAAAAAACCTGCACTCTATGAACTCCACTCTCGAATTTTAGTTTTCCATACACATCTGCTCCAGATATCGCAGCACTTGCTTCCTGCCAGATAAATTACAATCAACTTGTGTTCCTCTTTGTTGAATGATCAAACAAAATACCCTTTTCTTTACAAAAATGACAAAAAGAAAACAAAATTGACCTTGAATCCTTTCATATTTGAATCTGTGACATCTACCACCTCAAATCTCCAACCTTTTTTCAGCGAGTCTCTCTCATACCTGGTGTTATTTAAGCATCAAAGTTCAGAACCATCTCGAAAATCAAGGAAACGGTAAAATATTTCGATGAAAGATCTAAACTATTACATTTTGAAGATGTCCATTGCGAACAGTGAAGCCTCTTCACCTCCAGTCCCTGATGCCAAATTAAAACAGTTAAATTTGGTATGCATGATCTGGCATTATGCTCAGGAACATTGCTATAATTAATGACTATGCAACCTGCTCGAACTTCCAAAATGCAATCTCTTACATCTGCATCATCCTTAGGCAGTAGAGACTTAAGTAGCAGATTATGCAAGTTTTGTTCTTCTTTTAGGGCTTGCTCAAGTTCCTCATATGCCATGGCCTGCATGTCTTTATATTCTTCATCGTCCAATAGTGATCTCAAACTTTCAATTTCCTACAGCCATACACGACATCAGCATCAAAATCTTAAAAATAACATCATAAAACTCTATTTTTACATAACAACCATCATATTTCTCATTCCATAATGATCTGGGACTCAACTGGCCATAAACATAGCATCAAGAAGGATTAACACACAACCAACTTTTAGGTTCATTCATGATAAAGCATTACACTTTCACCACATTAACCACTATAATGCAACTATCCCGTTTATCAATCATACATTAAATTAACCATTTCTACAAACATGTGGTGTGCACTTACTCATAACATTCTACAATCACTTCTAGTTAGACCCACTTTCATCTATTATAAGAATGAGTTCAACATTATTTATTGTCTTTAATAGAACTAGAGAAGTTTCAGTTCACGTTTCTACCATTCCTAACCCATCAACATCGAATTCCATATATGACTTCACACTTAAGGCGCCTTAATAAATGCTAACAGAATGTTCAGATAGGATCGATGGAAAAAGTTAGAATACCTCATACAGATTACTGATGTGATTACATATACAACTCCTGTTTTGAATAAACTGAAATAAACCAAGCATCCACATAGCAGCCAATTCTTATATCCTGCAATCAAAATCACACAAGGAGATTTAATCAAGCTGAACATGGAACTATGGAAGCTTATGTTAGTTTATGATAAAGTAAACCAAAAGGGACAAGGGTGATTCTGTGTGCATACAGGATCAAGAACCACCAGATTGTGAAACCCTAAATGAACGATAAGTACAGATATGAGTAAGGTGAGTTCGAGGTGATTGAGAAACCCTAAATTAAACAGTGAATCAGCAAGTATAGATATAGATATGAGCAACCGTAGGTGAATAGAATAGAGACTAGAGAGAGACTTACCTGTGATGTTAGTGAATGGTTTTTTTATGAGCAGCGCGCCTGTTTCTCTTAGGGTTTGCTTAACCTTGGAGAAATTGTCTTCAATTTGGGGATTTAGAGCCACGTCGCCGCCCTGGTTGCCGGATACATCCAAGTATCGCTCCATGGATCGCTCATTTTGGAGAATCGGCTGATCAGACTTAGGGCTTGTAATTAGGGCTGAAGCCGGAGATGGCTTAGGGGCTTAGGGCTTGTAATCGGCCGTACAGAGACGTGACTGTAGCTCCGATTGAACGAAGGAACGAAGGGAAGAGAGATCGTGTTTAAGGGAGGAGAGACGTGACTGCAGCTCCGATTGAAGGGAGGATGTGAATTTTTAGGAACGAAGCGGAGGGAAATTTTGGGAACTTTTAAGCGGGGGGAACTTTTTAAGGGATCTGAATATTTTGGTTAAAATTTAAGCGGGAAATGAAAAAAATAAAAGACGACAGTTAAAGATGACGGGCAATTTTTATGTGTACTCCGTGTTTTATTTATTTATTTATTTATGACAGATATTTATGACGCCCAAAAATGCGCGTCATCTACCCTTAGGATTTTACATTTCTTGACAGTTTTTTTATGACAAGCGTTTTTGCGCGTCATTAATCACCGCGCGTCATCGTTTGCGTGTCAAGAAAGGCCCTTTTTCTAGTAGTGCAAGTATGATCAAATAGCAACTTTAGTCCCTCAAGAAAACTACAAAGGTGGTGCCTAGTTTGAACAATTGCAAGGTTAGTCCTTGAGATTAAGTCTTAGGTTTAGAGTAGGTTAACTCAACTAACAAAGTTAACAGAGAAAGCAAAGGTGGTGAAGGTATGTGTACGTGCATGGATAACTCGAACATAAAACATTTGGACAATGTGTAACCCTAACTTAGTTCACATAAAATCATGACCAAACACGTGACACATTGTCACATAAAATCATAGAAATAATAACACACGTGAATATATATGTACATATATCACATAAAATCATAAGCTTACTTGTCACATGAAATGACAAAACGTTCATATGATATCGCACCGTATGATTTTCTTAAAATCAAAGAATTAAAAACGTCTAGACTTAGGTGAATGCTCGTATAGTGATGGTTACACAAACCCTAATTGCTACGGTCAACACAGTCAACACATAAATGTTATACAACATTTATATCAGTTAAAATAAATGTTCTCACGACAACTATATTAGTTCAAGTACATGTTCTCATGACATTTATGTCAGTTTAAATATATATAAATCAGGAAAAGACTTGAAAAGACGGATTTCACAATTTTCATGAGACTTTTGCTCCAGTGGCGAAACTGGTAACTGTCCGAACTCTATTAGTTGTCGCCGTGAAGAAAGATTAGATGATACATCAGCTTGATGTCAACAATGCTTTCTTGCATGGGACTTAAATGAGGAGGTATATATGAAAATACCTCAAGGTTTTGAAAAGATAAAGGAGATCAAAGTCTGCAGTCTTAGAAAGTCCCTTTATGGACTAAAACAAGCATCAAGAAACTGGTATAACAAATTCTCTTCAACTCTTCTTGAAATCGGTTTTACACAGTCCAAGGTAGACCACTCTGTTTTTCATCTTCAAAGATGGAGATGTCTTCATAGCCACCCTCATATACGTTGATGATGTCATCATTGTAGGGAACAATGCACCGAAAATAAGGCAGATAAAAATCTTTATGAACAACAAATTTAGCATTAAAGACCTTGGCATTCTAAAATACTTCTTGGGAATCGAGGTTGCTAGAACTTGAGAGGGCTTGGTTTTTAGCCAAAGAAAGTATGTTCTTGATATGCTGAAAGATAGTGGGATGATAGGGTCTTGACCCAGTGCATTTTCAATGGAGCAAAACTCAAAACTGAACAAAGGTGAAGAAGAGGAGCGTGTGGATGCAAGCGAATATCAGAGATTGATAGGAAGGTTGCTCTACTTACAAGCAACTAGACCTGATATCACCTACTCAGTGAATGTTCTTAGCCAATACGTAGCTGATCCTCGAAAAGATCATATGGATGTGGCTATTAGGGTATTGCGCTACATGAAAGCCACACCAGGACATGACATACTTCTTTCAAAGGAAGGAGGGATGAATCTTGTGGCATACTCTAATTCAAATTGGTTGGGATGTCAAGAAACTAGAAGATCCAACACTGATTATTTATTATTAATTGGAGGCGCTCCAGTTTCTTGGAAGTCAAAGAAACAGTCTATTGTATCACGATCTTCTGCAGAGGCCGAGTATAGAGCAATGGCAACCACCGTTAGCGAAATCCTATGGTTGTGTTGTTATTAAGTGATTTGGGAGTGGAACAAACCGGTCCGACCACCCTATTCTGTGACATCCTGGCAGTTAAGCACATTGCGAATAATCCAGTCTTTCATGAACGAACAAAACATGTGAAAATGAATTGTTAATTCGTTAGAGAACGGGTTGAGTTTGGAGAAATCGAACCCTCGTATATTGATACCAAAATTACAAGTGGCAGACCTATTCACAAAAGCATTGGGATCAAGACAGATGCAGTTATTACTCGACAAGTTGGGCATTTGCAATCTTCATGCTCCAACTTGAGGGGGAATATAGAAGGAACTTATTTTTTTCCTTGAATATAATTCTTATATGCTTTTCTTAAACAGGACTTGTATCTCTATCAATTGTTTTTGGTTCTGTCAACAGATTGATTCACAAAAGGGAGTAAAATCTTATGTCAGTGGTTGTGGTTGTGGTTGTTGGTTGTGGTGGTTGTAAAGGTCAAAATTTTATAACACATTATTATAAAATTAAATATTGTATCATTTATGAATAGTCAAGATTATAGACCATGTCATTTGAGTTCACTAATTACACCGAAAATCTTCAGATTTAAGAATTTTACACACTTAAGAACCGGTGTGGTCGTGACAATGTGTCGTTGCCGAAAACACATGTGGTAGCAAGTTGGATCTTCCCTATTTAACCCCAAGCAACGTAAACCCTAGAGGGAGCAAAGTAATATGACATAAGTTCACATAAGGGAGTAAAATCTCATGTCGATGGTGATGGTGGTAACGGCCTAAATTTTATAACATGTTATTATACCGATTTTGGAAAATACACTCATTTCTTTTATATAATCATGGATATTATTTTCTAAAATATTGCTTATATATTTCAACTTAAAGACTTGTATTTAACAAAACTTTAAGAGTAAACATCCATTTTCGTCAAGTGGTTTTAATCAATTTGCCATTTACATCTTTTTTTTTTTAAATTTCACCTGGATACTATGTGGTTTAAAGTTCTTGTCGTTTTCATCTATTATGTTAACACCATCCAATTTTCCATTAGTTGGTCTTTTAAAATAGGAGTTCTTTTGTCTTTTCATTTTTAATTGTTTAAGATCATCCCTCCTTTTCTTTCTTTATATATAGCTAATTAATCATTAAAGAAAGACACGAAGTACAAACACGACTCAAATCATCATGCAAGGAAGGCGGGGTAACAAGCTGCACCGCCTTTAAAACCCCTTTCATCTTTTTCTTGAATTAAAATCAACATTGTTTCCATGCTTTTGCTAAATCAAAATTACAACCTTAGTATATGTTTTGTAAGACTCTTGGGCTTTTAATGAAATATGTTTAATAACAGGAAATCAAAGTACCCGCGCGTTGCGGCCGGTAACTTCTATATTGTTCGTTACTTGACTCTATATTGAACAATCTTGAATACAGGTTACCATAGAGTGTCAAATAAACTTGTTCGAGAAAAAGACATGAAAAAAGATGGATATGCAAAAAAAGATAGAGATATTAAGACAACAAACATACCTCAATAGCTAATTAATAACCTTTGATGTTGTAACAAACCTTTAGCAATATGTGTGAGTTGAATGAGTTGTCAGTCACCTCAAGTTTTGCTTCTATTGTGTGCCCCTGTAATAATGTTCGTATATAAATCAGTAACTAATTGGAAATGTATGTTGTTAAATAAAATGAATGTTTACTAATCTACTTACATCTTTTTTCTATAAGCTAGATAGTGTAGTTTTTTTATGTGTCTTTGTCGCTCCATTGAATTTCATATTTTCTGATGACCCGTATATGTAATGTGATGGGCGGCTTGGAGGGTTGGATGTCAACAATTCCAGGGATAGCTGCAATAACAAAAAAGATTTTTTTTATAATTTACTTATAAGTTTCATAATTTCAATTTATGAAGAGCAATCAGAAATAAACAGAAACTTAAAAATCAGTTAACAGGAACTAATCTGCAGCGGATGGAGACGACATCAATGTAGCAAAGTAGACTTCGTGAAATTGCAAATAAAGAACGTGTAAAGCGAATTGAAAGAATATGGTGCATAAAATGTCAAAGCAAATATGAATATTAAATTGAAATAAAGATTAAACAGAATTAGATAAACAACCATTAAAAGATAAATGACACGACCTCAATCCATACCCATCAGTATTAGTTGTCGGTTTTATTGAAATTTGTGTACTAACATTCCGCCATCCATAGTAGTAATATAAAAAAACTAACTAAACCTGATTTCAAACCAAACCCAAAACTCTTTTGGAAACCGATTTGACAAAAAGCTGATTTTGAACCGAACCCAACACCAATTTGAGATCAGTTTGTGTTGATTGAGTCACAACGCTCAAAAGGACGACTTACCATTATTGGAATGATTGTATAATGCTCATTGAATATACAAGGAGATTTACAAGATACATATAGACAATAGGAATTCCTAAACTAGGAAGGAAATAAATGTACAATCTCCTAATTATATTACAAGATTTAAATTGATTGTAATTGATATTGTGATTGACTAATACGCCCCCGCAAGACGGAGGCTCCATCGGAGACACCGATCTTGGACCGCAGCTTCAAAAAAGGGGCACGTGAAAGAGCTTTGGTGAGTCCATCTGCTAGTTGATCGGTAGTGTGAACGTATCGAACAAAGAGATCACCAGCAGTAACCCGCTACATGCTAGTTGATCGGTAGGGACGAGACCCAGCTCGGTGAGGAGATTTTGTACCCATGCAAGTTCGGAGGCAGCGTTGGCGAGTGCTTTGTACTCAGCTTCGGTTGATGAACGGGACACAGATTTCTGACGTGACGACTTCCACGAGATGATGTTCTTGCCAAGGTAGATGAGATACCCAGTAGTGGACCGACCGGCGGTTGTGACGCCGCCCCAGTCAGAGTCTGAAAAGGCACTTAAGGTGATCGGGGAGCCTTTGTTGAGAAACAATCCATGATAAATGGTGCCTTTGAGGTATCGCAGAAGTCGTTTTAAAGCTTGCCAGTGAGTCTCAGTCGGTTGATGCATGAATTGAGCAAGCTTGTTGACAGAAAAGGCGATGTCCGGCCTTGTGAATGCAAGATACTGAAGCGCACCTACTAGTTGGCGATAGGGCTTCGGGTCGATATGGGAGGTGCCATCTTCCAATGTGAGCGCTTGCGAGGAACAAAGAGGAGTGGTAACCGGCTTGGCGCCATCCATGTGATGCGCCACAAGAAGATCATGGATATGCCTGTGCTGCGAGAGAAATAAACCGTTATTAGTAGGGATAAGTTCCACCCCTAAAAATTGACTCGGGTACCCCAAATCCTTCACGGAAAACCGATGCGCCAACTGGGAGACAAAAGCATCACTGAAACGTTGATCATTTGCAGTGAGAATGATATCATCTACATACACCATAAAATAACAAATGACACTGTTAGTGTTGTAGACAAATAGAGATGCATCCGCCAGCGACTTCTTAAAACCTGTGGCAAGCAAAAAAGAGGTTAGTTCCATATACCAAGCTCTCGGAGCTTGTTTGAGACCGTATAGGGACCGAGTTAATTTGCAAACATAGTCCGGTCGCTGCGGATCCGTATAACCCGGAGGTTGCTGCATAAAAACTTCTTCCTGGAGGTGACCGTGGAGGAAAGCATTATTCACATCCAGTTGGCGGAGGGTCCAGTTTTGGGAAAGTGCAACCGACAAAACTGTGCGAATCGTGACCGGCTTCGTCACCGGACTGAATGTGTCGAAATAATCTTTACCAAACTGCTGATGAAATCCTTTGGCCACTAGACGAGCTTTGTACCTGTCGATCGAACCATCAGGATTACGTTTTATTCTGAAAATCCATTTGCAACCAATCGGATGACGACCGGTTGCGGGAACTAGTTCCCAAGTGTGGTTTTTAATAAGAGCATTATATTCCTCATCCATCGCCTTACGCCATTGAGGGTCTTTGGATGCTTGGAGGTAGGTGGTAGGAACGAGCGAGGGTGGAATTTGATGGACGGTGCTGTAGTTTACGAATTGATTGTTGTAATACTTGGGATTCGGTTTACGGGAGCGAGTGGCGGGTGGAGGTGGAGTGGGAGCAGAAGAGTTGGTGGCGGAATTAGGGTGGGAGGGGGTGGTAGTGGAGAAGGAGGAAGTAACAGAATGGGGTGTAGAGGAGGCTGGAGAGGAGTGCGATGGGGTGGAAGGAGAAGTAGGGGAGCCGGAGGTGGTGGGAGAGGGTGAAGTGGCAGCGGAGGGGGAAGAGGGTTGGCTGGGAGATGAGGGTGGGTTCGAGGAGTGGGGAAACGAGTGAGATGAGGGAGGATCTTGAGGAGTGGTGACAGATGGTTCGGTAGGGCCATGTGGAGGGGAATTAGTAGGAGTCGAAGGGTAGGGATGGGGTGGTGGAATTGGGTTGGGTGGTAGGGAAGTTGGGTGAAGGAAGACTTCAGGTGGTAGGGGATGAGAATCATGCATGGGTGCATTTTTGTATGGGAAGGAGTTTTCAACAAAACTCACATGCCGAGAGTGATAGAGACGGTTAGTCTTGGGGTCGAAACATTTATAGGCCGACTTGGAGTCGGAGTACCCCAAAAAAACACATGGTAGGGACCGGGGTTCGAGTTTGGACGAGGTGTAGGGCCTTAGCCATGGGTAGCAGAGGCAACCGAATGTCTTCAATTTAGCATAATTCGGTGATGTGTGAAAGAGTTGACCAAACGGGGATTGGTCGCCGAGAGTCGGGGTGGGGAGCCGATTAATCAAATAAGCGGCGGTTTGAAAGGCATGCGACCAAAAATTCACCGGAAGCCCGGCATGATGAAGGAGGGCAAGTCCAGTTTCGACTATGTGCCTGTGTCGTCTCTCGGCGAAACCATTTTTCTCGGGGGTATGTGGTGGCGTGGTGTAATGAGATATCCCATTAGTTTTGAGAAATGAAGCCATTCCTATATATTCACCACCATTATCGCTAAAAAGTGCAGTGATCGGTAGTTGAAAAAATTTCTCTACAAGAGACTTGAAATGGGGAAAGATTTTGGCCACCTCGGATTTCAATTTCAAAGGATATAGCCACACATAGTGAGAAAAGTGATCAACAAATATTGCATAATATTTAAAGCCATCAATCGATTGTTGGACAGGACCCCATACGTCAGAATATATTAATTGCAATGGCTTTGTGGAAACAAAAGAATTTTTTCCAAAAGGCAATTTATGACTTTTATTCATGGAACAAGATTGACAATGAAAATGCGATTCAGAAATTGAAGATAAATTGAGACCAAGGTCTTTACAGATATGCTTAAAAGTACGAAAATTAGGGTGACCAAGGCGGTGATGCCATTGGGTAGAAGATGATACGGTCGCATTCAGTTGCGGTGTGGGCTCGGCTTCAGTGAGGTAGTAGCAATCATCAATATTTTCGCCCCTCAGGAGAGGCGCCCCCGTACTGATATCCTTCACAAAAAAATAGGAAGGAAAAAATTCAACAGAAACATTGTTAGTACGACAAAGTTTGGCAACGGAAAGTAAGCGAGTACGCATGCTTGGAACACACAAAACATTGGAAACATTAAGAGATTGAGATGAGGTGGGGAGTTGTGTGTTACCGATGTGGGATATGGAAAGACCCTTACCATTGCCAAGAAGGATTTCGTCCGGGCCGCCATAGTCGGAGACCGAAGTAAGGTTGTCCGGAGTTGGAACAAGGTGATGAGAAGCGCCACTGTCCATCATCCACATGGGTTGGCCGGCGGCGGATGTGGCATGGTTGGCGACCGGTGGTGAAGGATTGAGGGCATTGGAAAGGTTGTTGTCCTTCACGAACTTTGCAAATTTTCTGCACTCTTGAACCTCATGGCCTGAAATATTACAAAATTTGCAAAAAAGGTTGGACCTAGATGAACCGGATGAACCTGTGGGCCTGGGCTGAGTGGATCGATTATAAGTGTTGGAGGAGTTGTAGCGCTGGCCTGGTGGGCCAGAATGAGTTGTGGGATAGTTGGGCTGATAAGCAGGCCTGGGGAAGTAGCTATCGGGCCGCCGGTTTTGACTGGGCTTTGGAGGGTTGCGCTGCGCCATATTGGCAGTCGCAAGAGTGGGAGTTGCCACCACCGAAGTAGAGTCTGTGAGACTCCGCTCGAAATCGACGAGCTTATCGTATAACTCGGGATATGTGATGGGGTTTTCACGCACCTTCAGCACAGCAGTGATCGGTCCGTATTTTTGTGATTGACTAATAACCATAACACTCGTTTAACTTAAGAGAGCATTACCTTTGCTCGTTTAAGCTCTATATATCGTTAAAAAGCCCAGCCTGTGAGTTTCATTATAAAACTTGATTAGTGCTCGACTCATTTATTATTTAATTAATTTATATGTTTCATGGAAAAGGTTGGCAGGTAGCTAGAGCTAGACTTTGATTTTAACATTTTATTTATCAAGTTGAGGGGAAAATGTAATAAATGAAATGTGCTTTACACACATCCTCTAAAACGAAATTATACCTAAATCTGAGAGGTGGAACATGCAAATTGGCACCTAGAAAGCCAAAAAAAATTCAACATGAACCAAGAGAAGAAAAATTAAATAAAATTTTCTAAACTAAGTTTCAGCTAAGCAAACATTCATAATGAAAAAAGATAATAAAAGAGTACTAAAAGCATAACTGTAAATTCAATTCCTTGAAGACCATATAGATACAATAAACATCGATCAAATGAGATACCAATTTGAAAGAAAACCCAATTACAGTACGCCAAGGGAATCAACAATGCAAAAATTAAGCAAAATAAAACTCAGAGCAGCATGAAATTTAAAGTGCAGTCAAGTATGAAAGGAGAAACATGCTCATGGCATCAAGGCCTTCAAAACGATATGGGGTAGTTACAAAAAATTCAAAAAATACAGTGAACACCAAAGCCCTAAATACGACTAAAAACAGTACATTTATGACATAAAAGAAACATATAATCAGCAATCAAGCCCTAGAAACGACTCATCCTTGTCAGGCATAAAGAAACATTTTAAATGATAAAACTGGACATAGAAGCACTGATAGTGTATGGTTATTTCAACTTTCATGTCATTATAGAAGTTAAAGAACAGATATTGGTCTAAAATTTGACATTTTTCAAAATAAAGCATTCTTGAAACAAAGAAAAACAAACTTAGCAAACTAACACAATTACAAAAACAAATTGAAGAATGATTATTGCATTTGAATTAAAATGAGACAGAGATAGTTTTCCAAAATTTCTAGTTGTATCATGAATCATAGGTGATACGAACATGAATTGAAAGAGTGATTATTAACTTTCCATTAAATGTGTTGTTTCTTCCGTCCTCAACTTCCCAATCTGAAAACGAATAAATAAAGTTATTTAATTTAAAAATCTTACAACTAAAGAGTACTTATTTCATGATTTCCATCTAACCGTGTTTGAGGCAAGAAAAACTTTCAATAGCCGAATATGCAGTAATCTTAACAATTACTGCAAAAAGAATTTAGGGATATCACTGAATCTGAAAAAGCATATACGGATCGATTCTATGGTAGATAATATCGAGACGGAAGTTTTGTCATATATTGTGTTGAATGATTACATAAGCCGAAGGAGTATACAAACGTTTAAGCTCCAGGGGAGGTTGGACAGAACCTCCCCTCTCAACACATTGATCTGGAAAGACACCAGACAGAAACTTACAAAGAAATAAAAAGACGAAACTATTTATACTTCTTCATTCTGTCCAAACTGGGTACCTCCGAACTCTGTCCGAACTCCCTCCGAACTTGAAGTTCAGAGACAAGGTTCGGACAACTCCGAACCTGGAGTTCGGCTGGGTTTCGGACCCCAGTTCATGCTTCCGACAAATCAGTATGTTTGACAATTCGATCAGTAACGGCCACACAAGGTTCATGCATCAACAGAATCAAACTTCAAACGGAAAATAAAATGCAAATTTGGGGCTTAAAAGCACATAAATCAATCAAACGTATGAACATTAATTTGCATACCGTAAACCTAAATCAAATACAAATCAACATTTGTTTTGTTACTCAAAACCCCAAAAAAGATAAAACTGGTAACCATGAAATCTGAAGCATATATCTTGAATCTGGATTAATTAAGAATAAACTTGCGATGAAATAGGAAATACATTTTAGTATACTATTTCTTCGAGCATACCAACTCCAAATCGTAAGAAATAGAATCGATGAGGATACATACCTAATAGGATTTTAGATTCGGTGGCGATAAAGAGATCATCGGCGTTGAAGTTCAAAACGACTGTAGATGGAGAAGAAGGAGAGGATTGAGCGGATTTTGCAACTACACGTGTCATAGAACTGCATCAAATCCATAACCAAAACGCAAATAAACGAAATCAATTGAGGGTTCGGAAATATCAAAGGCGGAGAGGAAGAGATGAGAAAGTCGGTGCGGAGAAGAAAGAGATACACATATAAATGAAGACACTTCACTTGTTACGTGGAACCAAGTTATTGGTCAAAGATGTTAGCTGTTAAACTCCCACTGGAGTAAAGCTAGTACAGTATACTGTGAATACATCAACCACTTGGGGTTTTGGGGGTTGTGTGTGTGTTTTGGTCTCTGTTTGCATGGGATGATATGGGTCAAGATACAATGTGTGTGTGTGTGTGTGTGTGGTTGATGTATTTCGTTTCGTAAAGAGTTCATTTCGTGTTGTGTTATTTTTTCGTGTCTCTGGGGGTGGATTAGGCCATGTTCGGTTGGGCTATCGGGTGATTCTGTGCTAATAGGAACGTGTTTTAAGGCTGGGTGGTGCTTAGATTGGTGGGTGTGATGAGAATGGGTTATCGGACCTGGGTGGTTCACAATTCAAGTATGGGTGTTCGGGGTGCCTGATCGAGAAGATAGTGATGTTTTTTGGTAGTCAGGATGTTGGGTTGAAGACTTCATGGGCTTGGTTTGGTACATGGTCTTGCTCCTGAGAAATGTGACTATGTAATCTGGTGCTTTTGGATCTCTGGGTTGAAGCTGATGCGTGACTATGCTCAGGCTCCTGGGCTCATGTCTTATGTTAAGTTTCCAGATGGTGGTGTGGCGGAAGGGGGGGGGGGGTGGGTTCTTAGAAATTGGGTGTGGTTGAATTCGAATCTACGTGGTTATTGGGTTTGAGGAGCTGGGTTGGGCAAAGTTATGGTTTCGGACTGGCAAATGTTGTCATTCTAGTGTGCGATTGGTCTTATGTTTTTTATTCTTGTGAGAAGGTAAAAGTGTGGTTGGTGTTTCTGTGGGGATTCAAATCTACAAGTTTGGGGGAATTATGGAGGAATCCCTGATGTCTCCATCTCTTACCTACTTTCTGTGCTTGGTGAGGGAATTTCATAGTTTTAGTTTGGATATATAAATGAGTTTTAACATGTATGTTTGGTTTTCTTATGTTGTGTCTTCTTCCATTTGGATATTTGTTCTATTTGCCTAGCTTCTTGCTATGCTCTTTCTTCTTAATATATTGTTGCCGTTCAAAAAAAAAGTAAACTGTGTGGAGAGGCCAGAATGTGAAATATTATATATATAAATGTTGGAATGGAACCGTTTTGTAAAATATGTTTTGTAAGACTCTTGGTTTTTTAATGATGGAATGAACTATAGTAAAATTTAGGCATGATCTTTTAGAAATGATGGAATGAAACTGATGGTTTAATACAAGTTTTTGTAAAACTCTTGGTTTTTTTTAATGAAATACCTTTAGTAATGCTGGAATGGAATTGATGGTAATGTTGAAATTGAGGTGTTCAAATGCTAAACACATAAAATTGCCCAAATCAAGATCATGTCATATTTATAATTGTTTTGGTCAAAAATTATGCAAGTAAATTAAGTAACCAAATTAGTTTGTGAGGTATGGTGCCCTAGATGTAAATTTTCGGAAATCAAGTTTTTAGGCAAATATCCAAGGTTAGAAGAAAATGTATGGAAACACAAACAACAACTTCCGTGAATGTAACTAAAGACAGCGAGATTTGAAAGGGGAAAAAGCCCTTAATCCTTGAATGTCTTCAAGGATTGCCGGCATAAAAAACCCCTTCGGCAACGATAACACACGTTGCCTCTTTATTGCACCAAAATATGTTTGATTACAGATGTTTGCAGCTGATTTCTAAGTGAGTGAGTGTGAATACAGGTGAACGTAAGTGAAAATGTAAACCCTAAGTTTCCTTTAAATACAAGATGATCCCTAACTATAACTCCGAGATTCTTGGGATTGCCCTTCGAACGACTTTTGGTCGTTATTTGACCGAACTTGACGGCGACTCTTCATTTCCACACGTGTTCCAGCTTTGACTGAGTCCATATGACCGTTGCGCGTTCTTTCGTACATGATTCGATCACATGGAGTCAAAGAAAAAGTTAGTAATATTGCCCTAGCATGCAGGGTATCCGTGCATGCTGGGATCAGACAGTACAGATAAATTAACCCTGGATTCATTACATCCTAGGACAGTAATCAGATAGGGAAAAACACAAGTATGAGAATCCTGGGTCCCGATAAGCCAAATGCACAGTCCCTGGATGCTCGACATCCAGGGGTCCAGACCTGTCAAAAAGCGTTAGTGAAATTAGGGTCGGAATTTAGGGTATAACAATTGCCCCCAAAATTCGCAGCTTGTAGATAAGATTTACAGCTGTGAATTTTTGAAATAAAATGAGTCATCATCTCTAGCTTGATCTCGTCCGCTAATTTTGCTTTTTTAAACTCAATCTACCCCCTTGATGTCGCCTCACCTCTGTAACTTCTACCGCCCATAAATACCCCATTCACTCGAGTGTTTCACCTCACCCAAGTTAGAGCATTACGAGCACTGATCACCCATTCCGGCCAGGTAATCTCTTCTTTCCGATCTTTCTTTTTCCTAATCATGACCAGGCATCAAATTCGCCGCGAGCCCACCGTATCTCTCGCCGGGGTTGAGGATTTTCTCGACCAAAAATTCCTTCCCCAACCCGAGCTAGAGAGATGCACCTTCACCAATGACGACATCGCATTGGTGAAGAATTCCGGTCTTCTTCCTCCCGGTGCCGTTATTAGGGCTTTCAATCCCAGGTTGAGATCAGACTTCGTCTCTCCGACCTGGGTCTGTTTTCCTTATACCCCGTTCAACATGGGTTTATCCTATCCCTTCACCGGTCTCGTCGCCGAGTTTTTCGAGGCTACGGGCCTTTCTTATGCCCAGACCCTTCCTGTCGTATGGCGCATCCTGGGAACCCTGGATCACTTGAACGATTCTTTTGAACACCTGGTTGGCCTGCCGAAGATAGCCCTGGCCTACAAGCTGAAATCCCATGGTTATAGCCATTTCCTGTTTAAAGCCCTTTCAAAGGACATGCAACTTGTCCCCAACGCTACCCAACATGGTGAATGGAAGGGTAAATTCTTTTTCGTGAAGCGTTCCAACATCCCTGATGGTCTCCAGCTTCCAGAAGCCTGGGTTATAGAGGGTAGGCATACCTGCACTAGAGGTTAGGATTTTTATTAATAATTACATGATCTGACCTTGGGTGTCTTTCTTTGCAGCGAAGAGTTTGAGGGAAATCGGTCCTGAGGAAGAGGAGACTGAGAGCAACTTGCAGAAGTTCTTAAGCATCCTGGAATTCGAACGTGCATTCAATGCACTTGAGCATCCAACCCTCTCACATCCTTCTGTCAGCATGTCTAGCTGTAAGTTACCCTGTATTTTGTCAAATTTTATGTACCTGATCTGCTGACATCCAGGGTTATATCTCTTTTGCAGTTGCCCCCAATTATGACATCAACGACCTTGAAGCTGTACTCTCCTCCAAGTTAGCCGATGACCAGGATCTTATGATCCTGAACAGTGTCAAGGTCGAGCCCACTCCAGTATCCAAGGCCACCACATCCAGGGCAATCGGCACGAAAAGGAAGACCCGAGGGTCCAGCACTGCTACCGTCCAACACCCCCTGGCTGAAATGTCCCCCTAGGAGCTTGCCCAACATGCTGAGGTTGCTGCCCATCAGGTATCTTTGGATGTTTCCATTTTTCTTATATTCTATAGCTTGTAGCGATACTAACTCTTATGATGTGTTCTTTCTTTTCGCAGGCCAACTGCCGTCTCCTAGAGCTACTCGAGGCCGCTGAGAAGCGCGCCGCTGAATCTGACACCCTAAAATCCAGGGTGGCTCAGGCCAACAAAGATGCATCCAGGGCCAAGGCCCAGCATGACAAGGTTCAGACGCAGCTGCTTGAAAGCAAGAAGATGGCAGTGGAGACCCAGAACCAGCATGAGAGGACCCTGAAGGACTATGTGGAAGCGTCCAGGAACTCGGCCATGATCTCGGTGCTGCAAACCAAATGAAGATGGCCAAAGAAGCCAAGGACGAGGGCGTCTCCTGCACCAAGTGGACTGTGCCGCTATGGCTCAAGCAGTTGCGTGCCCTGGGTCGAAATCGTTCAAGCCAATACCTAGGTAAAGCACCATTTGACCTAGGTCATCGAACGAGAAGGAGGTAATGTCCACCTCGTCAAAGTAGCGAACTCTCAAGTCGATGTATTGTATCCGACCATTGAGGTTCGCAAAATACCCTAGGTGATAGATCACCAAAGTAAACAGACTAAAATCTTCTTCCCCTGTTCAAGAAAAAAAAACCAAATCAGAGACGCGAATTCCACATTAAAGCATTTGAATTTCAGTCATTTAGATGACTACTTACCGTATTCGGGGCTATCAATCACATTCAGAGGACGCAAATGCCACATTATCATAGAGTGGTGATAAACCAAAAAACAGAGAGCTGAGAGAGATAAACAGGGTATATGGTGATGATCGACAATTAATTAATTAATTATATTATTTATATCCGAAACTCAAGGTGGTGGATAAGGATTTGACCTCTAGTAATCATATATATCCGTCGTCGCCACAGATAACTAATGAATAGTGGCTACTATTTAGTCACGATTAATATATGTGGCCATAGGTAATAGATTTTTGTCACTCACAACCTACTATTTAGTCACACAACCTAATAACAGTGGCCATATGTACTAGCTTTAAGCCACATAACTCAGTAAAAACAGTGGCCATTGCTCACATTTAGCCACACATAATATATACTTAATAGTTTTGTTTTCTTTAATTTACTAAGTAATAAAATCTACTCTTCTGTCACACAATATTATTTAAGCGTGGCACATTCCTTTTTGGTCACATGAATAAAAAATCATAAAAATCCATGGCCATTTGGTGCATTTCGCCACTCTTTTTTAAGTGTGACAAATAAGTGCCACATGTTTTTGTAAAACAGTGGCTAAAGCCACTGCACCTGACTGTTGTCACATAAACAAAAAAATACGTGGCTAAAAGGGTCCAAAGGCTATATATTTTGGCCACTGGTACAAAATATGTGTGGCTAAAACTAGTGTTTCTTACCTTTAGCCACGTTTTTTTTAAAACCGTGGCTAGGTGTTTTCGAAAAAAAACCATGGCTAAAGCCACTTTTTGACGTAGTGCTATGTATGTTAAACTTATGTGGATTTTTGTGATTGATTATGATCTACCTCGATATCTCCAACGCGAAGCGTACTCATTAACACACTGAGTCGGGGTTACAATAATAGATGTATCTATTGGTTTGACAAGCCACCTATTATATTAGAAATTGGTTTCAATAGGGTGATTGGAAGCCTAGTTGTCTAGGGTTTGATGCTCTCACTTATTAACGTTGACTCATTACTTGTTTGACTATATATATGAAAGTATCTCGTTTTACATATATCGCTGTTATTGAAAATATATATATTATTTAAATATGTGTTTACGCACCAACTACTTTGTAGTTGACACTTGATTTTAAACATGTTGTAGGAATCTATAGTTGAGCCATATTGTGATCACGCTAGAATTGTTGGATCTAGATTAAAGACTTTAAATTAGTTTTGATATGTATTCAGTATGTTTATCTTTATTGTACGATATCTTTAATTATTTGATCAATAAAAATGGCATGTTTAAGTATTTCAACTTTAATTAGTTGTCCTGGGCATCTGGAAAATTATTGCGCCCTAACATATTCCGCCTTCGGTTGGTGTGTGACAAGGTCTATGTCATGCATGTTGAATATTGTTAGATCTATGTGATACATGATCAAGATTGCAACTTTATGCTAGATTAGGGTGAGATTTATGTCATGCATGTTGAATATTGTTAGATCTATGTGATTCATGATTAAGATTGAAACTTTATGCTAAATTAGGATTAGATCTTCACCATGCATGTTGATTATCTATAAATCTATGTGATATATGATCATGATTGTATCTTTATGTGGTAACATGATTAAATATATGCCATACATGCTACTTAGGTTTAGATATATGGATATGGGCATCAAGTATGGACTTTTATGTGTCAAGGTGGATAGATCTATGACACACATGTATCTTGATACTAGATCTAGGATTACTCACATTGAAATCATGTTTATGGTGTTGCATGTTGTCATATAGTTATCAAATGGACTCTATTTGATTACAAGATGATTGTGCATATCACTAGGATATCATGATTGTATCCTTAGACTAGGATTAACCCTAGCACCGATGTATGGACGTACATATCACCATCAACAACGTGTGTTGAGTCGATTGTATCAATGGGTGTCGTCAAGTGAAATTATTTATTCATTTATTCTCTATCATCCTCTAGTTGTCAAGGTTATCCTCTGGGTCTAGCTATCTCATTAGTTGGTGTCATTGTCCATCAGTGTCTCCATTGCCAAGTGAGTATTCATAGCCCCTTTTCTTTAATCGTTTAGGGTGCAACATGTACGTATTATCAATCTCAAATATCTATTTTATTACTTTCAAGTTTCATGCAAACTCTATGATTGTTATGTGTGTTCTAGTATGTTGAACTTGTGTGGATTATTATTGTTTTGAATGGAATCTATTTCATTATTGAAAATGCGTGAGCATCGGATCGTCTACTCAATCTAGCTAATCGAACATCGAAACGTAATTAACCGATTGTTTTATTGATCAATGAAGAACAATTACAATCAGTGAACACTCAAAAATAGACACAGAGAATACACACTCAGAAACACACACTTAAGATATCACGCACGCTCAGAACACCTCCCAAATACAAAGACCATACATCTATATATACCCGCTGGTCCGAGCTTCGGCCGAACCTCAGGTTCGGACCTAGTTCGGCCAGACCTAGTTTGACATGATCTTGTACTTTGTTTGATACTTCACACGACGCACATATCAGGTATCAACAAACTCCCCCTCGTCGTGTGTGCAGTATCTCTTCAACATCATCAACATTGTACTTCAATCAAGCTCCCCCTCAAGTGTCGAATCCGTTCGTCCAATGAAATATATCTTCAAACAAACTCCTCCTCAACTCGATCATAGCTTGATCTTGAATACTTTGATGACATTTTAGTGTATCTCTGGTCTTTCATCAACATCTTCAGAAGACTTGAAGTTGTGATATCTTGCACATAGCAACCTGCTCAAACATTTAAAATAATCCTGGCGCAAAACGTCTCTTTGAGACTCCAAGATATGATTTTGAAAATTGATTTGTATCACCTGTTGATCAGATCGAAAATAAAGCAGAAACAAAATCTTTTTGATTTTACAAAGTTTATACTAAAACACATCAAAAATCTTTTTGTTCTTTTCTGGAAAGAAATGAAATCACAATACAAAATCAAACACTATTTTTGGAATGAGAAAGATCACTATATGGGATCATATTGAACATAACGCACTGAACTGCATTTCAATTTCAATTAATCGAAACACATAAGTTATGCTGATTGCTGGTATAATTTGTCCAACTTAAACTCAGACAGAATCATACTCATAACATATGGATATGTTAAGGTATTGATTAGATTTGCATTGACCAGTGTATCCCACACTATCAGACATAATTAGACATTTTCAGCTTTTCTTTTCTTTTTCCCTTTTTGTGTGACAGCATTTGTGATTTTTCACAATGCATAGTATTTTCATGATAACGTCAACTGTGTTCCATGCAAAAAGAAATAAGAACGTTAAATCGTCTACCTTAAGGTCGATCTTTCGATACGCAGATTAGGCCTCGGATTTAATCAAAATAAGAAAATAAAACAAGTTGAAATTGTATAACCCAACAACAATCAGGTCGGTACTCCCGTACACGCAGAGAAAGTCCGATGAGTTATACGAAACACCAAAGAAAATAAAGCAGAACGTCAAACGAACAACGATCAGGTCGATCTTTTGATACGCAGAGAAAGTCCGATCGTTTGACAAAATAAAGAAAATCAAACAAATTTAAATCTTTGCAAAATTAACACATGTATACACAGTGACTTCTCATTTTGAATTTCACACTTATTTTTCTTTTTGTGTCATGAAATATGTATCAAGATGTTATCCACATGGTCAAGCATTAGTATTTAGTGTATATCACATCTGAATACTTTCTGATTAGCCGATCCTACCAAGCATAACAAACAATGATCTTATGGCTCTTTCATCTACTCTATCCATGAGTCAGATACGTAAGCCAATGTACCATCATTTCCCAATGATCAATTTCTCACAATTTATATATTTGACATGTATTCACCTTCTCCCCATAACATGTATTTCCTCAATTACTCCCCCTTACTTACAATTCTCCCCCTTAAAATGAAAACTCTACTTTTGGATTTTCATTTTACACAAAAACAAGACTCTATTTTTGGTACTTTTGAGAAAAACTTGTAAACAAAGAAAAGTGATCAATCAACACGAATACTTTGCAGATTTAGAATTCAGAAAATGTGCAGGTTAGAAAAATTCATCATGAAATTTAACTTAAGCAGAATACTCCTCCATCAATACTTTGCAGATTTAGAATTCAGAAAATGTGCAGGTTAGAAAAATTCATCATGAAATTCAACTTAAGCAGAATACTCCTCCATCAACAACTATGCAATCGTCGATAGGTCTTCTAGAAGTACCTGCACACTGGTCAAACTAATTAGTCCATAAATGACCCGAAGCAACTCGCTTCTGGTCGACCAGTGTCTTTGTTCTGTTTAGAAACCACCTTAGGTTTCCATTGTTGTTGTTTTGGTAATTCAGTTTTTGATGAAACAATCACAGGTGACTGTGATGATGAACCTACACTTTGAACTTTTGAAAACATTGGAACAAAACGTTTTTGTTTATGGAAGAATGTAGGCTCAACTTCATCAAAAACTCTGCCTTGTTCATCAAAGAACTTTGGTATGACAGATTTACCAAAAATTGATTTCTTACGAAATCTTTGGGGTGAATCAGCAGGTGATGGACAGTCTTTTGCCATATGCCCTGGGCGACGACAAATATAACAAATTCTCGTCGTTTTGTCCCATCTTTGATGTACCTGTGAAGAACACACATGAATATCTCGAACATGATCTGAATGGGAATCATATACCTGATGCCTGTGATCATGTACCCATTTAGATGTAGGGCTTCGAGATTGAGAACTATCAGAAGAAATGGTAGCTTTCACAAAAACCTCAGCAATCTTCCGAGCATCAACACAATGAAGAGGAAATTCTTTGTCAGAAAATAATTGATCCGAACCCTTGAGTTTGTAAAACCGCTCGGGTTGAATTTTATCAGCTTGAAACACGTCCTTCTTCACTTGTTTCATCTTTAATTTCTTCAAATCATGAGATGAAGATGCTGGAACCTTCTCAACTTTGTTTTGCATCCTGTGAAAACCCAATCCTTCATGTTTTCCAGAAATCTTCTCCTCAGAAGAACAATGCCCATTCTTTGCTAATCGAGAAAATTCAGCTTTTACTTCAGTAACATTCTTTTGATCATAAAAGATTTGTTCATCAAACTCAGGTTGAGACAGAATCTTGTCACTAGAAGTAGCTGATGTCGCATTATCAGCAGAAGATGAACCAGTCACAAAACTTGGTGCAGGAGAAACCTCAAATTTCTTTTCCTTCTTTTTCTTATGCTTCCTGTTCTTCTTATTAACAACCTTTACTTCTTCAGAAGTAGAAGATGAAATCTTTGAATAATCAAAATCGTCAACCTTTTCCTTTACTTCTTTAAAATCTTCTTTGATATGTGCCGGGGGTGATGCAGTTTTATCAAACATTTTCTCAAAATTCGCATCATTAGCTAAGAAACTTGTGAAGACTTGAGAATTTGAAACATTGTTGAGCAACCTATTAGCATCAAGAACTTGAACTTTGAGATCAGAAATTTGCTGTTGAGCTTCTGCAAATTCCTTTTCTTTAGCAATCAAACGCTTCGCAACTTTGTGAGTTTCAAACTTTTGCATACGAAGATTGTCAAGTCCTTCATGTAACTCCTTTTTCAATTTAATCTCATTTCGCTTCTGAATTTCCAGATTTGCAGCTTGAACTTTGTTAACACTTACCAACTCACGCTTCTCATCCAACAACTTTTCCATATCAACCTGATATGCTTCAATTTTAGCATTTGAGTCTTCCACATTCCTTGTTAACAAATCAAGTTTGATTTTGGACTTGTCAAACAAATTCTGAAAATCATTAGCTGTATCCTCTGCTTCAGCCTTCCATTTCTTAACTTCTCGTACCAACTCATCCTTTTCTTCACAAAACTTTGCTCTAGCAGCTTCAACATCCCTTTTGTATTGTTTAGAGCTTTCCAAAATTTCATTCAATGTTTGATCTCAGTAACCAAACACTCATTCTTCAAAAACACCTCTTTCTCATTTTCCTTAGAAATCTTGAAAGTCGAATTAATCACATCAAATTCCTCAGACAATTGTTGAAGTTTATTTGCCAACAAAGTATTTTCTTTCATTAAACTCTCCAGATTCTCAGCAGATTCATAAGAACTTGGAATTGAACTAGCATCGGAACTAGTATCTGAATATGAATCATCTGACTGAACATGAGTGACAATCAAAGCTGATGAATCATAACCAAATTGTTGACCCCTATCATAAACACCATCATGTTGTGCTATCAAAGCTGTAGACTTGCTAGTGTTACTAGTAGATGGTTGAGTAAAACCAGGCTTTGGTGATTGAGAAACACCAGACTTATTTGCATGTGCTTGTTGACAATCTTTAGCAAAATGTCCAAGCTGTGAACACTTATAACACTTTAATTTTGACTTGTCAAAACCCAGTTTATCACCAGAAAGATTCCTTCCATGTTTCTTAAAGAATCTCTTAGATCTTTGACATAACATAGCATATTGCCAAGATATATCCAATTCAGTTAGTTGATCATCATCAAGAGCATCAAGATCCTCGCTGGTTAACTTTGCATCAGCAACATTTTTGAGAATCAAACCAAAAGAGGATGAAATCAATGCAGAAATCATTTTGGCACAATCATCTGTTGATTCAGCTGAAAAAGCATTCTGACTTGAAAAATTAGGAATTGTGAAATTGCAGCCCCTTGAAGAATTATTATCAGAATTTCCTGAAACTCCAGCTATAAAAGCAACACTTGGTACTGTATTCTGATTTGTATTCAGATTTGGCTTAGACTTTGCACTCATGCTTGCACTATTCTCACCATGATACAATTCAGGATTTTGCAAAGTAACAGTTGACTTCTTTGAATTTAACATTTCCATTTCTCGAGCATGAAGTTTTCCAGTAAGCTCGTGAAATGTCATTGTAGAGTAATCCTTGTCATGTGTGAGTAGCAAAACATAATTTTCCCATTTCTCTGGCAAGGCTTCCAAAATCTTTTCTTTCAAATCAGCATCAGTTTTCTCAATCCCAACCACCTTTAATTCACTAATCAAGTGTGACAATCTTGAAACAAGAGCAGTAATGTTTTCATTATCATAATTCTGAAAATTATCAAACTCTTTGTTCAAAACCTTTTTTCGACTCTTCTTGTAATCATCATTACATTCACACCTTGCTGATAAAGCATCCCACAATTGCTTAGATTTCTTGCAAGTGCTAAATTGATGAAGTAACTCAGTAGGTAATGCCATCGTAAGATAACCATAAGCTTTTTGTTCAAACTCATATGATTTTCTTTCAGCAAGATCAAAAGTATGAACTTCTTTAAAATCTCCCGCATCAGTTGGGTGTTGATAAAGTTTCTTGAGAGGGATCCACAAATCAATATCATTTGTGCTTATGTAAGCGGAAAATCGTTTCTTCCAATTTTGATAGTCTTCAAGCTTCAACAATTTGGGAACTTTCTGACTTGTTCCAATTTCATTATCAAAATTCATCATGGTTTGCATCACACTTTGCATTGCGGCAGATGCTTGAAATTCCGTCATCGTTGAAAATTTAGAATCTGATGACCGAACCTGCTCCGAACCTATCACAGACCTCCGAACTCCGTCCGAACCTAAAACCAAAGTCCAAACTACTAAATAACACCGATCTAGCTCCGAACCTTTAACCACACCGAACTCCGACCGAAACAACTCCGAACACTGACCGAATGTCACACCCCCAATAACCACTAACGGAGTTTACACCGTTAAGGGTTATTGGGGGTGTGACAGATTGGTATCAGAGCCATAAGTTGCAGAGAACTGGAATCATTTTTGAAAACGATTTGGAAACTGCAACTTGAAACCTTAGTTACAAACGAACAAACAAAATTCCCAAAACAACACTTTTACGTGCCAACCTGGGATACTCGCTCTGCTGTGTAAGTAAATACTCCATATGTATATATATATATATAAGTATATATATAGACCGTGTCTAGGTAGTCTAACGGAAAACCTTAGGGAAAATTTTCACACACGAATACGAAACGCGAACGCTAATACGCACACTATACGGGGGAAGCGACAACGAAACGATGCTGCACGCTACGTCCTGATTTCTACTACGATGACTACGCCGATGGTGACTTTTATGGGGAAAGCCGACTTTCGACGATAGCTACTTACGACTTACGACGTTCTCCGACGACGCCTCGATTTTGCATGAAAATTTTTCTGGACTAATAGTGGGATAACGGGGAACTGTTGATATACATGTTATGGGATATGTATAAAGTATAACTGTGACTGAACACTGGCTACTTTAACTGTCCAGCAAAATGTCTGGAAGAGGACACGGAAGGAGCAACATTAACATGACACCTGCACAACTGCAAGCTATGATTAATGAACACGTACAAGCCGCGGTGGCAGCCGTCCAAGCTGCATATGCCGCACAGGGTAACTATTATGCCGGTTAAGGCACAAAGCGATTATATTTTGACCTGTTTAAACTTAAAACCCGAACTATTATTGCATCAGGAAACCACCATCACTGCACGTTTAAGTCCTTCATGGATTGTAAGCCAATGACGTTTTCCGGTGAAGAAGGAGCGGTAGGACTCCTCAGGTGGATCGAGAAGTCTGAAAAGGTCTTCTCTATGTGCAACTGCCCTGCTGAGAGCAAAGTGAAGTATGCTACTGGTACCTTTGAGGGAGCTGCTCTCTCCTGGTGGAATGCCGAAATCCAGATGATTGGGATTGATGCGGCTAACAACATGGAATGGGGAGCGTTTAAGGAACTGATTATGGAGGAGTACTGTCCCCGTGACCAAGTGAAAAAGCTAGAGGGTGAATTTCTGAATCTGAAGATGACTGGGTCTGAAATTGAACAGTATACTGCGCGTTACCATGAGTACGAGGTCTTGTGCCCCACGATGGTTGATGCCGAGTTCAAACGCATCGAGCGTTATCTGGAAGGCCTCGCGCCTCAAATCAAAGGACTAGTGACTGCCAGCAACCCCGCAACTGTGCAACAAGCCATCCGTTTGGCTCACAAACTTACTGACCAGGAAATTGAGAAAGGTACACTTCCTGCCAAAGCCACAGAAAAGACTGCCTTGAGTGGCAAGAGAAAAGCTGATGATGAAGCTCCTGAAAACTCCATGAACAATCAAAGTGTTGGAAACAGCACTGGGAGGTCCTATAATTCCCAAGGCCAAAGCAAAAGGTCTGGAAACAACAGTGGAAACAACCGCCAGGGCGGAAATGGTCAAAGCAACTACAAGGGTAACCTGCCCATGTGTAACAAGTGTGGAAGGCATCACGCTGGTATTTGTAGGAGGAATTTGAGCTGCGAAAGGTGTGGCAAGAAAAGCCATGAGGCGAAGGACTGTTGGACGATTCTTCCCGAGCAACAAAACCGTCCAAGGCAAAACAACAACAATCATGGTAACAACAACTATGGGAACAATCGGGCTAATGGAAGCAACAATGGTCAGAACCGTAACAACAACTATGAAGCTCCCAGAGGGAATGGTAATGGGAATTGCTATGAATGTGGTGCTCAAGGCCACATAAAAAGGGACTGCCCGCAGTTGAGAAGACAGGGAAATGGTAATCAAGGAAACAATGGTGGGAATGGTAATGGTGGAGGTAATGGCAACGGGAATGGTAACAACGGGAATGGTGGAAATGGCAGAGGAAGAGCTTTTGTCATGGGTCAAGGTGAAGCTCGCAACGACGCCAACGTGATTAACGGTAAATTCATCCTTAATGGTTTCTTTGCTACTGTATTGTTTGATTCCGGTGCTGAAAGAAGCTTTATTTCCACTAAATTTGCTAGATTGATTAATGCTAAACCGATTGCCTTAGACGCTAAGTATGTGGTAGAGCTAGCCAATGGTAAACTTCAAGATACGACTCAGATAGTTAAGGACTGTAAGTTAGAACTAGCTGGCCATACGTTAGGAATCGATCTTATGCCTTTCCCGATTGGTAGTTTTGATGTCATAGTAGGAATGGATTGGTTATCTGAAAACCGAGCTGAAATACTATGCCAAGAAAAAGTGGTTCGTATTCCACTCAAGGACGGTGAAGTGTTAACAGTTCAAGGCGAGAAAGGTGGAACAGTCACCGGTATTATTTCGTTTCTCAAAGCTCAAAAATGCCTTCGTAAAGGACATTTCGCGATTCTTGCAAACGTCACCGACACGACACTTCCCGAGCGCAGAATCGACGACTACCCGATAGTCCGCGACTTCCAAGATGTATTTCCTGAAGATCTGCCTGGTTTGCCTCCATTTCGACAAGTCGAGTTTGGAATCGATTTAGCTCCTGGAGCCGCTCCGATTGCACGCGCACCTTACCGTTTGGCGGTAAGCGAACTCAACGAACTCTCCGCACAACTTCAAGAGTTACTCGACAAAGGATTTATTCGTCCAAGTTCGTCTCCATGGGGAGCACCGGTATTGTTTGTTAAGAAGAAAGATGGAACGTTCCGCATGTGTATTGACTACCGAGAGCTTAACAAGGTTACGATCAAGAATCGGTATCCACTTCCTCGAATCGACGATCTCTTCGACCAACTACAAGGTTCGAGCTACTTTTCAAAGATTGATCTACGGTCTGGATATCACCAACTTCGCGTTCGTGATGAGGATGTCCCCAAGACTGCTTTCAGAACTCGGTATGGTCATTACGAGTTTTTGGTTATGCCGTTTGGGCTAACTAATGCGCCTGCTGTATTTATGGATCTGATGAATCGAGTGTGCAAGCCGTACCTCGATAAGTTTGTGATAGTTTTCATTGATGATATTTTGATCTACTCCAAGACAAAGGAAGAACACGAGAGACACCTACGACTTATCTTGGAATTGCTTCGCAAGGAACAGCTTTACGCTAAGTTTTCAAAGTGCGATTTTTGGATTCGCGAAGTCCAGTTTCTTGGACACATTGTTGATCAGAATGGAATTCATGTCGACCCAGCTAAAGTGGAAGCTATTAAGAATTGGTCTACTCCGAGAGCGCCGACCGAAATCCGACAATTTTTGGGACTAGCCGGATATTACCGAAGATTTATCAAGGGTTTCTCGCAATTGGCTCAACCCTTGACGGCTTTAACGCACAAAGGAGTGCAATACAGATGGGGTGAAAAAGAAGAACGCGCGTTTCAAACTCTTAAGGACATGTTATGTTCAGCTCCGATTCTCGCGTTACCCGATGGGGTTGACGACTTTGTAGTTTACTGTGATGCATCCATCCAAGGACTCGGTTGCGTGTTGATGCAACGGGACAAAGTGATTGCCTATGGGTCCAGGCAACTGAAGGACACTGAGAAGAATTATACAACACATGATTTGGAATTAGGAGCCGTTGTTCATGCACTCAAGATTTGGAGACATTACCTTTACGGAACAAAGTGCACAATATTTACCGACCACAAAAGCTTACAACACATCTTTGATCAGAAGGATCTCAACATGCGACAACGACGGTGGGTCGAGTTACTAAATGACTATGACTTAGCAATTAAGTATCACCCGGGAAAAGCCAATGTTGTGGCAGATGCATTAAGTCGAAAGGAGTATGAAAAGCCTCGACGAGTACGAGCGCTGCAACTTACCATTCACACGGGATTGCCGGATCGGATCCGCGATGCCCAACAAGGAGCTTTAAAGGAAGAAAACTTCGCAGCCGAAGCACTGCGAGGGGTAGATGGTAACTCCGAAATTAAGTCCGACGGGCTCAGGTATTACAACGACAGAATTTGGGTTCCTTTACTTGGAAATCTTCGTGAGCTCGTGATGGACGAGGCTCACAAGTCAAGGTATTCGGTGCACCCTGGATCGGATAAAATGTACCAAGATTTGAAGAGCTTGTATTGGTGGCCGAATATGAAAGCCGACATTGCGCGATATGTGGCTAAGTGCTTAACATGCTCAAGGGTGAAGATTGAATACCAAAAGCCTTCTGGATTATTACAGCAGCCAAAGATCCCAGAATGGAAATGGGAGGATATCTCCATGGATTTTGTAACGGGATTACCTAATCGATCGAATCGACCAGATGCGATTTGGGTTATCATAGATCGACTAACCAAATCTGCACACTTTATTCCAATGAGGGAAAATGACAATATGGACAAACTAACAAAGCTGTACATTGACCGCATTGTGGCACGTCATGGTGTGCCTAAGACTATTATCTCCGATCGAGATCCTCGATTTACTTCACGACTGTGGCAATCTATGCAAGAAGCACTGGGAACCAGACTGGATATGAGTACAGCTTATCACCCGCAGACCGATGGTCAGACGGAACGAACTATTCAGACTTTGGAAGACATGCTCCGAGCTTGCGTTCTCGATTTCGGTAAAGACTGGGAGGCTCACCTTCCGTTGGTGGAGTTCTCCTACAACAACAGTTATCATACGAGCATTGGTGCAGCACCTTTTGAAGCGCTTTATGGCAGAAAATGTAGATCGCCCGTGTGTTGGGCCGAAACAGGTGAGAAAGGACTCACTGGACCGGAACTCATTCATGATACAACTGAACGCATCATTCAAATCAGAAAGCGGATAGCTGCAGCACGTGACAGACAAAAGAGCTATGCCGACAAACGCCGTAAACCTTTGAAGTTCGAGGTAGGCGACAAGGTACTATTGAAGGTATCTCCCTGGAAAGGAGTGATACGCTTCGGAAAGCGTGGAAAGTTGAATCCTCGCTACATCGGTCCTTTTGAAATCATTGGGGAAGTAGGCCCGGTGGCCTATCGATTACGACTCCCTGCCAAACTCGATGGAGTTCACAACGTGTTTCACGTCTCAAATCTGAAGAAATGTCTGGCTGAAGACACTGAAATAATTCCTTTGGAGGAATTGGAAATCGACGAACATCTGAGATTTATCGAGCAACCGGTAGAAATCATGGGACGCGAGGAGAAAGCCCTCAAACGTAGCAAGATTCCGATCGTCAAGGTTCGATGGAACTCAAAGCGTGGACCAGAATATACTTGGGAACGAGAGGATCAAATGAAGAAAAAGTATCCTCACTTGTTCGAGCAAACGTCCACAGAAACTCAAGGTATGATTTAATTTTGGGGACCAAAATTCCTTTAACAGGAGGAGGATGTGGCGACCCTAAAACTTTTGCTTTCTTTCCCTAGCAACAACAGCAACGACGACAGCTGAGGCTGCGAACGCTACAACGCAAGAATAATTTTCGGGACGAAAATTCCAATTACAAGGGGATGATGTGACATCCGAGAATTTCAAGGTTAACTTCCGTTAGGCAATTCCGTTAGTTACGTTATAAGTGTTAACTTAGTAACTAATGCTTAACTAGGCCGAATACGTCCACGACCTTTGGTTGATCACCGAACCCGTCCATATGTGTTATGTGTTTAACTATTTATTGTCATTATGTGCAATGTGATTTAAATACATGATTTAGTACTATGAATAGCGTGACAATTCATAAACCGTGCTTATCTTGCTTAAAAATGTAAACTGGTCACTTTTGGTTTCCAGCGAAACTACGGGCGAAACTATAGTGTCGCCCGGTAGCCAAACCATGGACTTACAGAGCCAGTTTCGCTTGGCCAGCGAAACTGCCAGCGAAACTAGCCCCTGTTATATAAGGACATAAAACCCTAGAAGTCCCATTTCTTGCACCTTTTCTCCAAAAACACCCACACTCTCCTGAATCTCTGGACCAGCCCCAAGACACACCAAGATCAGCCATCACTTCTGTTGGTGAAGATCATCCATCGATCCTTGATCAAACCGTGAGTCCCATAAACCATTTCCATGTGTTTTCTATGTGTTTTCTATGTGTTTTACTTTAAAGCATGACCAAACCTTCATGAAATCGTGTATGCTTCTGAGATAATGTTTAGGGATGCTAGATCTGTTATAAAGTCTGCAACTTTACGTTTGAAATCCATCCATAATGAAGATTTATGCCATTTTAGTCATTTTAGGTTTAAAATGTGTTTTTGGTGATTTGATGATGATTATCCATGTTTAAGGTGTTAAAACTGCTTCTATGATGTTGGTAAATGATTATGTATGCTAAATATTGAATCACATGAAGTATGGAAGCTGTTAGGTTGATTTTTAGGCTGATTTGTGAGTTTTTCGCGACCAGCGACACTGCGTGTTCTCTGGGCGAAATTATGTAGCGAAATTATGTATATCTTCATCCAGCGACAGTATGTAGCGAAACTGTAGTGTCGCCGGGTAAACCAACCAGACCTGTCCGAACGAAACTACCGAGCGAAATTCCCTGAACGAAAGTTCAAACCAGTTTCGGGCGAAACTAGGCTAGCGAAACTGTGCTAACAGTTTCGAACGAAACTAGCCTAGCGAAACTGTGTCATCGGGTATTGCCTAGCGAAACTGCACACAGCGAAACTGCCTAGCGAAACTGCGACCAGACCTAAACCCAAACTTGTGCAACTTATTTGAATGTTATGCTAAGACTTACATGATCATGCTATGATGAAACATGCTATGATTTCTGTAATATGTGAACCCTTGTTTATGATCAACCATCGGTGTCGTGTGTCGGTATGTCGAGTCATAGTTCCAACGTGCTATGTTATGGGCCATAGTGACGTAAGTTAAAGATTAGACACAAAACTAATACTTAAGACCTAAACGTGTTCATAGGTCTTCGTTAAGCAACAAAACTTGGATTACTTAGCAAGTGTAGCAGTGCAACCAAAGGTGAGTGTCACTAACCCATTTACCGTGAACCCGTTCGGGTCACACAGAATAACTTAATGAAAAACAATGCTGACAACCTTATGAGTGCTATGCACCTCTTGATGAACTTGAGAACCTAGGAGTGCTTGGCACCCACCTGATGAACTTGAAGTGTTTTATGGGAGACACTTGTGAAACAAGTAAACAACTATTTCTAAAACAAAACTGAAAATGTTTTCGGGATTCATGAGAACCCAAAGTAAACCGTTTTAATATGGCTAGTGTAGGTTAAAGTCTAAACCACATGATATCACATGATTTCTAAGGATTGCCTTATAACTAAAAAAGTCCTCAACTTAATTGTACCATTAATTGTAAAGCGAGGGGATGTTGGGTAGATCTACTGGAGTTTGACAAGCTCCGCCCCGTGGCATTGGAGGTGCACGGAGGTACAATATCAGCCTATCTGACCGTGATCCCGAGAGGACACGGGGGAGGCAAATCCGCGATGACGTAGGTCCGCAAAACAAAATAAATGATGACGCTGCCACTACAATATTAGTCAGCTTTGGTACAAACTTCCTTAGTGCATGGAACAACGGATTAGCTACCCGCGATATCGGTTGAGCACTTTAATTATACGAAACTAGTACATACCCGATAACGTATGTTACGGACATTACTTTTACTAAACCACAATACTATGATTATGGATATCACTAAGCATTGCTTTTCACAAATAACTACTTCATAAGTATATGTTGACACGATTATGATTATGAGACAGGGCCACTACGTGACAAGCCCACCGTGAACTCACCAACCGTTAGGTTGACACTTGTGTGGTTTTCACTTTTGCAGATCGCTGAGGAGTATCCACTGGGGGTTGGCATGGCACAAGAAGACATTTACTTTTATTAACTAAATTGGGAATTTGAATTTGAAACAATGATTTGTCAAGCACGTGGTTAGTGCCAAGATACTGATGTTTTATTCCGCTGCGTACTTTTAAACTGTTTTTATTTATGAACATTGGACTTAACTCTGATTCGTTTAGTATTTGTAACTAATGGTTGTGGTCCTGGTTTGCTCGCACCCCTTAACGGTGTAAACTCCGTTAGTGGTTAATTGGGGGTGTGACACCGAAGGTTGTCCGAACTCCCACCGAAGTTACACCGATCGAGGACCGAACTTCAAGTTCGGAGCAGTTACTCCGAACCTGATCAGTAAACTCCGAACTTCGAACTCATTTTTCAAAAACGCTCGATTTTTGATGAAATTTGACGTAATTTGTAACCGTCAGACTAGAAAATGATTAGGGACGATTTAGGAGCAATATTGACACAAAACGCACGTCAGAAATGATTGAAAGAACGAAATGAAACACGAGAAAAACTTCAAAACACTCAAAAGTCCGAGAATAGCAACCACAGATCAGTAGAGTGAACCAGAAAGCTCTAATACCACTTGAAAAAGCGTGAGCATCGGATCGTCTACTCAATCTAGCTAATCGAACATCGAAACGTAATTAACCGATTGTTTTATTGATCAATGAAGAACAATTACAATCAGTGAACACTCAGAAATAGACACAGAGAATACACACTCAGAAACACACACTTAAGATATCACGCACGCTCAGAACACCTCCCAAATACAAAGACCATACATCTATATATACCCGCTGGTCCGAGCTTCGGCCGAACCTCAGGTTCGGCCAGTCCGAACTTCAGGTTCGGACCTAGTTCGGCCAGACCTAGTTTGACATGATCTTGTACTTTGTTTGATACTTCACACGACGCACATATCAGGTATCAACAATTATCAATGTCAATGTCAATTTCAATGTCAATTTTGAAGGCGTAGTTATGGACACTAAAAAGGTCAGGGTTATAATAATAGATCTATTGGTTTGACAACTCACCTAACTTGACCGGTAACTGGCGTTGGGTGATTGGAAGCCTTATTTGTCAAGGGTTGGATTACGCCACTTTATGTGTACTATATTAGTGCTTGTTTATAATATCAAAAATGTATATATAACTCGTGGATCACATGCTTAGTCTATCATAGTATATCAAACCTATGTTTATTCAGCAACTATTTGTAGTTGACCTTTATTTTGTACATGTTGTAGGTTTTGTGGCAAGATGATGATTTCATATTGATGACACCTTAGGACGCATGCTGACTTAGTGAGACCTAATCTTAATGACTTAATGTGTTATTAGTGTTGTAACATGACAATAGATTTATGTATTATTTGTATTAATGAAATAAGTTGATTGAGAATATTGCAACATTAATAGTGTTGAGCGCAACTGGACAATCATCGTGCCCCGACGTATTCCGTAGTCGGTTGGGGTGTGACAATATCTTTACTCAAACTATATGTGATTCTGTGCTCGTATTGTATGCTCTTTTGTGTTAGACTTGTGTGTTTTATGTGGCATGTGCTCATACTCATATTCATACTCTACGCGTAACTATTAACACTAAAATCTCTGGGATTACGATAATAGATCTATTGGTTTGACAAGCCCATTTGACTTGACCGGTTTTGGCGTCGGGTGATTGGAAGCCTTATTGTCAGGGTTTGATTACGCTCTGTTAACTGATATTTCCTTGCTTGTTTATCACATGTGGACTTATATTACTCACAAATTGCATTGATTTTACTCATATACTATTGTTAAACATATGTTTACCCACCAACTCTTATAGTTGACTTGTATGTTGTATATGTTGCAGGTAATGCAGTCGGACTTTGGATATCGGCGCCTTAGGATTTGCATGGGCCTTAGACGACCTTATTAAATAAATCAAGACTCTTTATGTTTATTGTTATGAATGCTTTTGTTGGACCGCAATCTTGGATTATGTTTGTTTATGTTTGTTATCGTTTAATGAAACATGCTTAATTAAGAATATCGCAACATAATATTTAGTGTTGTGTGCATCTTGACAATCATCGCACCCCTACAAATTCCACCATAGGTTGGGGTGTTACAGTCTGTTTGTGTGGAACTGCTTGCATATTATTAGGACCTGCAATAACATTCTGGAGTCATGGTCAAACCAGTCATTTTGAAGATTTCATTGCATAACACATGATAGTGTCATGTTTTAAATCTCATTTTTTTTTTGAACAACTAAATTTTTTCACCAAATACCACCAGCCTTGCATTTGCAAGGATTTGAACCCACAACCACTTACATGGAGGGGCAATCACCATACCACTAGGCTACAAGGCCATGGGTATGTTTTAAATCTCATGAACAATGTTTTGTAAACAATATTAACAACTTATTTCTCATTATGTTTCGCTGCGTTTGAAATGAACTCTTTTCAATATTTAAAACGGCTCTAGTTGTTTAACCATCTAGAGGTCGTTTTATGTAATCTTGACTGTGATTCCATCTCGTTCGCACCCGAAACAGATTTTACTGGGTGTGACACAAGCCACCCGTCACCTTTTTGTTGCCCTGTCGAATAGGCTGGGACAATGTTAGGCTCGCCATGCATCCATCCACATTTGCCACTAATTTCTTCTTTACGATATCTTAGAATCGTGACCTCTGACATTCAATTTTGTGGTTGGTGTGCCCTCATTTTAGTGGTGGGGTTACGGGTGTTCAGTAATCGAATCGGATTCGAAAAATTTAAAATTCGACTTGATTCGATTTGAAGATCACCGGTTTGAAGTTCGATTCGAGATTCCAAATTCGAACTCGATTCGATTCGATGTCTGATATCAAATTTCGAATTGAATTCAAATTTGAATCTCAAATTCGAATTCGATTCGAGATTTGAATTAGTAATATTCGTACTATATATTTATTTTGTATATATACAAATACAAATAAATATACATATATATTAAATTAGTTTTCACGGAAAGCTCCTCATTTTCACCTATTTAAGATCTTTGAAATATTAGTCGTTCAAAACATTTTAATTTGAAAACACGCAATCTATATTTTCGCGGACTACTCCTCATTTTGAATGATAAGTTGTTTGTAACGATAATACTGAACAAAATTACTTTAAAATTAAATGTTTTGACGTTAAGCTAAACTTTGTTTAATTTGAATGCTAATGTTAAACTATGTTTTTCTTTTTTTTTCATTTGTCTTTGGGATGTTCTATAGTTTTATAGATTTGTAAGTTTTACTAAAATAATTTTGAATTTATTTGAATTTGAAAACTAAATTCGAATGCAATTTCTATTTTGAATTCGAGACGAATTGTTCAAATCTAATTATAATTAGAATGGAATTCAAAGTCAAGTTTTAAAAAATTGAAATTCGAATAATTCGATTCGATTAATTTAAATATTCAGATTCGTTAAACATCCTTAAGTGAGGTGGTGTTATTGATACCCAAGCCACATTAACGCTTTTTCCCTCGTCTCACTTAGTCATTTCTTCATACCTTCCGCCCACCTTTAGAATCATTGGCCACCCATGTGGATTACTAATTAGGCTGTTACCTAACTACACAAAAACCGGTTAGTTGATCTAACAAATACTTTTTGTCTTATTTTAGTAATCAAAAGTTGGCAACCACAAACGATAATGCTTTTAAGGGATGTTTTTGGGTCATGTGTTTGTTTCTTTTCGTTGGTTTAGGCGCTCATATGAACGGCAAAATGCCAAAAACTAACATCATATGGGGCCTCTAATTATTTTATTATATTAAACATATTTCTGATGTGTCAGTTGACGTTAGGACTTAGGCGTATCAAGATCATCTGATGGGTAATAATTTTAAGAGTAAATTACAGCGTTTAAATTTCACTGTAAGTTTTGAAATTATGATTCTCGAAAGTTTATACTTATTTTGATGTTACTTTTTTCTAACATAATTTTAAAACTATAAATTTGAACATTTTGATGAACATGAAGACGTGTGCCCTTTAAGGCCACGTGACATCTTCCGATTCGATTAAGATAGCCACCAATCTTGACTGTCAAAATTCTCATTTTACAAATATGCCCTTAGGATTCTTTGGTCTTCATATTCACAGAACTTGCTTTTATTTCTTCAAGAAACAAAACTCTTTCTTCCCAACAATGTCCGCCACCGCCGGACGGTTGACCGTTCTTGAAAAAAGCCGCATCTCACCACCGCCCAACACCGTCGGCGAAAGATCGTTGCCGCTAACCTTCTTCGACTTAGCATGGCTACTTTTCCATCCAGTTCACCAGCTTTTCTTCTACGATTTCCCCCACCCCAAATCCCATTTCATCCATGAAATTATCCCCAAACTCAAACTCTCGTTGTCATTAACTCTACAACACTTCTTCCCCTTTGCAAGTAACTTAACCGTCTTTCCCACCGAAAATCGTTCAGGTTGTTACACAACTGTTGTAATTAGTTACAGTTTCTAGTTGGTTCCTATATATATATGGATGTATAATTGTATTTGTTGAGCTAGTGAGTACGTTTTTACATTTACATTTTAATTTACATTACAGATGTTGCTAGAAAACCCGAAATCCGTCACGTCGACGGGGATTCGCTCGTCCTTACTTTTGCCGAATGTGATCTTGATTTCAACGATCTCAAAGGAAACCATCCTCGGGATTGCAACAAGTTTCACGGTCTGGTACCGGTACTCGAAGATCCATTTAAAGTCTCCGATCTCGTGAAAATCCCGGTTTTTTCCATTCAAGTGACGATCTTCGAGAACTTCGGGATCACGATCGGGCTCACGAATCATCACTCCCTTTGTGACGCAAGAACACGGTATGATTTCTTGATGGCGTGGACTTCGATTATGAAACATGGTACCGATGAGCTGTTCTTAGCTAGCGGATCACTTCCGTTTTACGACAGGGTTATCGAATACCCTGATTCGTTAGACTACATGTTGTTAAGTTTACCGCCGATTCGAAATCTCGATGAAAGTTACAAGGCGCCCGAGCTCGTTCCCCAGGATAAAGTTCGATCAACATTTGTGTTGACGCGATCGCAGATCAATACGCTAAAGAAATGGGTTTTGGCTCAACTTCCATCGATGGAATATGTATCTTCTTTCGCTGTAGGATGTGGTTTTGTGTGGAGTTGCATCGCGAAATCACGTGTTCATGTTGTCGGGGAGAAGGGTGAGTACGAGGTCGAACGGTTTGGGTGCGTTGCGGATTGGAGGGCTCGTTTGGTGCCACCGGTTCCTCAAACGTATTTCGGTAACTGTGTGGGGTTATGTACGGCATCAACAAAAACAACGTTAATAACAGGAAGCAAAGGGTTTCCGACAGCAGTTGAGTCAGTTTCTACGGGTATAAGGGAAGGGGTGAACTGTAAACACGGGGTGTTTAAAGACGCGGAGACATGGTTGGAGAAGGCGTTTATGCCGGTCCCGACGGTGGGTGTGGCAGGGACACCGAAACTGAATGTTTACGACGTGGATTTTGGGTGGGGGAAGCCGGAAAAATACGAGACCATATCACTAGATTTCAACGATTCGATTTCGGTTAATGCGAGTAAAGAATCGATCGGAGATCTTGAGATTGGTTTGTGCCTTCCGGCTGAACAGATGGATGCTTTTATAAGCATATCTGGAAGCGAATTAGAGAGCATACTTTCTAATGTATTAATTTAGTTTAGTTGTGTAACATGTCCATGCCTAATAAATACTTGGTGATTTTTAATAAATAGGTTTTATGGCGAGATTTTTTTCAGGAATGGTGCTTTAAATAAACGTTGTGATTTTGGTGTGTTATTAAATTGGTTTTCAAAAATAGTGTTTCCAGGGTTTGAAACTTCGGAGTTCGGATTGTTGGTTCGAGAATTCTTCTTTCCAGTTTTCACGTGATATTATTATTTTTTTCTTTTTCATCTTTAATTTATTTGCAACATGACTAGTTTTTCATCTTTAATTTATTTGCAACATGACTAGTTTTTCATCTAACAAAAATTAGATGATTCTTTTTTTAATTACAATAGAATAAAATCTCAGTTTTGGTTATATATATACACACTTTGTTGACTTGAGTCTCTCTATTCAAACTCGAAACAGAGCCTAAAACCAGCATTCTAGTTTTATACTCTCAAATTAGTTTTGTGAAGGAGAAAAAGAATCCACTAGTATTTCTTGGTCCAACTACTTCTGGGTTGTTATTTTTCAGGGAGATATCACCACACCTATTATTTGCTTCATTCAAACTCTTATAATTAGGGGTGATCAAAAACCAAAACCCGGCCCGACCCAAAACCTAAAATACATAGAAAATAAAGCCCGTAACTCGAACCGAATGACACAAATCGGTTTCAGTCTTTTCGTCGATCGGGTCCGATCTATCCTAGATAAAGCCCGAGCCCGGAAATTTAATCATCAGATTCATGTTAATAATGGCAAACGAACTAATTGAGAGTGTTGATAATTTATATATTCCTCGAAACCAACTTCCGATTGTTTTCTAATTTTACGCATAACTTCATACAAATTATTATGAAAAGCCTCTAGATTTTTAGGATCATTAAGTGTTAAAAATGACACAGTTTTCAAGTGTTCTGGATCATTATGTAAAAATTCGAAGTGCATGTCTTCCAAAAAGGGTATTATGTGTTAAAAATGAAACAGTGTTTTAGGATCATTATGTGTAAAAATCGATTCTTCAGGTGTGTGGGAGTGGTAGAATTTTGAAGGTGTGTGAGAGTGATAGAATTTTGAAGTAGAAGAAGTTGGAGGAGAACCAATAGAAATGTGCCACGTAGGAGAGAGAAAAAGAAAGAATTTTGAAAATTTTTGAGTGGTGGTGGTGAGAATTATATAGAATTGTAGGTTAATATATTTTAATGTTTTTATTTATTTATTTAACTAATTCATATAAAAAATGTTAATTAATAAAAAAATTTACATTAATTAAAAAAAACATTACATTAATAAAAAAAACATTACACTAAATTAAAAAAAAAACATTACATTAATTAAATTAAAAAGACATTGCATAAAAACTACTCCTCAATTTCCGCCTGCGTTAAAACAACCTCGAGTTCTCTTCAATGTGCATCTTGATATCATGTCGAAGTTGGAAGTGTGTATCCGGATTTCGTAACTCCACAAGGATATCCGGATCTATGTTCACACGAACGGGAGGGTCTCTGATATGCACTGGTGATATTGCTTTCCCTTCATCCTTTAAAATCATGTTGTGTAAAATAATTGCGGCATATATGATTCTTGCACATTTCTCTCGTGTCATTGCTCGGGCACCCCGTTGGAGTATCCTCCACTTATCTTTCAAGGTACCAAACAAACGTTCGACGTCCTGCCTTGCCGCCTTTTGAAGTTTGAATCTTTTGTCAATTAGATCAACAGGATGATTATATGCCTTTACAAAAGTGGACCAAGTTGGGTATATACCGTCTGCAAGGTAGTACTCCCTCTCGTACTGGTGACCGTTAACAACAAATGGACACCTTGGTGCAAGCCCGTGCATCTCATTAGTAAACACCGGAGATTGGTTCAAAACATTAATATAATTGTTTGAACTTGCAACACCAAAGAACGCGTGACAACACCAACGATCCTGTGATGCTATGGCTTCAAGCATGATGGTTGGGTACTTGTGGTCACCCCGATGAAATTGCCTCCGAAATTTTTTTGGGCAATTTCTCCAGTCCCAATGCGTACAGTCAATACTGCCTAACATACCGGGTAAACCATGGTATGATCCATGTGCCTGATATAATAGTGTAATATCATGGCTAGTGGATGCACGCAAAAACTCATTACTATATATTTCAAAAATAGATGTAACAAAATGATCAAGTGTTTCACGTGAGGTTCTCGCGGCCATAGCTAAGTATTCATCGTACTCATCAGGAACGTTACCTGATGCTAGTTGACGAATGGCGGATGTGCATTTGTGTATACCTATCCCTTCCCCGGACGTCCATCCCCTCTTCGAAGTAATTGTTATGTGCTTAGGCATCGGCAACTATCTTCAAAAATAAACGCTTGGACATCCGAAACCGTTCGTTAAACACCGTTTCATTGTAGATCGAATCCTCATCGAAGTAGTGTCTCATAAGTCGGTCTCTAGCTTTCATACGTTGTCGGTAAACGTATTGTCTTTGTTGTGGCTGAGGAACGGTTGCTCATGAGCCGCTACAACTAGTTCCAGAAATTACAAATCTTCCTCGTCGGAGTCGGACGAGGAATCGGAACTTGAAGGAGGAATAGGTACGTTGAATGGAAACCGATTCATTTTAAAAGGTGAATGTGAGTGAATGAAGTGAATGTGAATGTGAATGAATGAGATGAATGGTTATATATAATGTTTAAAATTTAAATAATTTTTTTTATATTGCATAATGCCGTTCAACGGATCTTTGACCTGGGCCCCACTCCAATTTACCATCGGCAAAAACAAGCAGCAAGCACATGGATTTGAGCGGCGCGGCGGGTCTGGCGGCAGTGTTTGCCGGCAATGTCGCCGACGCCGCGACATTCTTAACCCCACTCCGTCCCACCTCATAAAACAAGAGTCAAACTAAGCATTCCCATATAAGTTCAAATGGAAGTAGCTGATGTTTTTTTTTTTAAACTAATTGGAGTGTCATACTGTCATTGTGGATACGGTATAGTATGTGTATATATACATATATGTTTTGCTAAAAGTCTACAACGGAATCTTCACTGGTTTGAAATATGAGTTATTCATGAGGTAAAATCATTTTAATCTTTAAATTATTCATGTGATATATATCTATCTATATCTATATATCTATATGGGTTAGGTTCAAATGAGAATTTTTTATTTTGAGAACTTTTGAGAACTAAATCTCAACCACTAATTTCAGGTGGGGACCACTATAATTCATGGGGGATTTTTCATATATATAAACTAGTGGTTGAGATTAGTTTTTTTTTAGTTCTCAAACCCAATTGGTTCTCAAATGATCCTCTCTCATATCTATATATATTATATATATATATATATAAGTTATAGTTAATCTTCAAACTTGGAATAGATTTCTATTGCAATATAATTGTGTTAGTTTTATTATACTATAAACCTATTTTTTTTAGAATAGATAATTATGGTATTATCTCATGACCTCAAATGTTGATATGAGGATTATCGAACTTCAACTTCAAAGTTCAAAAAATACGAATGGAAATTTTACGAAATAAATTTCAGATCTGATTTGTTTTTAGAATTGTAACCACATGTACACAATATAATTGTAGCACACAAAATTAAACCAAGAGTGACTCTACAATTTAGTTTTAAACGAGTCCAAATTCAGGCCAGGTTTTTAAGCTTCTTTTCGGTTTAAGCCCAGGCCCGGGCCCGAGACCGATTTTGACTGAAATCTAGGCCCGAAGCCCAACTTAATCTTTGTACTACGGGTCAGGTTTCGGGTCTTGGACAGACTACCCGATTTTTGCTCACCCCTAATAATGATAAACCACTATAAAGCGACGTGATCTGATGTTCTGGCAATGCGTCAAAAGTAATTAGAGGTAACTCTATCAGGGCGGAACTAGAGAATTTCCTAAGGTGTAGCACGCGCATAAATTTTCTTTAAGGTGTAGCACACGTACATAAAAACCAAAAAAAAAAATCCAACAAAAGAAAAATTCAACTTTGCGTACGAGTTTAAGGGGTAGACCTTAGTGAGTATTGCCCATGACCCCTGCTAATGTGATGAAGTACATATGTCTGGCCGGTTTTGAAGGTGTTTGTGGTTATAGCACTACTAGAAAAAGCCCCTTTCTTGACGCGCAAACAATGACACTTGATAATTTATGACGCGCAAAAACAATCGTCATAAAAAAAACTGTCGTAATTTACAAAATTCTATGGGTAGATGACGCGCATTTTTGCGCGTCATAAATAATGTGTCATTTGAAAAAAAAATAAAAACGCGGAGGACATAATTTTTGTGCGCGTCAAGTCTAAAAAAAATACTGTCATGTTTTAATTGTTTTCCCGCCCAAAATAAAATATCTTGGATATATACCCCGCTATCTACACTTAGGGTTTTTTTTAAGTTTTTCCCCAAAACTCGTCCCGCTCACACGAGAAGACGGCGACCTCGCTGATGCTTTGCCCTAAACTCGTCCCGCCGACCGCCAACCGCCGACATCTGTGCTCGATTATTAGGGCTCGATTTCAGGATGAGAGCGAAGGTAATTCATCAACTCTGCGACATTTACTATATCACTCTTTTCAATTTCTCTATCCCCAAACGAATTTTCGTAGTTTCTGATTTTGAAATCCGTTAAGGGGGTGTGTAATTGGTAGTGGAAGAAGAAGAGAATGAGGATATTGAAGAGGAAGCATCAATAGATGAGACTGCGATCCAAGTAGATCTCTTGAAGCTTTTGATATGAAACATGTATGTCGTCTAATTCATTGTTCGTTTACTGTTTCAATTTTATGTTCAATACGTTAAATTCTGTAGTTGCTACTGTAGTGTTTGATTATGTGATTGAATTTGAGTTCCACTAAAACCCTATTTTGCATCAAAATTACCGTATGCTATGACTTTTCTGGATCCAATTAAGAATCTATGATCTGAAGCAGGTTCAAATGTTCAATCTAACATGTGTGTTTGTATGTGGGAGAGATAAGAAAGTGTTTCCCAACTTCTATATTCTGGGATAATATTCTACAGGTGCAGATGCAGAAGAATCTGATATGCATATACACAAAACTGTGAGCATTTTTTAAGGCTATAGACTTCTAGATGTCTGAGATGTTATAGCATTTGATGCATTTGTACTTTTGAAAAAGGTTGATTGTAAAATTGCTAAATGATCTTTTCCTTGAGGATATTTTAAAAGAGTATTTAGGGACTGAATTGGTTCATTCTTTGAAAGCATCTTGAATAAAAAGAACCAAATGTATTGATCAGTACTTTATTGATTAGTTTCTTTTTATTTTTAACTTTACCTACAACAGCTTTGGTACACAATATTTATCTACTTGTATTTGTTGTTAATCGAGTGCAAAATAATTTGTGCATTATTAAAGTGAGTACTATGACTTTAAGAATCATAGCTGGATAATTATCATCATTTCTGTAGTTAATTTGGCTGTGAGATATGCAGATATTATCATTTCTGTACTCAATTGGCTTTGATCCCAACAACCCATTATCTTTCCCACATAGTTATCCCATTGTTTTAACCGGTTGTTATTTATTAATTTATTTGTTTTACTTTCCAGTAAATTAGAGTTTTAGTTTCTGATTATTGTTGTTTAGTGGTATCTAACTTCTCTCTGATTTTACTGCACTTATTATTGTGAATTCTATTATAATTTAAACTTTGTTCAGTTATGGCAACTGTTTGGTTAATGCAAGTGTGGCTGTTGCATTCTCCGTTATGGATGAATGCTTTGCTCCAATTATTGATGAAAAAAGTGTAGTCAATAGGATTCACAATGTTGTTTACAACTGTGGGTAAGTTCTAATCACGTGTAAGTTTGTTTGTTTTTATCTATATTTAAAAGCAATAAAGATAACTATGTTTTGAACAAAGATTTTTTTCCATTTCTTTTTATTTATGTTGTGTGTGTGTGTATCTTGCAGTCATCATCCGAGTCAGATTTTCTTTACTGGAACCCGTAACATGTATAGGCGTCAAGGGATGTGTCGTCGGCGTGAAGGTCATATACAAAGGAGCTGGCTGTAGCTGTAGCTGCAGCAGTTGAGATTAGAAACTTTTTCACTAACAGGTACTACTGTTGAACAATATATGGACTTTAATACGGATCAATGGGCTTTTGAATCACCCCAATCCGAGTTCGTGTGACCAATATATGACCAAAACAAGCTTAACGGGTCACTTTTAGTCACTTTTTGCCATTCTCTTGCCGATATGGCAGCTATTATGAAGCGCCCCAGGACTCCTCCTGCTAACAGTCGTAGGTTTAGCTTTTTCAGATTTTTCCTTTAGTTTTTGGTTTGTCTTAGCCTCTGTTGACAACAGCTCACAAGGTGCGCACCCAGGCGCTCATGCACAGCTTTGTCGCCTTCTTCAAAAGCATCATTTTAAGGCCCTTATGCCCATTTTCATGCCAAATTCTGGCCAAAAAACCAACTGGTCAGGTCTGAAACAAATCTGGCCAAAAAACCAACTACACATGTTCATAATTGTGATTTCCAAATTCCAACTGTGCTTTAGGTTCTTAATTTTCTGTTCACTATGATTTTTAGGTATGGTTTTGAAATCAGCATTGATGATATGTAAAGGATTGATGTGTATAGCAGGAAGTTGATCTTTGTGTTTCCTTAAAATTCAAGATTATGCATTGAAAGTTCACTCTGTTTTTCAGGCCAGAAGATGGTAAATCCATATGCTTCTAAATAAAAATAAAAAAAAACAAGTTTCAATGTTTTATGTAATCGTACAGGTTACTTTTGATTTATATATATTAGGTGCATGTGATCTGAAGTTAAAGTGTGTGATTACTTAAGCAAATTAGTACCTAATGTCCATCTCTTATCTCTTGGGTTTGTTGCAGCTTTGTGGGTTTCATTTCTTTGATCAGTTTAGTGCTTTTGACCCAAGGAAGAGTAGATTTCTTTGATCAATTTACTTAAGCAAGGAAGAGTAGATTTCTTCTATGGAAATGCATCTGGCTGAAAGAATCTGACAAGTCCAAAACCAGTTTAGTGCTTTTGACCCAAGGTAATTCTTCATTATAGTGGTTGCGGAATCTTTATATCAATTTCAAAATTGATAGGATAGTGAAGTGGTTTTGTTATGTAAATTTGTTAGTGCAATGTAAACTAATGTTACATTTGTAATGTTTGCTCTATATATGAAATGTATTATTTTGCTACAAGTGTATTGTATTTTGATTAGGAGGTTGATTGTCATTAATGTGGAAATTAGTGAATCTACAAAAATATTTTTTTTAAAATTTTGTTTTAATTCATGACGCGCATTTATGCGTGTCATAAGCATATTTATTACAGGGGCTTCCTTGACACGCTTTGCGCGTCATAAAATGCGCGTCATTGTTGGCGCGTCAAGAAGCAGATGACGCGCATTTTGCGCGTCAAGAGGATTCTTGACCCTACCTTCCTTGACGCTTTTTTGCGCGTCATCTGGGCCCTTTCTTGACGCCCAAAAAGCGTCAAGAAAGGCCATTTTTGTAGTAGTGTAGGATGGTTGAATCATCTTGTAACTCCACTAGTAAAGACGCGATGCTTACTTCATAATAAATATATAAGTAATTATTGTTAGACTAATCTTGTATAAATTCAGTAAAAAGTGTCCGACTTACAAAGTTATGGCTTTTTTGTTGTTTTTCTCCTGATAGACTCTAATAAAAATTATTGTTTAGTAGGGAGATTTGGAGGGTAAGTTTTATATAGTCTATGTAATCACATTTTCATCACCTTAACCTTTAATAGCAAATTAAAGATTGCACTAAAGGTTCTTGTTCTTATATACCAATTGTATTTTGATTGATGTAAGAGTTTGAGTGCTCGATCAAGAACAAAACTGTTGATCAAGAAATCAACCACAACAAGGATTTGATTGCTCATGATTCCGGGAGAAAGATCTCTTTCGATCATGGTCTTTCGATAGACAGAGAATCTGCGACGGGTACTAGGTAAGGCCGGCCCATGAGAGGGCTGAGTGGACGACCACCCAGAGCCCAGTCTCCCAAGGGACCTGAATTTTTTTAATTATTTTATTTACTTTATAAAGAAGTTAGGTAGTGTAGTGGAAACATGCATATAGTAAAAACCTCTAGGTCCTAAGTTTAAATCTTGAATACTCCATGCATATAGTAAAACATTTTCCTAAATTAAAATCATGAATACTATTGCATATAGTAAAACTTGCAGGTCTAAGTTTAAGTCTTGATACTTCATTGATAATTATCTTCTTCATTTCCTTTTCTTTTTTAGACTTTCTTTTTGTTTTAAATTTTTTTCATATATGGTGTGTCTATCAAACATTTTTACAAAAATGGTGTAGAAAAGTAATCGTTTTCACTTTTAGTGAAAACGTGATTTCTAATCACGCATTGCTGGTTTGGACTGATGATCGTAGGTTCGGTAGTTCTCCGAAGCTGGAAAAAAACCAAATCGTGATCTCAAATCACGTTTTACAGAATACCACTTGCTTTTCTTACACAATACCACTTACTTTTTCATAATACCACTTCTAAACCCTAAACGTGATTGGTGATCACGCTTTGCAGAAAAGAAAAATGCAATCACCTATCATTCGGTGGGTTCCATAGCATTCTTTCCCTGCAATGTTGTCTTGAAAAATGCAATATGAGTCCAACATGAAATTGTCTTGAGAATATTGAATGCTTTTTCCCTGCAATGTTGAATGCTTTATACAAAACTCCAACGTTAAATGTCATAAAAGTTCAAAATTAAATTACATCATCTATCATTTGGTGGGTTCCATAGCATTCTTTATAAATGTTATTTAATGCTTTCCTAATAGTCTAACATTTTTTTAACTTTGTTTTATTGTTGCAGTGAGCCAGAGATACATGCCTTCTTCTTTTAATGTATAATTGAACCACATTTACCAAACAGGGTGATGAGATAGTTTGGAACCATCACCAGTTACATGGAGGAGCATTGGGAACGCCAACTTGGTAACCATCACCTGTAGTGCGACACCTAGCTCTAAAAATGGTAGGTCTGCTTTCAACCACTCTGAGCTCTCTATCACAACTAACATTCCACCTTCGGACAGCACATACCAGGTCTTTCTTAGACTTGAAGTACATGCCTACACGAATTTCACTTGATTCTTCGTTCCACATATCAATGTAGTCGCCTTCTTCCAAACCAGGAGCCTCATAATCTCTTAACTCAGTATAAATATTATGGTTCACCGATGCTTGTGATAACCCTTCAATAATACCAACATTATACTCTGGTGGAGGTTCTGCGTAGCCATCATCGTCACTTTCATCGGTGGACTTGCTCAAATCTTCTACTGCATCTTCGGAAGTTTTAGAGCTATAATAATCAGACACGTCAAAGGCTCCGTCATTAGCGTCATGGTCTGGTATATCTTCTGGGTTGGACGGACCGGCTTCGTAGTCGTATGATTGATGAATTGTAACTGCTTCTTCTACGGGTGCCTCTGAAACATAAAAACCTCGTAAAAGGTCCATAAAACCACCAGTTTGTTGGATTGACATTATTGGATCCAACTTCACATAACTATCACCCCTAAAGTGGCTTTCTGTTTCTACCAAATAATATAAGATTTCTAGACTTCCATCATCAACAATATGTGATGCTTCATGTATCCCTTGAAACTGGTAGGATAATAGTAAGATGAGATTATATGATTCTTTAAGAACACCGACAAGATGATAAATCATATGAACTAGTTCTTCATAAGACATTTTGTGACGGATAGGAAATGTAGAAAATTGAGTTGATTCATCAAAAGAAACAACTCCATTTTCATAAAAGATATTACCACCCCAATAAATTCTCAAAAGGAATGGCCTGATAGAAGACATTTTGCTTTGGTTTGAATTTGGTGGAAGGAATTTGTAGGGTTTGAATCTTATGTTCCGGGTTCTAGTTTGATATCTAAAAAAGAAAGAAGAAGATAGAAGTTTGGTTTCTTGTATGGTTTCTGCTTGATAAGTGAATTGATTATATAGAAAGATTCTATGGCTTGAAATCATTAGTCTTGATGTATTATTACTATACAATGTGTAGTCATTTCAAACTCAAGATCACAGCTTTATCATATTAATAGAGTAGGTGTAATAACCTTTATTCATATTGATTGAGTAAGTATTTTTATATTAAAATATTTTTTGGACTTAGAATCTTTTTTAATTAATTAGATTGTATTTAAAAATATATGTTATACAAATATTATATATATATATATATTCAGTATAGAAAATATTTATAAGTATATATATTTATATACAAAGTATTTTTACCATTTATATAAAATTTAAAAGAATATATTTAGATGCTAAGGTTAAAAAAACTGGGATTCAAAAACTGAATGGTATTAGGGTTAAATATGAAAGTGGTATTGTAAGTGGCTTTTGGCTTGTGGAACCACCGTTTCTGCAAAACGTGATCTTAGATCACGTTTTGGTATTTGTTTGCAAAACATGATCTTAGATAACGATTTGGTGTGTTTATCTGCTCTGGGTACTCCCGAACCTAGCTCCCCCCTTACCAAGCCTCCAAAACGTGATCTCAAATCACGTTTTCACCTTTTGTGAAAACAAATTTTTTTAGACACCATTTTTGTAAAATTTTTTTTTATGAAAACACTATTTATGAAAAAAATTCTTTTGTTTTAAGTCTTTTTTATTTTCTTTTTCTTCTTTTCTATTTGGGTTTCTTCTTGTTTAACGTCAACGCGTTTACGTGAACAGTATTCTTTTATTTAAGTTGGACTATCTTCTTGTTAAGATGTAAGGTGTTGCCATGTCCTTTTCATATGTTTAATCATTTACGTTGATGATATGATTATCACGGGGGATGATGAAGATGAGATACTAACACTAAAGAAGAACTTGTCTGCCGAGCTCGAAATTTTAAGCGAAAAATAACTATATTTGATTTAATCTTTATTAATATGATTTTCTAAGGAGATAGAAGGCAAATGGGCAACATGTTGCGCCGCTAAACCTTTTTGTATAGCAAAACCAAACCGTTTAAAAACTACATTCATAGATCTAGGTGTCATGACAATACTTTGCATGACACGTTGGACCCTGCCAAGTAACTTGACGGCCTTAGGTGCGAGAAAGTCAAAACTCAAGATGTAGTAGTAATTATGTTAAGTGTTAGAACCTGAAAATCCGAATCCTTTCATTAATATCTTATGTTTTTCACAATTACTATCACATTTCAGTTTCTTATTATCCAAAACTTATAGTTTCCATTATAAGTTTCTTTTACCAATTCATTTCTCTTTTGTGTTAATTTCTAACTTAAAAAATGATGTCCTTCTAAGTCATATTGTGCCCTGGTCACTTTCAAGAATATCATTACTCCTAAATACAGATACAAATATATAGGTTGAACTTCTACTGTTATTTCCATTAGGTTTTAGCTTCTAGGAGTAACAGTGTTTCGTATGTGAAATGCTTATATCTATTTAACATGCTTGGCTCTAGGTCTGCTTATGATGTAATCTAATTGTTTAAACATTCAAGTGTGATGAAAATTTAACCAATCAATTTGTTGTTCCAATGCAGGAACAGAGATCTGGTCCGCTGGCCGAATTACTCACATCAAACTCTACCAGGCGCCCATCTCATTAAATGTGTGTGGCATAAGAAAGTACATTATACAATGGAATCCAAAAGACGCCATAAAGCTTTTCTATCTCCTTACTAATGTAGATGTAAGTACTTACTTCACAATTTCAACTCATGCGCAACAAACAAAACAGATATATTTTCCTACACGTATAGCCTAATCAAATTACCTAATCGTTACACCAAATTTTCCATAAGGAATGTTATAGAGGCCAACGTTGAAACATTGTTAAAATGTTATATTTACATTTTATTTTTAATTCAAACAGTGTTAGGAAATTGGTTATTTTTTTTTTGTTTTCTTGTGTTTAAGTTTTGTAGGTAAATTGGGCAAAAGGAGATTAAGTTGGGCTTAGCAGGTTTGGGCTTGTAGCTGGTCATAAGGTCAAGTCTCGGATTTAGTTGGAGATATAAAGGAAAGTCTTTGTGCTGGGGTTTGATGATTCGAGCATTTCTTCTTCGCCTTTCACTTTACCTGCTCTGCTAGGGTTTCAATCCCGCTGTGTTCTTGAGCTCATTTCTTCTTCGTTAGTTCATAGATCATCACAATGATGATCTTGCAGTAGTAGTCTTCTTTTTTCTGTTGTTAGTGTAGTACAAATCGATTGTTGACGTTTATCTTCTGTTTTGTATTCGTTTTTTTGGTTGATTACCATGTTTAGTTTCGTAAAACTTTACATGGTATCAGAGCTTTGAGTTCATTCTTCGAATCCTTTCGGTCAGTTGTTTTTCACCGAGATCTATTTCCTTCTTCCTTCGTCAAACCCTAGGTTAAATTGGTCTGATCTTTTGGGGTTTTGACTGATTGTTCGGTCTTGTTCTTGGTGATTCTGGCGTTTCCGCTGATTGTTACTCTTGTAGATCTAGGGTTTCCGATTTAGAAACTGGATCGTCACCTACCCTAGGCGGTTAGGGTTTCCTGTTTGGAAGATCGAAGGTCACTCATCTCTGATCTGGTTTGCAGAGGAGTTGTTAGAGTCTTGACTTTGTTCTTTGGAATCGTGTGACTACACAAGTCTTGGATCTCAAGACCCCAACCCTAAGTGAAGGTTGGGGAAGCTCGGAGGTGCAGTTCAGTGTTGTTGTGCTTATCTTACCTGAGTTTGTATGACCCTAAGTGAAGGTCATTCAACTCAGGCGCATCGGGTGAGATCGCTCCTTACTAGTTGTTTTGATACTTTGTTTGTTTTGTTGCTTGTCATCTACTAGGCACCAGCTAATTATGATCTACCACTAAGAGTGGTGTGGAAACTTGGCTCTAACTGGAGCTCTAGTTGGTGATTATTGGTGTTGTTGTGTGATAGTTCTTGTCTTTTCTGTTTGTTTGTGTGTGCATAAACTATGAAGATCATTAAGATGGTTGCTATTGAGGGGGATACCTCATCTCCTGCTACACTTGTTAGCAAGATTGAGGCTAGCGATCCCCTTTACTTACATGCTAGTGATTCGATTACTCTCACATTGATTAGCTTCAAACTTAAAGGAACTAAAAACTATACTGTTTGGGCAAATGCCCTTGAGTTGGCTTTAAAAGTTAAAAATAAAACTGATTTTTTGGATGGAACTTGTAAAAAACCAACTGATGATGATGTGTTGGCTAATCAGTGGGAGAGGTGTAACTCTGTTGTGCTTTCTTGGATTTTAAACTCTGTTTGTGAAGAATTGTATGTGGGGCAAGTATACTCAAAGCTCGCCCCAGAGGTTTGGGTTGAACTTAAGGAAACCTATGATAAGATTGATGGGTCTGTGATTTTTAATTTGTACCAAAAAATAAACTCAGCTACTCAGAGTGGTTCATCTGTTTCTGATTACTTTAATAGGTTAAATACTATGTGGAAACAATTTGAAAACATGGTTAAACTACCTTCATGTTCTTGTGTTGCTTCAAAAGAGTATAATGATTTTAGTGCATCAATTAAACTAATGTAGTTTCTAATGGGATTAGATGATGAGTATTTGCCTGTTAGAACTAATTTGTTGACTCGTAATCCTCTTCCCACTTTAAAAACGGCTTTTTCTACAATTTAAAGGGAAGAGTCCCATAGAGTTGGCAACAATAGTTCTAAAGGGCAAACTGTTGGGTTTGTTTCTCGGTCTATTTATTTATCTGAAACTACTAGAAGACCAAATAGGGGTCCGAATACTAATCTTAAGTGCACTCACTGTAATAAGGTGGGTCACTTAGTGGATAAGTGTTTTGAACTATTTGGGTATCCTCCTGGTTATAAACAGAAAGGAAATAGACCTGGTGGTTCTAGTTTTAGACAGGGAATGTCTAATAATTCTGTGTCTAAGGATGTGTCAACTGTCACCCCTTCTTCTTCAACTGTTAATGGTCTGAGTCCGGATCAAATTTCTAGACTTCTTAAGTTGCTTGATGAGAAGTCTTCGGTTGCATCTCAAAACAGTCATGATGGAGGTAGTTATGATCTAAGTAGTGGTTGTGTTTACTCTTTTTCCTCTAGCACTGATAGGGCAGGATGGGTTATAGATTCTGGAGCGAATCTACACATGGTTATTTCAAATAAAGGTCTTTTAAATTCTATGAATGTTTCAGATTTTGGAATTAAAATTAAACATTCGAATGGTACTTTTGCAACTGTTACTCAAATTGGGAACTTGAAACTTTCTGAAAAGGTGATTTTACAAGATGTTTTTGTTGTTCCAGATTATTTTGTTAACCTCATTTCTGTCCATAAGTTAGCTAGAGATAATAGACTTAGATCTGTGTTTGATGAACACAAGTGTTATCTTCAGGATTTGTCCACCAACCAGATAGTGGTGACTGATAAATAGGTGGATGGTCTTTATCTGTATGGTGATATTCCCTTTTGTGCTAAGGTGTGCTTTAACTCTGGGTCTTTGTCTGATCTTTGGCATGTTAGACTAAGACATCTAGCAGATCAGGTGGTTAAAATCCTTCAGGATGAATTAAAAATTAAAGGGTTTGAATCAACTTCTCCTTGTGAATTGTGTCATAAATCTAAACAACATAGAGAACCCTTTCCATTAAGTAGTCATAAGTCTGTTTTTGTGGGGGATCTTGTGCATCTTGATGTTTGGGGTCCATACAAGGTCACAAGTATTGATGGGTTCAAATATTTTCTAACAATTGTAGATGACTACAGTAGAGCTGTGTGGGTTTATCTGTTGAAAACTAGAGGAGAAGTTGGGGATTGTATAGAGACCTTTCACAGTTTGATTAAAACTCAGTTCAATAAACATATAAAAATATTTCGTAGTGATAATGGTTCTGAATTTGTAAATCTTAAAATGGAAAGTTTTTTTTTTAAAAGAAATGGTATAATTCACCAAACATCATGTGTGCATACCCCTTAACAAAATGGTATTCTTGAGAGAAAGCATCGCCATCTATTGAATGTTGCTAGAATATTTTACCTTTGAAATATTGGCCTCAATGTGTGTTAACTGCAACCTATTTGATCAACAGGTTACCTTCTTCTGTTCTAAATGGCGAGTCCCCTTTTAAAGTCATGTTTAATCAAATACCTTCCCTACACCATTTGAGATATTTTGGGTGTCTTTGTTTTGCTACTGTTTTAAATAACAATGATAATTTTTCTAGTCAAGCTGATAAATGTGTGTTTATTGGATATTCAAATGAAAAGAAGGGCTATAAATTATGGAATTTGGATAAAAAAGGTGTTTTATTTTCTCTAGAGATGTTAAATTTTATGCGACAGTCTTTCATTCTAAATCCTTGTCTGTTCCTTCAACTTCTGTTTCTCCTAGTCATACTTCCTGTAGTTCTGATGATTGGGTTACTTCTTTTTTTTTATTTTCCAAATACAGTGTTTGATTCAAATCTCTCAAATGGAAATCCTGATGATGAAGGGGAGGTCCTAGGTGACTCTGAATCTCCGGCACAGGTTCTAAGTGATACACAGATCAGTGGGTCCACGTCTGATTCTCAGGTGTTCCCTAAGTCTAGTGACGGCACTTCTGAACCTGTTGCTGTTGAGACTGAGGATGATTTTCATCCCTCGTCTGAGGGTAATGGTCTAACTTATCGTCCTCGTTCTACAAGGCCATCTAAACTACATTCAAATCTAAAAGATTTTATGGTAGGGGGAGTGTTTATGGCTTTGAAGAGTGGTGAGTTATTCTAGATTGTCTAAAGAAAATTTGTGTTCTATATCATCTTTAAATAAGGGCGTTGAACCAAAATCTTATCATGAAGCCAAACTTGATGACAATTGGGTACTTGCTATGAACGAAGAAATGGAGGCCTTAAACAAGAATAATACCTGGTCTCTTGTTGATTTACCTAAGGGTAGGAAACCTATTGGGTGCAAATGGGTATATAAAATAAAGTAAAGGGCGTCAGGTGAAATAGATAGGTATAAGGCTAGATTAGTGGCTAAGGGATACAGTCAAAAAGAGGGTATTGATTTTGAGGAGACTTTTTTCCCTGCTGTGAAATTAGTCACTATTAGATGTGTGTTGAAATTGGTTGTGGTTAATAACTGGCCTCTTTATCAGTTAGACATAAATAATGTCTTTTTATATGGAAATTTAAATGAGGAGGTTTATATGTCTTTACTTGATGGATATTTTTCAAATTCTGAAACAAAAGTGTGTAAGTTAAATAAGTCTTTATATGGTTTAAAACAGGCACCACGTATGTGGAATGAGAAATTGGTTGGTGCATTAACCGAATCTGGTTTCATCGAAAGTAAAAGTGATTATTCTTTATTCTTTAAGCATGATAAAACAAATGTGACTATTCTGTTAGTATATGTTGATATTATAATAATCACATGCAGTAGCTTAGAGAGTATTAATCAGATCAAACTTGATCTTCAATCAAAATTTAAAATTAAAGACTTAGGAGAGTTAAAGTATTTTCTTGGGTTTGAAGTTATTAGAACTGAGAATTGGTTGTGTTTATCTCAAAGAAAATACTGTATTGAGCTTCTAAGTGAGTTTGGATTAACAGGAGCAAAGCCTGTTAGTGTTCCTATAAAACAAAGTTCTATTGTAAATGTTGTTTGCAAACAAGATGTGTCTAAACTTGAAAACATAACTGGGTTTCAAAAATTGATTGGTAAGCTTATTTATCTATCTCATACTCGTCCAAATATTTCATATTCAGTGCAGTTTTAAGTCAGTTTATGCATAAACCAAGCTAATCACATTTGAATATTGCTCTAAGGTTGTTAAGATATCTCAAATCTGCTCCTTGGAAAGGAATTTTGTTTAATAGAGTTAATGACTGTAGTTTGAGTGTTTTCTCTGACTCTGATTGGGGTAAGGGTTTGGTGACCAGGAGGTCTGTAACAGGGTTCTGTATTTTGTTTGGAAATTCTTCGTTGTCTTGGAAATCCAAGAAACAAAGTACCGTTTCTCGGTCTTCAGCTGAGGCTGAGTATCGTGCCATGAGTGCTGCAGTTTGTGAGCTCATGTGGATTAAGAATATCTTTTAGGAGCTTAAAATTGATGTAAAATTGCATGTTTCAGTTTATTGCGACAATACTGCAGCTGTATCTATTATAGCAAATCCCGTTTTCCATGATCGCACTAAACATTTTAAGATTGATCTTTTCTTTTTAGAGAAAAGGTTTTATCTGGGTTGGTTCCAGGATGAGATCAAATGAAGAGAAATTCACCATTCATTCCAATGTCTGTCTTTCGAGTAAAGTTGCATTTTTCTTTCTTGTCAAAATTAATTTTTAAATGATTTTGCTATGATCATAACATTTTCAGATAGAAAGTTGATATATGTTTAGAGTGTGATTTATATCCTTATAATTATCGAATGAATATTGGCATGTGTACATTTTAAGTGAAGTCCACATGTAAAATTACTATTTGGATGTGATAAGACATTTCTTTTTACATGGCAAAATGGGTCGGGTGAATCATGTGTACATTTACTCTTTTTTCTCTGGAACTGATAGGGCAGGATGGGTTATAGATTCTGGAGCAAATCAACACATGGTTATTTCAAATAAAGGTCTTTTAAGTTATGTGAATGTTTCAGATTTTGGAATTAAAATTAAACATCCGAATGGTACTTTTGCAACTGTTACTCAAATTGGGAACTTGAAACTTTATGAAAAAGTGATTTTACAAGATGTTTTTGTTGTTCCAGATTATTTTGTTAACCTCATTTCTGTCCATAAGTTAGCTAGAGATAATAGACTTAGATCTGTGTTTGATGAACACATGTGTTATCTTCAGGATTTGTCCACCAACCAGATAGTGGTGACTGATAAACAGGTGGATGGTCTTTATCTGTATGGTGATATTCCCTTTTGTGCTAAGGTGTGCTTTAACTCTGGGTCTTTGTCTGATCTTTGGCATGTTAGACTAGGACAACTAGCAGATCAGGTGGTTAAAATCCTTCAGGATGAATTGAAAATTAAAGGGTTTGAATCAACTTCTCCTTGTGAAGTGTGTCATAAATCTAAAAAACATAGAGAACCCTTTCCATTAAGTAGTCATAAGTCTGTTTCTGTGGGGGATCTTGTGCATCTTGATGTTTGGGGTCCATACAAGGTCACAAGTATTGATGGGTTCAAATATTTTCTAACAATTGTAGATGACTACAGTAGAGCTGTGTGGGTTTATCTGTTGAAAACTAAAGCAGAAGTTGGGATTGTACAGAGAACTTTCACAGTTTGATTAAAACTCAGTTCAATAAACATATAAAAATGTTTCGTTGTGATAATGGTTCAGAATTTGTAAATCTTAAAATGGAAAGTTTTTTTTTAAAAGAAATGGTATAATTCACCAAACATCATATGCGCATACCCCTCAACAAAATGGTATTGTTGAGAGGAAGCATCAGCATCTATTGAATTTTGCTAGAACATTGCTTTTTCAATCTGGCTTACCTTTTAAATATTGGCCTGAATGTGTGTTAACTGCAACCTATTTGATCAACAGGTTACCTTCTTCTGTTCTAAATGGCAAGTCCCCTTTTGAAGTCATGTTTAATCAAATACCTTCCCTACACCATTTGAGAGTTTTTGGGTGACTTTGTTTTGCTACTGTTTTAAATAACAATGATAATTTTTCTAGTCAAGCTGATAAATGTGTGTTTATTGGATATTCAAATGAAAAGAAGGGCTATAAACTGTGGAATTTGGATAAAAAAAGTGTTTTTTTCTCTAGAGATGTTAAATTTTATGAGACAGTCTTTCATTCTAAATCCTTGTCTGTTCCTTCAACTTCTGTTTCTCCTAGTCATACTTCCTGTATTTCTGATGATTGCGTTACTTTTTTTTTTCTTTCCAAACACAGTGTTTGATCCAAATCTCTCAAATGGAAATCCCGATGATGAAGGGGAGGTCCTAGGTGACTCTGAGTCTCCGGCACAGGTTCTAAGTGATACACAGATCAGTGGGTCCACGTCTGATTCTCAGGTGTTCCCTAAGTCTAGTGACGGCACTTCTGAACCTGTTACTGTTGAGACTGAGGATGGTTTTCATCCCTCCTCTGAGGGTACTGGTCTAACTTATCGTCCTCGTTCTACAAGGCCATCTAAACTACATTCAAATCTAAAAGATTTTGTGGTAGGGGGGGGGGGGGTTTATGGCCTTGAAGAGTGGTGAGTTATTCTAGATTGTCCAAAGAAAATTTGTGTTTTATATCATCTTTAAATAAGGGTGTTGAACCAAAATCTTATCATGAAGCCAAACTTGATGACAATTGGGTACTTGCTATGAACGAAGAAATGGAGGCCTTAAACATGAATAATACCTAGTCTCTTGTTGATTTACCTAAGGGTAGGAAACCTATTGGGTGCAAATGGGTATATAAAATAAAGTATAGGGCGTCAGGTGAAATATATAGGTATAAGGCTAGATTTGTGGCTAAGGGATACAGTCAAAAAGAGGGTATTGATTTTGAGGAGACTTTTTCCCCTGTTGTGAAATTAGTCACTATTAGATCTGTGTTGAATTTGGTTGTGGCTAATAACTGGCCTCTTTATCAGTTAGACATAAATAATGCCTTTTTATATGGAAATTTAAATGAGGAGGTTTATATGTCTTTACCTGATGGATATTTTTCTAAGTCTGAAACAAAAGTGTAAGTTAAATAAGTCTCTATATGGTTTAAAACAGGCACCACGTATGTGGAATGAGAAATTGGTTGGTGCATTAACCGAATCTGGTTTTATCCAAAGTAAAAGTGATTATTCTTTATTATTTAAGCATGATAAAACAAATGTGACTATTCTGTTAGTATATGTTGATGATATAATAATCACAGGCAGTAGCTTAGAGAGTATTAATCAGATCAAACTTGATCTTCAATCAAATTTAAAATGAAAGACTTAGGAGAGTTAAAGTATTTTCTTGGGTTTGAAGTTATTAGAACTCAGAATTGGTTGTGTTTATCTCAAAGAAAATATTGTATTGAGCTTCTAAGTGAGTTTGGATTAACAGGAGCAAAGCCTGTTATTGTTCCTATTGAACAAAAATCTATTGTAAATGCTGTTTGCAAACAAGATGAGTCTAAACTTGAAAACATAACTGGGTTTCAAAAATTGATTGGTAAGCTTATTTATCTATCTCATACTCGTCCAAATATTTCATATTCGGTGCAGTTTTAAGTCAGTTTATGCATAAACCAAGCAAATCAAATTTGAATATTGCTCTAAGGTTGTTAAGATATCTCAAATCTGCTCCTAGGAATGGAATTTAGTTTAATAGAGTTAATGACTGTAATTTGAGTGTTTTTTCTGACTCTGATTGGGGTAAGTGTTTGGTCATCAGGAGGTCTGTAACAGGGTTTCGTATTTTGTTTGGAAACTCTTTGTTGTCTTGGAAATCCAAGAAACAAAGTATTGTTTCTCGGTCTTCAGCTGAGGCTGAGTATCGTGCCATGAGTTCTGCAGTTTGTGAGCTCATGTGGATTAAGAATATCTTTCAGGAGCTTAAAATTGATGTAAAATTGCCTGTTTCAGTTTATTGTGACAATACTGCAGCTGTATCTATTATAGCTAATCTCGTTTTCCATGATCGCACTAAACATTTTGAGATTGATCTTTTCTTTTTAAGAGAAAAGGTTTTATCTGGGTTGGTTAAAATTGTTGGTATTTAATCTTCTAATCAGTTGGCATATATATTTACCGAGTGAGGTTATAATGAGAAGTTAGGTGAAAATAAGAAGGATAAGAAGCCTTCTCATCCGTTAGATCTGATGATCAATGGCCCAGATTTAATCCATTAATTAAAACTCAAAAATAAATGGTCTGGTACACGGAGGGGCAATTTGGTCACATTGCCTTTTTTCTCTTTCCCCCCAATTATTAAAACCTTCATAACTGATAATATTTTTTTATAAAAATTATACCATAAAAACAAGCGTTTTTTATCTTTAAAACCCATACCATATTGCTATATAAAAAATAAAATAAAAAAATTATGTCAATGACATGAACATATGACACAACGACCTGAACATATGACACAATTGACCTGAACATATAACACAATGACACAATGACCTGAACATATGACACAATGACACAATGATCTGAACAATGTTCAGGTCATTGTGTCATTGTGTCATATGTTCAAGTCGTTGTGTTATTGTGTCATATGTTCAGGTCGTTGTGTTATATGTTCAGCTCATTCACAATTTTTTTTATATATATAGCAATATTGTATGGGTTTTAAAGATAAAAAAACGTTTGTTTTTATGGTAAAATTTTTATAAAAAAATAATATCGTATGTAAAAGTTAAAAACGTTTTAATAATTGGGGGAAAGTGAAAAATATGCATGTTTCCAGATTTGCCCTCCTTCTTATCCTTCTTATTTTGCATAAACTTCTTACGTGAACTTCTCTCTATATTTACCAAGGGGCTACTTGTGTCGCATCATGAGTCTTTATGCAAAAAATTAAATATGTTTGACGCATTTGCTGTTTGAATTAAGGGGGAATGTTAAAATGTTATATTTACATTCTATTTTCAATTCAAATAGTGTTAGAAAATTGGTAAATTTTTTGTGTTTTCTTGTGTTTAAGTTTTGTAGGTAAATTGGGCCAAAGGAGATCAAGCTGGGCTTAGCAGGTTTGGGCTTGTAGCTGGTCATAAGGTCAAGTCACGGATTTAGTTGGAGATATAAAGGAAAGTCTTTGTGTTGGGGTTTGATGATTCGAGCATTTCTTCTTCGCCGTTCACTTTACCTGCTCTGCTAGGGTTTCAATCCCGTTGTGTTCTTGAGCTCGTTTCTTCTTCGTTAGTTCATAGATCATCACAATGATGATCTTGCAGTAGTAGTCTTCTTCTTTCTGTTGTTAGTGTTGTACAGATCGATTGTTGACGTTTATCTACTCTTTTGTATTCGTATTTTTGGTTGATTACCATGTTTAGTTTCGTAAAACTTTACAAACATGATCCAAAAAAATCGACTCTAAGGTCTTCTTATACAAGTGTTACACTATTGATGCCTTGATGGTTCTGTGTGTGATCTGCCTATGTCTTTTAAAAAAGGTTAGGCCGGCTAGCGATGGCCTTTTACAAAGCTACCTATTCCAAAACACTATTTCAATTTTGCTCGATATGATGCGCTCGAGAGCTGGAAAATAACATTCTTCTGACAGGTACGTACACCATCTGATACGGATTCGTACAAGCGGAGAATATCCTAGGCTAAACCTAGCGGCAATACTCTCGGCCAACCGAGGAAGTATTGACGGTTGTGGATTCCGGCCAACCGGAGATTCACGATCTTGATAAAACAAGAGAGAAACTTCAAATTCTTATTCAATAATCCAACTATCCAACCATGGCTAACAATGTTTAAATAGGAAAAGAAACAAGATAAACATAGGGGAAACAAACCCCTTTATTTAAGCAAAAGATAAACACACAAAGAAATAAAATAAACTTGGTTGGATAGGATCTTCAAACAACCGATTAAGTCTCCTTAGCCACTTTGATATGGGCTTCGATATGGGCCTGTGATTGCAGTCACATTCCCTGGCGGGTCTTCGAGCTGGGCCAAGTCGGGTGGGTCTTCAAGGTGGGTCGGATCCGTATCATCCTCCCCCTCTAAAAAAGGACTCGTCCGCGAGTCATCATCGTCCGCAACATAAGGTGTTAAATCAGCGACATTAAAGGTAGCAGAAACCTTATAATGTCCGGGGAGATCAATCTTGTATGCATTATCATTGATACGTTTAAGAACCCGAAATGGACCATCGGCTCGAGGGTGGAGCTTCCCAAAACGTCCCTGCGGAAACCTTTCGCGTCGCAAATGAACCCACACTAAGTCACCTTCTTGAAACACAACGCGTTTGCGATGTTTATTAGCCCGGGCTTGGTATTGTAGATTATGCTTAACGATTTGCTCGCGAACCTGTTCATGCAGTTGCTGAATTTGCGTGGCCTGAGCATCCCCTTCGGCGCTAAAATACTCATGTTCGGGGAATGGCGCAAGGTCGAGTGGAGTGAACGGGTTCCTCCCGTAAACAACAAAGAACGGGCTGCGTCCCGTTGAGCTATGATTCGAACGATTATATGCGAACTCAGCTTGGGCTAGAACCAGATCCCACTTCTTCGGGTTATCCCCGACGAGACTTCGTAACAAATTGCCGAGACTGCAATTAGTAACCTCGGTTTGGCCATCAGTTTGGGGGTGGTGAGAACTACTAAATTGTAACTTAGCCCCCAACTTTTTCCATAAAGTGCGCCAAAAATGACTTATGAATTTGACGTCCCGGTCTGACGTAATTGTTTTTGGTACACCATGAAGGCGAACAATCTCAGAAAAATATAATCGAGCAACCTGAGAGGCATCATATGTCTTAACGCAAGGTACGAAGTGAGCCATCTTGGAAAAGCGATCGACAACCACCATGATGGAATCTTTTTTCCGTTGAGTTAATGGTAAACCCACTACGAAATCAATGCTAACATCTTCCCATGGTCGAGCAGGAGCGGGAAGCGGAGTGTAAAGACCTTGGTTGGTGTTATGTAGTTTGGCAATGTGGCACACACGACACCGCTTAATGACCTTTGTAACATCCCGGGAGAGCCGAGGCCAAAAAACCGACCTTGGACCAAAGCGATTGTTTTATCACGTCCAAAATGACCTGCTAAGGCACCTTGGTGAGATTCAAGCACGATTGCTTCCCGAAAGGAGGACAAAGGAACGCACAGCCTAGTTCCTTTATAAAGCAACCCATTTTTTTGAACAAAAGTTTGATAGGATCCATCCTTACTGTTGCGCCATATGTCATGAAAGTCCGGATCATCTTGGTACAAATTAGAAAAGGAGCTAAACCCAATTACGTCAAAAGCCATGGATGTGGTAAAAGTAGGCCTTCGACTCAATGCGTCGGCTACCGAGTTAGCCGAACCAGCCTTGTGTCGGATAACGAATGTGAAATCTTGCAAGGTTTCGACCCATTTTGCATGTCGCGGGTTCAATTTGGCTTGGCCCTGAATGAACTTTAGTGCTTGGTGATCAGAATAGAGAATAAACTCGTTGGGTAGAAGGTAATGGCGCCAATACTCCAAGCTACGAATGATTGCGTAAAACTCTTTATCATATGTGCTGTATCGTCGCCGTGTCTCATTAAGCTTTTCACTAAAAAATGCGATGGGTCGATTTTGTTGACTTAAGACGCCACCAATACCCACACCCGAGGCGTCGCACTCAACCTGAAAAACATGATCGAAGTTGGGGAGATCTAAAACAGGAGCCTTTGTAACAGCGTTTTTAAGGTTGTCAAACGATGCTTGTGCTGATGCGGACCAAGTGAACCGGCTTGATTTTAAGCACTCGGTGAGAGGTGCCACGATGGTGCTGAAATTTTGAATAAAACGCCTATAAAAGGAGGCAAGACCATGGAAGCTTCGGACGTCGTGAAGTGATTTAGGAGTAGGCCAAGTTGTGATGGCTGAAATTTTCGATTCATCCATGCGTATCCCTTGTCCGGAAACTAAGTACCCCAGGAAGATGACTTCTGGTGCAAAAAAGTGACATTTCTTTTCATTTGCATATAATTTTTGTTCCCTCAGAATGGTAAAAATGGCCTTTAGATGTGTCAAATGTTGCTCGGCATCCTTGCTAAAAACCAATATGTCATCGAAATAAACGACAACACACCGACCTATAAAAGGTTTAAATATGTGATTCATTAGGCGCATAAACGTGCTTGGCGCGTTAGATAAGCCGAAAGGCATAACCATCCATTCATATAACCCATCGCGTGTTTTGAACGCCGTTTTCCATTCATCCCCCGGCCGCATTCTAATTTGGTGATAACCGCCGCGTAAATCAATTTTGGAAAAAACCTGTGCTCCATGCAAGTGATCTAACAAATCATCGAATCGTGGAATTGGAAACCGATATTTGATGGTGATTTTATTCACTGCGCGGCTGTCAATGCACATACGAAACGTGCCATTGGGTTTAGGAACTAGGAGTGCCGGTACCGTGCATGGACTCATGCTTTCTCTAATAAGGCCCTTTTCCAACAGTTCAGTGACTTGGCGATGTAACTCGGAAAATTCCTTGGGGTTCATACGGTAGGCAGGTTTGTTCGGTATGCTTGCGCCGGGTAGGAAATCGATGCAATGCTGAATTTCGCGAACAAGAGGGAGACCTGCGGGAATATCATCCGGAAAAACATCATTAAACTCATTGAGTAAGGGCTGTACCTGGGGCGGGGCGTGTGCGACTTCTGGGTTAGCTTCGGCGATGAGTAGGCCAAATATAATGTGCGCCGGTTCTGACTTTGTAAGGCCTGCCAATTGGGAGCGAGATATCAGCATTATTTCGGAGTTGGCTTCGCGTGGATCATAAGGCGCCAAGGTGATATTAAGCCCATCCTTTTTGAAGGAATAAGTATTACGAAATCCGTCATGCTTCACGCACCTATCGTATTGCCAAGGACGTCCCAAAAGGATGTGACAAACATCCATCGGAATTACTTCGCACCATACCTCATCTGTATACTTGTTACCGATCGAGAATTGTACTAAACAACGATGTGTGACCTTTATGAGGTTCCCCTTTTTTAACCATGTGAGTTGATATAGGTCGGGGTGATCATGTAATGGCAACTTAAGTTTATCAGCGATGGTTGTGTTTAGGATGCGTTGTATGACTAGGGACTCGCCTTTATCCGGGTAGATAACCTCCTGTTGGCTGTCGTCTTCGTCCTCATCATAAATGTCAAAAACTGGTGGTGTGTCTTCGACGAAGGTGACGACATTTTTATTTGGGCAATCCCTCTTTAGATGTCCAAAACCTTGGCATTTGAAACACCGTAAAGCATTGGAACCTGACCCGGAAGGAATGAACGGTGGGGCTGGGGGGTCGTTGGTTGCAGGTGTGCTGCGAGTGATGGGAACCGGTTGTGGTTGTGTGCGTGAGGAGCCAAACCGGTTTGCTGATTTTGGTTTCGTAAGCAGTTGTTTTTCCACCTTCTGGGCTAACCTGCACACATCAGAAAACGACCAATATTGTTGCAAACTTACCACATCGTATATGTCCGATCGCAGCCCCCCCAAAAAACGGGCTATGACCTGCTCGTCCTCTTCATCAGCCCCGCAAGTCATGCGTTTTTATTCGAAGTCGATCATATAGTCTTCGACGGACAAAGCGGCCTGCTTCAGATTATGATAAGCCAAATAGGAGTCTTGTTTGTGGTTCACTGGTAAAAACTTGGAACGCAATAAGCGTTTCATCTTGTCCCAAGTGTCAACTTTATGTTTGCCCTCCCGATGCCGTTGAACCTGGACGTGTTCCCACCACAAAGATGCGTATTTACGTAACCGAATGGCGACAAGTTTTACCTTTAAGTTTTCTGGAATTTGGCGAAGATCGAACACTCGTTCCACTGTTTGTAGCCAATCGATAAAATCGTCGGGCTGCATCCGGCCCTCGAATTCTGGGATCTCAGTCCGAATTCCCAGGTTGCGAAGGTGATCCCGGGGTGGTGTGGTGCGACGCAGAGGAGGAGGTCGTCCGAGTGGGTTATACCTGTCGTCGTTTTCTGCCCAAGACTCGGAGTGTTGTTCGGTCTGATCGTCTGCATAATAATCACCATAAAAGTAATCTTGATTCTGCTGCTGTTGTAATTCGAGCGCACGAACCCGTTGAGTAAGTCTCTCGATTTCAGCGATGTCTCGCGGATCCCGCTGGTCATGACCGTTGCCTCCGGCGGCGAATCGACGGCCCTGATTACGAGTTCTTTCGCGGTCTGACATCCTGACGAACCTGGTGCTGCTGATACCACTTGATACGGATTCGTACAAGCGGAGAATATCCTAGGCTAAACCTAGCGGCAATACTCTCGGCCAACCGAGGAAGTATTGACGGTTGTGGATTCCGGCCAACCGGAGATTCACGATCTTGATAAAACAAGAGAGAAACTTCAAATTCTTATTCAATAATCCAACTATCCAACCATGGCTAACAATGTTTAAAAGAAACAAGATAAACATAGGGGAAACAAACCCCTTTATTTAAGCAAAAGATAAACACACAAAGAAATAAAATAAACTTGGTTGGATAGGATCTTCAAACAACCGATTAAGTCTCCTTAGCCACTTTGATGTGAGCTTCGATATGGGCCTGTGATTGCAGCCACATTCCCTGGCGGGTCTTCGAGCTGGGCCAAGTCGGGTGGGTCTTCAAGGTGGGTCGGATCCGTATCACCATCCCTTCACATTTTAATGGTCAATGTACTTAGACATTTGGTATCATATGACTTTTTAAATTAAATTTTTATATCATAATCTAAGCATCACAAATCTGTAAAAAAAAAAGCATTCTTTTTCTTTTTACCTCAATACTTTCTTTATGGCAACGTCCCCCACTACTTCAAAATTACACATAAAGTTCTTATTCTCTTTACAAATGGAGAATGGCAGTATAGAATCACATATTCAAAAACTTCATTGTTTGACACTTTGATACAATTGCAATGGAATTCATAGACAATCTAACTCGATCACAAAAATGTTTGATGAAATTGCAGAAATCTACTACTAGAAGTGCAGCATGGTATTACCATTGGCTTTTGATGACCTGGGAAAATCTTCTGCTGACCTGTTTTCTTTTTCATGTATCATTTGTGTAGTAAATATATAGTAAGTAACATAATAGATGCCTATTATTCTTGGATTCATTTTTTCCCCTGATTAATGCATTTTTTTTGTAGTAAATATATTGAGAATGAATCAACTGTGAAGCAGAAATACATACTCTTCATGATGGGGGTTTGAAGTTATAGATTGAGAACGAATCAACAGTGAAGCAAAAATACATACTCTGCATGATGGGGATTTATTGATGCAGGTACACATTTTGATTTTTATTATTAAAAACTATTTCTTTATTTCACGCAACTCAAATATCTACATAGTTATCAATTTCAGAATAATTTGAAATCAAAATAAATTTTTGGGTAATATTTAGTTTTGTAAGAGCTAAAAGACGATGTAAATTTATAATAAATAATTGGGTTAACATGTACATTTTTTGTGATTTTCCCACATCTTTAATGATCTGATTAAAATCAAACATTTTATCTTTAAGATATCAAACATGTTTAATATAATAAGTTCTTGAGTAAATTATGGATTTCGTTCATGTGATTTACACGAATTTCATGTAAAGTCCTTAGTTTTCATTTATTATGGATTTAGTCCTAAGATTTTATTAAATCGTTTCGGATATAGTCCTTTTGTTGGATGGTCGTTATTTTTTTTTGTTAAGTGATGGTTAAATAAAAAATATACCATTTTCTTTAATTAATAATTACATAAATACCTAAAACTAAAACAAACATCTCCGTCACCCCATCTCCAGCAAGAACTGACATCTCCGTCACCCCATCTCCGGCAAGAACTGAACATCTCCGGCGACACCCTCACTACCATCACCACCATCTCCCGCACCACCCCCATACATACACAATCAAAGAAAGAAGATAAAAAGAAAGAAAGAAGAAGAAGAAAGAGGGAGAGAGGGGCGGCCTCCAACCGCCGCTTCCGTCAACTCCGGCGACCATCCGACCTCTAGCAATCGACAACCCTCTCCTCCCAATCTCTGGTTCACGGTGGCAACTCAAAGCTCCCCTCCCTCCCCGATTTCGAATTAGGGTTGCGATTCCGGTGAGAACAACATATGCAGATCCACATATTGACATTCAGATTCTAGATTAATTAATTTGGAATGGGAAATAAAATCTCCCGTCCCCCCAAAACCGATTTATTTTAAGGAATCAACGGCGGTGGAGCTCGGAAAACCCGGCCACGTCAGAGCAAAAAGAAACCCAGCTCGGAAACTCGCTCCAAAGGATCCAAGATACCGCCGGAAGCCGGTTTCGCCGGAGTTCTAAACATATCGCAAACCGGCAATTCGGGACGATGACTTTATGCGTCGAGAAAACCACCGGAAAAGAGTTCACCTGTAAAATCATCCCTAAACAGAGACTGGTGATGGAGAACGAAATTGAAAATGGAGCTTTGTGCCGACGGTGAGTTGTCCGATCTGATTATAGAACGAGGAGAAGAAGGGGGTGGGTGGGTTTTGATAGCTTTAACCCTTTTTGTTTTTTATTAAAAAAAATACTGGGGGTATAATGGGTTTTTTAATAAATTTAACAGAAAGAATTAACAGAAGTTAGATAGAAGGACTATATCCGAAACGATTTGGTAAAACCTTGGGACTAAATCCGTAATAAATGAAAGCTAAGGATTATATGTGAAATTTGTGCAAACCATAGGGACGAAATGCGTAATTTACTCTAAGCTCTTTGTTTATTTTGGTTCAGAATTTACATCTGAAGATCAAGATATGTCAGATGTTATCAAGAAAGCATTTTTAGTTACCGAACACGAGTTGTAAGAGAACAATGGCGTATTTTCCTGCAAATAGCATATGTATGGACATGTTGTTTGGTGGGTGTGATTTGCGATGGTTTGATTTACATCGCTAATTTGGCGATTCAAGAGTGATGTTTGGGTGGGCCGAAAGGGTTGTTAGAGGTTTTTCGTCTATACAATTATAAACAAAGCATAATGTAAGTTATGCATCTATACGAGATGAACTTCATTTCATTGCATTCTGATGATCCAAAGATTGGTGTTTTGAAACACAATGTTTGGCGTGTTAAAGGAATTATACAGGTTAGTTTAAATTTTAGAAAGTCAAACATGGTATCTTCAAAATTAGCATCTAATTGGTGTTTTTTGGTTTTTTAGGGTTCAATTCTTAATAGTTTATATTGCATATCTTCATTCAAGTTAGATAACAAACTTCTTATATTGGACGAGGATGGAAAAGTCATAAACGAAACTTTAAATGTAGTGTATAAATCTGTAATTTTTTTACAATTTCCACATAATAATCATGACTTTGTTTGACTTTAAATTTAATTTCTTTCCTTTATTTTACTTTAATAACAAATTAAAGATGCTTGACGTATTTTATTATTTGTTTATTTTTAAAAGTACAACCGTGCACGGGTCCAAAAGACTTGTATAGATATATATAAGTTGTGCTAAAAGTCTACAACAAAATCTTCACTGGTTCGAAATACTAGTTATTCATGAGGTAAAATCATTTTAATCTTCAAATTATTCATGTGATATATATCTATCTATATCTCTATATATATATATATATATATATATATATATATAAAAAAGTTATAGTTAATCTTCAAACTTGGAATGATATCTATTGCAATATAATTGTTTTAGTTTTATTATACTCTAAACCTATTTTTTTAGAATAGATAATGATGATATTATCTCATTACCTCAAATGTTGATATGAGGATTATCGAACTTCAACTTCAAAGTTCAACAAATACGAATGGAATTTTTACGAAATAAGTTTCAGTTCTGAATTGTTTTTTAGAATTGAAACTACATGTACACAATATAATTGTAGCACACAAAATTAAACTAAGAGTGACACTACAATTTAGTTTTAAACGCGTCCAAATTTAGGCCGGGTTTTAAGCTTCTTTTCGTTTTAAGCCCGAGCCTAGGACCGAGACCGATTTTGACTGAAATCTAGGCCCGAAGCCCAACCTAATCTTTGTACTACGTGTCGGGTTTCGGGTCTTAGACGGGCTACCCGATTTTTGCTCACCCGTAATAATGATAAACCACTATAAAGAGACGTTGTGATATGATGTTCTGGCAATGCGTCAAAAGTAATTAGAGGTAACTCTATCAGGGCGGAACTAGAGAATTTCCTAAGGTGTAGTACACACATAAAATTTCTTTAAGGTGTAGCACACGTACATAAAAACCAAAAAAAAAATTTCAACTTTGCGTATCGAGTTTAAGGGGTAGACCTTAGTGAGTACCGCCCCTGACCCCTGCTAATGTGATGAAGTACATATGTCTAGCCGGTTTTAAAGGTGTTTGTGGTTATAGGATGGTTGAATCATCTTGTAACTCCACTAGTAAAGGCGCGATGCTTACTTCATAATAAATATATAAGTAATTATTGTTAGCCTAATCTTGTGTAAATTCAGTAAAAAGTGTCCGACTTACAAAGTTAGGGCTTTTTTTATAGTTTTTCTCCTGATAGACTTTAATAAAAATTATTGTTTAGTAGGCAGATTTGGTGGGTATCTACCCTACTTAATAAAGATGAATTCTGATGAGTCCTCACTATGCCACGTGGCTTCTTCTTATTTTTTGCTTTGTATGGACACGTGTTTCTTGCTTCCCTCATCCCGTTTCATTCTCTCAATCTCCGCCCACCTACCCAAATCAGCGTTAATTGAAAGCCCCCCTCGATCCCTCTAATTGAGTACATGAAACATCACGAGATGATTTTCGTTCTAGAAATTCATTATAACAATAATGCCTTCAATTGGGAATGTCAATAGATGGAGGTTTAGGTCGCGCAAGTTAAATCACCCTAGCAACCCCCAGTTCTTCTCCATTCGTGACTAAACTGCTCCTTGGCTGTAATCTTCGACCAGATTTTCTGTCGTTATTCAAGAAGAGATTTCAACGGTCTCCTTCCGCTTCATCGTTATTTTGATCGCATATAGACAGGTAATACAAGCCCTAATTTCATCTAACATATGCATCATCGATCCATCAGTTCACCCTCATTTTTTCAGTAATACTTCACAAGCGCTTCAAGAGAGCTAAATGGTATGCAAGGTAACGATTATACATAACCAAATGTGCTTCAAAGCATGTTTAGTCTCTTTAATAATGTGTAAGGATCTGATCTTACTTGATTCTCCATATGGTTTTTGTAATGGAATTATTTCATTTAAATTTAATGTTACTCTGTTAGTATTTGAAATGCTCGCTCTTGGTTATTTAAGGTGCTTTGCTTTGTGGATGATTTACACAAGACGAAGCCTGTTATTGAAAGGTATATTAATTTCTGGCATAGAAGAATTTTAATTTCAAACGATTTAATCATATTGATGATGTAAACATCAATTATTTGAGTGAAGTTTTGGTACATTACTTGTATGTAGAAGTGAAAAGGTGGTTGTAGATCAAAGCAATGGTTGGTGATGCTCTCATATAAGGATGGTATGTTGTATTTCCATACATTACTAATTACTTGCATGTTACTCAAATATTTGACACCATGTCTTCAGATTTTTCAAAAGTTCTTTGTAAGTTGTAAAATTCAAAACAATTTAGAAATGTAAAATTAAAACCTATCCATTTGTAGACACTAGGAGTTCACTTGGGTGTTTTTTTAAATTCTCTTTCTTTGTTTAGTTGTAAGTGGATCCTATTTTGTATGGACAGTTTACTCACTAAGTCACTAATGTTTTCTAATAAAAGTAGTAAGGCTACAAAACAACTTGGCTGTGTAATTTGACATTAGGGAGACCAAAATTTAACTATTTGACATTAACAATACAAGATGACTTTATTTGCAATTTGCAAACTGAAGTTGCTTATTAATAATTATTTTTATCAAACTGCCTATGTTAAGTTCCCCTTTGCATGTCTTCATGAGTTAACATAACATGAACTTGGCTAAGCAATGTTAAACTATAATTCTAAAAATACCACTCAATGTATAGCTTGCTGCAACATTTCTATAATATATTATATGATGAGAACTAATATGGAAGTATATTTTAACCTATAAACTTAAGGACATGTTCAATGTAAGTTGCTTCCGTGTTTATATGATGGGTTAAAGCTAAGCTAGCTCCTGAAAAACATATACAAAGCCTACATATTTTTAGGAGCATGGATTAAAATTAACATTTAATTTACTTTGTAGTGAAAGATTTCAGGTCCTCTGAACATGAAAACCCGCAGGCCACTTCTCTACTCTAGAACAACCTGTAAAATGCAAAAGCCTCACACGTTCATTTGCAGTCGAGGTCTTGCAAGAACACACTTCAAACTTCAGGCATATGTTATAGATATGTGTAGGACCAATGATTGTTTATTTTTATTTGAAATTTTAAATTTTCTCATCTAGGATTATTTTTTGGTTTCTTAGTTTGACACACATGAAGATCAAGACCAAGACGCTGTGCCTCATGAATGAGCAATTTCAGGAAAGATGACAACCAAAAGTACTTACTTTATTCCTCAAGTGGGTCAGTTGAGATTTTTTACTGCTATGTTTTCATTTGATGTATCTAATGTTCTAAATGCATGAGCTTTCTTACTTTTTTCAGCCATAGTTATACACAAAATTTCTCTCAAAGACATAACAATGTTTTGTACGTTACCCTTTATTATGTAGTGAGGAGGATAAAGTGATTTAACATTCAGCCCAATGATAGGTTCTATCGGAGTCATTTGTGAGCAGCACCCAAATCATTTCAGAGTAGAATCCGTTGAAGACTAGCACCTAATTTGAGGGCAACTCCATTTGAAGCATCAACACATTTGAGAGCAGCACCATTTGAAACCCATTTGTGTATCTTATTTGAACTCCAAATCATTTAAGAGTAGCAGCACCATTAAATTTTGCTCAGATTTCTTCAAACAATGCCCACATAGATACCAAATGTACCAATTTAAATTGTTTATACAACTTGAATCGGATTTATGGGTTTAATTTTGCATACTCTATCGTCATCAACATGTTTTCGTTGTAGATGTGGGCTATAAAAGGTTAGAAGTTACAAACCTAGTGTTTTATATAGTCTATGTAATCACATTTTCATCACATTAACCTTTAATAACAAATTAATAATCACATTAACCTTTAATAACAAATTAAAGATTGCACTAAAGGTTCTGGTTCCTATATACCAATTGTATTTTGATTGATGTCAGAGTTTGAGTGCTCGATCAAGAACAAAACCGTTGATCAAGAAATCAACCACAACAAGGATTTGATTGCTCATGAGTCCGGGAGAAAGATCTCGTTCGATCAAGGTCTTTCGATAGACAGAGAATCTGCGCGGGTTCTAGGTAAGGCCGGCCCATGAGAGGGGCTGAGTGGACGACCACCCAGAGCCCAGTCTCCCGAGGGACCTGAAATTTTTTAATTCTTTTTTTTACTTTATAGAGAAGTTAGGTAGTGTAGTGGAAACATGCATATAGTAAAAACCTCTAGGTCCTAAGTTTAAATCTTGAATACTCCGTGCATATAGTAAAACATTTAGGTCCTAAATTAAAATCATGAATACTCATTGCATATAGTAAAACTTGCAGGTCTAAGTTTAAGTCTTGATACTTCATTGATAATTATCTTCTTCTTTTCTTTTTCTTTTTTTAGACTTTCTTTTTGTTTTACGTCTTTTTAATTTTCTTTTTCTTCTTTTCTATTTGGGTTTCTTCTTGTTTAACATCAACACGTTTACGTGAACAATATTTTTTATTTAAGTTGGACTATCTTCTTGTTAAGATGTTAGGTGTTGCCATGTCCTTTTCATTTGTTTAATCATTTACGTTGATGATATGATTATTACGGGGGATGATGAAGATGAGATACTAACACTAAAGAAGAACTTGTCTGCCGAGCTCGAAATTTTAAACGAAAAATAACTATATTTGATTTAGCCTTTCTTAATATGATTTTCCAAGGAGATAGAAGTCAAATGGGCAATAAGTTGCGCCACTAAACCTTTTTGTATAGCAAAACCAAGTCTTTAAAAACTACATTCATAGATCTAGGTGTCATGACATTACTTTGCATGACACGTTGGACCCTGCCAAGTAGTTCGACGGCCACAGGTGCGAGAAAGTCAAAAGTCTCAAAAGAAAATAGTATAAGCACGTGTTGGTTGTCAAGACACGCCTTCTGATGTTTGGCCACTTTGCATGAAGCGGCTTTCAAAGCAGCCTAACCTGCTGTGAAGGTACCGCATCCTAAGCTCACGAGGGGAGAAACCCCTGTAAGATCCACACATGCATGCCCCCCCCCCCCCCAATCCATCCAAAGACCAAAATGTCAGCTGGTCTGACAGTAGATCTTCCTTCCAATGGATCAGTCAAGAAATTCACGGGGGCCTCTAAAATTTTTTTTTTGTTGCAAAAATCCCGGCATGCTTGAAAATGTCAAAGAGGCCCTAACTAAATCCTATCAGTACTTGAACCCCGGGAGATCCTTACAATGAAGTGCATGCTCCCTGAAAGAGTCCAAACATGTCTTGCTATAATAGGGCATATCTCATCAATAGGAAATAGGGGGATCATGAGGCGGTTTTTAAGGATAAAACGGTACTGCACCGACAACATATGCTGACCTAATCCATCAATGAGGATAGCTAGGAGAAAATCATAGGCATGTGGAGCTTGGAGACATTTAAAAACGGCTTTTTGTCTAGCTGTCATGTCAAAGTGTACTTCCATATCTTGGACAATTTTGCTAAAAAGGGCACTCACAAATGCATGTTGGGCTTTAGGGGGTGGGGGTGCGGGCAATGTCCTTGTTAGTGAAACCGCTGAAGTCAAAGCTTGATATCGTATCACGAAGACGATCCAGAGCACAAGCATAATCAGAATCAGAATCCATGCCGCATATACCACTGTCTCACAAGATATGGTTTTGCAACACCCAAGATTGGGCCCTCGATGCCAAAAAGGCATAAGATGACGCCTCAACTGTCGAATACAACCCCAAGCCCCATACCTAATTGTTGGATTTAGGTGTCCAGACCCGACTAAATCAAGTACCCGACCCGGTCAAGAGCCGTAAGAGTTACACTTGAGGCAACGAGTTTTAAGTCCTCTTACCTTAATAACCGGAAAATTCGCAGAAGAATTAATTATTTGTTTATTAACTGGTTTAATAAATAAATTAATTAATTATTCATAATTAATCGTCATGATTAATTTAGCGACGAAGACATTAAATATTATTTACGTCTTAGACGACAATTAACGAATCAGTCTTTTGACTGATAATTGATAAGTCTCGGCAAGCGACAAATGTTTTAATAAGTTAAAACGTTAGTCGCGCAATTAAAAGGTTCAATTAAGGATTATATAAAAACGAGGGACTAATCGGAACTTAACCAGTTATATATAAATGATTAAAGAGGCGAAAACCCTAATCGTGAGATTAGAATTTTCGGCCTCCTCCTCTCCCTCTATCCCTGTGATTTTCGGCCTAGCCCTAGGTCGGCGTCGCCACCGCTTTTCTCCGGTGGTTCATCCAATCGCTCACGAGAAAAAGAAATCCTCAACCACCGCCGAGTCGCAGTCACACCCGTCGTCCGCCGCTGCTGCCCGTCGTCCGTCGCTTCGCAAGCCGCTGTCGCCGCCTGCTCTGCCATCGTCCTCGTTGTCTCCGCAGACTGCCGCCGTCGCCGCCCTCCACGTCGCACTGCCGCCGCCGCCGCCTCCCGCTTCCCGGGCGACCTCACCTCCGCGAACCGCTGTCACACGACGAGTTCGCCCGTCGTCCGCAAACCCTAGTTTGTTCCCGATCCGGCTTACGCAATTTTCTCGGTGCTCGAGTCACCGAGTAGTAAATCCGTAACAACGAGGACCGTTCGATTCGCCCGTCGAATCGTAGCCTGTGAAACCCTAGCGTCACCCGTTGACTTTCAGTGTCTCGAACGTGTGTTTGAATCACCGCTCAGGTATATCTAAACTCGTCGTTAGCTTAGATTTATTATTTATTTAATTTTGTGGCATCGCGTTCTTGTTTTAACGTGTTTTTGGTCTTTGCGCGTTTTGGTGATTGTCGAATCTTGTTGTATATGGTTTACGTTAATTGACTGGTTTTCGTGTTTGTAAATTAAATTGTTTTTCCACTGCGTATTAAATTAATTATTAATTTAACTATCTTTAATTTAATTTACTGATTACTCGGTAAACGATTTAATGATTATTTGTCATAAATAATTATTCAATTAAATTTTTTTTTTTGTCATTTCTGGGGACCCGAATACCACTGTCGTAACCCAACAGTGGTATCCGAGCCTTGATTACCACATGCAAACCCTAACCGGTCAATTTTAAACCGGTGTACTTTCGCGAACTGGGGTCCTGAACCCGAAAGTCGCGAAATTGAATGAATCGCCGTTCTAATATGTTTAGTCGATTTGAATCCACTAAACATGATCCGATTCAGATAAAATTGATTGAATTATCTTTCGTACATATTCGGCCCAACTCTATTTTGTTTTGTCATGGATTCAATATGGTTTGGCCCATTAGGTCCATGTTGTTTTGTTTTGGGTTGGCCCACTTTTGACTGGGTTCAAAGTTGTATTTATTTTAAAATAGATTAGTTTTTATTTTAATTTTGTAATTGCTCACCTTCGCCTGGACGAACGAGACGAGCTAGACACGATGACCCATTTTGAGATTATCCCTTCTAGGGATTTTCGAAAATGGCTAAAGCCCGAAACGAGACCGACGTTCCTTATGACGCGCAAGGCTTGTTGAAGCAAGTGCGAGCGACTAAATCGACCAGGGAGTTTTTCTATCTCGTGGTTGATTTACTTTTACGTCCCTCGACCTTCATCGATATTGTTACGCAATAATGGAATCGAACCGTGTAAAAACGTCACTACTTTTGGTCACCGACCGAGTGTGACGAAACTGAAAAATAATTATACGGTTTTGAGCGTAATTTAATTTCATGAATTATCATATAATTGTTTGAATTTATTGGATTCGGAAAAATACCCGCGAAACACGACATACACTGTGTGTTAACTAGAATGTTATAAAAATTGGAAGAATGTGCGTGTGCATATATGCATGTCGTGAATATATGTATATATGTATTATGTGTGTGTTACAAGCAACAATAAATGAAAGTGATGATGGATTTATGCATGGGATTTATTTAGTGTAGGTATCATTGTGTGTTTTACCCATATACATACACTACATTAAAAGACAAATTAAAAACACAACTCTCTCCTCCCTCTCCCTCTATTTACGGCCGAAGCCACCCCCCCCCCCCCTCTCATTTTCTTCTCATTTCACTCTCTCACTAGAAAACACACACACACATCAAACTTCTTCCATACTCTTTCAAGTTCAAGAACACCAAGAGCTCTCTACTCTCTCACTAGCTTAAGGTAATAAAAATTTCATCTAATCTTCTCTCTATTTCGAAAGACCCACATCCAAATCAAGTGGTTTTCCATGATCAACACCAAGATCTAACTAAGATATGGTGGATTTGGATGATTCAAGCATGAACACTCAAAGATATGTGTGAAAAACCCACACACACACACTAAATTTCGTGAGTGTGTATGAGTGTGTGTAAGCGTGTATTATGCTTAGGGTTAGGGTTTGATCATCAAGAAACCCACATGCATGTACTATCTAAGCTTAAAACAAGATTTTTAAGAAAGATTACATGGAAGTTGTAAGGTAAAACACAAAGTTCTTGATTGAAAATGAAAACTAGTTAACTTGATGACACATGCATGGATAAAAATCATGATTTTATGTGATTTTATGTGGATTCATATGTGTTTATGATTATGATTTGCTAGTATTTGATCTTAGTATTATGTTGATGATGTGTATATACATGATATTAGGGTATGAAACCCTTGGATTTTAAATAAAAATCTGAAAATTATAAATAAATATATATATACTTGAACTTGAAATAAAAAGGTTAAATAAAAGAAGACTTGGTGTTAGAATTGTAGTAAGCCCGCCTCATGGTCGTCAATGACGCCTACACGGTCGGTAACGATTGTCACTAAGATGAAACCCCGTGATTATTTCTCATAGTAATTCCGCCTAAAAACGGTCGATCATGAGGAAACACGAGCGGTACACACTAAATATGCAATATTTGCTAATTGTTAAGTTAAATGTATAAGTATTATATAAAATAGATAAAAATTATAAAAATTATAAAAATTAATTTGAGGTCAGAATATTTATGTCAAAAAGTAGCAAAATCTAGTATTAAAAACTTGGAGTAACTGAACCCCCAAGTGTGGGTATGTATTAAATTGAACTTTTAGTATATTTAATGTATTAAAATGGGATAAAATGTAAAAATAGGTCTAAAATCTAAAAATTCAACTTAATTTCTTTTTTGAACAACGATCTCTCAGTCGAACCTGATGCTTAGCCCACCACGATGACACGAGTGTCTTAACCGTGCCTCGGTCTGCGGGTGCGAGCGAGTCAGGACACCACCTCCTTGCCCCAGTTCGAGGGAAACATGGCCTACGAGCAGCCACCGGTAAAACCCCCTCCCCTCAGGTTCGAACCCGGGTCTCTCAAAAGAGAGTTGCCTGTGCCCTAACCTTCATTGGGATGCCATTGCGCCAAATAGGCAATGGCATAAGGTTGGTAATCAGTAGAAAATGGCTAGAAAAATATTTTAGAATTTTTTGGAATTTATTTAATAATTAAAATGGAATTATGTGCTTAAAAATGGCTAAAAAATGCTTAAAAATAGAATAAATTGGTGAAATAATATGAAATAATTTGAGGACCTATTTTGGACAGTAGAAAACTAAAATAAGTAAGAATAATTGATAACTTATGTGAAAATGTCACCCGAACCCTTAAAACGATAAAATAATGCATTAAAACGTGTAAATTAATAAAAATAAGGTATAAAATATAAAAATAATTGAGATCAGTAGCTAAAAGACTTGGAAGAGATTAGTAATATTAAGAAAATATATAAAAATGATGTGGAATTGGAAACTTAAGTATTGGAGAAAATTTAGATAAAAACCGTCATCGAAAAGTCGTAAAAACAAGTAATTTGGCAAGAAAATGAGGAAAAATTATATAATGAGTTATATAAAGTTTGTAATAATATTAAATAAGTTTAATTGCACTAAATGGGCTTTAGAATAAAATTTCATGGGCAAAGGATTAATTTCTTTCACCTTATTTGATGAGATTAATCGAAAAAGGGGCAAAATCGTTATTTTGCCCGAATATTCTAAAAATTCAGAAATTTTCCCATTGGTTAAGTATAACCTCATAACTAATTTTATATTAATGGAAACTAGGACCAAGGTACCCGAAACCTTTTCAAATAGAAGCACATACACACTAAAAAGCAAAGGTGAGTTTCACTAACTAATGCCCTAAATTGAATTGATATATTTTGTTAAACGTTTTGGGCTTATTATTTATAAATATGCATTTTGAAATAAATGATTGATTGAGAATATTGTGGGTACGAAATTAAGCGTGAGTGTCGACGCACGCTCATAGAAAAGATGAGCTAGGCCTATACTGAATGATGAATTTGGAATTTGGATAATTTAGAACAATGCCTTCTAGATCATTAATGTAGCGTGAGATGTATTGGTAGATCTGCTGGGGTTGACCACCTGTACTCACTGATCAGTCGCTCTGATCGCGAAACATGGTGAGAAATACGATCGAATATGGGTCTAGTTTTGATTTAGAGCTTACGTTTAGTTTGTGCATCGTAAACCTAGCTAGTTTACGAACCAGAAATATTCTCCATTTGGATTCACTCTCTTGATTCATGAATTGAATAAGTGGGATTAAATGATAAAGTGGAAACCAATCATTTTTGTTAGTGGACTCACTAACCTAGTGTTTACTTTGTGGTTTTAAACTATTTTTCATGTAACTAATGGGATGCATAGAGATATGGATTTGGTGGTACGAGGATGACTACGTGACGTGCTATCGAGTCTATATTACGTTTTAGTAGTGGTGGAATGTAGAAGGGACCTAAATATGGGATGATAGATTCATCCCAAAATCTTTTGTAAACACTTTAGGGGATAATTAGTATATCCCAATTTTGTAATAAAAAGTGTTTTAATATAAAATATGTTTCACTTATTAACACTACTAAAGCGACGGGTTAAATAATAAATTACTGCCACGTAAGCCTTCTGCTATAATAAACAAAAATTGGGGTGTTACACCCGAATCTGGGAGATTTTATTGGTCGTTTCGTGTATCAACTCAAGATCGGTGATTTGAGATTCACCGACCTCGGACCAACAAATAGGGGAACGACATTTGCGACCATAGAGAGCCTCGAATGGAGCCATTCCGATGCCTGAATGATAACTATTATTATAAGAGAACTCGATCAGAGGCAAAAATGAACTCCAACTCCCACCATAATCAATGACACATGCCTGAAGCATGTCCACAAGAGTCTGAATGGTGCGCTCGGACTGACTATCAGTTTGAGGGTGGTAGCCAGTGCTGAAATCTAGCTGAGTCCTTAAAGAAGCATGAAGGGATTACCAGAATTGCGACATAAAATGACCATTGCAATCAGAGATAATACTCAAGGGTGTGCCATGGTGGCACACATTCTCCTTAAGAAAGATTTGAGCCAATATCGGGGCTCCATCGATTTCCTGGATCAGGAGAAAATGTGTAGATTTGGTTAAACGATCAACAATAACCCAAATGGTATACATCCCTTGGAAGTTTGCGGGAGTTTCATAATGAAGTCCATTGCGATGTTCTCCCACTTCCAAACGGGAATCAAAGGCTACTCAAGTAGACCGGCAGGTCGCTGATGCTCGAATTTGACTTTGGAACAAGTAAGGCACTTCGCCACATAAAGCGCTATGTCTTTCTTCATGACGGGCCACCAATAAAGCTTACGGAGATCAAGATACATCTTATCAGATCCAGGATGAATGGAATAACGAGACTTATACGCCTCGTTCATGATAATCGCCCGAAGAGCGTCTCGATCGGGAATCCAGAGACGATCCAAGAAATATAAAAGACCATCAGATTTGGTCTCAAATTGAAGCTCAGCACCACAAGATAATTCATTATGAAAATTTCCCTCATAAACAGATGCGCGCTGAGCTGCCTGAATACGAGCTTTGAGATGTGTCATATGATGGGAACTCTGAAATAGAACCAGCTTGAGATGCTCTTTTCGACTTAAGGCATCGGCCACGACATTCGCCTTCCCAGGGTGATAACGAATATCGCAGTCATAGTCATTTAAGAGCTCGATCCAACGATGTTGGCGCATGTTGAGATCCCTCTGATCGAAGATATGCTGGAGGCTTTTGTGATCGGTATAAACCACACACTCTGTACCGTAAAGTAATGCCTCCAAATTTTTAGAGCAAACACGACCGCACCAAGCTCGAGATCATGCTTCGTATAATTCTTTTCGTGCTTCTTAAGCTATCTTGATCTGTATGCGATTACTTGTCCCCGTTGCATGAGAACACAACCAAGGCCTTGATGAGATGCGTCGCAATACACCACAAAATCATCCGTCCCATCAGGAAGTGTGAGAAGGGGAGCCTCACACAACTTCTGCTTAAGTGTCTGAAAAACGTTTTCCTGAGTAGGACCCCGCTCGAATGGTTGACTTTTCTAGGTCAAAGCAGTAAGAGGCATATCTATGTGTGAGAAATTAGCAATAAAGCGCCGATAATAGCCCGCTAACCCCAGAAATGAGCGGACTTCAGTTGGTGTAGTAGGGGTGCACCAACTCTTAACGGCTTCGATCTTGGCAGGATCGACATGAATATCCTTATCGTTTATGATATGACCCAAAAATTGAACCTCATTTAGCCTAAATTCACACTTGGAGAATTTGGCATAAAGTTGTTCTTTCTTCAGAAGTTCCAACATAAGATGCATGTGGGTTCCATGTTCTTCCCTTTGACTTGGAGTAGATTAGAATATCATCGATGAATAAATCATGAACTTATAAAGATAGGGTTTACAAACGCGATTCATGAGGTCCATGAATATAGCAGGAGCGTTTGTCAAACCTAAGGGCATCACAGTGAACTAAAAGTGGCCATAACGAGTGCGGAAGGCGGTTTTATGAACATCCTCCTCCGCGACCCGAAGCTGATGATAACCGGAACGAAGATCGATCTTTGAAAAACAAGAAGCACCCTGAAGCTGATCGAAGAGATCATCAATACGAGGCAGAGGATAACGATTCTTGATCGTGAGTTTATTGAGCTCACGATAATTAATGCACATGCGAAGAGGGCCATCCTTTTTCTTGACAAACAGAATAGGTGCTCCCCAAGGAGATGGACTCGGACGAATGAACCCTTTATCAGAAAGCTCTTGCAGTTGTTTAGCCAACTCTTGCATTTCTGACGGTGCGAGGCGATAAGGCGACTTCGCAACAGGAGTGGCACCCAGAACGAGATCAATACGGAAGTCCACTTAGCGAACGGGAGGAAGACCCGCTATATCATCGGGAAACACTTCAGGAAAGCCTCGCACGATCAGGATGTCTTCAGTTCCTCATTCTTTATCTCGAACCTCCATAATATGTGCCAGGAATGCCGGATAATCCTTGCGTAAGTACTTATGGGCTTTGGTGCATGGCATTAGCTTAAGCCCACCATAAGGTTTATCGCCATGGATCAACAAAAACTGACCATCTGGTCGGGGAATGCGGATGATTTTATCAAAACAGATAAGCTCTGCACGATTTTTAGATAACCAATCCATACCATGATGACATCAAAGCTCCCGAGAGGCATAGGAATGATCATCGATAGGAAAAATATGACCCATAAAGTCCAACTTGCAGTCGCGAATCACCAAATCAAGGTCAACCAGTTTACCGTCCGCAATTTCTAATGGAGAATCAAGCATGATACAGGGAGAAGCAAGCAAAGGTTCAAACTCTAATGATACAAAGCTACGGTCCGCACCAGAATCAAAAAATATAGATGCATAACGATTATTGATAAGGAACGTACCATTGACCACCTCCTGGTTTGCCTGAGCCTGATTCGCATTGACCGACCAAGTTAGTTTTAGTGGTAATAAATGATAGAGATCAATAAGATATAAGAAGTAAAGCAAACTTGAACCTGATTTGCATTGATGTTGAAATCACGAGTAGGGGCATCACGGGCAGCATTAACAACAAGCTGATTAACCACAACGAGGGCGGGGCATGCATTGCGAAGGTGAGTAGTGGACCCACATCTGTAGCAATCCCTAACTTGAACCTGGACATTAGGGGCTTGGGCTATCATAGGTTGGGTCGGATATTGGGCTATGGGCTGAGTCCTCAAAGGTTGCGCTTGACCAGCACGACGACAGTTGTTGGCATTATGACCAAGCAGCCCATAAGTTGTGCATTGCCAACAAGGGAGATGGGTCGGGTGATGGCGGTTGCACCTAGCACACAATGGATGAGGCCCGGTATATTGCTTCTTGGGAGGAGGGCCATTCGGAGCCCACTGGGCCACAGGAGCAAAAGGAATAGGAGCTGCAGCAGGTGCTACAGGAGTAGGGGTCACATCAAAGTTTCGCCCCTTACGCTTCTTCTTGTTACTTTTACCAGCAGAAGACTCAGCTTTGAATTCTTTCTCGATCTCGGGCTCAGTCTTTTCAGTGCCCGAATCCTTATTTGAACCCCTCCTTTTCAGAGTACCCGCATTGACATGATTATCGGTCAGACGAACAGCGAGACGAACAATACTGTTGAGTGTCACAGGATTGCTAGCCCAGATAGAATCCTGAATCTGCTCAGGTAACCCAACAACATAAGCTTCAATAGATCGGATTTTAGGAGTGACGATTTCAGGCACCAATATTTTCAGTTCATAGAAGCGGTCAATATACTCCTGATTTTCCCCACTGTATTGTTTCAGTGCCCGGAATCATCCTCAAGTTTCTTTAGTTCACTGTGAGGACATTATTTTTCCCTCATGATTTCTTTTATTTCGTCCCAGGATAAGGCTAGGGCTTCATCCGACCCACGGATCCTTTTCTCCCCGTTCCACAAAGTAAGGGTTTTTTCAATCAGGGTGCAGGGGGCACGAGTGACTTTCAGCTCATCAGGACAATCACTATTGATGAAAGTATTCTCCATCCCATCGAGTCATTGAAGTAACCCAATAGGACCCTCGGTGCCCTTGAATTTAGTAGGGTTACATGAATTGAAATGCTTGAAGGTACAAGTGGAAACAGCAATAACATTGGCATTGACAGGGTTGGCATTTAGGCCCTGCTGGATCTGAACCACGATATTGGGGAGGACCTCGGCCATTTGTTTTGCAATAACCGAGGACATTTTCCGGTCGCTATCTGTAAGTCCCAAAATGACCCTTACGCGATATCTAGTCCAATCAAGACCGTGCGGAATCCGGTTTGATTGGTGATTCAAGATTAATTGAAAAAATAAGATGAATAAGCAATTAAGAACGAGAATAACACACAAACTACAAGAAGTAGAACACTTGAATAACCTCCTTTGATTGCAATACACAATCGAAATTCTCTTTAGATAATTTCGTAAACCACCAATTGAGATCAACACCAAAACAACAACCTCATAATGAGGGGAGGTCTTCCCTTATATAGGGATTCTCCAACTTGGAGAACAAGACAACCTAAAAACCCTAATTAATAGTCAATTCCCGTAATTGACTTTAATGGCCCACTAAACTCCCCTTAAACTCTTTAAATTGAGCCCAAACATGTCTAAATTGGCCCAATGACCCAATATACCCATAACCCAGCTTATTTTCACCTATTCTAACACATAGGCCTTCAGAATACTCCGCCAAGTGATGATTTAATACACAAGCCACAAATTATTCCCTTACAATCTTCCCCTTGGCTTGTGATATTAAATGTCTTCTACATTCAATCTTCAGACTTGTAGTCTTCTCCTTGGCTTGAGCATGGGTTGAAGAAGATTATTTTCTTTAACAATCTTCAATGGGCAGCATATGGGATGGTAGATGGCTCTCTCTCTTTATCAGCATCAGCTTGAACTCCAAATAATAAGCATGTAATGAGAGGAGGATTCTCAAATACTTGCTCCTTCTTGAAAACTATT
>JBCNJP010000017.1:85900658-85938771 GCA_039602395.1 Deinandra increscens subsp. villosa | reverse complement strand
TTCTGTGACAACCCGTCCGAATCAGGTCAAACCTCTCTCCGTTGACTTTCGTTGACTTTTAAATTACGTAATAGTTATGTGATTTACTGCTTTAATACATGATTAACTGTGATAGTTAAATGATTAACCGACTTCGATTCCACATTAAACTTAAATTATAATATATACATATATATATATATACGCACGTAAAACATAACGTCTATCGTATAATTAAATGTGGAATTTCAACAATAAGAAAATAAATATAAAATTCGACATTTTATATTTTATCAAACCGATTCCAAACTGTTAACTCATTTCATGAACTTACAAATCAAGTGTTACGTTGTCAAGACTTAGCCAAATTCCAAACCATTTAGCCTATTGGGCCCGGTAAGCCCATTAAGCCCAAAATAACTCCGATTGACCCGAAAATTTAACCAAACACTCGGATCCACTAGTCGAGTAAAACCCCAAACTCAGAAACCCGACCCGAGGTCCGAAACCCATTGGGCCAAACCCGGCCCAATTCTTTTCTTTTCCTCCCTTTCGCGGCCCAACCCACGAACCGGCCCAAGCCGAGAAACCGGCCCGAACCGCCCACGGCCCAAACCAACCGGGCTTCGGCCCAGCCGCACCCGCGAACCCGACTGGGCCTCGGCCCAGCCCCCTTTCTCGATCGAATGGGCTTCGGCCCGTTCCTTTTTCTTTAACTCCGATTGGGCTTCGGCCCAATCAAAAACAAAGTTAAATAATTTGTTTTGAGCCCACTTGATTAACAAGGTTTTATAAAAACTTAACCAAATATTTAACCCCCAATATTTTTATAAAACTTGGACCTACAATGTTTATAAAAATAAAAATCATTTTCCAATTGGATTAAATATAATGGGATTATATTTTAAAAAGTTATAATTTTTATAAACTCCTAACATCTCTATATTTTATAAAAGCTTCAAGATTTTATAAAAACTAATCACCTACACACAAGATTAGTTGGGTTAATTGTGGTGTTGACAACACACAATTAACCAAAGGGTAATAATCCCACTTTTTGTATAAATAGGAGATTAGGAGAGCACCTTGTCTCCTTGTCCCATAACACACAAACACCACTCTCCTCCCCTCCTCCCCCTTTCGGCCGACCGCCACCACCAACCACCCTGCCGCCGCCGGCCAGCCACCTCCGGCCACCGTCCGCCGCCGCGCCGGACCGCCGGAAACCGCCACCGCCACCTCTTCTCCTACTTGTTTTCTTGGCTCTCTTTTGTGAGTCTCCTACACCCTTTTCTTTGTTTTCTATCATGATTATCACCCAAGAATCACCCTACAAGTCTTGACAACTAAAAACCACAAACACTTATGTTGTAATCCTTTAATCTTTTGAATGCTTGTTTGCAAATGACTAACTCAAGCTCTCTTCTTAATCCCCACTTCTTTAAAGATTCAAATGGTGAAACACAATGGTGAAACCTTATGGCTAGTAACCTTGTGCACCTTGATCTAATGAAATCCATGGATTTCAAGTTAGTTGTTTGCAAATCCAAGCCCCTTCATAATTAATAAATGTGAATGTATATTGAGTTAATCATCAAAGTCTCTTCTTAAACCTCCATTCTTCTTATGATCTTTAAACATTTTCATGGTGTTCTAGGAACTTAAAGTAGCCAAGAAAATGAGGTGAAACACTTGAAGAAATCTATGGAAAGTATTCAAGTGCACCTAAGATCAAAATGATTACTCATATGCAAATCACTTAAACATCTAATATTACATGTTTACATTATTTGTCCTAACATTAAAATGTTAGTTGATTGTTGTTTATATTTATAAAAGTCCTAACACCAATGTGTTAGTTGATTGTTGTTTATATTTATAAAAGTCCTAACACCAATGTGTTAGTTGATTGTTGTTTATATTCATAAAAGTCCTAACACCAATGTGTTAGTTGATATTTAACTATGTTTATAAATGTTACATGTTAACACAAGATGAAATAATAAACAAATATATAAGCTAAGAATCATGGACTTATTTATATAAAAGTTACATGTGTAACCTATGACTAAAACAAAAAGAATATATTTTCTTTAAATGGTCAAGTAACATATTTAATGTGTTACCAATGATTAAATGATTTGGACAAAAAGAATAAAAATAAATGCTAGATTTGATGAGAATAATATTTATGTCAAATGATTAATTTGACATAAATACTTGGATTTATTACAAGTTTTAACCTTTCTTAAAATTGTTAGAAATTGACTTTTTCTAAAAAGGTCATACTTGGAAAATAAATATTTTTATAAAGGATTTTTATAAAAATAAATCAAAGACAAGCTATAGACTTTAAATGTTTACATGGACTTTTTATATCACTTTGATGAAAATAAAGTATCCAAAAACGAACCAACGTTCGTTGGAGATTTTAAATAAAAGTCAAGTTTTTTTTATAAACCAAATGTTATAAATCCAAGCGTCGTCATAAATATTCTTATCAACGTTTTCTATTAAAATATTTCATGAACTTGAAATATTAACTTACCTTTGAAAATGATTAAACGTTTAAAACCTTAAATGTTTTCCCTTAAAGATCTATGTTTTATAAATAAAACAAACGTTAATAATTATTTTGACAAATAATTATTTGCAAGGAAACTTAAACTTTGTTTTATTCACTAAATGATTGTTAATCGTAATTATTCAAAATAATTATAACTTGCAAGATTAACAAAATCGAATAAGTAATTATTTAATTAAAATAATTATTCGAACTCATGAAAATAATAATAAACATTATTATATCTTTTACTCAATGTTCAAGACTTGGTTGAATTGTTGAAGATGATTATTTGTTTATATTTATTGGACATAAATATAAATAACCATAAATGTATTTAATAAATAAATACAAGATAACGAGTTTTCAATAATACAAACGGACTTAAATCGTCAAGACTTGACCGGTATCACTTGGGTGACTTATGTTACTCAAATGATCATAGACCTTATGCATATGTTATTTAATTATTTAGGGCGTTACGTGCTACCGTCCTTCACTGCTTAAATTCCGATTATCTGCTGAATCTGTGAGTTTCACGGCCCCTTTTCCTTTTAACTGCTTTATACTTGGGGGAGAAATCATGAAAACTGATTAAATGCTTTTTACTTAATATTATGGTTTACTTGTTAGCCGTATGACTACTTGTTCTCTTACTGATTGCCCAACTTGGTACATTATCGTTATAAACGTTTGTACAACCGAAAATCCCATCATTAATTGATTTCAATTAGTTCTGTACGAAACGATAGCTAGTGAGTAGATCTATTTGGGTTGACAACCCTACCCTAACTGGTAGCTCCAGTTCTGACTCCGGATTGTCTGGGGGTACACGTCAGTTATTCTGCACTGTTTAACATCTCTGGGCAAGAGATGCCGGGTGGGTAAACTGTTAGTATTTGAAATCAAGGTTCAGGTGAGATCATACAACAACAACAACAATAAACCCTGATAATATTTAAGTATACCGAAACTGTTTTACAACTGTTTTACAACTGTTTAACTATCGAGTCCTAAACCTGTGAACCTCACCAACTTTATGTTGACCCGTTTTATGTTCATGATTTCTTAGGTAATTGACGAGACTTCCTTGAAGACATGCAAATGGAGCTCACAACTGCTAACGGACCTGTCCCTGGAGTCATAGTCCCGACTATCCAACTTAACCGTTTTATGCTTTTAATAATCGTTTAAGACTTATGTTTTCAAAATATGTAAAACATTGATGTTTCCACTACTCTTTCCGCTGCAATGAAACGAATTAATGTTTTATGAAGATTTTAAATTATTAGAAGTGTTCTATGTATCCTCGACTATGATTCCATTCTCGCTCACACCCGAAACCGTTGACCGGGGTGTGACAGTTTCCGGTGACTGCAAATACTTCTGATCGAAGAAATCCTCGATCCCAGTCTTTTTGGCGACGGTTTCCGAACGAATCTTCTTGCGAGTCATCGTAACGGAAGAACGGAAGAAGAAATCGAGAAAAGGGTTACCTGATCGGAAGTTAGCGAAGGCCGGAAGTGTCGAAATTACCGCTCTGCTCTCGAAAGGTTTACTCGGTGAGTGAAAGGCAAAGAGAGAAGAGGGTATTTAATGGGGGAGAAGTTACAGAGTTGAGGGGACATGGACGACGATCGTGGAGAGTCTACTCCTGTTTTAACGGATGGGATGAACTTAGGGTCGCTGAGTCATCGAAGATTTGAAAAAATTCACAGCTGTGAATTCTTATCCACTAGCTGCGAATTTTGGGGGCAATTGTTACACCCTAAAAATACTCGGCTGCAAATCCAGGGTACACACGCAGATAAGGGACAGGTATAACCCAGGATTACATGACCCTGGATGCAGGCAATGTTCGATGACCCAGGATGTTAACACCAGACGGGGAAGTTTACCTTTACTTTATTTTATATATTATGTCATCTAATCCAGGGTTACCCTTATTGCTATAATGACCCAGCATGTGGAAATGACCCTGCATGCTAGGGCATTGTTACTAACTGTTTCGCTGTCTTTATTTGATCAAGGACAGGTTGACATGGTCTTCTAACGGTCGCATGAAACAAGGAGAAGACTTATTTCACACGTGGTCAATGTTGGTTAGCTGGAAACTCGGTCAACTAACTGAAAGAGACGTTGAAGGGAGGATCCCTGGAATATCGGAAGAACAATTGAAGACCCCTGGAATATCGGACGAGTCATTGCAGCTCTCGGATTATAAATAGGACCTTTAGTCGTTCATTTTTAGCTCATTCGAGCTTTACTGATTGTATTCTCGTATTATTCTCTTTGCGAACACATTGTACTCGACTTTTTCAGTGATCAATAAATTGGTAGCGTGTGTTATCGCTACCCGGGGTTTTTATGCCGGCGGCGCCTTAGAGACATCTAAGGGCTAAGGGCTTTTCCCTAGTCAAAATCTCGGTGTTCTTACTTACATTTCTGGTTACATTTGTGTTGATAAAGTTTCTCAACTGATTTCATAAATAGATCTAAGTTTTTACCCAGGATTCTAGTTATTTGACCCTGGAATTCCACTATTGTCCCAGGATTATTTCAAATCTTTTTCACATCTGAATTCGAAATACCTGACCTCACATTCAAAATTTGGTTCAAACTTTGCTAATTCAACTTAAGTAATTTTTAGCCAAAACAACAAGCTGCAAATTCTCAAATAACAATCCAAAAATAATCTGGAAAATAGACTATTAAATCAGGTTGGAGAAGCAATTGATACCTATGCACAAGTTGACAAAACTTCACTAGAAAGAATTTGGAACGTGAGACTAAAAATAAGAAAAATAACCTAATTTTAACATGTGTTTTACCTTCTCAATGAGATCTAGAATATCTTGATTGTCCACAAACTCTATGTAGCTCTAATCAATTTCCTCCTTAGTATATTCTTCTTCCTCCATCTTGAAAACATGCTGATGAATAGAAATTGATATACCAGCTATTAGCCTTTAACATCAAATTAAACATACCTTCCATTTTAGATATATGTTTCCTCATTTTTCTTTCACAGCCTCTGCAGCGCAGTGACACTTTTAACACACTGAATTATACCAAGCTGATCATCCTGACAGAATGCAAAGGTCAGCTATGAAATCAAAAGATGGCCATAAAATATTTCAACGGGAAATAAAAAATAATCCATGATTGTTCACATTAGCAGCTCATTTCTACCAACATAACAGCCACACAAACTCTGATACATGGACCATCTTTGCATCCTTTTATGAAGCTAACATAGAAAACTCACCTTAAATTACACGTAGCTACAAACAGAGATCAACTTCCACGCCTGCAACATAAAATGAAGAACAAATCAGCAAAACTGATGACCTGGCAAAAAACTGATTTCAACCTATTCCAAAACCAGCAATCTATAACTCACCTTAAACCACATACAACAACCAAGGCAAAAAGACTCCCATACATGTTTCATCCAAAAACAAAAAGAACGGTTCAAAATTGGTTGTCATATATAAGAGTTTAGCTTGTTTGCATATTCAAAAAAGAATATCAATAACATAAAAAGAATATCAATATCATAGACTCATCAGATATGTGTGTTGCAGGTCCTTAAAAAAACTAAGGATGAATGACATACCCAGCTTCAAGAAGGAGTGAGGTACCAGACCATTTAGCCCTAAGAGCAACTTGTACATTCTTGGGTCTTTGGGTCAGTGCGGATACTGAATACCCACAAATCATTATACAAATATAAACCTTCTTTGCTTCTTCGTCCTTCACAGCTTTTGATGCAGCTTTCGAAGACTGCCACAAATTAAATCATTTATTTGACCTAACACTATGATTATATATGCAAAGATTTCTCACACAAAATGAAAGACATAAACCTTCTTTGCTTCTTCTTCCTTTAACTTAGCTAAACGAATCCTTTCTGTTGACAATTCAATATTCTTTGAAAGCTCTCGCTCAACATCACGAATTTTCGAATAATTCTCTTCAATATATCTACAAGATTAAAGGGAAATCAGGGGTAACAAAAGATAATGACACAATTTGTATAAAATATGCTCAGATAATTTCTTCATTCATTTCACAGTGAAACGATTATGCTAAGCAGGTGGTGATGATGATTGATCCTAGTGACCAACTGAACATAGCATTACAATGAATAATGAGTGTGCACGAGATATTATTTATAAGTTTAAGATGTTCTAAGATGATGTTTCAAGATATAACTTCTGGTGTATTAATATAGTGTGAACATGTATTTTCAACCTCTGATTCGACTTTGGATAGTATGAATCGTAGAAACATGGACTCCTCAAAACAGTCTAAACTATGAATTGGTGGAACGAAATACAAGAATTCAAATTTATATTCTCGTGTTTCTGAATTAGAATAAGCTTCACCCGTTCTTTGTCAAATCTTAAAATCAACGATGCTCATATATATCAAATGGAAAAAAGGGGGTCTGAGAATTTAATTACCAAAAACTAGTAGATGCTCATGCTAGCGTCAATGGCGATTTTTCGTTCAATAGGGGCTTTTAGCATCAGCAGCGCGCACCATCGACATTTAGCCCCAAATCAACATCGATGGATTTCGATAGTAATGCCGTGCTGAGCAGTCGTCGTCATCACCAGCACCGAATTGAAATTAAGCGGGGATGGGAGAGGGAGATTAAGGCACAACGAGTAAGAGTAGCTAGGTGGTTATCGATCGAATGAAGATTTGGTGAACGATTGTAGGTTATTAGGGCTTGAACTTAATCGGAAAGAAGAGAGGAAGATTTGGTGATGATTTAGCGGCGGCGGATTTCCTTCATCACCTGCGGTTGAATATCTTTGGAATCCTCCATTGCTGCGTTCTTGAAATCAGAAAACTGTGTGTGTTTTGGTGGGGGGATGAAGATGAAATTTGGGATTTGGAATGAAAACGTTTACGTTGAGATTTGAGAGTGAGATGGAGATTAAACGGAGCGAGATCGGGTGTGGGGGAAAATAGAGGCTGATCGAAAATTGAAAATTAGGGCAAAATATTGGGGGGGAATTTGGAGCCAAAAATTAAAAGACGACACTTTCTTCTTGACACGCGGTTTTTATATGTCCTCCGTGTTTTTTTTTTTTGAAATATGACAGAAATTCTTGACACTCAAAAATGCGTGTCATGAATTATTAGGAATTACCTATAAATGACATTTTATTTTGACACTTCAGTTTTTGCATGTCAAGAATTATTGAGTGTCATCGTTCGCGTGTCAAGGAAGGCAGTTTTTGTAGTAGTGTTTTTGTAGTAGTGTTTCTTACCTTTACCCACCAACTCTTATAGTTGACTTGTATGTTGTATATGTTGCAGGTAATGCAGTCGGACTTTGGATATCGGCGCCTTAGGATTTGCATGGGCCTTAGACGACCTTATTAAATAAATCAAGACTCTTTATGTTTATTGTTATGAATGCTTTTGTTGGACCGCAATCTTGGATTATGTTTATTTATGTTTGTTATCGTTTAATGAAACATGCTTAATTAAGAATATCGCAACATAATATTTAGTGTTGTGTGCATCTTGACAATCATCGCACCCCTACAAATTCCACCATAGGTTGGGGTGTTACAGTCTGTTTGTGTGGAACTGCTTGCATATTATTAGGACCTGCAATAACATTCTGGAGTCATGGTCAAACCAGCCATTTTGAAGATTTCATTGCATAACACATGATAGTGTCATGTTTTAAATCTCATGAACAATGTTTTGTAAACAATATTAACAACTTATTTCTCATTATGTTTCGCTGCGTTTGAAATGAACTCTTTTCAATATCTAAAACAGCTCTAGTTGTTTAACCATCTAGAGGTCGTTTTATGTAATCTTGACTGTGATTCCATCTCGTTCGCACCCGAAACAGATTTTACTGGGTGTGACACAAGCCACCCGTCACCTTTTGTTGCCCTGTCGAATAGGCTGGGACAATGTTAGGCTCGCCATGCATCCGTCCACATTTGCCACCAATTTCTTCTTTACGATATCTTAGAATCGTGACCTCTGACATTCAATTTTGTGGTTGGTGTGCCCTCATTTTAGTGATGGGGTTACGGGTGTTCAGTAATCGAATCGGATTCGAAAAATTTAAAATTCGACTTGATTCGATTTTAAGATCACCGGTTTGAAGTTCGATTCGAGATTCCAAATTCGAACTCGATTCGATTCGATGTCTGATATCAAATTTCGAATCGAATTCAAATTTGAATCTCAAATTCGAATTCGAATCGAGATTTGAATTAGTAATATTCGTACTATATATTTATTTTGTATATATACAAATACAAATAAATATACATATATATTAAATTAGTTTTCACGGAAAGCTCCTCATTTTCACCTATTTAAGATCTTTGAAATATTAGTTGTTCAAAACATTTTAATTTGAAAACACGCAATCTATATTTTTCGCGGACTACTCATTTTGAATGATAAGTTGTTTGTAACGATAATACTGAACAAAATTACTTTAAAATTAAATGTTTTGACGTTAAGCTAAACTTTGTTTAATTTGAATGTTAATGTTAAACTATGTTTTTCTTTTTTTTTTCATTTGTCTTTGGAATGTTCTATAGTTTTATAGATTTGTAAGTTTTACTAAAATAATTTTGAATTTATTTGAATTTGAAAACTAAATTCGAATGCAATTTCTATTTTGAATTCGAGACGAATTGTTCGAATCTAATTATAATTAGAATGGAATTCAAAGTCAAGTTTTAAAAATTGAAATTCGAATAATTCGATTCGATTAATTTAAATATTCAGATTCGTTAAACATCCTTAAGTGAGGTGGTGTTATTGATACCCAAGCCACATTAACGCTTTTTCCCTCGTCTCACTTAGTCATTTCTTCATACCTTCCGCCCACCTTTAGAATCATTGGCCACCCATGTGGATTACTAATTAGGCTGTTACCTAACTACACAAAAACCGGTTAGTTGATCTAACAAATACTTTTTTTCTTATTTTAGTAATCAAAAGTTGGCAACCACAAACGATAATGCTTTTAAGGGATGTTTTTGGGTCATGTGTTTGTTTCTTTTCGTTGGTTTAGGCGCTCATATGAACGGCAAAATGCCAAAAACTAACATCATATGGGGCCTCTAATTATTTTATTATATTAAACATATTTCTGATGTGTCAGTTGACGTTAGGACTTAGGCGTATCAAGATCATCTGATGGGTAATAATTTTAAGAGTAAATTACAGCGTTTAAATTTCACTGTAAGTTTTGAAATTATGATTCTCGAAAGTTTATACTTATTTTGATGTTACTTTTTTCTAACATAATTTTAAAACTATAAATTTGAACATTTTGATGAACATGAAGACGTGTGCCCTTTAAGGCCACGTGACATCTTCCGATTCGATTAAGATAGCCACCAATCTTGAATGTCAAAATTCTCATTTTACAAATATGCCCTTAGGATTCTTTGGTCTTCATATTCACAGAACTTGCTTTTATTTCTTCAACAAACAAAACTCTTCTTCCCAACAATGTCCGCCACCGCCGGACGGTTGACCGTTCTTGAAAAAAGCCGCATCTCACCACCTCCCAACACCGTCGGCGAAAGATCGTTGCCGCTAACCTTCTTCGACTTAGCATGGCTACTTTTCCATCCAGTTCACCAGCTTTTCTTCTACGATTTCCCCCACCCCAAATCCCATTTCATCCATGAAATTATCCCCAAACTCAAGCACTCGTTGTCATTAACTCTACAACACTTCTTCCCCTTTGCAAGTAACTTAACCGTCTTTCCCACCGAAAATCGTTCAGGTTGTTACACAACTGTTACAATAATTAGTTACAGTTTCTAGTTGGTTCCTATAAATATATGGATGCATATATAATTGTATTTGTTGAGCTAGTGAGTACGTTTTTACATTTACATTTCAATTTACGTTACAGGTGTTGCTAGAAAACCCGAAATCCGTCACGTCGACGGGGATTCGCTCGCCCTTACTTTTGCCGAATGTGATCTTGATTTCAACGATCTCAAAGGAAATCATCCTCGGGATTGCAACAAGTTTCACGGTCTGGTACCGGTACTCGAAGATCCATTTAAAGTCTCCGATCTCGTGAAAATCCCGGTTTTTTCCATTCAAGTGACGATCTTCGAGAACTTCGGGATCACGATCGGGCTCACGAATCATCACTCCCTTTGTGACGCAAGAACACGGTATGATTTCTTGATGGCGTGGACTTCGATTGCGAAACATGGTACCGATGAGCTGTTCTTAGCTAGCGGATCGCTTCCGTTTTACGACAGGGTTATCGAATACCCTGATTCGTTAGACTACATGTTGTTAAGTTTACCGCCGATTCGAAATCTCGATGAAAGTTACAAGGCGCCCGAGCTCGTTCCCCAGGATAAAGTTCGATCAACATTTGTGTTGACACGATCGCAGATCAATACGCTAAAGAAATGGGTTTTGGCTCAACTTCCATCGATGGAATATGTATCTTCTTTCGCTGTAGGATGCGGTTTTGTGTGGAGTTGCATCGCGAAATCACGTGTTCATGTTGTCGGGGAGAAGGGTGAGTACGAGGTCGAACGGTTTGGGTGCGTTGCGGATTGGAGGGCTCGTTTGGTGCCACCGGTTCCTCAAACGTATTTCGGTAACTGTGTGGGGCTATGTACGGCGTCAGCAAAAACAACGTTAATAACAGGAAGCAAAGGGTTTCCGACAGCAGTTGAGTCAGTTTCTACGGGTATAAGGGAAGGGGTGAACTGTAAACACGGGGTGTTTAAAGACGCGGAGACATGGTTGGAGAAGGCGTTTATGCCGGTCCCGACGGTGGGTGTGGCAGGGACACCGAAACTGAATGTTTACGACGTGGATTTTGGGTGGGGGAAGCCGGAAAAGTACGAGACCATATCACTAGATTTTAACGATTCGATTTCGGTTAATGCGAGTAAAGAATCGATGGGAGATCTTGAGATTGGTTTGTGCCTTCCGGCTGATCAGATGGATGCTTTTATAAGCATATCTGGAACCGACTTAGAGAGCATACTTTCTAATGTATCAAATTAGTTTAGTTGTGTAACATGTCCATGCCTAATAAATAAATACTTGGTGATTTTTAAAAAATAGGTTTTATGGCGAGATTTTTTCAGGAATGGTGCTTTAAATAAACGTTTAAGAAAAAGTGGTGGATCGATGGAGAAAACCAAGAAGCCTCAATCTTTCATTCATCTAGAGAGTTAAAATACATCACATATTATAACCATATCAAAGTTTATAACTGCTAAATGATGTGGAGAAAAGGACACGTGTATATCTGATTTTACAACACTCCCCCTCATATATACATCATCATTCATTATACACTATTAACAACATACATCAGGATGATGTTAAATCGGTACTTCAGGACCTATAATATAAACTGGTACTACTGGACCAGTTATGCTGTCTCGTTAAAAACCTCACTAAGAAAATCCAGTGGGAAAAAACTTAGTCAAAGGAAAAAGAGTACAGCGTGTATAATGTTCCCCCTCAACTTATTATATATCGTTTACTCTACTATGCGTAATCTTCTACAATAACTGCGTGACTTGATCTTTAATGTAGTCTTCTTTGATCTGAACAAGGCATGATGTATTGTCTTCATATCGTGTGGTTGAAACTTCGTTTGATCGACTTCAGTCTGTATTCTTCTTGGATTTGTTAAGTCGTTGACCTTGCCATGATTGCTTTGTTGATCACCAAGTCGTGAGTTCCACAAAGATACTAACTTATACTTTAATAAGTATTGATGATGATGCATTGTTAAAAACCTTGATTGGAAAAATCTTGTGGGGCAAAAAGCATAGCAAAAGGAAACTAAAATGCAATTTATATTTTATCCCCCTGAGATATAGTACTATTCATTTCTATACAATTAACAACATACTTCTGGATGAAGTTAAATCAGTACTTAGGGGATTGTAAGATAAACTGATGTTTCTATATCAGTTATGTTTAATTCTTTCAAAATTCTCTCTAAAACTCCGACAGATTCTCTCGATGATCAGTGTTTAGATCATCATTGCAAACTGCGATTTTAAATGAACTTTAAGAGTGCAAATTTTGATAAACAGACATGAATGATTTATTCATTCATACCCCTCTTTCACAATATTTACTGAGTCGATTGTACCAAATACGACTAGTTTTCTTGAGACCATGTAATGATCTATTTGAGATTTTATAACATATATATCTTGGGGTACTAGTTTTTAATGCTTCGGGCATTTCTAATCATTTAGGGATTTTCATATGGATATCAATTTTAAGTGTCCCGTATAAATATTCAATGAAGACATCCATAAATTTAATCTGAAGTCAGTTATAGATTTGCGAGGCCAATTATATATTAGAGGTTATCGTACCCACTACAGGGGAATACGTTTCCACATAATCAACTACTGGGATTAGGGAAAAAACCTTTGTGGTACAAGTCGGGCCGTACATCGCATAATCTCATTATTTAACGAATCTTTTTATATAAAGACACCCATTTATAACCTACTGGTTTGACGTCTATGGGTGTTCGAACTTCAGGTCCGAAAATGTTTTGCTTGTCAAGCGAGGCCTTTTAAGGCATCATGCCACTTTTGGCAAATCATCTTTGTATGTACTTATACATAGTTTTGTGCGTGTAAACTTTTTCATTGATAACGTCTAATGCATCATCATTAATACTTATTAAAGTATAAGTTTTGATTACGTCTAATGCATCATCATCAATACTTATTAAAGTATAAGTTTGTATCTTTGTGAAACTCAAGACTTGACGATCAACAAAGCAATCATGGCAAGGTCAAGGACTCAACATATCTAAGAAGAATACAGACCGGAGTCGATCGAACGAAGTTTCAACCACACTATATGAAGACAATACATCATGCCTTGTTTAGATCAAAGAAGACTACGTTAAAGATCAAGTCACGCAGTTCTTGTAGAAGATTACGCATAGTAGAGTACACGATATATAATAAGTTGAGGGGGAGCATTATACACGTTGTACTCTTTTTCCCTTAACTAAGTTTTTCCCACTGGGTTTACTTTGCAAGGTTTTTAACGAGGCAGCATAACTGGTCCAGTAGTACCAGTTTATATCATGGATCCTGAAGTATCAATTTTAACATCATCCTGAAGTATGTTGTTACTAGTGTATAATGTACGATAATGTATATCTGAGAGGGAGTGTTGTAAATCAGATATATTATTATCTATTTTATGTTCCCTGGCAGTTATTAGATTTACACTTGTGTGTAATGTATAAATACTTAATATTCATATGAATGAAAAGGAGGAGTTTGGAGTTCTCTGTTTTTCTCTCTGACACATTATTTTCTTAAGAAAAAGTGTGGACCGATGGAGAAAACCAGAAGCCTCAATCTTTTATTCATCTAGAGAGTTTAAATACATCATATATTATAGCCATATCAAAGTTTATAACTGCTAAATGATGTGGAGAAAAGGACACGTGTATATCTGATTTTACAACAACGTTGTGATTTTGGTATGTTATTAAATTGGTTTTCAAAAATATCAAAAATAGTGTTTCCACTTTCCAGGGTTTAACACTTCGGAGTTCGGATTGTTGGTTCGAGAATTCTTCTTTCCAGTTTTCACGTGATATTATTATTTTATTATTATTATTATTTTTTTTTCATCTTTAATTTATTTGCAACATGACTAGTTTTTTATTTAACAAAAATTAGATGATTTTTTTTTTAATTACAATAGAATAAGATCTCAGTTTTGGTTACATATATACACACTTTGTTGACTTGAATCTCTCTATTCAAACTCGAAACAGAGCCTAAAACCAGCATTCTAGTTTTATACTCTCAAATTAGTTTTGTGAAGGAGAAAAAGAATCCACTAGTATTTCTTGGTCCAACTACTTCTGGGTTGTTATTTTTCAGGGAGATATCACTAGGGGTGATCAAAAACCAAAACCCGGCCCGACCCGAAACCCAAAATACATAGAAAATAAAGACCGTAACCCGGACTGTATGATACAAATCGGTTTCGGTCTTTTCGTCGGTCGGGTCCGATCTGTCCTAGATAAAGCTCGAGCCCGAATATTTAATCATCAGATTCATGTTAATAATGGCAAACGAACAAATTGAGAGTGTTCATAATTTATATATTCCTAGAAACCAACTTCCGATTGTTTTCTAATTATACGCATAACATTATACAAATTATTATGAAAAGCCTCTAGATTTTTAGGATCATTAGGTGTTAAAAATGACACAGTTTTCAAGTGTTCTGGATCATTATGTAAAAATTCGAAGTGCATGTCTTCCAAAAAGGGCATTATGTGTTAAAACTGAAACAGTGTTTTAGGATCATTATGTGTAAAAGTCGATTCTTCATAAAACAAGAGTCAAACTAAGCATTCCCATATAAGTTCAAATGGAAGTAGCTGATGTTTTTCTTTTTTTAACTAACTGGAGTGTCATACTGTCATTGTGGATACGGTATAGTATGTGTATATCAACCCGATCGAAACACACACAATTATAAAAATAAACTCACTTTTTATTATATGTTGAGAAAATTGAACTCAAAACTCAACTTACAAAGACACTCATGATCAAGTACCTTTAGATCATTGAGTATATATAGAGAACAAAAATTTGATCACCAAGAAAAGAACTCCTAACCTTAATACAACTCCTAAATAATTAATTAATTCCTTTAAATAAACAATAGGATTCCTAGATCATTACCACTTCCTTTAGATAATTATAATAGGATTAGGGTGGGCTTGCATGGGCTCGCATAACCCGTTAAATTGGAATTAAGTCAAACAGTATATATATATGTTCTGCTAAAAGTCTACAACAGAATCTTCATTGGTTTGAAATATGAGTTATTTACGAGGTAAAATCATTTTAATCTTCAAATTATTCATGTGATATATATATCTATCTATATCTATATCTATATCTATATATATATATATATTTTATATATATATATATATATATATATATATATATATATATATAAATTATAGTTAATCTTTAAACTTGGAATTGATTTCTATTGCAATATAATTGTGTTAGTTTTATTATACTATGAACCTATTTTTTTTTAATAGATAATGATGATATTATCTCATTACCTCAAATGTTGAAATGAGGATTATCGAACTTCAACTTCAAAGTTCAAAAAATACGAATGGAATTTTTACGAAATAAGTTTCAGATCTCAATTGTTTTTCGAATTGAAACCATATGTACACAATATAATTGTAGCACACAAAATTAAATCAAGAGTTGACCCTACAATTTAGTTTTAAACAGGTCCAAATTCGGGCCAAGTTTTTAAGCTTCTTTTCGGTTTAAGCCCGGGCCCGGGCCCGAGACCGATTTTGACTGAAATCTATGTCTGAAGCCCAACCTAATCTTTGTACTACGGGTCGAGTTTCGGGTCTTGGACGGGCTACCCGATTTTTGCTCACCCCTAATAATGATAAACCACTATAAAGAGAGGTTGTGATCTGATGTTCTGGCAATGCGTCAAAAGTAATTAGAGTTAACTCTATCAGGGCGGAACTAGAAAATTTCCTAAGGTGTAGCACACGCATAAATTTTCTTTAAGGTGTAGCACACGTACATAAAAACCAAAAAAGAAAATCCAACAAAAAAATTTAACTTTGCGTACGAGTTTAAAGGGTAGACCTTAGTGAGTACCGCCCCTGACCCCTGCTAATGTGATGAAGTACATATGTCTAGCCGGTTTTGAAGGTGTTTGTGGTTATAGGATGGTTGAATTATCTTGTAACTCCACTAGTAAAGACGCGATGCTTACTTCATTATAAATATATAAGTAATTATTGTTAGACTAATCTTGTGTAAATTCAGTAAAAAGTGTCCGACTTAAAAAGTTAGGGCTTTTTTGTTATGGTTTTTCTCCTGATAGACTCTAATAAAAATTATTGTTTAGTAGGGAGATTTGGAGGGTAAGTTTTATATAGTCTATGTAATCGTATTTTCATTACCTTAACCGTTAATAACAAATTAAAGATTGGACTAAAGGTTCTTGTTCTTATATACCAATTGTATTTTGATTGATGTCAATGTTTGAGTGCTCGATCAAGAACAAAATTGTTGATCAAGAAATCAACCACAACAAGGATTTGTGTAACACCCCAACCGTGGCGGAAACATCGAGGTGTCACGAAAAGAGTATAGAAGCACATGGATAAAAGGAGAAACCATATTTTGTTATTAATTCAAATCTTAAAACGTCTATTACAAGGCATAAGAATTTAAAAGACATAAGATTCGCTAACTAGATCTCCAAACTTCTAGTCTCAATCAGGCTTGATTCTCATTTCCTGAAAAACATGCAAAGGGTCAACTACATATATAGTTGGTTGATTACTAGCTTGACGTATCGAGAATGGTTTCAAGTTCGAGGGATTCCTAGATGAACAATGAAATTGGTTAACCTAAAGTTACGATGACGAAGAATAGGATTTCCAGATATCCAGGTAGCCTAGGGTTTATAGACTTCTAGGGTTTCTGTTGGTTCGATGATTTGGGGAAGATAACTATGACAATATATCATGAAACTTGTAGAAAAATATGTATATATACATATTTAATAACTAATTAATAAAATAGATGTCCATTGAAACAAATTATTAAACATAAAAATGAAACAATTAAATGAATTAGTAATTGTATAATTAAGTGACTCATTAAATATATATAAATGAGTAATTTCTAAGTGATTAAATAAATATTCAATTATATAAATGGCTAAAGTAATTAAATGGATTAATTAGTAAATAAATGATTATAAATGAATGATGACTATGTAAATGAATTAACGATTAAATAAGTAAATGACAAAAATATGAACTAAATAAATGAGTTTATAATTTATTAAATAAATAAATTACCGGATGGTTAAACGAATTGGTTAAAGATGTAACCGAATAAGGTTTCTTAAAAATAAATACGTTTTTTATAAGAATTTTAAATGAAAAATCAACGTTTCGAATTGAAACGCTTCGATGGTTTATAATAAAGTTCTATATAAGTTTCTAACTACTAAGTGAGTGTTTAATATATATATATATATATATATATATATATATATATATATATAACTAAAGTAAGTAAATAAAAAAGACTAATAAAATGAAATATTTAATAAAAAGTAAATAAATAAATAACTAAAGTCTTTATAAATTCATAAAAAGTTTTAAACAAAAACAATGATTTATACATTTTATGGGGTTTAGAACATTGTCTAGGTGCATTTATAACCTTTTGGAAAAAATTATATTGTTTTGGAAAGTTTGAAGTGGTTTAAAGTGAAGAAAAAGGCAAGTAAAGGAAAGAAAAACAACAAAAACGGGTCTACGGGTTTTGAACTCGTGACCTGTTGGTTACAATAGCAGCGCCCAAACCGACTGGGCTACATGTGTTTGTTGATTCTAATTCAAAAAGAATTTTAATATCCCATTCCAGCACTTCATCTTCTTCCTCACAAACCAAATCCGAAAACCCTAGATTCTAGTCCATCAAATCCAACGTCTAAACATGATTGAATGACAAAATTAACATGGGGCTTTTAATCCTAGATGAATTCCGACCAGAAAGGTGTAAAAATTACCTGGAATCGTTGCCGTAAAAAGCGAGAACGGAGGTCGCCGGAGACGACGATGGTGGCGGCGGATAAACACAAACGCAAGGACGATTTCATGAGGTTTTTCGATGGTTTTGGGTGCGCAATCGATCACTGGGCGTTGAGGAACCATTTATAGGCCCGAAAACACGATAAATGCGAATGAATTCGGGTGTTAAATCATCAAACGGTTATGAGTTTGGGGGTGATTAAACCGCAATTATGATCGGTTTTGAGCTCACATTAACGGTCTAATCACGTTTTAGGAACGTTATAACAAAATAATTGATGAAAACGATCGAATTAATGAGGTTTTAAGTTGTTTCCGGCGGAGCGGCGGTCGCCGGCGGCGATGGTGCCGGAAAAGCGGGACAGGGACGTGAATTTGGTTTTTTTTTGTCTTTTATTTACTTATTTATTTATTATTATTATTATACATATATATATATATATATATATATATATATATTTTTCTTTCCTAAAAAAACTCAAAGTAACTCTTTATTTTTCTCTAAAATATCAAATGTTTTATGGATCTATAGTTTACTTTATAAACTAAAAATATAAATGAGTTTTCTTATAAAAATAAATATGTAACAAACTTTTCATATAACTTTTTAAGAAAAATTATCGAGATTTTGTTTAAACGAAATAAATATGTTGTGACGTTTATAAATAGGACGAGTTTTATTAAAATTAGAAGTTTATGATTTATCATATTCAAAATGAGTAAATGATTCAATTAATTTAAAATTGCTACCTAATTCAAATAAATTTTAGAATTGAATTTAGACAAATGAATGCAAAAATTTAAACAATATGATAAATTTGTTTCAAACAAGTAATTATTTAACTTAAATGACTAATTTAATTCAAAATTAAAGGTTAAATTTAAGTAAATAATCAATATAAAATTTAAATAAGTAGATAACAAAAATTAGTTTAACTCAATACTTTTATTAATACTAAAATTTCACGATTGTTACAGTCTCCCCTACTTAGAGAAATTTCGTCCCGAAATTTACGCAGTGGGAACTGAAACATTTGGAAAGAGGTGCGGATACTTGAGTTTAATCTGATCTTCGCGCTCCCAAGTAAATCCAGGACCACGCTTCGAATTCCAACGAACCTTAACAATAGGAATCTGAGTACGCTTGGGTTTCTTGATCTCACGATCCATGATTTCAATAGGCTGCTCCACAAAGTTTAATCGCTCATCCACATGAATTTCCTCCAATGGAACGTGGAGACTTTCATCGACTAGGCATTTCTTGAGATGTGACACATGAAAAGTGTCATGCACGTTGCTGAGTTCTTGAGGAAGCTCCAGTTTGTAAGCAACAGGACCAATTCTTTCGAGAATTTTGAAAGGTCCAACATAACGAGGTTCAAGTTTTCCCCTTTTTCCGAAGCGGACAATGCCTTTCCAGGGGGAAACTTTCAGAAGTACAAAATCACCGACTTGAAATTCCAAAGGCTTTCTGTCGTTTGTCGGCATTACTCTTTTGCCGACTTCTTGCAGCCTTTAGTCTTTCGCGAATTAATGAGATTTTCTCTGGTGGTTTCTAGGATCAGATCAGGACCAGTGATTTGGGCTTCACCAACTTCGGCCCAACAAACGGGTGAACGACATTTACGACCGTACAATGCTTCAAAGGGTGCCATTTTAATGCTGGCATGGTAGCTGTTATTGTAGGAGAACTCGATGAGGGGAAGATGTGAGTCCCAACTACCACCATAATCTAGGACACAAGCTCTGAGCATGTCTTCCAGGGTTTGTATGGTCCTTTCGCTTTGGCCATCAGTTTGTGGATGATAGGCCGTGCTAAGGTTCACACGTGTTCCTAAAGACTTTTGCAATGATTTCCAGAACTTTGAGGTAAAACGACTGTCACGATCGGAGATGATGGATAGAGGAACACCATGGCGACACACAATTTCATCAATATAAAGCTTGGATAGACGATCCATTTTATAATCCTCACGAATCGGAAGGAAATGTGCTGACTTTGGTTCAAACGATCGACGATGACCCAAATGCTGTCGAAACCTTTTGGTGTTCGTGGGAGTTTAGTGATGAAATCCATAGTGATTTCTTCCCATTTCCATACTGGAATCTCGGGTTGCTGAAGCAATCCTGAGGGTCGTTGATGTTCAGCCTTAACCCTTGAGCATGTTAAGCACTTTCCAACGTATAGAGCAATGTCTTTCTTCATTCCAGGCCACCAATAGAGGATTCTAAGGTCCTTGTACATTTTGTCAGCACCAGGATGGATAGAGTACCGAGTCTTGTGAGCTTCGTTCAAGATGAAGTCACGAAGACCGTCACGATCAGGAATCCAAATACGGTTCAAGAAGTAAAGAAGTTCATCGGGTTTGGTTTCCAGCTGAGACTCCACACCGCAAGATAACTCATTATGCAGATCATTCTCAGCTACAGATTTACGTTGAGCTTGAAAGATTCGAGTTCGGAGATCAGATTGAATTCTGATGCTATGCAATCGAACATACCCTTTTCGACTAAGGGCATCGGCTACGACATTCTGCTTTTCCCGGGTGATAGCGAATCTCGCAGTCGTAATCGTTGAGTAATTCCACCCAACGACGTTGTCTCATGTTTAGCATCTTTTGGTTGAGGATATGCTGGAGGCTTTTGTGATCCGTGAAGATCACGCATTGAGTACCATAAAGGTAATGTCTCCAAAGTTTGAGGGAAAATATCACAGCACCCAGTTCAAGATCATGGGTAGTGTAATTCTTCTCGTGGACCTTAAGTTGCCTTGACCCATAGGCTATGACCTTACCTCGTTGCATTAGAACACAACCGAGGCCTTGGTTGGAGGCGTCACAATAGACTACGAAATCATCGTTGCCATCAGGAAGCGTCAAGATAGGTGCATTGCAAAGCATTTTGCTTTAGGATCTGAAAAGCCTCTTCTTGCTCTAGGCCCCACACAAAAGGTTTATCTTTATGAGTCAGCATAGTAAGGGGTAGAGCAATCTTCGAGAAGTTTGCAATGAAGCGACGATAATACCCCGCTAGACCGAGGAACGAGCGGATTTCAGTAGGTGTCTTTGGAGTCTCCCAATTTTTGACAGTCTCAACTTTTGCAGGATCAACGTGTATACCTTTCTCGTTAATTATGTGGCCTAAAAACTGAACTTCTTTTAACCAAAACTCACACTTTGAGAACTTGGCGTAAAGTTGTTCCTTCTTTAGGAGCTCCAAGATTAACCGAAGGTGTTGCTCGTGTTCCGCTTTGGTGCGAGAATAAATCAAGATATCGTCGATGAATACGATCACGAATTTATCCAAATACGGTTTACACACCCGGTTCATTAGGTCCATAAATACCGCAGGGGCGTTGGTCAATCCAAAGGGCATGACCATGAACTCGTAGTGACCGTATCTCGTACGAAAGGCTGTTTTAGGAATATCCTCCTCAAGGACCCGCAACTGATGATAGCCAGAACGAAGATCGATCTTTGAAAAGCAGGTGGCTCCTTGTAGTTGGTCAAAGAGATCGTCAATCCTCGGTAATGGGTACCGATTCTTGATGGTGAGTTTATTGAGCTCTCGATAGTCAATGCACATACGGAAAGATCCGTCTTTCTTCTTGACAAACAAGACAGGAGCTCCCCAAGGTGAGAAGCTGGGTCGAATGAATCCTTTGTCCGAAAGTTCTTGAAGTTGCTTCGAAAGCTCTTGCATTTCAGATGGAGCCAAACGATAAGGAGATTTAGCAACGGGTGTTGCACCAGGAATGAGATCAATACGAAACTCGACTTGACGATTAGGAGGAAGGCCAGGAAGATCATCAGGAAAAACTTCAGGGAAAGTCTCGAATGACAGGAATGTCTTCCATTTTCTTGGACTCAGATTTTGTTTTCACTACGTGAGCCAAAAACGCGAAACACTGCTTCCGAAGGTACGTACGAGCTTTCATGCAAGAGATGATCTTCAGACTACGTTCAGGTTTCTCTCCTTGGATTAGTAAGGTTTCGCCCGAAGGTAAAGGAATACGAATCAACTTTTCAGCGCATCGAACCTCAGCTTGATGTTTGGACAACCAATCCATCCCTACTACTAGGTCGAAGCTTCCCAGTTTAATAGGGATTAGATCGATATTGATGGAATGATGATCGAAGGTCAGAACGCAATCACGAATAATCGAATTAGCTTTGATTGGTTCGCCGTTGGCCAGTTCAATAACATAGGTCGAGTCCATGATTGTTGGCTTAAGGTTAAGTGAGGGTGCAAAATCTACGAGATACAAAACTCTGGTCCGCTCCAGTATCAAATAAAACGGATGCAAAATGATCATTGAGGAGAAACGTACCCGTGATGACATTTGGATCCTGGCGAGCTTCAGATGTCCCGAGCACAAAAGCTCTACCACGAGTGACTTGATTGTTGTAAGTTAATTGGGGACATTGTCTCTTTATGTGATCAGGACTTCCACACTGGTAGCAGGTACGATTAGGATTGTTGTTCTGAACGGGTATAGCAGCCGGGGTCTAGTTGGTTCCTGCTGGAGATACCCTACACCTAATAGCCCAATGACCAAACCTTCCACACTTGGTGCACTTCCGACATTGCGTGCCAGTGGGATGGTGAAAATTGCAAGTAGTGCACAGAGGATGAGGACCCGTATAGACAGGCCTAGTGTTGGGTTGGGCCACAACATTCACAGGAACAGCAGGGGTAACTAGTGCATAGCTTTGCGTGCCTCTTTTCCTCTTATTGGACTTGTTGTTTGAGCTTGACCCACGATTATCATTACCTTTGCCAGATTCCTTTTTCAATACCCCAGTCTTGACCATTTCGGCGGTCAAGGTTCCTGCCAACTTGATGGCAGCTGACAGAGAGGTAGGGCTCACCGACATCATAACTATACACATAGCTTCAGGAAGGGCATCGATGTAGCAGTCGATCGCATTTTGTTCAGGGGTCACCAAGTGAGGGACAAACAGAGAGAGCTCTTGGAATCGAGATGTAAAGCCGAGATGATCAGCTCCTTTCATAGTGAGAACCCTGAATTCGGCCTCTAGTTTCCTCATTTTTGACCTTGGACAATACTCCTCAGTCAACAGAGCCTTGAACTCCTTCCAAGTCAAAGCATGAAGAACTTCACGAGTCTTGGCTCTTATTTGGGTGTTCCACCAAGTTAGGGCTCCCTTTTTGAAAGTACTTGACCCACTGAGCTTCTGGGGAGTTGCATAGGTTCAGTGTGGCTTCTGTTTTCTCGAACCACTGAAGAAAATCTGTTACTCCTTCGTTTCTGGCGAATTCAGTGGGTTTAGAGGCAACGGACAGTTTAAAAGAGCTTTCAACTCCTCAAGGGTTGGAACCATCTCCTTCGGTGTTAGTTTGTGCCACGGCTCGAGTTTGAACGGTTTCGTTAAGTTGATTGACCATAGTGGGGAGGAAGTTAGCCATTTGCTGAGAGATGATAGTAGCCAATGCGGTGGGATCCATCTTCAGGAAACAAAAGATTCGAGTTAGATATGGAAATCATAAGATAAATAAATAATAGAATGACATTATTAATGATTAAACATTAAAATAACGTCGTTGACTAATCAGAACTCGGAGTTCGTTTCACGATTTTACTTGAACTGCGTGTTTTAGCCTATAAGCGTCATCTCCCCGAAAGATCTCCCAGGTAAGAGAGGTGAGTCACTAGGACTACTTAAATACCAGGTCTTGCCTTAGCCAGAACCTTCCGAAGAGATAACCACTCTTCCAGATTACACGCAGCCCCGAAAACCATTACGCGAACTCGTTGTCCCGAAGAGAGTGTTCAAAGATGAGAACATGAATCCCCAAGATGGAACTCTAATGCATGTCCAAAAATATGCCGACGAGTATGAGTTGCCCATGCCACGATAAAAGTTGACGAGAAAGAGGTTTAGACGAGAGAATCCAAATACCTAGGTCAGGAGTAGGGTTTATTATTTTTGGCCCCTAAGGTTATAGTCTAGATTATTGTTTTCTAATAACCTAATTCCCTATAACCAAGGCTCTGATACCAATTCTGTAACACCCCAACCGATGGCGGAAACATCGAGGTGTCACGAAAAGAGTATAGAAGCACATGGATAAAAGGAAAAACCATATTTTATTATTAATTCAAATCTTAAAACGTCTATTACAAGGCATAAGAATTTAAAAGACATAAGATTCGCTAACTAGATCTCCAAACTTCTAGTCTCAATCAGGCTTGATTCTCATTTCCTGAAAAACATGCAAAGGGTCAACTACATATATAGTTGGTTGATTACTAGCTTGACGTATCGAGAATGATTTCAAGTTCGAGGGATTCCTAGATGAACAATGAAATTGGTTAACCTAAAGTTACGATGACGAAGAATAGGATTTCCAGATATCCAGGTAGCCTAGGGTTTATAGACTTCTAGGGTTTCTGTTGGTTCGATGATTTGGGGAAGATAACTATGACAAGATATCATGAAACTTGTAGAAAAATATGTATATATACATATTTAATAACTAATTAATAAAATAGATGTCCATTGAAACAAATTATTAAACATAAAAATAAAACAATTAAATGAATTAGTAATTGTATAATTAAGTGACTCATTAAATATATATAAATGAGTAATTTCTAAGTGATTAAATAAATATTCAATTATATAAATGGCTAAAGTAATTAAATGGATTATTTAGTAAATAAATGATTATAAATGAATGATGACTAAGTAAATGAATTAACGATTAAATAAGTAAATAACAAAAATATGAACTAAATAAATGAGTTTATAATTTATTAAATAAATAAACTCCTGCATTGTTCAAGAACATCAAAGAGTTAAGAATAGCCTTCCACATACCAGTAGCCACCGCACGAAGAGGCAAGAAGCCAACAGTCCCGGGTCTCTCATGAATATTGTGGATCACGGTCCTCCAAATACGCCCCCTGCTCCGTTTGGTATCTCCAAGCCCATATAGATAACAAGCAAACATTGGAAATCTGGAGGGGAAAAAGCCCAAACCCCTAACTTCCTTGGGCCTAGACACCAACTCACGTGAAACCTAATGAATCTTATTTCGAGTAGCATCCCCACCCCATAGAAAATTGCTTCAAATGCTTTCTAAGGCATTGAGGATAGCTTTAATTAGGCGCCCTAAAATCCGAGAAGAAATAAGTGGGAAGACTGTCGAGAACCGACTTGATAAGAGTGAGTCTTCCTCCAATTGAAAGGCATCTAGACTTCCACCCCGCGAGTCTATTTTTAAACGTATCCACGACTTTGCTCCAATACTTTTTCTTATTCATATTAGCTCCCACAAGCAATCCCAAGTACTCAAAAGGAAAATTGCAAACCATACACCCAAGGATCTCCGCTTTGCTATTAATTTCTTGAGCCGAAACATTGATTCCCGTCACACCACATTTTGAGAGATTAACACGAAGACCCGAAACTAAGAAAATACCCCAAAGTAATCTCCGCAAATTCAGAAAATTTTTCCCGGTTCAAACCCCCATGATCATAGCGTCATTCGCAAATAGAAGATGAGATAGCTCCGGGCCATTATTGGGAAGATTGATACCTTGAAACACCCCAATATTCACAGCTTTGTTCATCATCATATGGAATGCCTCCATGGCTATAATGAAAAGATAAGGAGAAAGCGGATCCCCTTATCTCACCCCTTTAAATCCAAAAACTCCTTTGACGGGGCCCCATTGATGAGAATCGATGATCTAGAGGCTTGAAGAATGCCACGAACCCACTTTCTCCAAAGCTCGGGGAAATTCATTTGGGAAAGGATCGAATCCAAAAAATCCCAATCTAGAGTATCATAAGCCTTATTGAAATCAATTTTGAAAAACATAGACTCCCTTTTGGCCCTTTTCAACCACGACAAGACCTCATTGATTATTAAAGGCCCGTCGACAATATTCCTTCCGGCGACAAAAGTCATTTGATTATCTGAAATTATAGAATTCATAACAAGTTTAATTCTATTCGCCAAGACCTTGGACACTACCTTGTTAATACAACCAAGTAAAGTGATGGGTCTGTGTTGATCAAATGATTGCGGGTCAGCCGATTTCAGGATTAGACAAATGAAAGATGAGGCGCAACATCTGTTAAGGGTCCCTTTCACGAAGAACAGATCCAAAGCCCCTTTAAAATCCGCCCCCAATAAATCCTAGAAATGTTTAATAAATTTGAAGTTGAAACCGTCAGGACCCGGGGCCTTCTCATCTCCACAATCTCATATGGCTTGCTTAATTTCGTCCAATGAAAAGGGAGAAATAAGGACCTGAGCTTCAAGATCAGAGATGCGTTTTAAGCCACTATACACCATGGGTGGTTTTTTAAAAACATCAGCTTTAATTTCACCTGGAAGAAAAGTCTAGCCTGCTCTTTGATAGCCTCCGCATCCGCCATCCAGTCATTCCCCACGCGGATACCGTTAATACGATTAATCGCAGCTCTATTTTTCAAACAACCATGAAAGAAGGCCGTATTGTCATCCCCGAGGGCAGCCCAACGGGCACGATAATTTTATGCCAAATCAGCTCGACGAATCGCCTCCAACCTCAGTAAATCGTTTTTAGCTCTACCCAAGGAGATGCTCTCATCCTCCGATAATAACCGTTCTTCCGAGATAGAATCCCAATTAGCACATTTGACCTCCAACTCTTTAAGCCTACCATTCTCATTCACCTTCACCTGATTGTTCCAAGATTTCACAGCCTCCTTTATCCTTTTCAATTTGCTGTGCAAGACCATATCCGCCTGTCCAACAAAAACATTAGAATTAATTGCCTTTTCCACCACCATTCTGAGGTCCGGGTGGGACAACCAAGAAGAGAAAAAACGAAAAGGCGTCAGGCCAAAGTCCACTGAAGAAAACTTAAGCAACAATGGATTGTGATCCGACCATAAGCCATGTCGATTGCAGATATAATTTGTCCAACTTTAAACTTTGACAAAATCATACTCATAGCATCAGGATATGTTAAGGTATTGATTAAGTTTGCATTGACCAGTGTACCCCACACTATCAAACATACTCAGATATGCTTTGCTTATCACATTCTGTGATTTCACTTGTGATTTTAATCACATAATGATTGTATTCATGATATAGTCAACTGTGTTCCATGCAAAAAGAAATAAGAACGTTAAATCGTCTACCTTAAGGTCGATCTTTCGATATGCAGATAAGGCCTCGGATTTAACAAAATAAGAAAATAAAACAAGTTGAAACTGTATAACTCAACAACAATCAGGTCGGTACTCCCGTACACACAGAGAAAGTCCAGTGAGTTATACGAAACACCAAAGAAAATAAAGCAGAACGTCAAACGAACAACAATCAGGTCGGTCTTTCGACACGCAGAGAAAGTACGATCGTTTGACAAAATAAAGAAAATCAAACAAGTTTAAATCTTTGCAAAATGAATGCATGTATACATAGTGACTTCTCCTTTTACATTTCACACATCTTTTTCTTGATATATCATGAGATATGCATCAAGATGTTGTCCACTAGGTCAAGCATCAGATTTAGTGTATATCACATTTGTATACTTTCTGATTTGTCGAGCCTACCTTGCACATCGATCAAATGGTCTTATGGCTTTTTCATCTATTTTATCCATGAGTCAGACACTGTCAGCCAATGTACCATCATTTCCCAATCATGTCGGATACAATTCCTCATTTTTCAATGTTTTTGGCTTTTTACATTTTTCAATGTTTTTTTCTTTTTCAAGTTTTGTCCCTCTAAAAATGACAACTCTATTTATAGATTTTCATTTTTACAATTTGAAAAACGACACACTATTTTTGTATTTTTGGAAAAACATACTCCCTCTAAAATTGAGACGGAGTGAAAAATAAGTAAAAGTGATCAACCAACACGAATACTAGTAGTTTAGCCTTGAGAAAAACAAATTGATGTTGAAATTCAAGATAATTAGAACAGATATTTCACAATCAGCAATTTTCCAATCACAGAAAGGTCTTCCTGAAATACTTGCTGACACCAAAGAAAACATTAGTCGCTTTGGGAACGACCCGAAGCAACAGCGTCGGGTCGCCCGATGTCTTCCACAAAGTCCTTGTTGGCCTTGGAAACAACCTTTGGTTTCCAAATTTGTAAAAGTTTAAATTTTTGAACAGAACCCGAATCAGAGTCAACCGACGTACTCGGATTAGACCAAGACGATTTACTAGTTGACTTAATCTTTGGAGACCATGGTTCATCAAAAATGTGACATTCGTTATCCACATATTTGGCAGTTTTGTGGATATATGCAGTCGTCGGACAATCAACAGCTAGATGTCCCGGTTGACGACATACATAACAAAGTCTTTCTCTAAAAGTGTTTTAACATGGTTTTGATTTTTGAGAATCAGAGAAATGTTCAGAATGAAAGTTATCAAAGAAACCTTCAGAAGAATCATACCTAGGAGATGGACTCCTTGAAGATGAAGATCTTCCAGAATAATAAGAAAATTCCTTCTGAGATGGTGATTTCTTTGCAACTTTTGCTTTAGGAACCTTGTCATCTTTCACTGGTTTCCTTACTGCAACTGGAACGTCCTTCACAACAAAACCCAAGCCTTTATGCTTGTAATCGGAAACCTTTGAAGAACTTGAAGAAGAACCAGGAGCTGCTCTTGACTTAGATTCACTTGTGAATTTGGCTTTGATATCCTTCAGCTTGTTCTGTTCAATCAAAACTTTTTCTTCTTCGGTTGCAGATGAAGAACTTGAAGCAACCTTATCAAAAACCTTTTCATTTTCCAGAAGCACAGACTTGGAAACAAATTTTGGAGCTTCACCCAAAAGCGTCTCCTTCTTTTTAGACTTGGACTTGTTCTTCTTGGATGGAATGACAAACTTGGAATAATCATGCAGTTCATCTTTTGGATAAATCTGAGCAGCAATAACTTCAATTAAATCCACTAGTTGAGGTACCAAGTGAATATTCTCTTCCTTAGACTTCTCTAAACTCTGATCCTGCTTGTATAAGAAATTTAGCAATGTCGGTGACAAATTGCAATTCTTAACTTGCCTTTTTAATTCCAAAATCTCCAACTTCAATTCATTAATTTTCTGTTGACCTTCAAACACCTCTTGTTGTGACTTGATGAATTTTGCATTAAGATCATCAAACTCATAAGTTTGTAGCTTCCTGATCTCACATTCAGCATATAATTCTTCAAGTACATTTTCTCTCTTTTGCTTGTAGATCTCAACATCTTTTGTTAACACTTCATTCTTGTCTCTGTAAAGAATATTCTCATCTTGAAGCATAGAGATCTTATTTTGAAGCTTCTCAACGGTAACAGCAGTTTTAGCAATAAGAGCAATAGCCTCTTCATATTTTTGCTGAACCGGATAACTCTTCTTAAATAGATTCTTAAAATCTTGAGCTGCGTCTAACGCTTCAGCTTTGGCTTTCGCACACTCTTCAGCCAATTGAATCTTTTCCTTCACAACATCTTCATGAATATGAACCAACTCATAATACTTCCTTTAATAATCCTCCAACTCTTTCTTTAACACCACAATTTCTTCAGTTGAAATTTGGCAACGTTGTTCAAAACTTGCAATTTCCTTGAGCAACTTCTCACATTTATAACATTTATATTCGTCATCTTTTGAACTCTCAGAAGTATTAGGTACTTCTTCTTGAACCAAAGAAACACTTGAATAAGAATCAGAATCAGTCAGAAAACTATCATCATCATCATGACGAACAGTCAAAGCAATTGAAATTGGAGTATGATTCTTTTTAACTGCTGAATCTGCATTCCAGGCAAATTCATCTGGATGCCAAAATGTTTCAGACACATCATTAGCAAAAGTAACCGATTTCTTCTCAACTTTATCAACTTCTTTTGGTGAATGAAATACTAAGTGTGCATGTTGACCAGTTTTCAATTTATGATCTCCAGAACTTGGACATTCTTGTGCAAAATGACCATAAGTTGAACACTTGTAGCATTTCACTTTTGACATATCCAACCCAATTTTACCATCCTGATTCAATCGCTTCTTCCCAGTTCTGTTAAAAAATTTCTTCGTTCTTCGAACCAGCATTGCATATTGCCAATTCAGATCCATTTCTTCCAAATGATCATAATCAATTTAATCATAATCTTCATTAGTTAATTCAGCACTCACATTACCAGTGATTACACCAAAGTATGAAGATACCAATGCCGACATCAACGCATTATAATCATCAACAGTTTGAACAGACAATGCACTTTGACTTGAAGAGCTTGGAATTGAAACAGGACAACCAGCGGAAGAATAACTAGGAATTTTAGATTTACCTACCAAAAATGCTGTAGGAGGAGTAGAACTAAGAATATTAGATTTCCCAACATTCAAAGTTGTATCATTGTTGCCATAATACACTGCAGGATTCTGAATTTGCTCAGGAAGTGACTTATTCACTTTTAACTCCATAACCCTAGCTTGGATTCTTTGAATCAGATCATTAAAAGATAACTTTGGATAATCCTTATCATTAGTAATCATCATCACATAATTTTCCCACTTCTCTGGTAGAGCTTCCATGATCTTTTCTTTCTTATCAGCTTCATCTTTAGTGAGATTCACCAACTTCATTTCACTCATTAAATGTGCAAATCTTGCAATCAGATTTGGAATCGATTCATTTTGATAATGCTTGAAGCTATATTTCTTCTTCAACACCTTTTGTCTACTTTTCTTATACTGGTCATTGCCTTCACATCTCTTTTCTAGAGCATCCCACAAACTCTTTGCGGTATAGTTGCTTGAAAATTGATGTAGTAAATCAGTAGGCAAAGCCATTGTTAAAGTGCCATAAGCCTCTCAGCTTGATATGCTTTCTTTTGTTCACCAGAAAGCTTCCTTTGAAGAATTGGTTCCCCGTCCTCACCCTTAGGATATGTATATTGTTCAGAATACGATAACCACATATCAATATCATTTGCAGAAACAAATGCCTCAAATCATGTCACCCAACTATGATAATCTTCCAATTTGATTAATTTGGGAACTTTCTGACTTATTCCAATTTCATTATCATAGTTAATCATTGTTTGCATCGTTGCCTGAACCGAATTTTGAATAGCCGCGAACACTTGAAAATCGGACATTTTTGAAAAACTAGTTACTGTTCACTCCGAACCTTGTCCGAACTTCCTCCGAACTGTCATCGAATCTAGTCCGAACATGGCTACGCCGAACTTCCTCCGAACCTCGAGTTCGGAGCGGTTACTCTGAAGTTGTCCGAACCTCAGACGAGACAGATTTCACTCGACGTCATTTTCTCGATTTTCAATGTTTTTGACTGGAATTTTCGATAGGAATTCAAGTAAACTCGATAGAAACAATTCATGAATGAATTTTTGATAAAAAGCACACTCGAAACAATCAAACAAACTAAAAAATGATTGAAATTTTCGCAAAAATGTGAATTTGAACTCAAAACTCCGATAAACACTGATTTTAGACTAGTAGAGCAAACCAAATGCTCTGATGCCACTTGAAAGTGCGTGAGCGTGTGGATCTTCTACTTACTCGTGATGAGATCAATGTAAACCGAATAGAACAAAAAGAGTAAATACAAATGAGCTTTGTATTAACCATAGAGAACCACAGAGTACACAGAGAATATATGACGCGGAAGCTGTGCAATTCTATACAAGATGAACTATTTATACAAGCTGAAATACGACCGGCCGAACCTGAGGTTCGGCCACAAGTTCGACCTGTCCGAACTCCAGGTTCGCTGGGAGTTCAGACCTCAGCAATCTTGTGCGAATCGTCTTGTATTCGATACTTCACATGACGATCAGAACTATGTATCAACACTTACTAATGTAGATGTAAGTACTTACTTCACAATTTCAACTCATGCGCAATACTTATTACAAACGAAACCAATATATTTTCCTACACATATTGTTGATTAATGATATTCAGAGATAAGAGAATTGGTTGGGCCTTTTTTTTTGTTTTTACACTGATCAAGTTACAGCGCATGAATAGTGAAACAAAATGCTAAACATGGAAATAAACAGTTGGGATCAAGGCTGTAAAAAGCTGTCAATTGCTGTCAACGACCTTAAATAAAGCAATGACAAGATGATGACACCAGATCCCGATCATCCCTTCAATTCCAATATTTTTCTTTTCTAACACTCCCCCTCATGTTGAATAGTGGGGTTTCCGATATTCAACTTGGCAAGACAGTTACTAAATATTCTTCCATTCACAGCTTTGGTTAATATGTCTGCAAGTTGGTTTTCAGATCGGACAAAGGGAAACTCAACAATTTTGGCTTCTAATTTTTCCTTGATGAAGTGCCGATCAACCTCCACGTGTTTGGTTCGATCATGTTGGACTGGGTTCTCAGAGATTTGAATTGATGCTTCATTGTCACACATAATCTTGCATGGTTGTTTGGGAGGGAAGCCAATTTCAGTTAAAAGCGTTCGTATCCAAAGAACTTCTGCAAGGCCGCGTGCAATTCCCCTGAATTCTGCCTCGGCACTTGACAGAGCTACTACCTTCTGCTTCTTACTTTTCTAAGTAACAAGATTTCCCCCCACTAGTGTAAAATACCATGACGTTGACCTCCGGTTCCTTTATCTCCTGCCTAGTCTGCATCAGTATATGCCTTGATTTCTAGGTGTTGATTTGATCTGAAGAGAACCCCATGATCTGCAGTTCCTTTGAGGTACCTGATAATTCTCCATACTGCATCCATATGTGTTACCTGTGGCTGATTCATGAATCAACTGACAACCCCTACTGCATAGGCTATATCTGGCCTGGTGTGTAAAAGATATATTAGTTTCCCTACTAACTTCTGGTACCTCTCTTTGTTGGTTGCTTCTACTCCCTCCATTATGTGAAGTTTGTGATTCATCATCATCGGAGTTTCTACTGGTTTGCAGTCTAGCATTCCTGTTTCTGCTAGGAGATCTAACACGTATTTCTTTTGACATATGAAGATCCCTTGTTTTGACCTTAGCACTTCGATGCCAAGAAAGTACTTAAGTCTCCCTAAGTCCTTCATTTCAAAATCTGAGAACAAATTTTCCCTTAACTTCGTAATTTCTTCAACATCATCTCCAGTGATAATCATATCATCGACATATATGATTAGACAGGTTATAAGTTTGCCTCTTCTTTTGAGAAAGAGGGTGTGATCTGAGTTGCTTTGTTTGAACCCATATTTCTTCATTGCTATAGTGAATCTTCCAAACCATGCCCGGAGAGATTGTTTCAGACCATAGAGAGATTTTTTCAGCTTGCAAACTTCTTTTGTGAACCCAGGTGGGGCTTCCATGTATACTTCTTCCTTTAACTCAGCATGTAGAAAGGCATTTGTTACATCGAATTGATGAAGCGACCAATCTTTATTAGCTGCTATTGAAAACAAAACTCTAATTGTGTCAATTTTGACAACTGGAGAGAAAGTCTCTGAATAATCAATCCCATACGTCTGGGTGTACCCTTTTGCTACTAGACGTGCTTTATACCTTTCGATGGGTCCGTCGGGGTTGTGTTTAATTGAGAAAACCCAACGACACCCTACCGGCTTCTTTCCTTGTGGAAGAGTGCACCTTCCCCACGTATTATTCTTTATTAATGCACCCATCTCCCGTTCCATCGTATTTCTCCAAATTCGTGATTTCATGGCTTGTTCGGCAGTGCTGGGGATTTCTTCATTATATATGGCTGACTCGGAGGCTTTGGCATCTCTAGTTAAGTTCCTTTTGGCTAGGTTAGCCATAGGGAACTTGGAATTTTTCGATTGTCGTTCGGGAGTATACCGTTTTGGAGGAACACCCCGGTTGACTTTTGGTGGTAGAGTGTATCTTTCAGCATTGTCTTCTTGTATCTGCTCATCTTGTGATTTTGTTGGATCTGTTTATTTATCACTCACAAGTTCATGAGTATTGTCGGAAGTTTGATTAGACTCATGGGTTTCAGAAGTACTTACCTCAGATATCGGATCAGGAGGAATTGGTTCAGTAGCACTGATTGACGTGGATTGTTGTGGACTTAGTGACTCGTTTGGGACATTGTGTTCTATCCCTTCTCCTGATGGTATGTTCCTGATCCAACATAGTGTGTCATTTATTTCTTTCTCCCCCTCACCACTGTGTTGGGATTTGTAGAAGAATTCGGTTTCAAGGAAGTCACAATTCATGGTAGTATATATGTGACGTTTCCGAGGGCTGTAGCAATGGTACCCTTTTTGATTGATTCCATATCCTACAAATACACATTTTTCTACACATGGATTAAGTTTGGTTCTATCGGTTTTAGGTATGTGGACAAAAACAGAACATCCAAAGATCCGTGGTTGAAGAGTAAGGGCTGATGGTATCTTAGTGTATTCAGAGAGAGTTTGTAGGGGGGGGGGGTTTAGATTAAAGGCTTTGGTTGGTAACCTATTTATAAGATAGGTAGCGGTTGCAAGTGCTTCAGGCCAAAACTGCTTAGGGGCTTGAGACTCAATTAAGAGAGCACGAGTTATTTCAAGAAGGATACGATTCTTTCGTTATACTGTACCATTTTGTTTAGGAGTGTGTGGGCATGAGGCTTGGTGAATTATGCCTTTCATTTGACAAAATTGTTTCATTTGGGTGTTTACAAACTCCCCCCCATTGTCGGATTGTGGGATTTGAATTTTAGTATGAAACTGTGTTAGGATCATTATGTAAAACGCAACGAATTTATGAAAAACCTCAGATTTGTGTTTCAAAAAATATATCCATGTCATGCGGGTGCAATCATCAACAAACAATAGGAAAAACCGAAAGTTTTGCCTCCCGCTGACCTCTACGGGTCCCCAAATATCCGAATGGACTAGTGGAAAAGGTGCATCCACTCTAGTGTTATTTGGTTTAAAGGACTGTCTATGGCTTTTGGCCAAAACACATGTTTCACAATCCAACTCTTTATTCGAAGGGAAAAGCTTCGGAAATAATAAATTTAAATAACCGATAGATGGGTGTCCTAGTCGTCTATGCCACAACCAAGCCTCTCTATTTATGGAACCATGGGCAAGCATTGTAGTACCTTCTTGAGTCACTTCATCCACATAATACAATCCCTGACGTTCAGTGCCACGTCCAATGATCACTCCCATCCTAATATCCTGTAAAATACAAAATGTGGGATGCATTAAGACACTACAATTCAATTCTTTTGTTACATGACTGATAGATAGCAACTTATGTGATAACGAGGGAGCATAAAGACAATTTGAGAGTTTTAGTGTTGGTGTTATCTCAACACTTCCCCCTCCTTTCACCACCATAACCCCTCCATTTTCCGTTTGAATATGTTTTCTACACGGTGTAGATTCCAAAGTAATATCTAAAGGATCGAATGTCATGTTATCGGTTGCCCCACAATCAAGTATCCAAGACTTTTCTTGTTTTTTATTTGAATATTTACCATATTTGCAAATCCATCCTCAAAGTAACAAGGTTGATCTTTAGGGGCTGGTTTTAAATTTTCGGAATTAGGGGGGGTGTATATGACAATTTGTAAGGAAGTTTGAGTTAAATAAATTAGGAGGGTTTGAGGGATTACCCTCAAACCCGTTACCTTCCCCCGCTGATGTCTCCTCCCCCAAATAAACTGATGTTGGACGTTCTCCTACAACACCGTCGTACGCCGCTGCTAATCCGCCACGAAAAAATTCAAGTGTTTTACTCGTCTCTTCTCTGTTCGCCGCCGCTAACCCACCAAAAACACCAATGTTCCGTTTTTGGTACTCGCCACCGCTGTGTAGTTTCTAGGTTGGTTACATGCATTTCTTTCTTGTGAGAAATCATTTTACGTCTTATCTCTGTGTCTTCTTTGAAAACAGAAAAGAAAAAAAGAGAAAAAAAAACTTAGTGATGATCAGAACAAATTGGGTGGATCTATTTGGGTGAATTGGGTGGGTGGGGAGGCCACGTAAAGAAGCCCTCTCCACTTTGTGTAAACTTTGGCCAATTAAAGATGGAGGGTAGATATGGATGTCGAGATGAGCAGCAAATGATCATAGGATCACTTGACCTGCTCTGATACCATGTTGATTAATGATATTCAGAGACAAGAGAATTGGTTGGGCCTTTTTTTTGTTTTTACACTAATCAAGTTACTGAGCATAAATATTGAAACAAAATGCTAAACATGGAAATAAATAGCTGGGATCAAGGCTGTAAAAAGCTGTCAATTGCTGTCAACGACCTTAAATAAAGCAATGACAAGATGATGACACCAGATCCCGATCATCCCTTCAATTCCAATATTTTCCTTTTCTAACACATATAGCCTAATCAAATTACCTAATCGTTACACCAAATTTTTCATAAGGAATGTTATAGAGGCCAAAGTTGAAACATGATCCAAAAAAATCGACTCTAAAGTCTTCTTATACAAGTGTTACACTATTGATGCCTTGATGGTTCTGTGTGTGATCCGCCTATGTCTTTTGAAAAGGTTAGGCCGGCTAGCGGTGGCCTTTTGCAGAGCTATCTATTCCAAAGCATTATTTTCAATTTTGCTCGATATGATGCGCTCGAGAGCTGGAAAATAACATTCTTCTGACAGGTACCTACACCATCCCTTCACATTTTAATGGTCAATGTACTTAGACATTTGGTATCATATGACTTCTTAAATTAAATTTTTATATCATAATCTAAGCATCACAAATCTATCATAATCTAAGCATCACAAATCTGCAAAAAAAAAAAACATGCATTCTTTTTCTTTTTACCTCAATACTTTCTTTATGGCAACGTCCCACACTACTTCAAAATTACACATAAAGTTCTTATTTTCTTTACAAATGGAGAATGGCACTATAGAATCACATATTCAAAAACTTCATTTTTTGACACTTTGATACAATTGCAATGGAAATATGGAATTAATAGACAATCTAACTCGATCACAAAAATGTTTGATACAATTGCAGAAATCTACTACTAGAAGTGCAGCCATGGTATTACCATTGGCTTTTGATGACCTGAGAATATCTTCTGCTGACCTGTTTTCTTTTTAATGTATCATTGGTGAACTCTTAAGTTCTTTTGAATATTGAGTGTAGACTGTGTAGTAAATATATAGTAAGTAACATAATAGATGCCTATTATTCTTGGATTCATTTTTTCCCCTGATTAATGCATTTTTTAGATTAGTGTGCTGAAAAGTAGACCAAGAAGTTATAGATTGAGAATGAATCAACTGTGAAGCAGAAATACATACTCTTCATGATGGGGGTTTGAAGTTATAGATTGAGAACGAATCAATTGTGAAGCAAAAATACATACTCTGCATGATGGGGATTTATTGATGCAGCCTGCAGGTACACATTTTGATTTAATTTATTAAAAACTATTTCTATGTTTCACGTAACTCAAATATCTACATAGTTATCAATTTCAGAATAATTTGAAATCAGAATAAATCTTTGGGTATATTTAGTTTTGTAAGAGCTAAAAGACGATGTAAATTTATAATAAATAATTGGGTTAACTTGTACATTTTTTTTGTGATTTTCCCACATCTTTAATGAGCTGATTAAAATCAAACATTTTATCTTTAAGATATCAAAACATGTTTAACATAATAAGTTCTTTGTTTATTTTGGTTCAGTTATTACATCTAAAGATCAAGATATGTCAGCAGATGTTATCAAGAAAGCATTTTTAGCTACCAAAGACGAGTTGTAAGAAAACAATGGCGTATTTGCCTGCAAATAGCATCTGTATGGACATGTTGTTTGGTGGGTGTGATTTGCGATGGTTTGATTTACGTCGCTAATATTGGCGATTCAAGAGTGGTGTTTGGGTGGGCCAAAAGGGGTGTTAGAGGTTTTTCTTCTA
>JBCNJP010000017.1:85850622-85900158 GCA_039602395.1 Deinandra increscens subsp. villosa | reverse complement strand
TGCCTTAGCATTTAGACTTGCAGCATTCTCACCATGATATAACTCTGGATTTTGTAATTTAAAAGTTGATTTCTTAAAATTCAGCATTTCCATTTCCCGAGCCTGAAGTTTACCAGTGAGTTCAAGAAATGATAATGTGGAAAATTCTTTGTCATGAGTAAGCAACAAGACATAATTTCCCAATTTTCTGGTAATGCCTCCATAATCTTTTCTTTCAATCCTTCATCAGATTTCTCAATTGCAACAACTTTTAATTCACTAATCAGATGTGGAAATCTTGACACTAGAGCCGTAATGTTTTCATTTTCATAATGTTGAAACTTGTCAAACTCCTTATTCAACACCTTTTCCAACTTTTCTTGTATTGATCGTTGCCTTCACACATTGCTGACAACGCATCCCATAATTGTTTTGATTTCTTACATGTGCTCAATTAATGTAGTAATTTCGGTGGGTAATGCTATTGTAAGATAACCAAATCCTTTTTGTTCAAGTTCATAAAGTTTCCTTTTCAGCATTATCAAATGTATGAACTTCTTTGAAATCTCCTTGATCAGTTGGAAGTGTGTAAAGCTTCTTAATTAGAATCCACAAATCTATATAATTTGTGCTGATGTAAGCAGAAAATCGTTGTTTCCAATTTTGTATCCACTTCAACAAAACTACAAAGAGTCACTTGATACAGCTGGGATTTTGGATTTCGAAACAGAGGGTACTGGCCGTTAGGCAAGTAAAATTGTAGATCTCTTCGAGACGGTCGTTTTGGCTGGTATTGGGTTCCGTAACTCTTAACGGTTCTCAAGTTACGTCAGTTTTCGTAAAGCAACTCAAAAACCTAATATGAACCGAACTTGAACCGAACAGAAAATATCAGCCGAACTGTAGCCGAACTGGAATTTGGTCCGAACTGAAATTCTATTTGAACTTGACCCGATCATAAATGTATCCGAACCAGTGCCGAACCTAATCCGAACAGAACCTCTAAACCGAACCTAAGACGAACTTAGCCGAACTTGGACTTCGGACGAGACGAACACGAGCCGAACCTTGAGTTCGGATGACGGTTATTCCGAACAGGATGCTCTTCAGCCGAACTGAACCATTTTCACACAAAAATTCCGATTTTGGACAGATTTGAACGAGATTTGCAGCAGTAAACCAGAAAAAGTGATGAGGAATGATTTAGGAACACATTTTCCGCAAAATACTCAACTGAATTACTCAAAAACTCGTAAAAACACTTCAATTTTTTGAAAACCCACACTTTTTGTTTCAAAAACTCCAAAAATATCAACCACATATCAGTAGAATTAACTAGAAAGCTCTGATACCACTTAATTAAAATGATTGTTTTATTGATCTAGATGAACAATTACAATCACTGGAACACAGAGAATCAACACCGAGAATACACCACAGAAACACACACTTTAGACTCAGACCTCTCTCACTCTGTTATGAATTACAAAGCACAAACTCCTATTTATAGCCGACTGGTTGAACCTTGGGCGAATTGCTAGTTCACCCTGATCTGAACTGGCAGTCCGGAGTCAGTTCAGATGGCAGCTTGAACTTGTCTTGATCTTCACATCGTCTTGTCTTGATACTTCACACGGCGCACACATTATGTATCAACAAACGTCTAAGAGACGTAATGTATGTTGTTCTGATACTTCATAATATGATGATGGAAGCGAAAGGAAATAATATATGTACCTACATCCCCTCTAATGTTCAAATACAAGTAGTCAACCGAACAAGAAGTAATCAGCCAATAAATTAATAATTTATAAGTGCATCACAACCTTAAGATGAATTTGAAGGATCATATTTTATTTAATATAAGTGTTAGTTCCGTTTGATTAATCATGTAATGTTTGTTCTTTTTTTAATAAAAGAGTGGGTTTGTGGTATATGTTATATTATAAATGCTATTTTTACTTTGACCCTTAATTATCAATTTTAGCCCTGAGCGGCAGAGTGTTTCATAACCGTGGTTGAGTAAAGTTTGATTGAAAAGAGAGAAAGCTGATGTAACTGTTGATGTGGAACTGAGTGGAGAAAGCATAGAGTGGTCCATAACCCTTTGCCTCATGTAAAAGCCCTCACACTGAAGCGCCAAAAGAAGCAAGGGTGACCGTGCATATTCATTTGGGGCCTTAGCCGCTAGGGTTGCTAGGCGTAAGAATTCGGTATTCAACTACAAGCCTTTGAGAGGAAGAAATGTAATAAGGACACTTACAATAGAATCCGTTTACGTACTATACTACGAACGGTGGAGCGATGTATGTTACTGCTCAACACTCACTACCACCTCCTCCAATCCTGCTCGACACAATCTTTCTTCTTTTCATCCTCATCATTGTGACCAACCTCATTTAAAGCACGTATCATGCCGTCATTTTACGGGATGAGAGAGAATTCACCGCGGTACTCGGTTGCTAGCTAAGCCTCCTCCATGTCCCCACATTCATTCACCCCTCTCTCCTTATTTATAATTTTGGTCACTTAATATTTGAAATTAGGTTCTAGATTTACCTCGTCTCAGGGGTGGGAAGGTCCCCACTCAGAAAAGCTTAACTAGTGTAAACCTTTTTAGAAATTAGACTAAAAAATCTATGCCCCCATAGATTTTCGTAATAGGCTCGTAACCAAAAACATGAAAAATGAATATGAGTGTGGTTTATGAGGAAAAAAAAGTTGATTTACAGTGATGATAGTTCTATGAAATGAAAGAGAGTAAATGAGGAGACATGAGGAAGAAGATGAGTTGAAGGCCAAGTGGTATGTTTGGTGTGAGTCTGGACGTGGGTGTGAGTTTGCAAAGCAGCGACGTGGAACACCACCCTTGCAGACTTGGGGTGGTGGCGTGGGGTGGGGCGTGGTTTAAACCACAACGTGGAGGAGATGGCATGGGTCTTCAAACTTGTACCATGTGAATTTTTTTATGTATCTAACTCACATCCCAACTCACATGGGTATACCCTATTCTTTTAAGTTCCTATTTGAGTCCACTTACGTGACACAACACACACCCCCAACTCAGTTCAACAGATGCACTAAAATAATGATAAAAATGTAAAAAGGAAACGGTGGTTCTATACGGACACCCCAAAAATACAAGTTAACACCCCAAACCGGGGCTGATCGCTCAAACCGGACCAGTTCGAATGCGGACAAAAATCAAACCGGGGTTGTTCGGCCAAACCGGCCCGGTTTGAAATATATATATATATATATATATTTTTTACCAAACCTGATATTTTATGAGGAGTGGTGATATTTATGTGGCAATTACACGAAAAAAAGTTACAACCTTTCACCCTTTGTGTTGATATTATAATTATAATTAGTTTATAAAAAAGGTTGGGTTTGGTTGAGTTGTTTAATTAACCTGATATTTCACCGAGTTCCGTTTAAGTTATAGAATTATTTGACAAAGAAATTGTTATACTATAAAAATGAGTAAATAAATGTTGTAAAAAAAAGTAAAAACGGTTAATATTTTAAAAAATGACCTTTTTTTAATTTAAACTTTGTATTTTGTATGAGGGCTATCAAAAAAATACCAATTCAGAAAAGAAAGGAAAAAAAAGGGAAAAACAAACCGGGCCGGTTTGCCCGAAAAGCCCCGGTTTAAACCTCGTATTCTGGGTTCTGACGTGAAATGACTTTTTTATTTTTTTCGAACCAGGCCTGTTCGCCCAATCAGCCACAGTTTGAGGTGTGAAATTTGGAGAGGGATGTCTGTACAGCAGGTCCCAAAGGAAAATCATGGTTTTTGAAGAAAGAGAAATCGAAAGAGATGAATTAAATTTTACATCATACATGTTTATATACATGTTTAGGAATAATAACAATTCTAAATTCAGAGCCACACATTTATTAATGTACAAACCAATTTAACATGTTATAATCCATTTACCGGAAAATACTTTCTAGGCTGGAGACAGAGATTTTCCTATAATAACCGGATCTATTATGTAATTGGAGATGTGTTATGTGTATACGAAGAGAATGTCGTTAATTGCAAACATGCCTTTCAATAAGAAAATGTAATAATCCAAATTTTAACCTTTTTTTTATCTATATATTCCAATTTGATGCATTCAAAAGTTTACTAAGAAATAAAAGACGAATGAGAAACAAACAGTATAACTAATCCTTTTTGTATAACAAAACCAAAACGTTTAAAACTACATTCATTAGAAACGAAGACGTTTAAAAAATAAATTATAATCCATTAAAATCTAAGTTCTAATTTTTTTCTGTAGAATAAAACATAAAATCAAAGTAAAACTTTTATGCTATATAACAAAGTGTAAACAGTAATATATTGCTTTATAGTTTATCTTTTTAATAAATTATAAAAGAAAGTGATAATTAATATTCATCGTTGGTAAAAGAAAAATGCAATCCCTTAAAAACACTCCGAGCTCGCATATATATCTAAATATGTTAAATTTTTTATAATGATGTGTGTTCCAATTGGCTAGTGGAAGGTATCAAAACATTATAAATAGAAAGTCTTGGGTTCAAGTCACACTTATAAAAAAATAGGGTTATAGATTGGCCAGTGGGTTTTCTTACCTATCGTGAGTTTTCTCCTGATAAGGATTGAAGATGATCAGGTGGATGGTGTAATATCCTCGTTAGTAATCCAAATTCATGTTCAATTTTTTTTTTATAAATATTTTGTGCTTATAATTAAGTAAAATGAACTTTTTAATTTGAGCTAAAGAGATGAATCTAATAATTTATGACCTCATTTTAAAAAAGGCTATAAAATATATTATCTATTTTTAACCAGTCTATTATCTATCTTAATATTTAACGTTAGTTGTTAGAAACAAGTTGGTGACCCACCATCGCTTTGCGACGGGTCATCCATTTACCAGTCAATTTATGTCAAAAAAGTTTTAGTAAGTATAATAATAATAAAATAAAATAGAAAAATTAAGGAACATAAAATGTTTCACGGTGGGACACCCATTTACCCGTCAGTTTAAGTAATAGACATTTTAATGTGGTCAAAGTATTAAACAACAAAAAAAAATAGTGGTCAAAGTCAAAATCTCTATAAGTATACTAAAAACAAAAGTAGAAAAGTTAAGGGGTATACAACGTAAAAGTCTAAAAGTTTCATGATTAAAGTATAAAACTATAAGAAGTATACTAAAAACGAAAGTGAAAAAGCTAAGGGACATAAAACGTAAAAGTTCTAAAAGTTTCATGGTCAAAGTATAAAACTATAAAAAAGTCGTGGCCAAAGTCGAAAATTCAAAAAGTATACTAAACCCGAAAGTACAAAAGTTAAGGGGTTTAAAACGTAGGTCAAAGTATAAAAGTATAAAAGTATAACAAATATATTAAAAACATAAGTATTAAAATTAAGGGGTATAAAAGGTAAAATTCTAAGAGTCACGTGGTCAAAGTATTAAATTAAAAAGTAATCGTGACGAAAGTATAAAAAAGAAAAAAAAGACGTGAACCAAAACTGTAAAATTAAGAAAATGTGTGGCTGAAATTAAAGAAACTAAAAGTTCACTATTTATCACCAATTCCTATTGTTATATATATAAAATAAGATTCTATTTATACCCGTTTTACCAAATTTAAAAATGACTTGTTTGTACGATTTTGTTCACGACCTTATAACCAACTCATTTCTTGCCCCCGCTGATGTGAAATCTTGGACCCATAACTGGACAACATAGTTACCTATGTTTTTTATAATGGCCAAATTATCACACCTGTATTTTATAAGATTTAGACCCACAAGTCCACAACTGTCTTTTACAATATTTAAACCCACAACCTAACATTTTGAGTTTGAAGGAGAAGTTTTCACTTGACACTAAACTATCACGAGGACACTACGAATGTTGCTATCAACAAGGCAATTAGATTCCAAAAAGAGGAGGAGAACCGATACTGCTAAGAATTGCAGTGATTAGGATGTCATATCAATGTCATATTTCTCTTTGGTTAATCATATCACTGCTTTCTACGTCGTCCCCCCGCATCCTTTTCCCTTTTGTATCAAATAATATTCATTTAGATATTTCTTCAACTAATTTACTTCATCTTTATCTTCATAACCTTATTCTGATCACTTGTGACTTGAAGATTGACACATTGGAGTCACATAACACGCCAATTAGTATATGTATATGCTAGAAACCAAACCTAGTTCACGATTTGAAATTGTTTGTAAAATAGGTGCGCGCTGAGGTTATCTTACAACGGTGACGTTTACATGTTATTATGTATGGAAAGAGAAACATCTGACTTCACACAGAGATGTTCAAATGAGAAGTTTAGTTTGGATAAGAAAGATATGAAGGAATATCAACCATTGGATCTTAATCTAATAAAAAATGAAGGATGAATAATTTGGTCCTAGCCATCTTTATTGACTTTTAAAGCATTCCCAGCAGCATCCCCATCCTCACCCCTATAATTTATACCTTTATCATTACTTTTTCTTTCTTCCACTGACAATCAAAATTAAATAATTTTTTATACCATTATCATTACATTTTCCTTCTCTTTCAGTCACAATAAGTTCCCCTATTTTTTTAAAAAATTCATAACTTTCACATGCGACATTATTTAAAAAAAACTACACCATAAAAGTGAGCGTATTTTAATTCTAGAACGCGTATAGTGTTGCTATATATAAAATTAAAAATAATTACTCTTTCGATTTTTGACACAAAATGTTCAAATCATTGTGTTAAAATGTTTAAATCATCGTGTCAAAATTATATATAAGGTTGCTATATATAAAAAAGAGTTAACTTCGCTTTTAGTCCTCAAGGTTTGCACATTTTAACACTTCTAGTCCAATTTTAAAAATTATAACATTCTAGGGGCCTATACTTTCAATTTCTTAACAATTTTAGTCACTTTTTAAAATCTCATCCAAATTAATGGTTGAAATCCGTCAAATGAGGGCTATTTTTGTAATTGAACCCTTTTCCCTTGTATCACATAAGTAAAAGGGAAAATGGTTCAATTAAAAAATAGCCCACATTTGATGGATTTCAGTCGTTAATTTGGATGAGATTTCAAAAGTGACTAAAATTGTTAAGAAATTGAAAGTACAGGCCCTGAAATGTTATAATTTTTGAAATTGGACTAGAACTGTTAAAATATTCAAACCTTGGGGACCAAAAGCGAAGTTAACCCTATAAAAAAAAATATTACTCTTTCGATTTTTGACATCATATAACACAATGATCTGAACATTTTAACACAATATGACACAATGATCTGAACATTTTTAAAAAATAATATGAATATTTTCACACAATGACACAATTATTTGAACATTTTGACACAATGATCTGAACATTTTGACACAACAGAAAGAGTAAATTTATTTATTAATTTATATATAACAACACTGTATTTGTTTTAAAGATAAAAAACGCTCGTTTTTATGGGATAATTTAAAAGAAAAATTAATGTCGTATCTAAGAGTTATGAAAGTCCATTCCATCTTTTGTTTTTCTTTTCTAATTCTACACATGAAAACTTTGACCCATAGATATTAATTGAATTGAAAATCTAATGGCTATGATTCATTCTTATCTTTCTTATCCAAATCAAATTTCTCACAATAACCTCTCTCTAACTTCACAAAGGCTTCGTTTTAAATATTAAAACGACAACAAGTTAAAGAATTCTTTGTAGAAATGAGGGTTAAATTAAAAACATTTAAACCAATTTTAAAAAATCATATTACCAAAATATATAACGTGGAAATTTGTTTACCCCGCTCGGTTTTTGATAAATTATGTTAAACATAGTAAATTTTGAATAAAATTAAGATTGAAATACAATTAAATATAAATATAATCAACTTGTGACCATATTCCGAATGTGAAAAAACACCAAATGTTAAAACAGTTATGAGAAAAAAGTTATGTGTGCTGTGGTGTGTGAGATGCAATTCACAGAAATTCGTGCGGGACCAACAACGAATCAAACGTGGGTGGTGAAGAGGGGAGCACCCTTTCATTACACCAACCTCAATCTTATTAAAGATATGCTCCATTTATCTATCACTCTCAATACCCTTTTCTTTTTTTAACGGTAAAATTAAATCGCTAACAGGTCACTAGCATCACCCGATTATCTCTATTTTTTAGTACAGGACTCGAAGACCATCATGAGGAAACCATCATAGGAGAGAAAACCCCATAGCCTAACTTACAACCACTCAAATTTTTTTTGTTACAAGTAAGACTTGAACCCAAGACTTTCTATTTTAATGTCTTTGTGAGTGTCTTACCTAACCCCTTGAGCTAGGGATCAGTGGCAAAGTTTATCAATACCCTTTTTAACACCGTAAACAACCCTTTAACTTTTGAAACATTAATCTTTTTTAACGTTTACATTTTCATACTTTTTGAACAGTCATTTGGCGCTTACCTTTTCAAATCAAAGTTAAACCATAAGATTTAACCATGCGATTTGGTGATATGGTAGCAACACCACTCAATTAATAGAGAAAATTACAGATATATACAATCTCTATCAACTATACAGTTTTTTGATTCATCTTACCGGTGGATTGTTCGTTATCTACGAAGGAGGGGAGAGCGACTGTAGTGAATAGTTATCGTTCAATCCAATGATGAGTCTACCCAATCATTCACTAGCACTCACTCTTTCGTATTCAATTCCTCAAGAAAGCAGGGTGTGTGACCACAACACAATGCGAGACCGAAAGTGAGATTGATATACATATATCATGGTACCCATATATGATTGGTGGATGCAAGAAAATAAAGGTGAATTTAAGGGAATAAAGGAGTTGTGGCATCTTCTTGTGGTGTAAGTTGGCGAGAGATCGCCGGCCAACGCAACACCAAAAGGACCACTTATGTCACTTGGTTCTCATGATTCATAATTATCACTGAACTTTGCTTATATTCTCTAAACCATGAAGGATGAGGATCTTTGGTCCCCTTGGTCTCCTTTTCATGTGATATGTAGCCTTTTGTTTGATGCATATCTTGTACTATTTATAGCCATGTCTAAACTATATTCAACAAGGTGCTCTAATGAGGTGATCATGGTTTTTTAAGAGTGGGCGTTATGAGTATTGGCCTATAATTTGAACAAGATAGACATTAGTGAACGTTGCTACGCGAATTATTCAATATGTTTTTAAGGCGGATCAAACCACAGTAATTTAGGCGGTCAAAATGCACTGATAAATGCTATTTAGAACGTTTGTAGAACCAAAGTAAGGCTCAGAATTGTATTGCCCCATCACATTATTTTGTTGCAGCACTTGATCATCAAAGCCTTTTATATTCCTTTCTAACCATTTGACAACAACACTAAACAAGTTTAAGTAATTAACCTTTATATAAAGTGCAACTTATACCAAACACAACTTTTGTTATGAAATCTGAAATGCAAGAAGTGTTGCATGAAATACTTCAACAAACTCCAACAGAATCAAATCAAACTCCCAAAAGAACTAAAGCATACAAAGGAGGCTCGGGTCCGTAGGAGAGGAAACAAAGAAGGATGATGGTTAACACAGACTTGCGTCAAACAAGTCTAACGGACAACAAAAATCATCATGGCCCATTTAAAAATCTTTAGAAACCCAAAACCAACTATCATTGCTAAAAACATTAATCGCATTAGAAAAAATCATTTGCTCGTGGCGTCATCTAGTGAGAATAGAGAGCAACATATATAAATGAGATGTATAGAGCAAGTGCACAAAAGAACAACACACTAGTTATCAGGCATCCAGCAGCTCAAATGAGCAGCACATACCAATCATAATATCACATCCCTAAGGAGGTGCCCCTTGCCAGGGGCGGGGAGAAACGGGTGCAAGACCGACCATTTGTATTAGAACTCCCTGAAGCAAACAGATGTAACCCAAACACACACACACACACATACAGATAAGCAGTCTCTGAAGACCAGGGACGGAACTAGAAATTATTTTAAGGGGTAGCATAAAATTTTAAGAGGGTTCGTGGGCAGCGCCCCTAAAAGAGTGGAGTTCAACCGGCGGCAACCCCTGACGGTAGAGCCCATGATTGGGGTTGAGCCTATGAATAAAGACGAGAAAGTTTAAAAAAAAAAATAATATTATAGATGTGTAAAGATAAAGATGATAAATTGATAATATATAAAAATAACAAGTATAGAAATTATAAAAGTGATAACCAACTAAAACTATAATTTTAGAAACATACAAATATATAATAGAAAAATATAAATCAATATAAAAATTATATGTGTTCTTATACATAAAGCTAATAAAAAATCATATAATTTATTTTCTAAAAATAAGCCAACCCTAAGCCCCCAAAATTAATAAAAAAAAAAGGGGAACATATTATTTAAGTTTTAAACTAATTGACAAGACACAATTAAGATGTTAACCTAGTGGTTTTCACCCCTAAGTAGTTACCTAAACCTAAAGTCACAAGTTCAAGTCTTTGTTTCATCAATTTATTAACATTTTTTAAATCAGACAAGTTTCGCAAATTCTAAAAAAGTATGAAGAAGAGAGGAATCGAACACTAGACCTCTCAAACCAAAGTCGGACGAATAACCATTGCACCATACAGGAACTTTCTTTGTAATACTAACAGGAATTTATACAAGGAGTAGCACAAATACATAACATGGTAGAAATAAAAAATTTCTACTTGATGTACGAGATTAAGGGAGTGCACGGGCTACCACTGGACCCTAGGAAGGTCCGCCCCTGCTGAAGACTGCACACCATTCCAAGCGAGTATGTCACCACCTTAGTGATCACATTGTCACACCCCCACTATTTGCCCCTTGCCAAGGACAAAAAGTATAGGTGTGGGGCCGGCTGTTCGTATCAGGTCCCGCAGAAGCATCATATTAATAGACAGAGTACGCAACAATCACACACACAATACAACCCAATGACTACTACAAAAATAGGCTTTCTTAACGCTTTTTGCGCATCAAGAAAAGGCCCAGATGACATGCAAATGCGCGTCAAGGAAGGCAGGTCAAGAAGCTTCTTGACACGTAAAATGCGCGTCATCCTTTTCTTGACGCGCATTTTATAACGCGCAATGCGTGTCATAAAATGCGTGTCAAGGAAGCCTCCGTCATAAATCTTTTATGACACACATTTTTACGCGTCATGGATTTATAAAAAATAAAAAAAAATATATTTTTAGTAGAATCACTAATTTCTGTATTAAATGACAATTAACCTAATAAAACAAAATAAAATTACACTACTTATAGCAAAATAATACAATTCATATATATATATATATAGCAAAACAGTTCATTACAAAGTTACATAAGTTTACAAATGGCAAAATAGTATGCTAACGATAAACATGTTATAGTAAATCTAACACAATAAACCTACAACTAATAAATCTAATTTATGTATGCACTGGAGAAGCTGGGATTTGATAAGAAGGCCTCTAAAACTTTAAGTACAATAGGACGAGTTGATTTGACTTTCTCAAATGGTCTTCTCTAGAGGGCCTCAAAAGCTGAAAACAGAGAAAAATAAGTACAACATTTTGCCAGCAACCTCATGAACAGTTAAAAACAAGACATCTGAAATTCAGTAAAACAATACCTTTCACAAGAGCTCCTAAAACTTTTAATTAGAAAGACTTATGGAAGTTAGTGTGGTCATACCTAAACTTATGAAATTCAGTAAAACCACGCAAGGCTGTTGTCACAGGAACTAAACTTCCTTCAATAATCCAAATCCACTACAAAAGCTCAAAGGTTTATGGCTTCTATCCTTTGATTGAGGATGGTGTTTCCTCCTTAGGCTCCTATCCAAGAAAAAGGGAAGGAGAAAAATCTATAATACCAAGTGATAGATGAACTAATTGAAGAGTTGTATGGATTGCCTTCAAAGCATGTCACCACCCCTGAGTACAAGATTGATTGCTCAAGAAGAATATTACTTCCTATGGAAGACAAATGGGGTGAGAACAGTGAAGGTTATACTAAAAAAGATCAAAGTTTGCTTCCTTAGGAGAAAAGAAGGTTAAAACAGGAAGATGAGTTATTCAACTACCTAAGGTTATGCAAAGAAGAAGAGAAAAAAAAAATAATGTAGCTCCTATGCCACGAATGCTGCTAGATCTATTCAGAGCCAAGAGAATCTCTTCACAAACTGGCAATCCAAAAGAAGAAGTTGAGATTGCAATGATTCTTGAGGCTGATGTTGAGGAAGAAACGACAAGAAAAAAAGAACAAATTGCCGCTGACCAAGTATTATACCAAGATGACAATGTGGTAAAGTTATTGATCAATGAAGCCATGAATAGATCTGAGGCATAAAGAATAAAAAACCTTGAAGAAGCCACTATAGAAAGGCGAGAGAAGCTGAGGAAAAGATATAGCAAGAATCTTAGTGAAGAGGCATAGAAGATTAGACTACAGGAAACTCTTGACAATCTGATTCTAATGGAGTCTTGGAGAGATGCTATTATGGCTAGAGATTAGGATCTGATGGAAAACTTGAAAAAGATGAATGTAAATTAGTTATGTGAGAAGATGATACCGATTCTGAAAGAAATTCATGACAAGAAAGTAGTTGAAAAATTAAAGAAAGATGAAATAGACGAAGACGAAGATTAAGATGCTGAGAGCATTTTTGGTTGAAACTATTGGTTTTGAACCAAAGGGAGTCAATAGATGTGGCATGCAAGCTCTTAGGAACTTGTATGGAGTTGAGAAGCAGAGGCAAATAGACATTGAAAATGAACTGGAACAATTAAAATCTCAGCATGCTGCCTCAAGTACACAACCTCCTCCTGAACCTCAATCTACCTTAGATTATATTCTTTCAGCAACAACATCCACTAATCAAATAAGCATCATCCAAAAGCCAAAAGCTAAAACTGTTAGGAGAAACCATCCTAGAACCACTAGGGCCAAACCGGCCTCCACCTCAAAAGAAGCCGTAAAAAACTGATCCTAGGGTTTCTGTTAATAATTTTGAACCTTTTGACCCATCAGCACCCAAAGCAAAACCCAAATCATCCAACATAAGCCCTTCAACTCTTTTCAACACACCCTCACTACCAACCACTCAATCACCTCCTTTCTTTCGCTTAGCACCTTCTAAACCTTTAAACCCATCTAAACCATCAGTTGAACCTGTACCTCGACTAGACTTAACTTATACAACCCCTATAAGAAAGAAAATTGCTTCTAAGCATGTACCTAGAAAGTAGCAGAGGTTAGCTACATCAGATTCTGATTCTAATTCAAAGAAGGCCAAGTCACCAGAGCCTGTTGATGTCAAAAGAAGAATTGTCTTTTTGAGATATGATGCAAAAGTAAAAGTATATGTGTTCAATACAAGTGATGATCAGGAGCTGAGATATACACTTTGAGAATTTACAAAACATCTATCTAGTTTTGGTCAAAAATCAACAAGATGATTTTGTATTCCAAACTTAGAATGTGAGGTAGTGTGCTTGATTATCAAAATGAAGAAATATCAAAGTACGAATGTTGACACGATGATGTAACGAGGGAAAATCCAGAATCCTTCGAGTTTCCTCTAGGAATCCTGGAAAAAAACCTCGGGAGCCGGCCTGAAGAGCCTGCTGCCTAGCAATTTTATTGAATATGAAATAAAGAATTACAAGTGTTTTAGAGGTTTGATCGATCGACGCTAAGTGTTACAATGATGGTAAGCTATCAGAGCTAAAGTGTATCGGTGTTGTGTGTCCCTAAGTCGATCGAATCCTCGATTATATAAGGATTACAAAGATAACAAACTATCCGGGATTCCCGGGATCCTATCGTCCAACTAACACGACCGTTAAGAGCCCTCTTCGTCCACTTGGTCCACGATTTCAATTAGCTGGAGCTTGAATCTCGGAGGTAGTTGATGACTTCAACGGTACCTGGGCCAAATAAACACGTGGCAATTATAAGGGTTAGTCGAATAAAACAAATCAGGATACCTGGATGAGTGGGATTCCCAGACGGTAATAGGATTCCTGAACTATCTGAGCTTCCTGCGAGCATCCTGAAAATATACCCTCAACAATTGCCCCTTGAATTTCAACAGATGTGGATAAGCTCGACAGCTGTTAAAATTCAAAAAGATGCTATTTTCACGGCGTTATTACGGTAATTATAGTTGAGATGGGACGGATTCTACGGCGTCCAAGTGATGTAATAGTTATCGTTGCTTTTTATTTAAATAGGAGATTCCAAATTCAGATTTTCACCATCTTCTTCCACAAACCCTTTCGAGCTTCTCCGATATTCCAGGTCAGTCCTCCTTCTTCTTCTCTTTTTCTTCTGATTTTTCGGCCATGGCCAAGAAAAATACACACTCCTCTTCTTCGCTGAACTCTCCGATGATCGAGGACTTCCACGATCAGGGATATATCATCCCTGGTGAGGAGGAAGCTTGTACGTTTGACAACGACGACATTCACGATTTGAAGAATTCCGGCATCTTTCCGCCGGGAACGATTTTCCGACCTTTCGATCCTCACACCAAATCCGATTTTATCTCCACCACTTGGGTTTGTTTCATGTACTACCCTTCTTGCTTGGGATGACATTCCCTTTCCCGGAGCTCATTACCCAGTTTTTCAAGACCACCCGACTCTCTTATTCCCAAACCATGCCTATGGTTTGGAGAATCTTGTACTCCCTTGACCAATTGAACCAAACCAGGAATCTGGACATTGGGATTCCTGAAATTTGTGAAGCTTACCAACTCCGAACCCATGGTTGCAGCCGGTTTGTTCTGAAGGCTCGCACCTCTACCTCCCAGTTGATTCCCCGAGCTTCCCACAATGACCATGACTGGAAGAAGCGTTTCTTCTTTGTCAAGCGAGACTCGATTCCTAGGGGTACGGAGTTTCCATTGAAGTGGGTTGAGAAGGGTAGGATATTGACTTCTTTTTTGTCACTGGATTTTGAATATATGATTAACTTCTCATCGTTTTTTGCAGCACCCAAGTTTGAGAATCTCATCAAGATACAGTCGGACCCCAAGAAGCTTGAAGCACATCTACCAGATTCCTACCACTGAGAGAGCCCTGATCCTTGAAGCAACTACCAGCGAGCACAGCTACTCCGCCGATCATACTCCCGCCATGTCTGGTAAGTTTTCTGTAGGATCCTGAACTGTATGTTTATTCGAGCATCCTGGATGTTGATAATCTGTTTTTCTTCGCAGCCCCCAAGTCCAGCTCTTCATTCTCCCTGAAGGATCTTGATAACCTTCTCAAAATCAAGAAGGAACAGTTGAGCAGCCTGCCAGCTCCAAGCCGCCTGTCAGCCGGCCTAAGGCCTCGGCTTCCAAGAAGCGAAAGACCACTGAAGGCTACCGTGTACCTGGAGACTTTTGAGGATCTTGCTCCCTCTGAGGTCAGCAACAAGATTCTCTCGATGCAGACCATGGTCAACCTGGTAAGAAGCTCAAATAATACATATGTTAGTTTCATACCTGTTGTGACTGCTGACCAGGATTCCTGTTTGTGTAGGGCATTGAGAAGCTGAGCACCCAAGCCATGGACATGGAGAAAAAACTAGCCGAGGCTAATGAGAAGATCCAGGCCCAAGCCGACATTGCTAAGGGTAAGACCCTGTTCTATGAGCATAAGCTCACTGAACAGCGTCTGAGCTTTGAAGCCAAGATGGCCACCGATGCTGAAATCGGCCAACTCTCAGCTGCCCGAAGCGTCCTGGAGTGTAAGATCCGAATGGCGGGTGAGGCTGAAACGGCTGGTTTCAAAGTTCCTGGCTGGGATATTGCGGGCTGGAAGCTGGTTCTGGAAACGTTGGGAGGAGGTGATGGTGACGTGGCTGGAACAGGGAAGGATGGGAATGAAGGTGGCTCCTCGAAGATGGTTCCGGATTCTCCGGTGGCAATGACCCGGGCTTATGTGCTGGAGCTGGGAGAGGGCAAGAAGCTGGAGGAGGTGGAGAAGTTGGTGGAAGAAGGGAAGGAAGTGGGCGATGAAGATAATGCAACGGTTTGAGCCCACTGTTTATGTTTTTATTTTTTTTATGTTTGGTGGTTTTTTGTAAAACAATTTGTGGTTCCTGCAATAGACAAGTAACAAACAACAACGAACGATGGTAGGGATCCTGGTGGAGGGATCTTGCGTTTTGCAAGATGAAACCAGGATTCCTAAGAACTTTTGACCTCTGAGCTTCCCAAGTCGGAGGGATCCTGAGGTTTTCAGGATGAACCTTGGGGAGCTCATAACCCGTTTGCGTATGTTAACAATATAATCATCTTTTGGCTTCTTATGTTATGTTTTGTATTGAAATCTTGTAGATAGGATTAGTTATAAAAGACTTTCAAGGATCTTGAAAATGACTTGTACATTAGGAAATAATTTGAGGTTTAATAACCGAATGGGTTAAAATCCAAAATCAAGTAATAAAAACTTAAGTCACCTGACCTTCAAGTTTTACCTTAGTCGATTTCTCAATCCAAGTTGCCATTTCTTCTTTCATCTCATTCAGGATCCCTATAGGAATCCTGAAAGATAACTTAGCCAGTTTATCTTGACATCCTTCCTTGGGATTATGAAAAGAATTTAATAGGATTCCTGGCCAGAGGCCAAAGGAAGTTCTTTTGAACATAAGATAGCAAATTTAGAAATAAGCTGGGGATAAACCCGGGATTCTTGGGACTAAGCCAAATCTGGGTCAAGCCCTTGTTTACTTGAGACTAAGTCAAAACTGGGGTCAAGCCCATCCGTAAGTGACATGAATATGTCAAAACCTTAGATAACACGTCAGTGTTATAAACCTTGAGAATCCGCCCAGCAGCCTCCAATGACAAGATTGTCAGCCACCCCTAGGAGTGGACTGGTCCGGCCACCTTGAGCATACTGGTGGACAACGTGCGCTACTGGCGAGGGTCGTGCGCTACTGGCGATTACCCAAACTTAGGAGAGGAGTCAGCCTCTCAAACCTTAGAAGGTATGCAGGATACCTTAAACGTAGGAGAGGTGGCCAACCTCTAACTGGGGATATACCCAAAATTCTCTAGGATTCTCAAAATCTGCAAAACACTCAACACTTGGTGAGGGGTGGGTGTTAGCTTAGCTAACACCACTCCGATGCTTAAGTCAGTAATCATATGATAAAAATAATAAGAATAATATTGAAATTGGATTAGAATACGTACCTTGTAGTATCTGGACAGTGAGGATCCTTGGGATTCTAATAGGATTCCAAAGGGATTCTTACATAAAATAAGCTTCAAGGTGTATGGCATTCCAAGCTCTTGGTAGAGGTTCTCCTTCCATGTTTACCAAGCGATATGCCCCTTTTCCTTCTTCAGAATCTATCAGGTAAGGTCCTTCCCATTTGGGTGCCAACTTCCCATCGGCTGGATTGGTAGTATTCTGAAATGCTTTCCTCAATACCAAGTCCCCTACTTGAAATCTTCTTATCCTGGTATTCCTGTTATAAGATTTTGCCATCCTTTGTTGGTAGGATGCCATCCGGATTTTGGCCATATCTCTGAGCTCCTCAACTGTTTCAAGATCCTGAAGCGAGGTTCTGGTTGTTGGTTTCAGGATCCTGGCAGTTGATCTCTGGCTGTAGGTAGCACCATTTCTGTGAGGGATCACAGCTTCTGCTCCAAACACTAACGAGAATGGTGTTTGGCCGGTAGCATTCTTGGGTGTCGTCCTATCTGCCCAAAGAACAAAAGGCAGCTCTTCAGCCCACTTGCCTTTCTTGGAACCCAACTTCTTCTTGAGGTTGTTGATGATGATCTTATTGCTGGATTCTGCCTGTCCATTAGCTTGAGGGTGGACAGGTGTTGAAGTGATCATCTTGATGCCCCAGCTTGCACAAAAACTTGTTGTTCTTTTGCCGATAAACTGGGAGCCATTGTCACATATGATCTCTGCTGGAATCCCAAATCTGGTAAGGATGTTTCTTTTGATGAAGGATATCACTTCCTTTCTCTCTCACTTGAACATAGGCTTCCGCTTCAATCCACTTGGAGAAATAATCTGTCATGGCCAGCATGAATACTTTTCCTCCAGGAGCCTTAGGCAGCTTACCTACAATATCCATGCCCCACTTCATGAATGGCCATGGGGATACTATAGGATGCAGATGCTCAGCAGGTTGGTGGAGGATATTGCCGTGCCTTTGGCAGGCATCGCACTTCTGTGAAAAGCTCATAGCATCCTTCTTCATAGTAGGCCAATAGTATCCAAATCTGAGAACTCTTGGAGAACAGTGCTCTGCCCCCAGTGTGATTTCCACAATCTCCACCATGGATGTCTTCAAGCACCTCAAGAGCTTCTGGCTTCTCTAGGCACCTCAAGTAGACACCTGCAAGAGATTTTTTGTATAAGATATTATTTAATTATAGAATAAGGTATTACCTTTGTGCGAAAAGCTCTGGGGTTCTCGCCCTTAGGAATTTCTCCGTCTTTGAGATATTTCCTGATCGGGTAAGTCCAGGATTCTTGGGCATCTTCGGGATTCTCAACATTTGCTATCTTCATCTGTCGTCAACAGCGTGAGCTTCCTGTTGAGCTATTGCCGGCGTCAGGATGTGAGTTATTGGAATCTTGACATCCTCATGGGATCCTGAGCGATGAAGCCAAGTTTGCTAAAGCATCGGCTTCTGCATTATCTTCTCTTGGTACCTGTGAAATGTTAAAATTTTCGAAAAGATAAAGATAATTTTTTAACAATATCAAGATATTTGATTAGATTCTCCCCTCTCACTGCATAAGAGCCATTAAATTGGTTAGTTAATAAGAAGAGAATCAACAAATACTTGAATACATCGGATGTCCCATATCTCTGGCCAGTTGTAATCCAGCAATTAAAGCTTCGTATTCAGCTTCATTGTTGGTAGCCTGGAATTCACAGGATATGGATAGAGGTATTATGTCCCCCTGTGGCGATTTTAGCAGGATTCCCAGTCCTGTTCCTCTAACATTTGAGGATCCGTCAGTATAAAGGATCCAGTCTTGCTTGAAGCTTCTCAAGCTGCTGGACTTCCTTTTCAACTTCTGGTTCATATGTCACTGCTGAAATCAGCCACAAAGTCAGCTAAGGCTTGGGACTTGATTGCTGTTCTTGGTTCATATTTGATGTCATAGGCACTTAGTTTGACTGCCCACTTAGCCATCCTTCCTGACATTTCCGGCTTCCTAAGAACTGCCTTAATAGGATAGTTAGATTTCACGATTATAACATGAGTTTCAAAATAATGTCTAAGTTTAGTGGAAGCCATTATAAGAGCTAAAATTAATTTTTCAAGGTGAGAATACCTGGATTCTGCGTCTAGCAGAGTTTTACTTACATAATATACCGGATGCTGCTGACCTTGATGGTCTTTTACCAGGACTGCACTGACTGAGCTTCCGGAAACGGCAAGATATAAATACAGTGGCTCCCCATCTTCTGGTTTCATTAGCAACGGGGCTGCTGACAAGTAATCTTTCAGGCACCTCAGAGCTTCTTCATGCTTCTCAGTCCACTCGAACTTCTTGTTTTTCCTCAGGATATCATAGAAATCCTTGCTTTTTTCTGAGGATCTTGAAATGAACCTGTTGAGTGCTGCGATTCTTCCTGTCAACCTCTGCACTTCTTTGACATTTGATGGGGACTTCAGATTTAGAATTGCTTTAATCTGCTCTGGGCTTGCTTCGATTCCTCTTTCGGTAACCATATAGCCTAAGAATTTTCCAGCTCGCACCCCAAAGTGGCACTTGGAGGGATTGAGCTTCATGTTATATTGATCAAGGATATCAAAAGCAGTCTTGGAGATCTCTAGCGTGATCTTCAGCTTTCTTGGACTTTACCACCATGTCATCTATGTAGACTTCCATCGTGTCCCCCAGTTGCTCTTTAAACATCATATTGACGAGCCTCTGGTAGGTGGCACCTGCATTTCGTAAACCAAAAGGCATTGCAATATAACAATAAATACCTGTCGGTGTCATGAAGGCCGTATGCTTCCTGATCTGATGGTTCCATTTGAATTTGTTGAAAGCCCGAAGATGCGTCCATAAAAGTGAGCATCTCATGACCAGCAGTTGGCGTCCACCATAGAATCAATGTGTGGTATAGTGGAATGGGATCTTTCAGGACAGGCCTTGTTTAAGTCTGTGTAGTCTACACATACCCTCCACTTTCCGTTCTTCTTTTGGACTACCACAGTTGGCTAGCCACTTGGGATATTGACTTCTCTAATCATTTGGTCTTGAGAAGCTTGTCAACTTCTTCCTGGATTATAATTGTTACACCCTAAAAATACTCGGCTGTAAATCCAGGGTACACGCGCAGATAAGGGACAAGTATGACCCAGGATTACATGACCCTGGATGCAGGCAATGTTCGACGACCCAGGATGTTAACACCAGATAGGGAAGTTCACCTTTACTTTATTTTGCATATTATATCATTTAATCCAGGATTACCCTTGTTGCTATAATGACCCAGCATGTGGAAATGACCCTGCATGCTAGGGCATTGTTACTAATTGCTTCGTTGTCTTTATTTGATCAAGAATAGGTTGACAAAGTCTTCTAACGGTCACCTGAAGCAAGGAGAAGACTTATTTAACACGTGGTCAAAGGTTGTTAGCTGGAAACTCGGTCAAATAACGGAAAAAGACGTTGAAGAGAGGATCCCTGGAATATCGGAGAAACGGTTGAAGACCTAGCATATAAATAGGACACTTAGTCTTTCTTTTTCAGCTCATTCGAGCTTTACTCATTGTATTCTCGTACTAAATTCTCTGCAAACTCATTGTAAACAATACTTTTCGGTGATCAATAAATTGGTAGCGTGTGTTATCGCTACCCGGGGTTTTTATGCCGGCGGCGCCTTAGAGACATCTAAGGGCTAAGGGCTTTTCCCTAGTCAAATCTCGGTGTTCTTGTCTACTTTTGAGCATTCGTTTGTGTTGCTAAGTTTCTCAACTGATTTCATAAACAAACCTAAGTTTTTACCCAGGATTCTAGTGATTTGTCCCTGGAATTCTGTAATTGTCCCAGGATTATTTCAAGCTATTTTCACATCTGAATATTAGACACCTAACCTCACATTCAAAATTTGGTTCAAACTTTGCTAATTTAACTTAAGTAATTTTTAGCCAAAACAATTTGGCGCCCACCGTGGGGCAATTGGTGTCAATTTTTTGTCAAACTCTTTTCAGATTTGTCCTAAACTTGATTTTTGCCAAAATCTATCAAAAGATGTCAACACAAATGAACACCTCGAATGTCTCAGTTTCCGCCGTGACTGCTTCAACAACTGGAGTTAACCAACCAGGTCCAAGGACCAGTATTTCAACAAGTGGAGTCACTTCATCGGCTCCAGGGTTTAATACTTCAACCTCGGCTACGCACAGTGACGGACCTGTGGTTAACCATGAAGTGATCGAAACTGAAAATATCCCAGAAGACCCTGTCCTGATATCTGATACTGATATCTTGGCCACTTTCGGTAGGTTGGAGCGCCACATGGAACTCCAACAGAAGGTGAACAAGGAATTCATGGCTCAATTGACCAGCTTGAGATCAGGGTTACCCAGAGCCACGACGACTCAGCCATCTCCACTCGATCCCAGAATTCTGAATTTTGATACCCCTGGAACTAATTCCGGGGCACATGAAGCTGTCGCACCACTGAACTGGAGATCAACATCCTTCCCTGCTCAAATGGCCTATACTGATTTATCCAGAATGACTACCATCAGAGAACCGATCGCTAATCCTGGGACAAACATGCCCCAGAATGTTGGTAACATTACTCAACCTTTCACCCATTATTCCAATACTAACAATTCTGTGCAGGATTCAGGAATAAGCCCATCTGTGGAACGAGAAATCCAAAAACTCAAGCAAATGATCTCGAGTGTCCCAGGAGTTGTGCAGCCAATCCCTGAAGTTGGGCCCTCAAGCCATAGGATGTCTAGATTTGCTCCACCAATCTGTGACGTAGAAATTCCCAAAAGGTTCCAAACACCCAGTATGAAGCTTTACGACGGCACCACAGACCCAGAAGAGCATGTGGCGCAATACCGCGAAAGAATGGAGATTATTCACATGCCACCTGAAATTAAGGAGGCCTGCCTATGTAAGGGGTTTGGGTCCACCTTAACGGGGGCAGCTCTCAAATGGCTCCTAAACATTCCTCCCTATTCTATTGCTTCATTTTCACAACTAGTTAATTTATTTAACAGTCAATTTTCTTGTAGTCGTAGTTTCGAAAAACTAACAAGTGATCTGTATAGGGTAACCCAGAATGCAGGTGAAACCTTAAGGAACTACGTCAGCAGATTCAGCAGAGAAGCTCTAGAAATCCCAAACATGGATATGGCAACTGCAGTTCAAGCCTTTAAAATGGGACTAAACAAAGACTCGTTGTTTTACGAGGATCTAGTCATGAACCCATGTCATAAGATGGATGAAGTTCGTCACAGGGCTCTCCGCTTCATCAGATTGGAAGAAGATAGGAAAATCCTGGGAAAGAATGAGTCCTCCCCAGGATCCAACAGTTCCAGCAGAAAGTCAGAATCCACACATCCTAGGTCACAGAGATCAAAGCCTTACTCAAGGCCTGATGAGCGCCGAGTGAACAATGTGGAACAGGATGAGGACGATGAAGAATATCCTTCTTTTAATGACTACTGCTTTACTACTGATGTTTCTGGTGTGATGTATGCTATGCAGGATCTCGGCGACAAAGCAAGATGGCCCAGAAAGAGCGATAAACCCTCTACGTGGAAGGACAAGTCCAAATGGTGTGCCTACCACGAAGACTTTGGTCATCAAACTGAAGATTGTATGGCCCTGCGAAGAGAGATCGGTTATCTACTCAGCAAAGGCTATCTAAAGGAACTATTGGGAAAGAAGAAGGACAAACCCAGGGAACAGAATCCAAAATCCAGGGACAATGATGCAAGGTCCCAGGATCAAAGACGTTCCGATGACCATCCCGAAAAAGCATCATCACCACCCCCGGATGCTAAGGTAGTCCATTTCATTTCTGGTGGTTCTGATATCTGTGGTACTTCTTATTCTGCAGCGAAGAGACACGCCAAGGAATCAAAATCAGACAGGGACGGAAGACCCAGGAAGAGCTCTATTCAGCCAGATCTCAAAGAAATTACATTTGGAGAAGATGATAGACACAACATCATAGACCCTCATCACGATGGGCTGGTGATAACTCTTCATATTGCCAACATCGTCGTGAAAAGGATTCTGATTGATGGAGGAAGCTCGGTAAACATAATCCAGTTAGAAGCCTTGAACAAGATGGGAATCCCGCACACGGAGATCATCTCGAAATCCACGGTACTTGTGGGTTTCAGTGGTGAGACGAAGAACACTCTGGGAGAAGTAAAGCTTCCAGTCTATGTAGAGGGACTCAATTCGGTCCAGCGCTTCTGTGTGATGGACGCACCATCAGGATACAATGTAATCCTGGGTAGACCCTGGATTCACGACAACAGGGCTGTAGCCTCAACATATCATCAATGCGTGAAGATACCAACACCTTGGGGTGTGATCACAATCAACAGTGATCAACAAGAAGCTAAGGAATGTTACACCACGGCGATGAAGACATCTTCCAAGTCAAGGCAAGCATAGCAATTAAAGAAGAAGGCCCGGGAATCCTTGGAAGCGAGGGAGCAGGATGTCAAAGCTGTTGAACTAGACCCTTCAAATCCAGGGAAAAAGGTCTATATTGGGACGAATATTCCAGGGCCGATAGAGGAACAATTAGTGAATCTACTCAGGACCAGAATGTCAACCTTCGCCTGGTCCCACGATGATATGACAGGTATCTCCAAATCTATTATAACACATAAACTTGGAATTGATAATTCTTTCAGGCCAATACATCAAAAGAGAAGGAAGTTTGCACCAGAGAAGAACGTCATAATCCAAGAGGAAGTGGACAGATTACTAAAAGCAGGGATGATAAGAGAGGTCAAGTTTCCCAGGTGGCTGGCTAATGTGGTGGTGGTAGGAAAAAAGAATGGCAAATGGAGGGTATGCGTGGATTACACGGACCTGAACCGTGCATGCCCAAAAGATCCATTCCCCCTACCTCACATAGACTCCATGGTTGATGCAACGGCAGGCCATGAAATGCTGACTTTCATGGATGCAACTTCAGGATTTCAGCAAATTCAGATGGAACCCCAGGATCAGGAAGACACAGCATTCATAACACCGACAGGTATATATTGTTACATAGTTATGCCTTTTGGATTGAAAAATGCAGGGGCAACATATCAGAGGTTGGTCAACATGATGTTCAAAGAGAAGCTGGGGGACACAATGGAGGTCTATATCGACGATATGGTGGTCAAATCCAGGGTCACTAATGACCATGTCCAAGATGTCAGGGATTCCTTTGATATCTTGGATAAATACAACATGAAGCTGAACCCGGAGAAATGCCACTTTGGAGTCGGAGCAGGTAAATTCCTGGGATACATGGTGACCAAAAGAGGAATTGAGGCAAGTCCAGAACAGATCAGGGCAATTACCAACCTGAAATCACCAACCAGCACCAAGGAAGTTCAAAGACTTACAGGTAGAATCGCTGCCCTTAACAGATTCATATCGAAATCCTCGGAAAGATGCAGGGAATTTTATGATATCCTGAGGAAAAACAAGAAATTCGAATGGAAGGAGCAACATGAGAAAGCTTTCCAGGATTTGAAGGTATACTTATCCACGGCACCCTTGTTAGTGAAGCCTAATCCAGGGGAACCCCTGTCCCTGTATTTGGCGGTGTCTAGAAACACGGTAAGTGCAGTCCTGACCAAGGATGCAGAAGGTCAGCAACACCCTATATATTATGTAAGTAAAAGTTTGCTTGATGCTGAATCCAGGTACTCGCACCTTGAAAAACTTATATTAGCCCTATGTATGGCATCCACTAAACTTAGACATTATTTCGAAATTCATACAATTCACGTTAGAACTAACTATCCTATAAAGTCTGTTTTGCGAAAACCAGAAATGTCAGGTCGAATGGCTAAGTGGTCGGTGAAGCTCAGCGCATATGATCTGATCTACGAAGCTAGAACAGCTATAAAATCTCAGGCTCTAGCTGATTTTGTGGCTGATTTCAGTACCGACATACAACAAGAAGCAGACCATGAATTGCAGCAGCTTCAACAAGAGGAAATTTCAGGGTGCTGGACCTTGTTCACTGATGGAGCATCAAATATCAGGGGAACAGGCCTTGGAATAGTACTGAAATCGCCACAGGGGGACATGATACCCCAGGCTGTTAGATGCGGATTTCAGGCAACTAACAATGAAGCTGAATATGAAGCCCTGATTGCTGGGTTACACCTAGCATTACACCTGGGAATTCAACACATTCAGGTATATGTAGACTCTCTTCTTTTAGCTAACCATTTTAATGGTTCTTATGCAGCTAAGGGAGAGAAATTAGTCAAGTACTTGGAAGTGGTAAAACGAATGTCCCAGGATTTTCAAAATTTTAATATTCAACAAGTTCCAAGGGAAGAGAATGCTGAAGCAGATGCACTAGCAAACTTAGGTTCAGCATTCAAAGCACTTGAAGATACTCATATTCCTATAATTCACATACTAACACCGGCCATAGACCAAGGTATGGATCCCAAGGATTCTGACATAGCAGGTGAGACCCTGGTGTCCAGTACCCAGGATTCTACTAAGGAGTCCTGGACTAGGCCGATTATTCAATATTTGCAGGATGGTACCATACCAGAAACCGAGAAAGACGCCCGTGCATTCAGGATAAGAATAGCCAGGTATGTAATCATCAAAGATATACTATATAAAAAATCTTTTGCAGGTACGTATTTAAGATGCTTAGAGAAGGACGAGGCCCAGGAAGTGCTTAAAGACATCCATGGAGGTGACTGTGGAAACCATACAGGGGGCAGGTCCCTGATGTCCAAGATCCTAAGAACAGGGTATTATTGGCCGACAATGAGAAAAGATGCCCTGGATTTTTCTCAGAAATGCGACGCATGTCAAAGACACGCCAATGTGCCTCACCAGCCTGCAGAGCCTCTATACCCAATTCCAGCATCTTGGCCCTTCATGAAATGGGGGATGGACATCGTTGGTAAGCTACCCAAAGCCCCTGGAGGAAAGGTATTCATGTTAGCAATGACGGATTATTTCTCAAAATGGATTGAAGCCGAAGCGTACGTCCAAGTCAGGGAAAAGAGGTCATATCCTTCATTAAAAGAAACATATTGACAAGGTTTGGAGTGCCATCTGAGATTGTCTGTGATAATGGCTCTCAATTTATTGGAAGTAGGACCACAGGATTCTGTGAATCCTGGGGTATCAAGATGATAACGTCAACTCCAGTACACCCTCAAGCCAATGGTCAAGCTGAGTCAAGCAACAAGATCATCATAAACAACCTGAAGAAGAGACTGAAGGAGAAGAAGGGAAGATGGGCAGAGGAGTTACCCTTAGCATTGTGGGCAGATAGGACTACCTCCAAGAACGCCACGGGTCAGACCCCGTATTCCCTGGTATTTGGTACGGAAGCAGTCATCCCAACGGAAATGGTGATCCCAACATTCAGGGTCAGTGGTCAGACCCAGGATTTGAATAATCAGTCCCTGGTTGAAGACCTAGATACTCTGGATGAAATGAGAAATCAAGCAGCTTGGAGAATGGCAGCATATCAGCAAAGAATTTCGAAGACCTATAACAAGCATGTAAGGATCAGAAGATTCAAGGTAGGAGATCTGGTCCTGAGAAAGGCGTTTCAGAATACGACAAATCCAGGGGACGGAAAGTTAGCTCCTAAGTGGGAAGGTCCTTATTTGATTGATTCTGAGGCTGGCAAGGGGGCATATTGGTTAGCTAATATGGAAGGAGACCTATTGCCAAGACCTTGGAATGCGATACACCTCAAAGCATATTTCATGTAAGACCTTCTGTCCCAGGATTCGGTTACTCAGGTATGTGTTTTGTTTTGAAATTTCACAGTGGAAATTCAGGTCAGTTCTTCTCAATTAAATTTACTTATTTCCTTATATGTTTTGTTTTCGTTGTTTATTTACTGATATTAGTTACATGTTACGTTTCGTCTTTAAATTTGTTATTTTGAAGTTACTAAGACCTATGTTTTGCAAGACGAAGCCCCTAAGATCCAGGGTGTCCCAGGATTCAGGGTACTCAAGACGGAGAATGGCGGGAGATTCAAGGTATGTAGAGCAAAGTATACTCAAGGTATTCCAAGTCAAATGCAACAAACGTGTTTCTCCTAAGTATTGAGATTGGCCATCTCTCTTCCGTATGGGTGAATTTTAAACCCATTCCTAAGGTTTAAGGATTATACGTCCTTCATACGAATATAGGCTTTCACGCCTCGCCCGAGACGCACGTTGGCAATATTTGCCTCGCCCGAGACGCACGTTGATCCAAGTATGAAACCCTGGGATTGTGAGATCATCCGTGTTAATAGCATTGGTGGCAACCTTGCAATCCAGGGACATATGCGGATCTCTCAAGGTTTAAAACGATTAACGCGTTTTCAAGACGGATTGGTGCTAACGTACCAACTTAAGACATCCGAGGCAATACCCTAGTTCGCCGGTACGGCATGAGGTGGTCCCTAGATTTCGCCAGTACGGCACCGGGCTTGACCCCAGTTCGCCAGTACGGCACAGGGCTTGACCCCAGAAATAACATTAAAATTATTATCGGGCCTGACCCCAGAAATAATTCAAAGATTACCTAATGACCTAGGATTATTAACTTAATCCAGAGTCATAACGGTCAAAGCTTAAGAAAATTAACTCCTTGTCTAGTTAATTCTAATCGATATGTTCCCATTACAGGAAGCATTCACAAGTCTCTTAAAGCTACGAGGAATCCTAAGATTCTGGGGGCAACCCAGGATTGCTAAGGTAAACCCTAGAACCGTTTCATACATTGCAAACGTCATTCAAAGGTGTCAAACACAGGTATATAATTAAAGCAGTTATATATATAAAAAACCCAACCTGGGCCCGGAAAAGCTCCGGACATCCCAGGTTGGGACATGTCAAAAGACCCTGGATATCACATCCAGGGGTGGATCATTGTTTTAACAAAAGAAAACCGGGAAACATCGACCGGTATACCATCACATGCATAAAATTAAAATTGTTTTTAAAACATGAACCAAAAGACAAGAAGGTGACCCCTGTTCTTCAAACTTCATCCTGGGGCACCTCCTTTGCTTCATCAACAGGAACCTTCACCGCTGCCTTGGACCCCTGGGCTGGCTGCTCCGCTCCCTTCGGCTGGTCGATTTCCATGTCGTGGCCGGCGGAATCTTTGGACGGGGTACCCTTGCTAGACCCAGGGCCAGCGTCAGGATCACACCCAGCAGGGATGGTTGCGCCCAGTTCGCGCAGTTTGTTAGCCCATCCAGCCACATCCCATTTGGGGTTCTGAAACCCGAGATCCTTTGCCTCCTTCGCCATCTTCAGCCTGCACTGGAAAAGGGAGACGCGAGCAATGAGCCTGCCCTCATCGCCCTTGGCAGCCAAGGCGGACTCATGCGCAGCTCGTGCCTCCACTGCCTTCTTCTCAAGATCATGCACCAGACCCAGGTTCTTGTTGGCCACTATCCTGAGTGAGTTCAACTCCTTGGTCAGGGCAGCAACCTCCTTCTTAGCAGCAGCCTCAGCCTCTTGGGCCCTCTTGTCGGAAGCCCAGACCAGCTCAAAGAATCGCCCAGCAATCTACAAAAAAGAAAAAGGTAATTCTGTTAACATTTATAACCTTGAATTACTTACTGTGTGGAAAATTCAGGGGTACCCAGGATTGACTTACTTGGCGGCAAGAAACCTCGGCATGGGCACGAAGCTCAGCAGCGTCCAGATTCTCCAGGGATTGCACGACAGGGGGAGAAGCACTGGCAGTGGCCCTGGTCTTGCGCTTGGTGCCAGAAGTCTTTGAAGAGGGAGCTTTGGGAGCAGTCATGGGTTCGGTCTTCACAACGGCAGTAACTTGCAGATCCTGTTCAGATTCGCCTAGCAGGAGATCGTCCAGGTCAATGTTTTCCAGGTTGATCGGAGTGGCAGCTGCTGAAAAATAGAAATGTCAGAAATTAGTCAAATCCAAGGTATGAAATGCAGGGTACCAGCGTACTTACAGCTTGACATAGTATGTGAGGTAGAAGAGGCAGCTTGGTGAAGATCGGCTCTGAATTCTCTATCAGCTTCACTAATGCTCAGGAAGGCCACAAATCTCTCGAGCGTCCCTGAATTTGCAGGACCAACAGAATTCAAGCTGGGAACTGCAAAACATTAATCCAGGGTCAGTTTTTGAACAAAATTAAATCCTAATCCCTAGTGCAGGTAAAAACCTACCATCTACTCTCCACCTAACTGGAAGGCTCATCCCTCCTGGTATAGTGGACCTCTTGACAAAGAAAAACCTCCCTTTCCATTCTTCAGAGAATGAAGCACGAGGAATCATCTGAACCTCTTTGCTCAAAGCCTTGAACAGAAATCGGTTGTTGCCGTGAGATTTGAGTTCGTAACCCAGGGCCAACTCAGGCAAACCAACCAAGGAATCGAACTCATTGTTCAGACGATCAATGGTGCCCAGGATCCTCCAGATGATGGGAAGGGTTTGGGCATAGGCCAGACCGGTAGCTTTGAAAAACTCGGCCAAGAGGCCGGAAAAAGGATAAGAGAGACCCATGGAAAAAGGAGTAAAAGGAAAACAAACCCAAGTCTCCGAGCAGAAATCTGATCGGAGCCTAGCGTCGAAAGGCCTAACCTCGGCAGTTTCAGGAAAGAGACCCGACGACAACAATGCAGCAATGTCGCCGTCGGAAAACGTGCAGGTCTCAAGCTCTCGGTTTTGAAGGTAACGCTGGTCGAGGAAGTCCTCAATCCCAGTCTTTTTGGTTAGGGTTTCTGACCGGATCTTTTTCCGAGTCATGGTCGGGATTAAAGAAGAAAAAGGTAAGATCGGAGAATTTACCTGGAGAAGAGAATCGGAAGCTATCGCCGGAAACCTTTAATTCTCGGAGAAGATGGTGTGAAAAATGGGAAGGTTAAAGGCAGTATTTAATGAGGAAAAGAAGTTACAGAGGTGAGATGAAATATCTTGAGACGTGGCATCATGGATGCGGCATTAACGGCCACGATTGAAGATGAGGAGTGATGTGACCCGAAAATTTGAAAATTCACAGCTGTGAATTCTTATCCACTAGCTGCGAATTTTGGGGGCAATTGTTACACCCTAAAAATACTCGGCTGTAAATCCAGGGTACACGCGCAGATAAGGGACAAGTATGACCCAGGATTACATGACCCTGGATGCAGGCAATGTTCGACGACCCAGGATGTTAACACCAGATAGGGAAGTTCACCTTTACTTTATTTTGCATATTATATCATTTAATCCAGGATTACCCTTGTTGCTATAATGACCCAGCATGTGGAAATGACCCTGCATGCTAGGGCATTGTTACTAATTGCTTCGTTGTCTTTATTTGATCAAGAATAGGTTGACAAAGTCTTCTAACGGTCACCTGAAGCAAGGAGAAGACTTATTTAACACGTGGTCAAAGGTTGTTAGCTGGAAACTCGGTCAAATAACGGAAAAAGACGTTGAAGAGAGGATCCCTGGAATATCGGAGAAACGGTTGAAGACCTAGCATATAAATAGGACACTTAGTCTTTCTTTTTCAGCTCATTCGAGCTTTACTCATTGTATTCTCGTACTAAATTCTCTGCAAACTCATTGTAAACAATACTTTTCGGTGATCAATAAATTGGTAGCGTGTGTTATCGCTACCCGGGGTTTTTATGCCGGCGGCGCCTTAGAGACATCTAAGGGCTAAGGGCTTTTCCCTAGTCAAATCTCGGTGTTCTTGTCTACTTTTGAGCATTCGTTTGTGTTGCTAAGTTTCTCAACTGATTTCATAAACAAACCTAAGTTTTTACCCAGGATTCTAGTGATTTGTCCCTGGAATTCTGTAATTGTCCCAGGATTATTTCAAGTCGTCGGCCACTTTGTCCGAGACTGTGGCCGATGCTCGCAGCATTTTCTTCCCCATGATCGGAAAACACGAGGAAGGAGAGAAAGAATACTAACCTGGAGAAGATGGGAGAAGCTCTAGGGTTTTCGCCAAATAAGAAGCTGTGTGGAATAATGAGAGCAAAGAGGAGGATATAAAAGAAAAAACTAACGGGAACTTCGCCTAGGAAGTTGGGTCCAACTAATTCCTCTCAAATCACAGTTACTTAGCGATAAGGCTCAAATTCAAATTTTCAACAGCTGGCTTGCATGCGCCAACCGCTACAAATTTGGGGGCAATTGTTGGTACTAGAATTCAGGAGATACTGAGCAGCTCGGATCAGCTCGCAAGCACTTCACTGTAAGGATCCTGAATTATATTTATTTACTAACGATTGCTTTTCCCTTCTTTGTTTGTTGTTCACAGGATTGACTCAAGTATAAGTCACGTGTCCTAAAGACCCGGTCAGCTGAGTGAATCGTGGACCAAGTAGACCTCAACGGCTATGTGGAAGACGTGGGCTTAGTTGCTAGTTTTTAGGATAGTTTGTTGAAATGTAATCTGTATTTAAATCGAGCTCTAGGCTTGCACACACACACCTTTTTTTAGCAATCGCAACTCTCTGCAACACTTACAATACGAGCTCGTTTCATTTGTACTAAAAACTTTCATTATATAAAAGTTTTAGGAGGCAGGTACTTTGAACCGGCCCCCGAGGTTTTTTGCTAGGCTCCTTGAGGATACTCAAGGATTCCTGGATTTTCCCTCGTTACATCCCTGTGTCAACACTCAAACTTGGATTTTTTCTTGCTAACTTCATCAAACACTCTACCTCACTTACAAAGTTTGATCAACTAATTGTTGAGGCAGTTTTTGACCAAAACACTAGGTATCAGGCTCTTCAGGCCGGCTCCCGAGGTTTTTTGCCAGGATTCTGAGAGGTAACTCGAAGGATTCTGGATTTTCCCTCGTTACATCATCGTGTAAACATTCATATTTTGATAATCCATTATTTTGATCATTAAGCACACTACCTCACATTCTAAGTTTGGAACACGAAATCGCTTTGTTGATTTTTGACCAAAACAGTTTGGCACCCACCATGGGGCAAGTGCTATGCATTCATCTGTTAGGTGGCCAAAAGTCTTCGTGGAAGGCACACCACTTGGTCTTATCTTTCCAGGATCCCTGCTTATCGTTTTTTCTAGGCCATCTTGCCTTTTCACCAAGATCCTGCATTGCACACATTAGGCCACCAATGTAAACAGAAAAACAGTACTCAGATACCTTAGGATACTCCTGATCATCATCATCCTGCTCTACAGCATTGACTTTGTGATTATATGGTTTGGAGTATGGACGGGATCTATACGGCTTCCCGGGGGATTCCGCCTTCTTGCTGTTAGGATCATATTTAGGAACATCCAATCTTTGGTGGATCTTTTTGTCATCTTCCAAACGGATAAACCTCAAGGCTCTGTTGCGTACTTCTTCGAGATTCCTACAAGGAGTCATGGCAAGATCGTCATAAAGACGTGAATCTTTAGAGAGCCCCATTTTAAAGGATTCGACGGCTGCTGCCATATCCAGATAAGGAATCTCAAGAGATTCTCATCCGAATCTAGCAATGTATTCTCTGAGTGACACATTTGGCTTCTAAACTATTCGGTACAGGTCGCCTGTGAGCTTCTCAAAGGTTCTGCTGCAAGAAAATTTATTGTTAAACAGGTTAACTAAATGAGAGAATGATGTAATAGTGTTAGGAGGAATGTTCATTAGCCATTTCATGGCTGGTCCTGTTAAGGTTGAACCAAAGCCTTTACACAGACAGGCTTCCTTGATTTCTATCGGAATGGGATTGATCTCCATACGCTCCCTGTAATGTGCCACGTGTTCTTCAAGATCCGTGGTTCCATCGTAAAGCTTCATGCTTGGAGATTGAAAACGCTTCGGGATCTCCACTTGAGAAATCGGCCAAGTAAATCTGGAGATCTTTTGGCTTTCCAAAGGAACCTCAGGAATAGGTTTCAGGATCCCTGGAACACTCAATATCATCTCCTTCAACTTCTGGAGCTCCTTAGCGATACTTGGGTGAACACTTGCATCATAAGGAGCACCCTGGTTAGAAACGACAGGAATTGAATTAGACACATTACCTGGGCCAGGATTCTGGACTGGGATCCTGGTATCATATTCATAGTTTGTTGGGATGCTCGGCTCCATAGTGCCTGCTGTTTGCATGGGAATGAAGTCACCATCATGCACATCTGAGGAGCTGGTCCTGAAGACTCCTGTAGAAACAGAAGGGTTAGAATGTCGATATCCTTGGAGATTCTAGCCTGGATTCCCAGTAGAAAAAGGATATCCTTGAGATGGTGCAGCCAAGGATCCCAATTAAATGGAGTCCAAGGATCTTTGGAACGTGGCTGCGAGGATTCTGGCGGGATGGCTCCTGAGAATCCAGCAGAACTGCCTGCATATCCAGCGGCCTGGGAAGTCATTGTAGGGGCTGTAGTGAAGCCTGATGCTGATTTGTAACTATAGCGAGCCGGATCTGAGGATCCTGAGGCGTTGAAGTCAAGATGCCTAAGAAATAGGGGACTTTGCTCCTCCACAGATTTCCTAGACTTCTTAAGCTCCTCGATCTCCTTCATCACCGTTTGATTGGTCTTTTCTTGCTGATCCATCTGATTTTTCACATGCTTGATCAAAGTAAACAAATCATTGTTAGTAATAACGGGATCAACAGATTGAACCTGGGATCCTGTAAAGACAGGATAGTCAGCTTTTCTCGGCTACTCGTCCAGTTTCTTCTGACGGTCATTGTTTTTCTTCAGGCTTCCTAGAGCGGGAGGAAGAGGGGGAATGGAAGACAATGTAGAGGCCGAGACAGATTTTTGTTGGTTCGACATTTTTGAAGTGAAGATCAAATGGAGTGAATGAAATGCGGAGTTTTCTTAGAACGAAGCACCACTTTCCCCACGGTGGGCGCTAAACTGTTTTGGTCAAAAATCAACAAGATGATTTCGTATTCCAAACTTTGAGTGTGAGGTAGTGCGCTTGATTATCAAAATGAAGAAATATCAAACGAATGTTGACACGATGATGTAATGAAGGAAAATCCAGAATCCTTCGAGTTTCCTCTAGGAATCCAGGCAAAAAACCTCAGGAGCCGCCCTGAAGAGCCTGCTGCCTAGTAATTTTATTGATACGAAATAAAGAATTACAAGTGTTTTGGAGATTTGATCGATCAACACTAAGTGTTACAATGATGGTAAGCTATCAGAGCTAAAGTGTATCGGTGTTGTGTGTCCCTAAGTCGATCGAATCCTCGATTATATAAGGATTACAAAGATAACAAACTATCCGGGATTCCCGGGATCCTATCGTCCAACTAACACGACCGTTAGATCCCTCTTCGTCCACTTGGTCCATGATTTCAGTTAGCTGGAGCTTGAATCTCGAAGGTAGTTGATGACTTCAACGGTACCTAGGTCAAATAAACACGTGGCAATTATAAGGGTTAGTCGAATAAAACAAATCAGGATACCTGGATGAGTGGGATTCCCAGATGGTAATAGGATTCCTGAACTATCTGAGCTTCCTCCGAGCATCCTGAAAATATACCCTCAATAGCAGAACCTTTGAGAAACTCACAGGTGATTTGTATCGAGTGGTCCAGAATCCAGATAAGCCACTCAGAGAATACATCGCTAGATTTGGACGAGAATCCCTCAAGATTCCTCACCTGGATATGGCGGTAGCCGTTGAAGCTTTCAAAATGGGCCTCCGAAAGGTGCCCCATTTTTATGATGACCTTGTCATGACTCCTTATCCACCAAAGGATAGATGTCCCTAAATATGATCCCAATGGTAGGAAGTCGGAATCCCTTGGGAAGTAGTATAGATCCTGGCCATATTCCAAACCAGACAACCAAAAAGTCAATGTTGTGGACCAAGACGATGAAGAGGAGGAGTATCCTAGGGTATCTGAGTATTGTTTTTTTGTTGATATTGGTGGATTAATGTATGAAATGGAGGATCTTGGTGAAAAGGCAAGATGGCCTAAAAAAATGATAAGCAGGGATCCTGGAAAGACAAAACCAAGTGGTGTGCCTACCACGAGGATTTTGGCCACCTAACAGATGAATGCATAGCACTTCGAAAGGAAATCATCTACCTACTCAGTAAAGGGCACCTCAAAGAACTATTAGGCAGAAAGAAGATCAAGACTCAGGAAGTCGAAAAGATTCCTCAAAGAGCAGCTTCTCCGCCTCAGGATGCTCAGATAATCAACTTCATATCAGGAGGCTCAGACATCTACGGCACCTCTATTCCTCAGCCAAGAAACATGCTAAGGAATCCAAATCTGAACAGGGCAACATACCTGTCCGGACATCTACCCTAACTCAAGACAAAGTCATATCCTTTGATGAAAGCGACCGTTCCAATGTTCAGGATCCCCATCATGATAGTCTTGTGGTTACTTTATATGTTGCTAACCATTTTGTTCGCAGGATCCTGATTGCTAATGGAAGCTCAATGAATATAATCCGTCTTGATGTGCTAAAAATATGGGGATCCCGGAAAACTGAAATAGTTGCAAGATCCTCAGTCCTAGTTGGCTTCAGTGGTGAAACTAAAAGCATCGTTGTGTTATAGATTCTCTCTCTTGTTGCAATATAATTCTTGGCAGGCCATAGGTACACGAGATGAAAGTTGTCCCCTCAACTTACCATCAATGCATCAAGCTTCCCACACCTTGGGGAGTTGTGAGGATTGAAAGCGATCAACAGGAAGCCAAGAATTCCTACTCGACTTCGATGACGAACACAACCAAATTGACAAAGGGATAACAATTATAGAAAAGAGCACTTGAAGAACAGAAGGACAAGGAACTTGACGTTAAAGAAATTCTTTTTAAGTCCTGAGAATCCTAAAATCAAGGTGCTCATCGGAACCGGCATCCAGCGGATACTGAACGGGAATTGATTCAGCTTTTGAAAGCCATGACCTCAACTTTTTCTTGGAAGCATGAAGATATGACAGGTATCCCTAAACATGTTATTACTCACAAACTTGGTTTAGATCATTTTTTCAGGCCAATCCAGCAAAAGAGAAGAAAGTTCGCTCCCATAAAGAATGCAATCATCCAGGAGGAAGTTGACAAATTTCTCTAAACACAGATGATTAGGGAAGTCAAATATCCCAAGTGGCTAGCAAATGTGATGGTGCTCCAGAAGAAGAATGGAAAGTGGAGAGTTTGTGTTGATTACACGGATCTGAATAAGGTCTGTCCTAAGGATCCTTTCCCACTTCCCCATATCGATGCAATGGTGGATGCTACAGCTGGCCACGAGATGCTCACATTCATGGATGCCTCAGCAGGATTCCAACATATCCAAATGGAACCATGTGATGAGGAGCATACAGCATTTATGACCCCAAATTGGTATCTACTATTATACTGCCATGCCTTTTGGTTAAAGAAATTCAGGTGCCACTTATCAGAGGTTTGTCAATATGATGTTTAAAGAACAACTGGGGGACACAATGGAGGTCTACATACACGACATGGTGGTGAAATCCAAGAAGGCTAAAGATCATGTCAGGGATCTCCAAATTGCCTTTGACATCCTTGATCAATATAACATGAAGCTCAATCCCTCCAAGTGCCACTTTGGGTTGCAAGCTAGAAAGTTTTTAGGCTACATGGTTACAGAAAGAGGAATCGAAGCAAACCCCGAGATAATCAAAGCAATCTTAAAGTTGAAGTCCCCATCACATGTAAAAGAGGTACAAAGGTTGACCAGAAGGATCGCAGCACTTAATAGATTCATCTCAAGATCTTTAGAAAAGAGCAAGTTTTTTCTACGATATCTTGAGGAAGAACAGGATGTTCGAGTGGACTGAAAGGCATGAAGAAGCCCTGAGATGCTTAAAGGAATATCTGTCAGAAGCTCCACTATTAATGAAACCAGAAGATGGGGAGCCCCTATATTTGTATCTTGCAGTATCCAGAAGCTCAGTCAGTGCAGTCTTAGTAAAAGAACACCAAGGTCAGCAGCATCCGGTATATTACGTAAGTAAACCTCTGCTACACGTAGAATCTAGGTACTCTTATCTTGAAAAATTAATTTTAGCTCTTATAATGTCTTCCACTAAACTTAGACATTATTTCGAAACTCATGTTATAATCGTAAAATCTAACTATCCTATTAAGGCAGTTCTCAGGAAGCCTGAAATCTCAGGTAGGATGGCTAAGTGGGTAGTCAAGTTGAGTGCCTACGACATCAAATATGAGCCAGGGAAAACAATCAAATCACAAGCCTTGGCTTACTTTATGGCGGATTTCAGCAGTGACATAGAATCAGAAGTTGACAAGGAAGTCCAACAGCTTGAGAAGCTCGAGGAAAACTGGATCCTTCACATTGACGGCTCCTCAAATGTTAGAGAAACAGGGTTGGGCATCTTGCGAAAATATCACCACAGGGGGACATAATACCATTATCCATGTTAAGTACATGGATGGATCTTACTACTGCATGATTCGATCAATACTATCAACACAAATGTAAATAAAGCTTTGCTTTATTGATTTCAGTTAGAGATTACAAAGAGTTCTAGAGAGAGACACACACACTCACCAAAACATATTTTGGTGGCAAAATGGTGACAATTGCTTATGAAATAAATTTTGCGTGATTATTGATTAGGACCAGGACATGTTTTTACAACATATTTGGTGGTAAAATGGTGACAATTGACCTTTTGACACCATTCATATTTTGGTGGCAAAATGGTGACAATTGCCCTTCTGACACCATTTTGCTATAAAAAACACGGTGGCAAGATCTTGCGTGATTATCAAGCGTACGCGGACAATATTACCCTCCTTCGCACGGAAAGTCCCCTTTGTACAATAAGTTTCCCATATATATATATATATATATATATATATATATATATATATATATATATAGTGAAAAGATCCGTGTAGACCCCTTCTTTTTTGTAGACCCCGTAGATCCCAAAATTCACCATTGGATTAAATTAGATCAATGGCCAAGATCAGATTTCAGTTTAATGAGATTTTTAAAGAAAAAACGCGGAGGGGTATAATCGTCATTTTACTATGTCGTTTATAAAGTCTTTTTCCGTCACCGTCGAAATCATCCTTCCTCTCCGTCGAAATCCAAAAAAAAACCTAATGCTCCCCGCCGTTCTTCTTTCTCCTCTTCCTGAAGTCTTCGTCGCCGGCATCTTCTCCTCTTCCTGTCGCCGCCGTTCTTCTTTCTCCTCCTCCGTTGTCCTCCGTCGTTTTTGCAGTTGAAGCATTCTCCTCCGTTCTTCTTTTTCCGATTTATAGGTTAGCGATTCTAAATGTCTACAGATTCTTGATGCTTTTTTTCTTATGTTTTGAGTTTTAGAAGCTTATGTTTTCCAAAATAGCTCAATATTTGAGCATAGGTCAGTTTGATTTGTAGATTCATATTTTAAAATTTCTGGAAGTCTATCATTGAGTTTTATAGTTTTGCACTGATTTTTTTTATTTTCTGACTACAGCTAACTTGTTAATCTTTGTTTGTCTACATTCAAAATATCTGTGTTTTTGTGGCATTGTGCATATAATATTTTGACTAACTTATTATTTTATGATTAAACAGATATGGAGGGAAACAGTTCTGAGAATTTTCATCAACGAGATGGAAAGGGTAAACAAGTAGAAGACGGGGGTATGTTGAGTTTTCATTGAGTTTAGAGTCTTAAAGTTTAGAGACTCTTAAAGTTGATTAGTGATATGTTGCATGGTTTGTTATTTTTGTAGTTTGTTATTGAGTTTTTAAGCTATCCAGATTTTGTTCAATTGCAGTCAATCTTTATTCATATATTCCTCTTTGAGTTTTATTTTCTGCTGATTTGTTTTTTTTATATAAATGCAGCTTCAAATAATATGTCTACTAGTGAGTCTTTCTATACTTTTGAAGCTGATAGTCCTCGTGGTACAAAGCTTTTTTACCCAAATATTCCAGTTAATGAAAAACCAATTGTTGGGTCACAATTTACGACTTTAGAAGATGGAATCAAAATGTATAGAGCTTATGCTAAGGAATCTGGGTTTAATGTCAAACTTTCATCAAATAAGCATAACAAGGATAATTTAGTTGTCAAGAAGTATGTTTTGTGCAATAGAGCTTATAAACCGGTACCCTCCATAAGCAAAAGTGATGAAGCTTCTAGTGGAAAGAAACCTAGGAAAGTTAATACACAGAAAACTGATTGTAAGGCTAAAATTATTTTTGTGATGGATATGGTCTCTAGGATGTGGGTTGTTAGAACTTTTGAGGAAGGGCATAACCATGAGTTAATTCCCCCCACTTATAGTCATTTGTTAAGAGAAAATAGGCAATTAGGTTTTCATGAACAAGATGTTGTAAAGAAACTTGCGTCTTCTAAAATTGGCGCCATAAAAGCTCATCAAATATTTAGTACTTCAAGAGGGTCTCAACAATTTGTTCGTGGAACTATTGTTGATTTCAAGAACTACCAAAGGGATTTGAATCTTGCACTTGGAGAAAATGATGCTCAAATGCTTGTTGACTCAATGGAAGAGAGGATGAAGCATTCCAATGATTTCACATTCAAGTATCATGTAAACGAAACCGGTGAGCTAGCAAGATTCTTTTGTGCTGATCAAGTTGCAAAATTAAATTATCAAGAATTTGGGGATGTTATGTCTTTTGATGCCACTTATGACACAAACAAGTAAGTTTTTTTTTCTGTTTTGAGTTTTATTCATATTTAAGTTCTTCTGTATTGAGTTTTATTATGTTTTGAGTTTTATTCTGTTGTGACACAAAACCTTATTTGTTTTGTTGTAGGTATGATATGGCTTTTGTTCCTTTTACTGGAATAGACAACCATAGAAATTGTGTTACATTCGGAGCTGGTATGCTATCAAAAGAAGATATTCCGTCTTATACGTGGCTTTTGCAATCGTTTGTTGAAACTTTTAAAGTGCAACCAAACATTGTTGTTAGTGATCAAGATCCGGCCATGAAAAAAGCTGTAGAAGTTGTGTTCACTGAATCGAAGCACAGGCTTTGTATGTGGCATATTACCACTAAATTGCCATCCAAGGTAAATATTGATTTTATATCTTTATTTACCTCTATTCTGTTTTTTTTTAAACCCAGTACATATTTAATTTTACTGAGTTTTATAACTCTTGGTAAGATTATAAGTATATATTTAATTTTACTGATTTTTATAACTCTTGGTAAGATTATAACTTTTTTAGTGAGTTTTCACTGAGTTTTAAAGTTACATTCATTTATATATATTTTTTTTCACAGGTTTCTTCAAAAATATTAGAAGGGACTAATTTTAGGAGTGATTTTCATAAGTTAGTATGGAACATTTATATGGGGCCTATTCAATTTGAAAGAAAATGGTTGCAATTGATGGAAGATTATCCAATTCAAGAAACAAGGTGGTTTGACGAGTTGTTTCGCATAAGAGATAAATGGATTCCTGCTTTTTTTAAAACCACTGACATGTGTGGATTGATGAGGATAAGCTCTCTATCCGAAAGTGAAAATTCTTTTTTTTCAAAATTTCAACATCGAGGTCATTCTTTGATTCAATTTATGTTCTCGTTCGATTCAGCGATGCAGAAACAACGTTATAATCAAGAAATTTTGGATCTTCAAATAATGAATTCAAATCCTAAGTTCAAGACTCCTTTGAAAATTGAACGTCATGCAGCAAAGGTTTATACAAGAAGGATATTCTTTTTGGTTCAGCATGAAATTATTGAGTCTGCTTTTAGTTGCTCGCATCAGTCTGTAGAAAACGATCAAGGGGTTTTAATCTACCAAGTAAAGGAGAACTGTATCGGAACTCCAGTTGTGAAAAAAGATGTTGAAGAAATTCAACTTTACACAACAGAAAGACTTAAAGAGTTCACGGTAATTCGATTTCTTTTATTTCTCACTGAGTTATAATTATCTTTTGAGTTTTATTGATTCTGTGTTATTTTTTCCATTTGAGTTTTATTTATTCTCTTATGAGTTTTAAACCATATTTTGTTTTTAACTTTTAGGTGTTGTTTAACAAAGATGAAGCAGATGTTGTTTGCACTTGTGAGTATTTTCCAAGGATTGGAGTTTTATGCAGACATGCATTTTATGTTTTGAAACTAAATGATATTCAAGAAATTCCAGATAAGTTTATCAAAAGACGTTGGACTAGAAATCTGATTCCCGCAGATTTAAGGCAAAAGAAGTACAACTATTCTGAAACTAATGTTGTAGTTGAGAGTCTTGCTAATGAAGCCATTACTATGGTTGATTTTTGTGTAAGGACGTTAATCAACAACGAAGATGAATTGAAAAAATTTGTTGAAGCTGTTAGAGACTTAAAGTCTAATTTTGAAAAGAAAATGGTTGATGAAGAGCCAACGGATAAAGCTTCTAGACTTCGAACACGTCTCAGGGTAAAAGTTCCAAAATTCAAAAATGTTAAAAATCCTCAAAGAGCTACCAGAAAAGGTCGTGGAAAAAGAATTAAGGGAGTAGTCGAGAAGGCAAAAGAAAGTTTGAGAAAGAAAGAAGTCACGTGTGGAAGATGTGGGAAAAAAACGAAAGATCATGATCGAAGGACTTGTAAAGAATTAGTAGATGTAAATGGTGAGTTAGTTGATCAAGAAGATGGTGAGTTTGAAGATGTTGAGTTTGAAGATGATGAGTTTGAAGAAGAAGAAGAAGAAGAAGATGAAATTGAAGTTGAAGAGAGTGAAGATGACATGGAAGAAGATGAAGCTGATGAACTTTTCAACGAAGATGATCAAGATTAGTAACACGATCAAATTAAAAAATGTAATTGAGTTTTATTACTTTCATTGAGTTTTATTTGTGTTATTGAGTTTTATTACTGTCATTGAGTTTTATAACTTGCAGTTAGTTTTATCACTTCTTTTGTTATGTTTAATTGATGTAGTAGACCATTTAATCAATACTTGCTTGAGTTTATAACATCCATTGTGTTTTATATCTTCCAGTGAGTTTTATAACACCAACATAACTGATCAACACGTAGATCCACTCAGTATACAAACATTCTAGAACTTGTATACAATTATGCTTTTTTCAACACCAATGGACAAAGCACCATAACATATAGTGTTGTTGTTAATCCAACATTAGATCATATTCATTAGCTATTTAATAACGATTACGGATTCAACAAAAAGCAAAACAAATCTAATCAAAACAAAATGCTTAATATTTGCTAGCAAACATATAATTTTTCCAACAGTAACTACTCATTGGTGAGTTTTACCAACACTAGTTTACCGTTTTCAAAACAGTTGACAAAAAACCCAAAATCACAGTATTTTTCAGCACTTTTACCAATTTAAAAACCTTTGATCAATCTTTTTGTTCATCTTTCTTTGGTTGAACATCCACATGCAACGCCATCCTCTCTTGAATTCTCTCTAAAGCTGTTTCCTTTAAAACCTTCCTTGCTCCCTCATTCATCTTCATATATTGGTTCATCTCTTGAACATTTGAAGCACTCTTCAAATTTATATGGCATGTTAGAAGTTTTGCCACATATTTATGACGGAGATCATCTAATTCACCAAGTTGATCTTCTTCCTTTGACAGCCCACAGTCCCAATTCTTCACATCTGTACCAAAGTAGGTTTCCATGTGTCGCATCATAAAGACCCCACAATCTACATGGTTCTTCTTTGTTGACCAAGGCAATTTGACATAATCAATCTTCACATCCTTAAAATTCATCCAGCCATTATAACATGTTGATATCAAGTAGTCCACAAATGCCCTCATCTTCAATGTAAACATACAAGATTTATTAATCAGTAAGAATAAGATGTATTTTAAAACTCACAGAAGAATAAAACTCAATAAATAGTTTAAAACTCAGTTCAATAAAACTCACAAAATAGTTTTAAAAAAACAGTATGTATAAGATATAGAATAAAGAAATAGTTGACATACCATTTTTTTTTGCCAACCTTTGTAGTTCTTTTGTGCTCTCTTAATGTTGTCAAGCAACTCAACTTTATATGTTCTCATGTTGAAACACAAAAGATAAAAGTGCATATCACATATTATAGGAATGATCACTAAATCAATCCCTATGATTGATTGCAGATTTTCAGCCCTTAAAATTGACTCCATGTTTGATTGAAAGTGTTCCATCCTACTCTCGTTTGTTACTTCTTTACGATAGTGAGTTGGGTACTGTTCAAGATTAAAAATTAAATACATTTAAGCTCACTTTTTTCTTTATCATGTGTTATAGTTTTATTTATCATCACAGGAAATAAAACTCAGGAGGTAAGAAAACTCAGGAGATAAAACTCAGAATATAAAACTCAAGATATAAAACTCAGCAGTTATAATTAGACAGATAGGAAAAAATTTGTGTTATAGTTTTCTTAAGGAATAAACTCACATTTTCAATTTCAAACATTCTGAGTTTTATAATTCATTTTAAAAGAATTTATAGGAGATAAGAAAACTCAGGATATAAAACTCAGGATATAACTCAGGAGATAAGAAATTTACCAACATCACAGGAGATAAGAAAAGTCTGCTTGGCGAGTCTTTGTTTCTAAAGTTTTCTTGATAATTCAACACCCTTGACCATGTACTTATCACACTCAAGTGGATCTCAATTCCTGGACATAAAGATTCAAACGTGTCCCTAGTAGCAACTTCTCCCGATGTTGTTGTTAACACTGTGTCACTGCACATTGAATCATAATGTATTTTAAACAATGATTCAATTAAATAATTAAAATTTGTTCTTTTATTTATTTTTTATATAGTACTAACCTGTGAGTTAATGATGCACTGAATATAAACTCAGCCATCTCAGATTCAATCTTTGTTATTTTAGCCTTCATCACGACTGGCCTTTGAACATATGGTGATCTTAAAGAGTCACTCAAGATGATTTTTCTCTTTGGCCTTTCTTGATTCTCATTAAACTCAAATATCTCTTCTGCAGTCGAGGTTGCTTTTGGGCTTATATCAACTGTTTCTTGTAATCTTTTCTCAAAATCAGTCGTAACATCTACATTTAAAAATGTTGATTTCTCAATTAAAACAGAGACATCTTTATCCATCCCTTCATCATGTTCTATTTCTTCATCATTGACATCCTCTGAAATATTAAAATTTAAAAGATCAACTAAACACATAAATTAAACTCAGTTTTAAATTGCTGAGTTTTATAAGACTCAAAAGTAAATAAAAACTCACCTGTGATTTTTGAGAAACCAAATGTTAGCACAATTTCACTTTCTTCATCATTTTTTTTACTATTAGAAACTGTTTTTTCAATTCTTTCATCACAATTTCGCACTAGACTTGAGTTGCCTTCAGAAACTTCAAATTCAACGTGTTTGTTTAAACCCAATTCGTGTGGATTTGCTTCTCCATCATCTTTTTCTCCAACATCCGTTTTTCCATCAATCTTCTCTCCCTCATCTCCAAAATTCTGTTCTCCCTCATCTCCAACAATATCATCTTTTCTAACATCTCCCTCATCTTCAACATTCTGTTCTCCCTCATCTCTTTTCTTCATTTTCTTCTTTTTTCCCTCACTTGTTGATTCAACATTAGCCCTTTTTTTCTTTCTAAAAATCCCCTCCTTTTCTTTTGTTGCCTTCGAATGAACTCTATCTTGGCTATCTTTCAGATTTGAAACCTTCTTATCCTTAATTTCCTTCAACTTTTTCTTATTTTTATCATTTTCTTCAACTTCATTTTTTCTTTTCTTGTTCTCTGTTTTACTTTTATCTTGTACTGATTTTCTCTCTGGACTAGTCAAATTTTCAATCCTTTTTTCAAGGGCTTCTAACATTTTATCATTGATATATTTGATGCTTGGTAAACCCTTGTTTTCATTTTTTTTTTTTTCAGATTGTTTCTGTGCTACCAGCATCTGAGAGAAAATGAAACAAAATTCAGTTCTGAATATTTAAACACAAAAGTTATTTAAAACTCAGTTATGAATAGTTAAAACTCAATGTCAAATAATAAAACTCAATGAATCAAATGTAGTGTTAAAATCAGAGTTTAACTATCTAAGTTAAAACTCAATGTCAAAGAATAAAACTCAAAGAATAAAACTCAGTTTATTAAAACTGAGTTTAATTTTCTAAGTTAAAATCAGAGAAATTGTAGTGTTTTTTCTGATGATAATTTTTTAAAAGAATGAGTTTTAACCATCTGAGTTTGTTTATTATATATACAAATAAATGAATAAAATGAGAATTATAAATATCATACCGCAAGTATCACCAAAGGTCCACAAAAAGCGTTCGTCCTATCCCATTCCCTCATTTCCCTTTTCAAATTTCTAATCACATATTCACACCAGTTAAACTTCTTAACATCCACATCAGCGGTGATACAACTAAGAAATCTTTTATTCACTGTGCTGTTTCTCAATGTTAGACCAAAAACAGTATTGAATACTACCAAAAAGTTCAATACAAACACCCATCCTGAGTCTTGTTGTGATGTCATTATTCCTAAAACATTTGTCAAATATATTCTCTTAGCTATATGATCAGGAAACTGTCCTTTAAACTCAGCAAGAACTTCATCAGTCGTACCACGAGGTCTCTCTTTCTTAGAAACTAATTCTTCTCCCATTGGTATTCCTAAAATCTGACTCACTTCCAAAGGAGTTACATTAAGCTTACAGCTACCAATGTTCAGAGTGTTGTTGTTCTCATCATAATTGTTAACTAACCATTGTCCTAAACCCGTAGGAACATGTTTAATATTAAATGATAAAACTGAACCAAAGCCTATTCTTCTAATTTCTGATTTTTGTTTTTCATTTAGGCCTTCAACCATTTCAATGAAGTGTTTAATCTTTGTACGACACGGTATTCTGTCCCCATTATATGGTACATATGGTTTCGCTTCATTTTCAAATTCAGACACAGGCTCAGTTTCTGCATAAAATAAACCATGAGTTTTTAAGTTATAAACTAACTGTCCAATAAAACTCAGTATCAATTTACTATGCTTATTGAGTTTTAAAGTCAAGTTTTTAAGAAGTTGTCTCAAATGAAGTGTTTAATCTAAATTAAGAAATTGTCTCAAATTACAAAGTTATAAACTAACTGTCCAATAAAACTCAGTATCAATTTACTAGGTTTATTGCTGCATATAAGATAACATGATTTTTTAATTCAGAATCAGTAATAATAAACTCACTAAGCAGTTTATTGAGTTTTAACTATATTATAGAAAAGGATTTTAAAAATGTCTAACCTGATTTTTTTTTCCATATTCTTCTTCGGCAATGATTTTTTTGAAACCTTCCTGTTTGGTATAACTTTCTTCCTTCCCTTTACGACCTTCGCAGTTTTTTCTTTTACTTTTTTTTCTCTATTAGGCACTTGAAAATCATCATCCGAGTTGCTCTTTTGCACCTCCTTTTGAGTTTTATTCTTCACATTTTTTTCTTTTTTTGGATCTTCAAAATCATCATCTGAATATCAATCAAATTATATTAATATCCAAATTAAAATTAACTTTAACTCACAAACAAAAAATATATTTTTTAGATTAATAATAATCTGAGTTTTAAATCGACATTGAGTTTTATCAATAAAGAACTTTGTATTATTCACCTGATTTTCTTTCTTCCATTACAATCTTCGGTGCCCTCTTCTTTTGAACTTCTCCTTTAACTGTTTTTCCTTTAGATGCTACAACAAATTATAATCATCTTAAAAAATTATTTTAACCTAATTAAAACTCTATGAAACTTGATTTTTTTAGATTTTAACCATCTATTTTTTTAAAAGCTTTTTTTATACTAACCTTGATCATCATCATCAGAATCTATTTTATCAGGATTTCGAATATCATTAGTATATTTACTAAAACTTGTATTTAATGCAATTCTCCAACTCCTTCTAGTTCCTACAAACAAAATCAGATTAAACTCACTAAAGAATATGTGCTTAATTATTATTATTGTTTAAAAGTAAAGAGTTTTCTTTTTTAAGTGAATATTTTAAGTTATTATGTTTATAAATAGTTCAGTGAGTTTTAAGCAACAATAAATTTAAGATAAAATAACTAATTACCTTTTTTGACTGATGAAGCACTTTTGACTTGTACTTTTGACTTTGATTCATTCTTGCCTTTTTTATTAGATTCAAGTGATTTTGTAATCTTCTTGAGCGGAATGTGAACCGGAGTTTCCGAAAGGAGATGTTCACTGGTAGGAGCTGGTTTTGGTGTATATAACGAAAATTTGGTGAATGTTATAAAACTCAACTGGATTTAGACTAAAAACTTTTGTTCTTATGAAAGTTTATAAAACTCAAAAACAGATTAGGTAGTTTTTACAGACTAAAATTTATTCACTGATGATTTTTCAGTGTTTTTTAATAAAAAATCAAACAATCATGAAATAATAGATTACCTATTTTCTTGTCCTTTTCACTCTCCTGAATAACTTTCTTGAACTTCACAACCAACTTTTGTGAAGTTTTTTTCATCATCTTTCAAATCTGCAATTTTTTAATTATGAAAGATGATTAGATGATTTAAAATAAATATAAGAAGCTTGATCATCATAATGAGTTTTATAAATGAGTTTAATATCAAATAATCAAATTATCAAGACTTTGAGTACCTTTTAACAACATTGAACCATCATCATTTTCAGTAACTTCAACTTCAGATTCTAACTTTTTAGATTCTTTTGGATCCTCATTCGGTTCTTCTCATACAATTCAAATAGAAGAAGACACAAACAGAAAACCATCATTAGAAAAAAATCACTATAATTTCATAATTAAGCTAGAAACTTAATAATATTTTAAATTTCGATTAAAACTCAACTAAAGTTGAAGGACATATTTTAATACCTTTTCTGTATTTTATCTCAAATGTTTGCTGATGTTTACTAGGTAAAGTTTTCTTCTTGAGTTTCAGCCTTTTCAACGGTGTCAAAGGTTTCTTTGAGATTTTTTCAATGTCATCTTTATCATTTGGTGGTTGTTCAACAGAATCAGCCACAACCAAATCTTCAATTGCTTTTAATTCTACATTCACAACACATACACATAAGTAGAGAGATTTATATAACTCACATCAAGTCCTCTAAACTATAAATCTCAGTATCAAGAAATCAGTTTAATAAAACTCAAAACCTACTCTATATTACAGTTATCTAAGTCACTCTAAAGCTAACATTAAGTAACCTAACCTATAAAACTCTGTAACAAGAAATCATTTTAATAAAACTCAAAACCTCTTCTACATTTTCATCTATCTAAGTCACTCTAAAGCTAACATTAAGTACCCTAACCTATAAAACTCTGTAACAACCAATAAGTTTAATAAAACTCAAAACCTCTTCTACATTTTCATCTATCTAAGTCACTCTAAAGCTCACATCAAATACTCTAACATATAAAACACAGTAACAACCAATCAGTTTAATATAACTCAAAACGTCTTCTACATTTTCATCTATCTAAGTCACTCTAAAGCTCACATCAAATACTCTAACATGTAAAACACAGTAACAACCAATCAGTTTAATAAAACTCAAAATCTCTTCTACATTTAAACCATTCAAGTGGCATTTTGGATGCTTTTAATGAGACACAATTAAAACTGATCAGCAATCACAGCACCAGTGTAACACAACAGAAGCTCACCAAAAAAACCTATTTCATTCAGGCATTTTATCAAACAATTGATGTGCAATTTCCCGTTACAAAGTAATCAAACTTCTCTCAGCCCCCAACGCCTTCTCAACAACCTAATTCATTTACTAATCTCATTGCACGAATAAAACTCAAAAACACTTCTACAATTTCAGTTACTAATCTCATTGCACGATTAATAAAACTCAAAACACGATTAATAAATGATCATAAGCACGATTAATAAAACTCAAAAACACTTCTACAATTTCAACTATCTAACCTGCAAATCTCGGTAAAACACACATTTAAAACCCTAGAAATTAAAATTACCTTTGTTGAGTTCAGCAGACTTCGTCAATTTCTCCGGAGATGGTAGATTCGGCTCAAATGCTTTTGTCGGTGTCGCCTGTTCCGTCGTCGGAGGTATCAACTGTTGTTTCGCTAGATTCGCCATCGCAATTTCATCTCGAATGTCCATTTGGTTCGTTTGACCGTCGATTTCACTGAGTCGTCGGAGAATTTTATTGAGTTTTCATGGAGCGAATGATGTAGATGTAGCGGATGACGGAGGAAATTTAGGGTTTTCACGGAAGAAAGATACGATCGTGAATGAGAAGGAAGTCATTTGAACGGGATTTTTATATAAAAGAAATATGACGATCGTGCCCCTCCGCCCAAATTTGAGTTTTTTGATCCAACGGTTATTTTTAGGGTCTACGGGGTCTACAAAATACAAGGGG
>JBCNJP010000017.1:85829423-85850122 GCA_039602395.1 Deinandra increscens subsp. villosa | reverse complement strand
TGTAGGTCCGTAAATCTCCCAAACACACGATATCTAATCTAACACGAGTGCGGAATCCTCGTATAAGATCGATTCAAGAAAAATAGTAGAAGAAGAGATTCAATCTATGATAATGATTGAATCTTGAATGAAGAACAACTACTATTGAAGCTTTATATCTGATCGTAAACAGTAACAAGCAAGAAGAAATCGTAAACTTGGATAAAAAAGGCTTAGATTAAACGAAATCATGAGGTGGTATTTATACCACCTCATACAAACACAAGGCCAATCATAAACATGAATAAGCCCAATCATAAACAATTAAATGGCCCACATGGCCTATAAACAAACTAAATTAAGCCCAATACTAATGTTCATGCCTCAATAAATATAGCCCAACAATAGTCGGCTCAATTGTGGTTCCCACTTGCATGGGGATGAAGTCTCCCTCATGCATCTCCTGAGATGAACCTGGGAATATGCCTGCAGAGACAGTAGGATTAGAAAATAAGGATCCTTGAGGATCCTGAGTAGCTCGGAAGCGGCTCCGATATTCTTGGAATGGCTGAGATGAAGATCCCTGTAGCATCTGAGTAGTAGGTGCTACTGACTGCTGACTCCAAGGCTCATGAAGGTTCATCGTCGCAAACCGCTGTGGTTGAGATATAGGTTGTTGTATCGAGACTGTCGGCACCTGATGGCTTAAAAACCCGGCTGGTTTCTGGCTCGAGCATCTCGGCGGCTGCTGACTTCCATATCCACTGTAGTAAGATTCTGGGGGCTGCTCGGAGTAGAATCCAGAGTATTCCAGATCTATCACCCTGGAAGTCTTCTGATGCTGAGAGCCTGAGAATCCTGCAGTAGTAGCTGTTGCAATACCTGACTTTGGAGCAGTAGAGGGATTTACTTTCTGTTTTGGCTGCTCCGATATTTCCGGAGAGTCAAACCCGAATGATTTTGGCATCAAAGGGCTGATTTCCTCTACTGGTTTCTTTGATTTCTTCAATTCCATGATCTCCTTCATCATTTTCTCGTTGGTTTTGGTTTGTTCATCCGCATGGGCCTTCATTTGCCTGATCAAAACATAGAGATCGTTATTAGAAATAGCAGAGTCAGTGGACGTACCTTGAGATCCAGTAAAAGTGGGGTATTCCACTCTTTTAGCATCGGCATCAGTCACTTTCTTCGTCATTGGGGGGAGACCAGTGCTGACAGTGGGCTTAGAGGATGAAATAGATTTTGAGGTAAATTTTGGTTGGCTCGACATTTTCAAGAATCGGTTATGGGAAGAAGATCAAGGCTCTTAATCGAATTCAAACACCGTTCGCCCCACGGTGGGCGCCAAATTGTTTTGGTCAAAAAACTGCCTCAGCAATTATTTGATCAAACTTTGTAAGTGAGGTAGAGTGTTTGATGAAGTTAGCAAGAAAAATGCAAGTTTGAGTGTTGACACGGGGATGTAACGAGGGAAAATTCAGGAATCCTTGAGTATCCTCAAGGAGCCTAGCAAAAAACCTCGGGGGCCGGTTCAAAGTACCTGCCTCCTAAAACTTTTATATAATGAAAGTTTTTAGTACAAATGAAACGAGCTCGTATTCTAAGTGTTGCAGAGAGTTGCGATTGCTGAAAAAAGGTGTGTGTGTGCAAGCCTAGAGCTCGATTTAAATACAGATTACATTTCAACAAACTATCCTAAAAACTAGCAACTAAGCCCACGTCTTCCACATAGCCGTTGAGGTCTACTTGGTCCACGATTCACTCAGCTGACCGGGTCTTTAGGACACGTGACTTATACTGGAGTCAATCCTGTGAACAACAAACAAAGAAGGGAAAAGCAATCGTTAGTAAATAAATATAATTCAGGATCCTTACAGTGAAGTGCTTGCGAGCTGATCCGAGCTGCTCAGTATCTCCTGAATTCTAGTACCAACACCTAGCACTTTTATTGATAAGAAATTGAAAAGATACAAGTGTTTTTGAAGGATTGATCAATCGGGCTATGTGTTACAATGATTGAAGCTTTCAGAGCTTGAGTGTGAGTGTGTTGTGTGTTCCTAAAAGAACGAGTCCTCAACTATATAATAGTTACAAAGCTAACTAACTGTCTGGGATTCCCGGGATCTCGTTCTCCACTTCCACTTGACTGTTGAAGCTAGTTGAACAAGTTAGTCCACGTTTTCTCCCATTGAGGCCGAGTCTTTAGGAGTTAGTTTGAGCCCCTAACGTCCCTGCATACCATAGCACATGAGGCAAAATAGAGGTTAGTCAAATATTAAGTATTCAGGATACCTGGACTAGTAGGATTTCCACACTATTTTAGGAATCGTGAGCTGCTTGAGCTTCTCGATAAGCATCCGGAAAATCAACCCTTAACAAATACCGACAAGCTTCCGTCTATAATATGTGTTGTATTTGACCCGGAAACGATCCTCAAAACGGTTTTACAAAACCCATGCCATTAGAAACCTCATGGCGGTTCTCCATAACACCCACCATCGGCGTTGACAGCGGAGGAGCTGACAGGGATGATCTCTATTTTCTCCACTCTAAAATTCTTGGTACTCCCTCTTCTCTCATCTTCAACAGGGCAAACGGATCTAGGGTTCCGACAATAGGGTCGCGATTCCGGTAATGGCGCTAGCAGGTGGCTTGTCCACGATGACTACCTCGTCCCTCTTTCGAGCCGCTGGGATGAAATCAGTCAGTCTAGGCCCTCAATTGGCAACGTTAGTCGTGTTTTGGAAAGCCACAGCCGTGGCGTGGGGCTTCTCCTTCTACTCTCAACCCGATTAGGGTTTTTATCATCTCGAAATTGACTGGTTTTGGGGTCAAAACACTGACCGACAGCGGTGGTTGATGTCGGTGGTAAGAGTTACGCTTTAGTTAATTGTAGGTTTAGGGGAGGGGGGGGGGGGTTGGTAGAAACTGGGTTTTTATGATTAGGTTAAACTTAGAGGGTTCTTGTGGTTCTGTAACCTGGGTTTTTTCGCTCATATTTGGGTAAAAACCATTTTGAATGATTTTGGAGGTCACTGGAGAAGATGGAGGTCACTGGAGAAGATGGAGGTCACCGAAGAACACCAATCATGTAACATCCCGAACTTTTGCTTTATTTAAATATTGTATTTTAGCTATGGGTACTAGCCGGGTAAGCGGGACTAGTTCATAACCGATATGATTAATGTTAATTATTAAGATAATTTTGGGTGACCAATTATATTTGAAGTAAAGTTCATGGGGGTAGAATAAAAGTATGAAATTTACGCTTGGTTTAATGAATGGGTAATAGAGGAGGGGCCATAAGTGTAAATAGGGGATTAAAAACAAAGGATCCGGGTTCTTCTTGGGGCAGGTTCGCGACATTCACAGAGAGTGAGAGAGAGAACCCTTGTTTTTTAAGCTTTATCATTAAATTGAGAGAGAGTTGTGTAAAATTGAAGAAGTAGGGCTGGAATTGAGACAAAGGAGGGTGTAAATGTAAAACCGAGATAAGATCTTACTACTGCATGCTTTGATCAATGTAGTGAACACGAGAAGTAAATAAGCTTTATTCTTATTAATCACTTGAAGATTACAAGAAGTAAGCTCTGGTTTCTCTCTCTAGAACACACACACTAACGGTGTAGAAATGTCAGAAGTGTTAAGCTATCATTCTAACACGAACTATTTATAGGTGCAACATACTAGCCAGCGTACCAACTGGTGAACCAATTGGTACGGGCGTACCGAATTGGTACGGTGGACCATTTGGTACGGCCACCTTGGTATATTGACCATTTGACTCACAAAGATGCTCTAATCTAGATACAATACACGAGACACATTGTAGAATATGAATATGCTCTAACAAACTCCCCCTTAAACGTGTAGTGTATCTATTCTCTAACTAAACTTCAGTCTTCAATCTTTAGCGTCGCTGCATCCGATCTTCAACTTGAAATCTTGTCAGAAATAGAACTTGCATGGCTGGATCACCCTTGAATCATCTTTGATCTTCAAGATCCACTTGTGAAAGATACTTCAAACTCTCCCTTTCACCATGCTTGAGTCTTGACACACATAACCTGCAATTTCAGAAGACAGAAACGCGGTTTCCTTTTCTTTTTCTTTTCGGAAAATTAATTTAATCTTGGTGCAAAACTTCTCTTCGAGAAATCCAAGATATAGATTTGAACTTTGATTTCGTATCACATGTCGATCGGTCGAAAACAAATAAGAAACAAAATCTTTTTGGCTTTTTGAAACTTTAAATCAAAACATACCAAAAATCTTTTTGATTTTTCTAAGTTTATGCTAAAACACACCTAAAATATTTTTGGATCTTTTCAGATATGACACATAAATGCAATACATAATCAAACACTATTTTTGTCTTTTGCGAAAAAGATCACAACTTGGGATCATATTGAACACAACATGCTAAACTAAACTTCAATTTCAATTACTTCAGCACATAAGTCAAGTCGATTGCTGGTATAATTTGTCCATTTTAAACTCCGACACAATCATACTCATAACATCTGGATATGTTATTGTATTGATTAAGTTTGTTTTGACCAGTGTACCCCACACTATCAGACATACTCAGATATGCTTTTTATATCACACTTTGTGATTTTATTTGTGATTTAATCACATAATGATTGTATTCATGATATTGTCAACTTTGTTCCATGCAAAAAGATATAAGAACGTTAAATCGTCTACCTTAAGGTCGATCTTTCGATACGCAGATAAGGCCTCGGATTTAACAAAATAAGAAAATAAAACAAGTTGAAATTGTATAACTCAACAACAATCAGGTCAATACTTCCGTATACACAGAGAAAGTCCGATGAGTTATACGAAACACCAAAGAAAATAAAGCAGAACGTCAAACGAACAACGATCAGGTCGGTCTTGTGGACACGCAGAGAAAGTCCGATCGTTTGACAAAATAAGGAAAATCAAACAAGTTTAAATCTTTGCAAAATAAACACATGTATACACAGTGACTTCTCATTTTTCTTTTTCATACATCTTTATTCAATATCTTGAGATACGCTTCAAGATGTTGTCCACTTGGTCAAGAATTAGTATTTAATGAATATCACATTTGAATACTTTCTGATTTAATGTCGAGCCTACCAAGCACATCGAACAATGATCTTATGGCTTTTTCATCTATTTTACCCATGAGTCAGACACGTAAGCCAATGTACCATCATTTCCCAATTATGTCGGATACAATTTCTCATTTTTCAATGTTTTTGTATTTTTCTATTTTTTGATGTTTTTGTATTTTTCTCCTTTTCTCCCCCTTAAAATGAAAACTCTATTTTTGGATTTTCATTTTAACAAAAACACAAAGACAATATTTTTGGTATTTTCAATTTTCTCCCCCTAAACTACAAACACAAAAAGCATTAAAGAAAGAAAATTGACCTTTCGACATGAATACCTTCCCGATTTAGATTTCAGAAAAATTTTAGTTTTTGAAATTTGACGTCACATGTAATTTAACTTATATCAGCAGAATACTACTCCATCAGCAACTTTTCAATCACCGATAGGTCTTTTAGAAGCACGTGCACACTGGTCAAACACATCAGTTCATAAACGACCCGAAGCGAATCGCTTGTGGTCGACCAGTGTCCTGATTTCCTTTTGAAACCACTTTAGGTTTCCATTTGTGTTGTTTTGGTAAATTTGCATTTGATCAACCAGTCACAGTGGATTGGGACGAACAACCTACATATGGGATATTTTGAAAACGAGGAATAAATCTTCCTTGAGGTTTGAAAAATGTAGGTTGATGTTCATCAAATACTCTGCCATATTCATCAATGAATCTCTGTTTAGCAGATTTACCAACAATTGGAACCTTTCCTCTTTTTGATGTAGAAGCAGCAGAAACCGGACAATGCCATATGCCCTTTTTGGCGGCAATTATAACACAAGCGATTGTTTACATTTTTCCTCTTTGGAACCTTCAAAGCTTCACATAATACATTTTTCCCAAAATGATCATAAAAAGAATCATATACCTGACAATCGATGATCATGAACCCATTTGGATGTGGGGCTCGTTGGAGTAGAATTTAAACTTCCAGAAGAATATTTAGCAACTTGTGGCTTCTTGCTCTTCAGATCAATATTCTTGACAAACACTTCAACAACTTTCTTAGCATCCACACAATCAAACGGAAATTTTTTGTCAAAAAATATTTGTTCTGAACCTTTGAGTTTGTAAAGCTTCTCCGGTTGAACTTTTTCAGCCTTGAAAACATCTTTTCGAATCTGCTTCAAGTTAATTTTCTTCAACTGCGGTTGTTTTTGAATCGTAGAAGTACCAATATCAGGAATTTTCTTATTAAATCCTAGACTCGAATGTTTTCCCGAAATCTTCTCTTCTGAACCAGTTGATGGATGCCCGTTCTTTGCAAGACGAGAAAACTATGCTTTGATCTTGTTGATATCTTTTGGAGCATCAACAATTGTTTCAGCAATGTCAGTTGTTGAACTTGCAAATTTCTCTTTGCTATCAGATAAAGAACCATACACAACCTTGTCATTGTTCTGTTATTTCTGTGACTTCACAACCTTTACTCCATCAGATTTCTTATCCACAAATTCAGAATAATCACCATTTTCTACCTTTTCCTTTAGATCATTAACACCTTCTTTGAGACTTCCTGGTGGTGAAACTGTTTTGTTAAACATCTTCTCAAAATTTTCATATGTGGCTAGAAAACTTGTAAAAGATTGAGAATTAGTAACATTGTTCAAAAGACGTTTTGAATCAATGACTTCAATCTTTAAATCAGAAATTCTTTGTTGAGCTTCAGCCAACTCTTTTTCCGTTGCAATCAACTTCTTTGCCACTGTATGAGTTTCATACTTTTGCAACCTCAACTCATCTAATCCAACAACTAATTCTTTCTTCAATTTATCTTCATTCCTTTTCTGAATATCCAAGTTTGCATTTTGCAATTTCTTCACTCTTACTAACTCCCTCTTCTCGTCTAGCAGCTTTTCCATATCAATTTGATAAAACTCAGTTTTAGCAGCTTGTTCGACAGAAGTGTTAGTAAGTATATCAAGCCTGGACTTGGATTTGTCAAAAAGATTTTGAAAATCTTTTGCAGTATCCTCAACTTCATCTTTCCATTTCTTCACTTCTTTGACTAATTCAGCATTTTCTTCAAACAATGTTATGTACTTTTGTTCAAGATCCTTTTCAACGCTTTGAAACTTCAATTCTTTTTCAACAACCTTTGCCTGAAAATCTGAGAATTTTTCTTTCTGAAAAGATAATTCTTGAAGAAGATCTTCCAACTTTTGATGTTCTTTTGCCAATTCTTCTATCTTTCTTTTATTTTCATCAACCAACAACTCATTATCCTTTATTAAGCCTTGAATCTTCTTGTCTTTCTGAGAACAAAAATCACAAACCGATTCATAGCCACTATTTCCAGAACCACTTATTTCAGATTCAGAATAAGTTACTTCTTCTTCATCATCACTATGAACAATTTGAGCAATCATTGCAGATGGGGCAGTCCATGCAGACTCATCATTGCAGTCGGCAGCCCAATCATAACCATCTTTCAAAGTAATAGCTGTTAAAGCAATTGGATGTGAATCATCAGAAGTTCGCCCCCAGTTATATTGTTTATCAACTTGAGAAACTAAAGCTGTTGGAGACTTTGATGAAGAAGCAGTTGATTTGGAACATTCACGAGCAAAATCTCCAAAATTAGGACATTTGAAACATTTTGCCTTCGATTTATCTATGTCAACCTTGCCATCCGGATTTAAACTTTGAAATCCGGTCTTCTTCTTGAATCTTTTGACTCGTTGAGCTAGCATTGCAAGTTGCCAATTAATATCCATTTGTTCAAGATTATCTGGATCGATCTGATCAAAATCTTCTTCAATCAGATTAGATGTTGTCAAACCACCATTCAGCAATCAATAATATGAAGATAATAAAGCCGAAATCAATGCCAAATGTTCATTAGGTGTTTTTGCAGAAAACAAAATCTGACTCGAATTATTTGGAACATTAAAATTACACCCTCTTGATGAATTTTCAGAATTTCCTGATCCATGACCAGCAACAAACGCTGTTTGAGGTGGATTTGATGAACCAAAACTAGATGATTTAGACTTTACATTGATACTTGCAGAATTTTGACCATGGTTCAATTTCGGATTCTGCAGTTGAGCAGTTGATTTATTTGATGTCATCATTTCCATTTCTCTAGCCTGAAGCTTTCCGGTTAAATCATGAAATGATAATTCAGAGTATTCTTTGTCATGAGTAAGCAACAACACATAATTTTCCCACTTTTCTGGTAATGCTTCCATCAATTTCTATTTTAATTCCTCCTCAGTCTTTTCAATTTTAACCACTTTCATCTCACTAATCAGATGTGAAAACCTTGAAACAAGAGCTGAAATATTTTCTTTTTCATACTGTTGAAAATTTTCAAATTCCTTGTTCAACACTTTTCGTCTACTCTTCTTATATTGGTCATTTCCTTCACATTGAGCAGATAGAGCATCCCACAACTGTTTAGCTTTCTTGCATGTGCTGAATTGATGCAACAACTCGGTAGGTAAAGCCATGGTAAGATAACCATAAACGTTTTGTTCACGCTCATAACTTTTTCTTTCATCACCATCAAAATCTTGAAGTTCCTTATACTCTCCATTTTCAGTTGGAGTTACATACAACTTTCGAATCGGAATCGGAATCCATAAATCAATATCATTTGTGCTGATGTATGCAGAAAATCGTTGCTTCCAATTTTGATAATCTTCCAACTTTAACAGCTTAGGAACTTTCTGACTTGTTCCTATTTCATTATCAAAATTGAGCATAACTTGTACCGTGCTTTGCATAGCCGCAAATGCTTGAAAATTCGATATCTTTTCCGAAATATGATACTTCAAAAACTTGTAAATAAAAAACGAAGGTCTTCCAAGTGGATTTTGGGTGTCAAAATGGAGGATACTGGCCGTTAGGCGAGTAAAAGTGTAGATCTCGTTGAGACGGTTGTTTTGGCTGGTATTGGGTTCCGTAACTCTTAACGGTTCTCAAGTTACGTCAATTTTAGTAACGACTACTTTTCTGCCAGCGGACCAAACTTCTTAACGTACCATCTCCGAACCAAATCAATGAGTGGACCAAATCTCGGACCAGAATAACCAACGTACCAGCAGCAGACCAATATGGTACGGCGTAACTGTCAGCGTACCAGTGAGTAACCGTCACGTATCAGACTTGAAGATTGCTTAGCGTACCAGCAGCGTACCAATGGTGTGGCACACTGAAATCGACGGATTTTTTGAATTTTCGACTTTTGGAACTGGAAATTGATATAGTGAGATGCGCAAATACACTAGGAACGCTCAGAATTCATTTTTAGCACCAGAAACACTCGAAGTTGAAAGAATTTGAAGAAAAAAGTAAGGAACCCAAACTTTCTCTCTCTAAAAATCCGAAAATGGATCAAAAACACAGCAGTAGAGCAACCAAATGCTCTGATAGCACTTGTAAAACCGAGATACGATCTTACTACTACATGCTTTGATCAATGTAGTGAACACGAGAAGTAAATAAGCTTTATTCTTATTAATCACTTGAAGATTACAAGAAGTAAACTCTGGTTTCTCTCTCTAGAACACACACAGTAACGGTGTAGAAATGACAGAAGTGTTAAGCTATCATTCTAACACGAACTATTTATAGGTGCAACATACTGGCCAACGTACCAACTGGTGAACCAATTGGTCCGGGCGTACCAATTGGTATGGTGGACCATTTGGTACGGCCACCTTGGTATATTGACCATTTGACTCACAAAGATGCTCTAATCTAGATACAATACACAAGACACATTGTAGAATAGGAATATGCTCTAACAGTAAAGATCATAAATTCTCCTTCCTTTCTTGCTTCTACCATTAAGTAAGTGACTAGCTAAGTTAAATGATTTGTGTTAGTTTATTAGAGGTCAAATTGAAGGAGGAAACAAGTTGTATGTGTCTTCTTATGCTTGTAATTGAATGATGTTAGTAAAATTGGTGGTGGGGTTAAATCCACCACATATGAATTTCAATGGGGCTAGTAGGTGGAGGTGAGATGGTCAAATATGAATCTTTGAATACTCTATTGAATGATGAAATTGGTAAATTGCATGTGAAAGGTGAATTCTTATGCTTGCTTGTAAGAATGGGATAAATGTTGCGTGTATATGTTGTATGTTAAGTAAAATGTAAAGTATGCACATAGGTGTTTGACGAAATGCCTAAGAGAGTGCAAAAATTTAAATTGATGAATGTCATAACTTGTATCGATGAGATTATGTTATATGATGTTAATGATGGTCCCTAAATGGTTAAACTCATAATCCTATGATATATGTGGTGATGGAGAAAGCTCGGGAACTCAACGAGAAGGAAAAGCCAAGGCATAAATCTTGAGGTAACATAGGATGTTAATTTAATTGTTGTAGGATTGAGAAAGATGTTTCATGCCTTATTTTAGAAGTAGGGTATGTGCAATGAATGAACTTTTGTGAAGGATTTAGTTGTGACTATATACGTGACTGAAACTATGATGTGAATGATGTAAACGACCCGTTTGGGTTAGTAGAAAATGAACCTATAAGGGTTAAATGTGAATTCAAAGTAATCCAAGTGATCTTGGACTTAAATGTGGTTACAAATAACCAAGAAGCTTATGAATTCACCTTCGGGTGAGTGTGTTAACTTGGCACATCAGAGGTGGTTACAAATAATCAAATGAAGTCTAAGATGGTTGATTGTGAAATGGATGATAAGTGTGCATAAGTGAAGTTCTTATGGGAATAATACTTGTTATTATATATGACGTATTGTCTATGTGAAAATGTGATTAAGTAGAGCTAATAGAAGTAATACATGTGAAGATTAGCAAGATGGGCTTAATGAGTCAACGGGTTGACCTTGAAGTTTAATGATGTTGAACCTAGATTTATGAATCGTATGTTGAAAATTTTGCCTATTGTTATTCATGAGATTGCTAGAAAAAATGAAGGTTGAATGTTTTGAGGTAAAAGGGGTGTTTGTAGTAGCATGGCTGAAAAATTGGCTAAGTATAAAACTGCAGTTTGGCCGCTGGAAATTTTGCTCCAAGCGTATTGCTTGGAGCAAATCATCTAGCAAGCGACACACTTGCTAAATCAGGCTTATCGCCGGTTTTATTAAAGTGTTCTAGGCGATACGCTTGGAACCCCCAAAAATATATTTTTGCTTGGTTGCTTGGTTTGAGGTGTTCATTGATAGTTAGATAGCTTTATGCCATTAATACTAATGTGTTACTAGTGTTAATCGCAGGAAATGTGCAGATGAAGCTGGAACATGATCGAGCATAAAGTTTTTGGTCTCGAACACCGATATGGATTTTTTAGGGTGTTAATATTTTGGGGATAAGAATGTACTAACACTTTTCTTTGCAAAATCTGATATAAAGTAGATGTAAATGCTTGAATTTTCTTTTGAACGATGATGTTACTGTTTTGTAGTAAGTAATGAATGAAATTTTCTTGTCCATATTTTTAAATGGCTAAATTGGTGTCATTAACAGGAAGGGTGTTACAAAACAATTCACCGGTTTACTCGAAACTGGCGCATTGGGTGGTTGTACGGTGTGGGTGGTGGCTGGTGGTGGGGCGGATGTTGATGGTGGTTTCAGGCGATTAGGGGTGGGGGGGGGGGGGCAAGGGAGATGAGATGGGTTTCATTTGATGATTTACAAATAATAAAAATAGTTTCATGAGTTTGATAATTTGCAGAACTAGTCCCTCATTTATAAAATTACTGAAATACCCTTCCACTTAACATAAAAAATCTAACCTTCGTTAGTCCCAAGGACTCATTTGGTAACAAAATGCATACCTCAGGCAATATATGTTAAATCTGAGATTTGGACTTAGGTGGCAAAAGTGGTCAAACGTCAGGGACACAAATAGTAATTAACTCATCCACAAACACTACTACACAAACATCGTCGTCACCATTTACCTCACCATCCCAACCCTCTCACCAACTTTATCACCTATCTCCAAACTGAGGGACCCGATTTCACAGAAACTTTTAGTCCTGTTGTTAAGCCCACAACTATACGACTTGTTTTGTCTATTGCATTTTCATGCAGACAGGCTATCCGCAAAGTGGATGTTGATAATACCTTTCTCCATGGTGACTTGGTGGACACTGTATATATGGCTCAACCCCCAGGTTTCATTGATGAAACTCGACCTGATCACGTATGCTTACTAAAGAAGGTCTAGATGGCCTAAACAAGCCCCTCGTGCTTGGTTCTCAAAACTATCACACCCTCTACTAGCCTTTGGTTTCTCTAAATGTATTTCAGATACTTCACTTTTTGTATATTGTCTTGATGGTGTAATATGTTATGTCCTTGTTTACATATATGATATTATTATCACTAAGAATTCCAGTGCCTTTGTCACAAATTTAATCAACCAACTACACTCCAAATTTGCTCTCAAGGATCTTGGCATGTTAAACTACTTCCTAGGTATCCACGCCACTTCTGCGGTGACACCTTGCATCTTTATCAAGAATGTTATCTTACTGATCTTCTACAACACACGTGTCTCTCCCAATGCAAATCGTTATCTACTCCTATGGCTCCAGGTTGCCAGATGCCACGATACTCAGGCATACCTATGGATGATCCCTCGCTGTACCGGAGTACCATGGGCGCCCTTTAGTACCTTGTTTTAACCACACCTGAGATTGCATACGCTGTTAGCAAGGTCTCTCAGTTTCTCCAGTCCCCCATGGACATACATTAGATACCTGTGACACGTATTCTTCGATGTCTTAAAGGAACTAGCTCTCATGGTCTAAATATTAGTCGGTCAACCAACTTTAATCTTTATGCCTATGCAAATGCTGACTGGGCTCGATGTCCAGATGATCGCCACTCCCCACAAGTACGTATCTATTTTTAGGTTCAAACCTTGTAAACTGGACCTCTAAGAAACAACACACTGTTGCCAGATCTAGCACTGAAGCTGAATATCATGTATTGGCTCACACATCCACAGATATTCGCTGGGTTATGTCTCTTTTACAAAAGTTTCACATTACTCGGTTTGCTCCTCCTACCTATGGTGTGACAATATTGGTGCAACATACCTAGCTTTTAGTATAGTTTTTCATCAACACACTAAACATCTCGAAATTGATTTGCATTTTATTCGTGACATGGTTTTGTCCAAGAATCTAGACATACGCTACATCTCGACTAGAGTTTAACTTGTTGACATCCTAACAAAAGGCCTATCAGCAACCCACTTCGTTTCTCTACGCACCAAGCTTCACATTGCTCTGCACATTCAGCTTGCGGGGACATGTTAAAGTATATTTACTTATATTTAGTTTCTAGTAATTTTTAATATTGATATTTATTTATGTTTCTTGCAGATGAAGAGTCTCTGTGTGTGTCTATTTACCTTTTCAGTTTTTGTTTTCACCTATATATTAGGCTCTCCCTTTCTCTTTGTACTCAGATTTACTATAATATATAAAAGTTTAAAAGATTTTTTTTGAAATGCCAACAAACATAGAATTGCCCAGGTAGTCCGTACGGGATGACCGAATGGCAAAAGGCCACCGCCAGCTCCCCAAACCCAGCCACGCAGAGCCCTTAAGCACACCTAAGTTATTTCTAGTTCCGAGGAAAACCCACCCGCCCAAAGGCCTACTGGTGGTAAAACCCGATCGCTCTCAGGATCGAACTAGAGATAAGAAGATCCTGGTATTCCTTCATAGAGCTCTCATGCCTCAGAACAATATTGCTGGAAGCAAAGATAGAACCTGGGTCACTTGAACATCAGGTGATCACCTTTGCCACTCCAACAACAAGCCATTGACCAAAAGGAAAAAGATTAAAAGCTTTTCATGATGTTCATAGTAATGAACTTATTAAACTTATAACTTTTATGATAGTAAACTTATTAAGGTAAATCGTATTTAATTTCAAAGAATAATAATAATTCTCAAAAGCATTTATCAAATAAGTTATTTCCAAAAGCCTTTGCCAAATAAGCTATTTTCACGTGAAAATAAAAAAAAAATTGTTAGCAAAATGATTAATTTAAAAAAAGTAACTATCTCTCTTTCTTTCTACATAAACATATGTTTCTTGTCCCAAATTTTCTTTGTTTTATATGGAGAGAAGTTTACGTAAGAAGTTTATGCAAAATAAGAAGGATAAGAAGGAGGGCAAATCTGGAAACATGTATATTTTTCACTTTCCCCCCAATTATTAAAACGTTTATAACTTTTACATACGATATTATTTTTTATAAAAATTTTACCATAAAAACAAGCGTTTTTTTATCTTTAAAACCCATGCAATATTGCTATATATATAAAAAAATTGTGAATGAGCTGAACATATAACACAACGACCCGAACATATGACACAATAACACAACGACTAGAACATATGACACAATGACACAATGACCTGAACATTGTTCAGATCATTGTGTCATATGTTCAGGTCATTGTGTCATTGTGTTATATGTTCAGGTCATAGTTGTGTCATATGTTCACGTCATTGACATAATTTTATTATTTTTATTTTTTATATAACAATATGGTATGGGTTTTAAAGATAAAAAACGCTTGTTTTTATGGTGTAATTTTTATAAAAAAATTAATATCGTATGAAAAAGTTATGAAGGTTTTAATAATTAGGGGGAAAGAGAAAAATGAGCAATTTGACCAAATTGCCCCTCCGTGTACCTGATCATATATTTTTGAGTTTTAATTAAGGGATTAAATCTGGTCCATTGATCATCAGATCTAACGGATGAGAAGGCTTCTTATCCTTCTTATTTTCACCTAACTTCTCATTATAACCTCACTCGTTTTATATATATATTTATTTTTGTTACTCCACTTGGTTTTATTTGTCTTTTTTATTTGTTTTATTTATTACTCGACTATGCTTTTTATTTTGAACTCTTATCATTTGTTTTCTTAGAAAGGAAGCATGCACATCGCATTATCGACTTCAAATATCGTGTATGCCCATGAAGCTTTTCAAAAGTTATACTTACTTATCAATCCAACGTGTGCTTCTTTTTTCATAAAAGACAAAAAGCAAAAAGAAAATGTGTTTAAATAAAATAGATGAATGTTCTCTCCGTTCTCTATGTTCATCTTGAACCCCTCTAGAATGCCTTTAATTTTGATGTCGACACTTTAGTAATTGTTTTATTTACATGATGTTTCTTTAATTGTCGGAAGAAAAATAAGAAAACTCGAGGGATACATGTAGCTGATGCGTTTTAAAGCCAACTTTTATAAGGAAACTAGCAAGACGCTAGACAAGGAAACAAATGTAGAAATAAACAGAGAGGATTACAACACCGAGCAACATCTAGATGAAGATTCCCAAATCATATCTGGAAAGTTCGCCATATGTTTGAGCCATAAAAACGTGTTAGATTTTATGCCATCTAGTATGCGCCCAGGATGTGTGTTTAACCCCCGAAATTCCTTTCCATTCCTTGCAAGCCATAATTCCTAAACAGTGGCAGCGAAGATTGCATGAATCTTCTTTTTCTCATTCATGTTTCGGCATCCCTCATACATCTGTTGTAGAAGGCCTTCGAGCGCGAGTTAATTTGGAATGCTGACTTTTATTCAAGCCCCTACAAGGTCCCAAAGTTTCACAACCCCATGGAACATTCCAACATGAGATGGGAAACAGACTTAGGCGCTAAGTTGCACCATGTGGGTTCTACAAGTCACACTCCAACCGACGACGGAAGATGTCGGGGCGCGATGATTAACCAGATGCACACAACACTATTTAATGTTGCTATATTCTTAATCATCCCATTTCAAATATTTCAATTAATGTACAATGATCCAAATGAAATACATCAAGAATAACAATTAATTTCATTAAGTTTAGGTCACAACTATGTCCGCATGCGTCCTAATGTGTCATCAACAAGAAATCATCATCTAACAGCAGATCCTGCAACATGTATAAAATAAGGGTCAACTACGAATAGTTGGTGAGTAAGCATAGGTTTAGTGTACTACATATATTAAAACATGTGAGTCAATGTGTTAAGTGCGATCGAGTATGATAACCACAATGATAAAGAGCAAATAAAATGCATGAGCCAACCCTAACCTTAAGGTTTCCAATCACAAGGTGCCACACGAGGAGGCATGCCAAGTGGGCTTGTCAAGCTAATAGATTATCACTGTAAGGGTATATTCTAGAGGCTTGCAATATTAAATAAGTTGGGCTGGGCTTAGTAGTGGGTTGAAATAGATTTATTAAGCTAGGAGTGGGCTTGGGCCTAAAAGGCCTTGTATTGGAAATGAGTATAGATACTCATTTCCTAGTCATTTGTCAGGGTTGGCCATTCCAAAGAGGTAGATATTTCGAGATTAGTAGAGCCAAGGGAGAATTTTGTTTTCTTCAATCGTGTACCAGACAATTTCAAGAGTAAATCGTGTGCATTGAATTCCTGGTTTAATCATTTATATTGTTTGTTTATTTTGTTCATCGATTTCTCCATCTCTGTTCTTGAATCAATCAATCACTTGGATTCCGCACTTGTGATTGATCATATATATCATGTTTGGACCGTTTTCTTTCCTACAATTGGTATCTGAGCCACGAAACAAGTGTTTCGAGGCTCACACGATATCAGGATTCAAGTATTTAACGATTATTAACGAGTTTTGCAGGTCCGCAGTCGCGTTTTTCATCAAAATTTGCAGGTTTTCGCACTGAACTTTTAGTTTTCGGGTCTGCAAGAGAGATCTCGGTCCGGATTCAGCAGTTTTCGACCAAAATTCGAGCTTTCGGTTCGATTTCTGCAAGTTTTTGCTTCCATTTCGAGTTCTCGGTTCAATTCCGTGAGTTTCCGGTTTGTTTGGGAGAGTTTTTGGTTTGGGCCTTTGAGTTTTCGATTCGGTTTTAGAGTTCCCAGTCCGGAAATTTGAGCTCTCAGTTCGGTTTTAGGGTTCTCGGTCCGGAATTAAAGTTTTTGGTTCGAGCCTTTGAGTTCTCGGTTGGGTTTTAGTGTTCTCGGTCCGGATATTTGATTTCTCGGTTCGGTTTTAGGGTTCTCGGTCCGAAAATTCAAGTTTTTGGTTCGGGCCTTTGAATTCTTAGTTCGGGTGTTAGTTCTCGGTCGGAGTTCTCGATCCAGAAAAGAATTTTTCGGTTCGTTATCGAGTTCTCGGTTCGCCTTTGTGTTCTCGGTCCGGTCTAATAGGAGTTTTCGGTTCGGTTTCCATTTTGCGGCAAAAGTGCATTTTTGACCAACGTTACTAAAACTGACGTATCTTGAGAACCGTTTGAAGTTAGAGAGCCTAATACTAGCCAAAACGACCGTCGCGATGAGATCTACACTTTCATGGCCTAACGGCTAGTTTCATCCGTTTCGACCTCTAAAATCCACTTCTAAGGCCTTTATTTGTGATAGTGATTTTTCCAGGCACATGATAGGAGGCATCTCTCCGCTTCATGATGCAGATTTTAATGGTGGGTATGTTCTCCTTGTGAGAGGTAAAACTCAAAAGAGCAGCAGAAATGGTAACTCTATTTGACTTGTTTGCTTCTTGATTTGCCTCATATGATATGTCTTTGCTTCAAACAAAACCCATTTCTGAAACTTTTCAAAGAATATACTTTGAAAGTTAGCTTGGCCATTTTGCTTAGTTATTTGATCTTTAGTTCTTTGTCAGTGTGTTATTAAAAAAAAATATTTCAAAATATTGAAATTTTTTTATTAAAAAACAAAAAGCAAGGGGAAGAATAGAAAATATGAAAAAGTTAACCCCTCATCAAAATTGTGCTTTTTAATTCTTAATCGTTTGTTTGTGTGTTTCAGAAGGAGGGGAAGTGAAATAAACTTTCATTCTGAAGATGGCTGACACACGTAAGGCCGACGTGAAAGACATGATCCAAGGTGATGTGCTTGGTAGGCTTAGTTCCAAAAAGAAAGGTACGTGTCACGATACTTAAAGATAAAGTATGACATTTGATGGAAAATGCACACTTAGGTTAAGTTGCATGTCCTATTTGACTGCGAAATTGTTCCCGATACACAGGCCAGACTCCAAAGTGCTGAATCGAAAATCTCAAAAAGTCAGTGTCCCCTCTGTTTTGTGTGAGCAAAGACCTAGGGATGTCAAAGCCGCTAGTTAGTCTCGCGTATGTTTTTCTTGAGCAAAGACATGGTGTAGACTCTACTGACGTGTTAGTCAGACTTTCCTCTGTTTTGCGTGAGCAAAGACCTGGTGTAGACTATACTGACGTGTTAGTCAGACTTTCCTCTGTTTCGCGTGAGGAAAGACCTGGTTAGTCTGTACGAACGTGCTTACGGATCACTGTTGTTTTGGTCAAAAATTAGTAAGCAAAATTAAGTAACCAAATTCGTTTACTGAGGTCTGGTGCCCTGGATGTATAGTTTGTAAAATCAAGTTTATTGGCTAAAATCCAAGGTTTAAATAAGATGAATGGAAACACAAGTAATACATCCCCTGGATGCAACTATGAACAACGAGATTTGAAAGGGGGAAAAGCCCTTAATCCTTGAATGTCTTCAAGGATTGCCGGCATAAAAAAACCCTTCGGCAACGATAACACACATTGCCTATTTATTGCCAAGTAAAATATTCTGAGTACAAGTGTTTGCGGCTTGTTTGCTAGGTAGTAGTGTGAATACAAGTGATCGAGAGAGTGAAAAAGTAAATCCTATGCCGCGTTTAAATACATCATAAGCCTAACTATATTTCCGAGAATCTAGGGATCTCCCTCCAACGACTTCTGTTCGTTATTGACCGAGTTCGTCGGCGAGTCTTCCATTCTGGACGTGTTTACAATCTTGACCAAGTCTTCTTGACCGTTATTCAATCTTTCGTACCTGACTATAGATCAAACAAAGTTAAGAACAAGTTGTTAGTAACGATGCCCTAGCATGCTGGGTAACCGTACATGCTGGGTCATAATAATATAAATATACAGTCCCTGGATATACGATATCCTGGGGTATCATGAGTCAGAAATCCAAGGTACCGACAAGCCATATATACAGTTCATGGTTGTCCGACATCCAAGGCTCCAAACCTGTCAAAGAACGTTAGTAAATTTTTAGTGCAAAATCCAGGGTATAACAATTGCCCCAAATTCGCAGCTAGTAGATAGAATTTCACAGTTGTGAATTTTTGAATTTTGATGACTCATCCTAGCTAGATCAATCATGTCCGCTTATTTAGGAGTAGATGCTCCACGATCATCACCCACGTCCTTTCACCCCTGTAACTTCTACCCATTAAATACCCCTTTCTCTCAATCGGTTTTACCCACTTCTACTCGAGAGAAAAGTGATCATTGCTCCCACCGTTCCGACTGCATTCTCTGATCAGGTACACCCTTCCTTCTAGTTTTCAATTTCCTAGCCCGACGATGACTAAGAAACGTATTCGTTCTGAGTCTGAGGCTATCCCTACGAAAATCGAAGATTTCTTTGATCAACGATACCTCCAAAACCCTGAATCGGAGACATGCAGCTTCAATGAAGCTGACATTGTCGCCCTTAAGGCATCTGGACTGCTACCTGCTTCAGCCGAAATCCGACCATTTGACCCTAGGTTCAGATCGGATTTCGCGTCTCGCACATGGGTTTGTTTTCCGGCAGCCCCTTTCAGTAACGGACTCTCATACCCCTTTTCCGGCTTAGTCGCCGAGTTTTTCGAAGCCTCCGGTCTCTCTTATGCACAAACTTTTCCCATGGTTTGGCGCATCCTGGGTACCCTTGATCGTCTTAACCACTCTTACGAGCACCTGATCGGTCTGCCTGAGTTAGCCCAAGTCTATGAGATGAAATCCCATGGCTCAAACCGTTTTCTGTTCAAATCCCTCACCAAAGACCTATAGCTTGTATCCGGCGTTACTCAGCGAGAAGAATGGCGAGGCCGGTTCTTTTTTGTAAAGCGATCGAGTATCCCGGGGGGTCATCGGCTTCCTCATAGGTGGATTGTTAAGGGTAGGAAGACCTGTCATAGAAATTTAGGGTTATATTTTGCATTTATTAAGTCACTAACCTTGGATGTTTGTCTGTGCAGTGCCCAGCTTGTTAGAGATCGGTCCTGAGGAGCAAAATACCAAAGTCAATTTGGAGAAGTTTCTGAGCATCCCTGAATCCGAACGATCATTCCGTTGTGAGGAGATTTCCGCTGCATCATGCCATACTCCCAGCATGTCAAGCTGTAAGAACCCCCGGATTTTACTTGTTCATTTTTATTAATATCTTTGATCTGACATTCAAGGTTTCTTTTTCAGCTGCCGCTCCCAAGTTCGACCTGGATGACATAGACGCTGCCCTGAGCTCTGGAACTGGTGCCGAGGACGACATAATGGTCATTGGATCTGCGAAGACTGAACCTACCCCCTCACCAGGATTCCTCCACCCAGGGCCTCCGGGACCAAGAGAAAGACCAGAGGGTCAAGTGCTGCTGCTACCACTCTTGCTGCCCACAGTTCCATCTCGGACCTATCAGCCACGGAGAGTGAATCCCTCGTTCAACAGGTGACTCTTATCTGACCCTTAATGAGATTTTTTCTTTATATCGACCCTGACCCTGGATTTCATTTCCTTTCAGGC
>JBCNJP010000017.1:85810448-85828923 GCA_039602395.1 Deinandra increscens subsp. villosa | reverse complement strand
ATCTAAGTCACTCTAAATTAAGCTCACATCAAATACTCTAACATATAAAACACAGTAACAACCAATCAGTTTAATATAACTCAAAACGTCTTCTACATTTTCATCTATCTAAGTCCCTCTAAAGCTCACATCAAATACTCTAACATGTAAAACACAGTAACAACCAATCAGTTTAATAAAACTCAAAATCTCTTCTACATTTAAACCATTCAAGTGGCATTTTGGATGCTTTTAATGAGACACAATTAAAACTGATCAGCAATCACAGCACCAGTGTAACACAACAGAAGCTCACCAAAAAAACCCATTTCATTCAGGCATTTTATCATACAATTGATGTGCAATTTCCCGTTACAAAGTAATCAAACTTCTCTCAGCCCCCAACGCCTTCTCAACAACCTAATTCATTTACTAATCTCATTGCACGAATAAAACTCAAAAACACTTCTACAATTTTAGTTACTAATCTCATTGCACGATTAATAAAACTCAAAACACGATTAATAAATGATCATAAGCACGATTAATAAAACTCAAAAACACTTCTACAATTTCAACTATCTAACCTGCAAATCTCGGTAAAACACACATTTAAAACCCTAGAAATTAAAATTACCTTTGTTGAGTTCAGCAGACTTCGTCAATTTCTCTGGAGATGGTAGATTCGGCTCAAATGCTTTTGTCGGTGTCGCCTGTTCCGTCGTCGGAGGTATCAACTGTTGTTTCGCTAGATTCGCCATCGCAATTTCATCTCGAATGTCCATTTGGTTCGTTTGACCGTCGATTTCACTGAGTCGTCGGAGAATTTTATTGAGTTTTCATGGAGCGAATGATGTAGATGTAGCGAATGACGGAGGAAATTTAGGGTTTTCACGGAAGAAAGATACGATCGTGAATGAGAAGGAAGTCATTTGAACGGAATTTGTATATAAAAGAAATATGACGATCGTGCCCCTCCGCCCAAATTTGAGTTTTTTGATCCAACGGTTATTTTTAGGGTCTACGAGGTCTACAAAATACAAGGGGTCTACATTGAACCGTTCCGTATTAACCTATATTAACCTATATACAATTGAAAATTAAAATGAATAGTAAATCTGGACATTACACTCTTTCAAGCGAAATGTACAAGCCGGTTAAGCATGAGTTATGTGGGCGTTGAGGTACCACCGGTTAAGCTTGGTGTACAACCTATTTCTCTACGTCCTTTTCTCTGGTTCTTCACGCGATCAGACCTCCATCCCATATTCCCATTAATTCAACCACCAAACCTCACACCTGCTCCACGCTTTGTATCCCATCCATCTACAGATTCATACTGTGCAGCGTTATCCCTTCAACCTATATCCATCTCGGTCTTCTGACATCATGCGTGTATATTGAGACGAGAGAAAAGGGGGTGGTGTTGCTTTCTTCGGTGATGGTCTCTTCGATTTCTTCACTTTCTTTCCTGTTAGTTTTTGTCAATTAAGTTTAATTTTACCATGAATTGTTGATATTTTTGCTCAATAAGGTTGTGGGTTGTTTGGTTTTCTTTGTTTCACTGTGTTTTTGTGTAGCGCCTATGAGGTGTTTGTGCAAATCTTCGTTCATCAGCATCATCAGAGAGTATCATATCTATTTTCAAGATTTCCACGTTTGCGGTGCCTCTCCATCATCAATTGTAGGGTTTTTTTTTTCTTTTTTCTTTTTTGTTATGGGGTTCGTTTATGTTTGATTGGTTCAAGGGATCGATTCAAAGGTTTGATATGACGAGGACTGGTTGAAATATGGAAGATGTTTGCAAGTACCCATCGTTGATTTATGATTTTGGTTTATGTCGTTGACTTCAGTTTTGTTTTCTTTATCAGATACGACGCCGAATCGGGAGAATAGGCCATAGGGTATTAAGGCCTAATTTGTTTCTCAAGGGACCGAAAGAATCACAGAGGGTACAAAGGTATGTTCATGTTGCGTATTCTTTGGTTCGGCCTTTCTTATGCTTGCAAGTAACAATTTGGGGTAATTTTGCATATAAACACTTCTTATTATTCAGCTTATCTGTATATGTTTTAGTACATCTTGATGGTAAATCTTTGATCTGTATGATTTTAAATTTTTAGATTAATATATGAATTTAGGGGTGTGTTTTTGTTTAATGTGACAATGAAATTTGCTAGAACATTGTCAAAATTAACCCTTTTTTAAACTTTTAGGGATGGTAAAGACCGACTCCACTGTAAGTTCTTTACCTTATGCAAACTTCAATTTGTTTTCATGATGGATTGACTCAAAAAAAGAGGTAGTGATGATCATGGCAGAGGTCGTGAACGTGAAGCAGAGTAATCGTCCAGACTCTAGAGGATTTAGCCATAAGAGCAGTTAATCTTGGTTATTCTTATATCTATTCTCTTCCGTGAAGAGCAGTTAATCTTGGTTATTCTTATATCTATTCTCTTCCGTGATTCAATAAATCTATAATCTGTATTTAATCTTAAATGAGTCATTGATTTAAATCGCTACTTGCTCTATTACTCGACTCACGCTCTTAGTGCTCTAATGTTGAAACACATGTTGAGATTGTGGGTTTGATGTATTGCAAGGATTTGAAGCGGTGGTTGACGAAGCAGCAAAGTGTTTGCGATTGCTTTGTAACATTAAGGTAATCACTTTGTTCTTATTCATATTTACTAATCTTTCTCCACGTTTTTAGGCACATGACATGACACAGTGACATTATGGATCAAGATGTTCAGATTCTCTATTGTTATCTTTTTTTATAATGAAAAGCAGGTATGGTAAAGCACCCAATTATTTTACTTATTCTTTTATTACACTTAATCATTTGGTTGCCTTTGCTTACTTGCAAACACTAGAATGATGAGTTAAATCCTATTAATATATGCTCGAAATAAAGTACTCTTTACAGGTGAACTTGCTTAGCCTATGTAGTGCCTATTAACTAAGTTTGTTTAAAACTAATGCTTTTAGGTATCAATCTGAATTAACTGAATACATCATAATTTTTGCAACTTTTCTTTGGTTGATGCGTCAAGTTATAAGCAAGTTATTGTGCACGTGTTTTTTCATTCACTACCACAGTTTCTTATAAAGTCTTCTACAAGTATATTTCTTTTTGTATTTGAAATAATTAAATGACTGATTTTTTTTTTTTTTGGATATGCTTAATTCAACCTATATACCCATATGGCCATATCCATGTATAATTGGTTCACAATATTTTTACCTATTTTTCTCTCCATCGGTTAAATCTTAAATGTATCGGGCACAAAGATATGTAATCTTGCCTTACACAGGTATGAAGTTCTGAAATTTACATATATGCATTTGTTTGTTGAAGTTACATTCGGTCATCTATGTGGTCGTAGCTAAACTGGAACTACATTTATGAATCTTTTCTCTGTTATGCTATTTACATTTCATAAAACCAGGGCAATGCTGTGATTAGATGTTGGTTTCTTGATCACCATTTTTAGTTTTTGGCCAAACCACATCTATTATTATGTTTATAAAATGGAGTTGATTTCTTAGCTTTGAATGACACCATATTTGCTTCATATTGCGGTTTGTTTAGGAGGGTTCCCACATCTTGAAACGGGTCGCACTCGAATCTGTCATCATATTCAGCAAGCATTCATCTCGCTACAGGTCCGTTTAAACTGTTTCTCAAATTCTTCGATTTATCTTTGACTTAATGTTCATTAGATTTGTAAGCAAACGAGTTGAAGGTATTCTTGCATTTCATTATTGTTAATTGGTTCTTAGGTAGGAGGTTTGTTATTTGTCTCCTTGCACAGATTCGCCTGCTTCTTTTTGTAGTACACATATGTGGTTTGCCATGAACATTCACTTTTTTGTTGGTAATGCTTTTGTTTGTGTTTTACTGACATACTCTAATGTCCATTTGTTTCTGGAGCCGCTCCTTAGAAAATTAGCCCGTTCCTTTAATATTATCAGGGTATTCAATGTTTTGATGTTCAAAGCAGAAGTCTGGTTAATCTTTTGTTTGCACACCAGTAATTTTGTTTCTAAGATTACATTCCAGTTTGACTCACATATACTTCATTACTTTTATCTACCATCAAATGTTATATTTCGTTTTATTTACTGACAAATACTTCATTACTTTCATCTACTATCAAATATTATATTTTATTTTATTTACCGATGTTTGAAACAGGTACAAAAAAGTTAAACTATTAACACGAATTAGAACAGAGAATCTCATTACTAGGAAGATTGTTGCTGTATATTTTGCCTAGGAGAAGGTTGCTTTGATTGCTTAAAATGTTTTGCATTTAGGCTGCAATCTCAATGAGTATGTTGATAAATGACCAGCTCAAACCCATTGCCATAGAGCATCAATTGCACTTGGTAGTAATTATTTTATGCCGGCATATTTTTTCGAGAGCTACGCGTGGCAACGCGCGCTAACTGACCACTAGTATATATATATATATATATATATATATATATATATATATATATATATATATATAGTCAAAAGTTCATTGTAGACCCCTTAAAAAGTGTAGACCTCGTAGACCCCTTTATTGTTCTATAAAACTCATTAAAATTATAAAACTCATTGTTGTTGAATTTTGGTCTTTATTTTTATTTTTTTTATTTTGTCATATTTCTATCTTTATATTTTAATTTAGGGTTTATTTCTTATGTCTTTTAGTTTTTTCTTTATTTTTTATTTTCTTAATTTGAAATTATAATTTTTAGTGAGTTTTATATGAACGTTGATTTTTTAAGTTGCAGTGAGTTTTAAAAAGAATGATGTTTAAAAACAACAGTGAGTTTTAATCTAAAAATGAGTTTTATAATTTGTAATGAATTTTAAAGAACATCGATTTTTTAAAGTTGTAGTGAGTTTTAAACACAACAGTGAGTTTTAAAACTCAGCAATGAGTTTTATAATTTCTAGTGAGTTTTATAGAATAATATACTTTTTTCAACAACAATTATATTTCATTGTCTCCAACAACTTTCTAGGTTTTCTTTTTGATTTTTAAAAACTTATCGCATAAAAAAACCAAACCAACAGCAATGAGTTTTATAATTTTTAGTGAGTTTTATAGAACAATATAGGGGGGTCTACGGGGTCTACACTTTTTAAGGGGTCTACAATGAACCTCACCCTATATATATATATATATATATATATATATATATATATATATATATATATATATATATAGAGGTGAGGTTCATTTGTAGAACTAACTTTCGCATGTGAAATAGCATCTTTTTCACATGTGAATAGTTTCTAATTAATGAGTAATCGCCAAAAGAAAAAAGAAAATTAATCACAACCATTAGATCCAAGAGATCTAATGGTGAAAAAGGGTGTCTACCTGTTCTACACTTATGGGGGTGTCTACAGTGATACTATATTCATATATATATATATATATATATATATATAGGGAGAGGATCATTTGAGAACCAATTGGGTTTGAGAACTTTTGAGAACCATTCTGAGCCACTAGTTTATCTATATGGAAAATCCCCCCATGAATTTGAGTGGTCCCTCCATGAAAATTAGTGGCCCACAATGGTTCTCAAAAGTTCTCAAACCCAATTGGTTTCTTCAAATTATGTATTACTCTACCCTATATATATAGAGTTGGATTATAATACAAAGTACTTTTTACGTGAGAAGTGTGAGAAGTAGTTGATATGTTAATTTTTAACACATGATATTGTCTTTTTATTATATTTTAGGTAAATATATGACAATCCTAAAATAAATACACCATCCATTGAATTCCAAACACTACCAAACACCATTTATTAAGAATTATTAAAAGGGCACTGTGTTAGGATATTATTACACTGTGTTTACATTGTGTTATCCTTTAACTCTAATTTTGATAAACATATGACATTCTAATATGGAAAAAACAATGTATAGTGTTATATATTTACCAAAAACATAACTAAAAGATAACACAATGCATTAAAATCTAACACATCATCCACTTCTCACACTTCTCACGTCAAAAGTACTTTGTATTATAACTCTACCCTATATATATATATATATAGGGAGAGGATCATTTGAGAACCAATTGGGTTTGAGAACTTTTGATAACCATTCTGAGCCACAAGTTATATATAAGGAAATCCCCCCCCCCCCCCCCCCATGAATTTGAATGCTTCCCCCCTGAAAATTAGTGGCTCAGAATGGTTCTCAAAAGTTCTTAAAGAAAATAGTTCTCATTTGAACCTAACCATATATATATATATATATATATATATATATATATATATATATATAAAGTTCATTGTAGACACCCTTATAAGTGTAGACATATAGACACCCTATTTCACCAATAGATCTCTTGATATAGTGGTTGTGGTAATTTCATTTTTTCCTTTTTTTCCTTTTTCTAATTGTTCAGAGCATTTCACATGTGAAAAAGAGCTATTTCACATGTGAAAGTGTCTACAATGAACCTCACCCTATATATATATATATATATATATATATATATATATATATATATTAGATAATTAGATAATTAGATGGTAAAATCTTGTAGTACAAATACCATCTTAATATAAAAAAAATACAATTCTTATAGACACTCTGAAAATATGCTACATATTTCTCTCTTCTTCTTTCATTCTCATTAATGTTAAAAGTTAATAAGTTATGTTTAATAATTATATCTTTATGAGTAAATTGTTCGTGCGTTGTCGCGGTTTGTTAAATTTTAGTAGAGTTTCTTACTATTTTATATAGATGATAGTAATAATTTGCAGTGGCGAAACTAGAAGTTTTCTTTTGGAGAGTCAATATTTATTTAACATTCATAGTTGTCTTTCAGTTATGTTATCACTGATCATTAACAATTGTATTTGATTTGTATCATAAACGATTACATATTCAATCTTTTTACCTATGAGCTTAAAAGGTGTAAAGCTTTGAGTTTAGAAAAAACAAAAATATAATTTATTTTAGATTATAACTAATAAACATTAAAATTCTGAATTTATTTAGATGGGTTAAACAAGAAAGGTCACCTCGACTTGAGTTAGACTTGTTCACAACTCTAGTAGTTTTCATTGCTTGATTTAAGTTTTTAAACAACTCTAGTAGTTTTCATTGCTTGATTTAAGTTTTAAACAAACATTATTTAAAAGAGGAAAATTGGATTTAAATAATACGAGTTATCACTTATTGGCGAATAATAATATGAGTTTCAACCTTGACCTACAATAATACCAATTTAACACATGGGTGTTATCAGTGATACGCCGTTTAAATTGATTTAACGGGGTTAGTGGGTTGCTGACGTGGCAAGTCTTGAGGGACTGGTCTTGTAATTTGTTAAAGTTTAGGGCTTATTTGTAATTCTTTAAAAATTGTATTTTAAACAACTTTTAACAAAATCAAACTCCCACTAAGCAAACCCTAGCAATTGTACCAGACCACCACCTGCCGTCGTTCAACCACCACCTGCAACCGTCCGCCACCGCCGTCATAGGAGTCAGGAAGCAAGCAGAAGCGGGAGTAGGTTTGTTACGGCTAACCGCCGCCGTGGTAGAACCACCTGCAACTCCAGCCGCCACCACTCCACCAGCGAAGACCCCAACCCTCCTTCTCCTCCCTGCGACCGACGTAAACCGCAGCTAGGGTTCCGTCGCGTGGATCCGAACCCCCGAGCGGCGTCTGGCTAGGGTTCCGACGAGGACGGTGGCGGCGCCGCTCGTCTTCCTTTTCTATTCGCAACAACGGGGAGGTAGCGGCTGTGGTCTGAGGGGTGAGGGATGTCGGAGGTGGATGTGATGGATGTGGTCTGAGGGGTGTGGTCTGAGGGGTGAGGGCGTCTGGCTAGGGTTCCGACGAGGACGGTGCCCTTCGGTTTTCCGGCGACGGTGAGGTGAAGAAGTGGTGAGGGGATGTCGGAGGTGGATGTGATGGATGTGGCTGTGGTGAAGATCGAACAGCCCTCAGCCCTCCATTTTTTTTTTCTTTTTGATAACTTTAAACATATGTAAATTACAAATAAGCCCTAAACTTTAACAAATTACAAGACCAGTCCCTCAAGACTTGCCACGTCAGCAACCCACTAACCCCGTTAAATCAATTTAAACGGCGTATCACTGATAACACCCATGTGTTAAATTGGTATTATTGTAGGTCAAGGTTGAAACTCATATTATTATTCGCCAATAAGTGATAACTCGTATTATTTAAATCCAATTTTCCTTTAAAAGAGCATCAGGAAACGATGAAATTTTAATTAGCTATTTATATTTTATACAGTTTTATAAAGGAATAAGTAAAACCAAAGAAATATATAACTTAAATAATATATAATAATATCATCAATAAAAACTTTATGAAATAAAAGAGTGGTTATAGAGAAACCCAATGAGTTTACTAGAGAAACCCAATTCTTACGGTCAGTTTTACCCTAAACGGTCGTTTCAGGCAAAACGAGGTGACGTGTCGCGACGACGACATCTTTAAAATTCAGCCCCCCCTTTTTCCACAATCGTATTGAGGTCGTTTTGTTAGAAACGATCGTTTTGGGATCGTTTCACATGAAACGGTCGTAGGGATGGGGTGTTTTTAGTAAAGGGGTGGGTTTCTGTAGCCACAGCCAAATAAAATAGCTTTATATTATTATAAAATAAGTAAATTATTAAAAAAATATATAGTAACTGAAATCAAGATAAGCAATTAATAAAATACGTTAAAAAAATCATACAAATAGATAATTAATTTTTTAAGTGTAGATATAGGTTAATGGAGAGAGAAAGTTGGAAAGCTGCTGTAACACCCCAACCGACGGCGGAATTTACGTCGGGGCGCTAAGATTGTCCAGATGCTCACAACTCTATTTAAGTTGTTATATTTTTAATCATGCCAATTTCATTCAACGACCAAACATAGTCAAAGATAACATCCAACAAAACATAAAGTTCATACATCTCATAATGGTTCTAGTTTTATTTAAAAGGTCTACTAAGTCCCATGCAAACTCCTATGGTGTCGATAATAACATCAAACAGCAACACCTGCAACATGTAGAAAATATGGTCAACTACAAGAGTTGGTGAGTAATCACAGGTTTGAATAAATATATAATTTGAATAAAAGCGATTCATGCGTCAAGTGTAAATATCTAAATCATGATCAACAAGTATGAGTGATGTGCACCAAACCTAGACAAGTAAGGGAGCAATCACCCGACGCCACACGCGAGGCAGGCCAGGTGGGTTGTCAGCCAATAGATCTATCATTGTTGCCACGGCTCGATGGTTAATGGTACACATGCGATTAGAGACTAGCGACTAGCGATTAGAGAATACAACAAACAATCACAAGTATCACATAATCAGAGAATCACACATAGAGCACATAGAATCGCATGTTTGATTTTTGTAATAAAGCGATTAGAGATTTAAATATCGGTACATGTTGCACCCCAAAACATTAAAATAAAAGAGGGGCTATGATCACTCACCTCACAGGTGAATCGAGACGGAAGACAAGCGATAGCGATGCGAAATCACGTCCGGGGATCACCTTGACGATAGACCGATGCGAATCCCAAAACAAAATAAATTAATAAAATAAATAACAAGGTCCGACTCACAACTCGATGGTGGTTTACTCAAGTGATAACGTACGATTTCAATTTGGGTCCATTCCTAGTCTAATCGGTGAGGTCAAAGGGGCTTAATTTGCCTAATTTCATAGAAGTCAAACTTGGTCAAACATAGTCAAACTTGGTCAAACAGAAGTTAATATGGTCAAATATGGTCAAACATAGTCATACATGATCATATATGAAGTTCCAAGCTAAACTAACATCAAACATGGTGAAAATTAGGCTAACCGACAAATCTAGTCATAAAAAGTCATAATTATCACATAATCGGGTAACGGGCTTAGATCTGGTCTTGATGACATTTAAAACAGTAAATACATCATATGTTATCATGCAAATACTAACTTGGTCAACAAAGAACCTAGATCTAACATCAAACAAGGTGAAAATTAGCATAACCGACGAATCTAGTCATAAAAAGTCATAATTATCACATAATCGGGTAACGGGCTTAGATCTGGTCTTGATGACATTTAAAACAGTAAATACATCATATGTTATCATGCAAATACTAACTTGGTCAACAAAGAACCTAGATCTAACATCAAACAAGGTGAAAATTAGCATAACCGACGAATCTAGTCATAAAAAGTCATAATTATCACATAACCGGGTAACGGGCTTAGATCTGGTCTTAATGACATTTAAAACAGTAAATACATCATATTTTATCATACGAATACTAACTTGGCCAACAAGGAACCTAGATCTAACATGGTTTTCATGGATCTAGTCATAATAGTCACAATAACTCAATTTTGATGCACAAATGAGGATCTATCTCTAATCATCATATAACTTTTAGATCTAGACACCTATTATCATAAATTTACAGCCTTGACATAGATCTAATCATACAAAATAGAGATCTAATCATTTCGAGCACAAAAACTACCATTTTGAAGAATAAATCACAAATCTAGTCTTTATTTTGCAAGTAGCACATAGATCTAGTCTAGATCTAACAAAAAGGTACCATCTTGATGACATAATACATGAATATTGTTTTATAAGAGCATTCATGATCAGGTCTAACCATGAACCAACATAAAAATGGAGTTTTGATCCAAACAAACCTAGATCTACAACATATACACATGTATAACCATGAATCTAAGCCAAAAACATCATAAAGTTCCAATCTTGGACTCAAAACTCAATAGATCTAGATGGAGAAGGGTTCTAGATCTTAGATCTAGTCAAAGAAGGTAAAAAGATCAGATCTTGGTGAAAAGAGATGAGGAAAACCACTTACCGAAAAGAAAACGACTCGTTCTTCACTTGATTTCACCAAAAATGAGCCTCAAACCTCTAAGATCTTGATCCTCTCTCCCTCTAGCCTTTTTAGGGTTTTTAGGAGGTGAAATATGGAGGCTAGAAGGAGAATAAGAGCTTATATAGGCGAGTTTTTAGGGCAAAATCCCGTAGCCACGTTTTTTAAAGGTTCTCGAGTGTCTAGCGTATTGTTTTTGCTCTAATTTCTTCGTTCTAGCTCCGATTTGACCCCCGTTTTTTTCTATATTCCTAATTTTAAACCCTCTATCACATTAACCACATTTAATCCACTCAAATTGATGTAAAATATGCCTTATAACGATTAATGGTTGATAAAATATCACACAAATTGCCTTTTTGGTCGGTTTTACTGTACGTATCACTTTTAAGCAATTCACCAACGTTTTGCGATCCGATCAAGTGTGTGATGACTCATGATATGGTTTGTGATCATATGACTCATAAACATGATAAAATTGATATCCAAGACTCAAAAACGTGATCTCCCGGTTAAAATCGAAATCGCGCGAGATTTACCAAACTTTCACCAATTGCGTTCTAGACCTTGAATTTCCACCAATCTTTGCCTGTATTTGCTTGTGTGCTTAACTAGTATCACACCTAAGTGTCATACATGCTTAGATTGATCAAACTCCCGGTTAAGACGTAATTAGTGACACGTTCGCGTAAAATCCGTAATAAGGACGAATCGACTCAATAAATATAATAACGCTTCAAATCACATTAAGTGAGGTATAAAACATCATAGAAAACATAACTCTTTATTTATTATCGATCACGGGTACGAATACATAGAATCGGGTCGGATCTTACAAATCGGAAAACCCGAAATGTTACAGCTGCTGCAGAAGAGAACGAAGACGGTTAGAGGCTTGTTTCTAGGAAAAAGACCGGTCGTGGCCGGAGTAAATGGGATCGGCCATCGAATGTGGTCTCCTATTTCGTGACCAACCTACCAGAAGCATGTACTGCCTCTCTTCTTTGGGCGGAATGTGCTAGATTCGGAAAGGTAGTGGATGTTTTCATCTCGTCTAAGAAGGGGAAAAATAGAGCTGCGTTCGGATTCGTGAAATACGAGGACGTGAAAGACAAATGGACTCTTGAGAGGGTCCTTGGGAAAATCAAGTTGAGAGGGGTGGTCATCAAGGTTAACCTAGAACGTTTTAATAGGACTGGGGTACCGGTGATGCGAACTGATCCGAGATCCAGTAACAGAGGCGACGTTTGGAAGAGAATGGGGACTGCTGGCCACACAGGGGATGCGAGCAGCAAGGGTCAGGCGGTTGGTGGTAAGGGTGGATCGTTTGCGGATATTGTGAAAGGTGTTGGGGGTAAGGCAACAAAGGAACACGTAGTGGACATTACCTCCACCGTTGCGCCTGCTTTGGATGCTTGGAAAGATGTATCTGTGCTGGGTTATGTTTCTAAAATTTGGATACGCCTAATAATTTACATGTTAAATTGGATATGGAAGGGTTTACTGAATGTAAACTCAGATATGTGGGAGGCATGCAAGTGCTCATCTCTTTCAAAGAAGCTTGGGCAGCAGAGGAGTTCCGGGCTCGCATGCTGACCAGAAACGACATCTTTAGACGAGTAATAGTATGGACGGGTCAATCGTTTATGTTGGATCGAATTGTTTGGCTCCGGATTTGGGGTGTACCGCCACATCTGTGGGGTAATGAAACTTTCAAGAGAATTGGAAATCGATTTGGAGAGGTGGTCATTCTAACTGAGGCAAACCAATTCGACGTCAACCTCACTGGGAAAACAATTAGTGTTCTTACATCGACATGCGAAAGAATAGAGAGTGTGGTCTCTGCGGTTTAGCATGGGAAGACTTACAAATGTGCCGTGTCAGAAACCCTTGATGAATGGTGCCCGGAGTTCGTTTTCAGTCAAAGGGGTATGGATAAAATTCCGGCCATTTCATCGTTGCCTTCGGTAGTGGTTAGGATGGAAGAGGAAGAGGAAAAGATGGGCTCATCGGAGAGATCCGTTGGAAATTACGGGGAAGAGGAATTGTCTGTTATGGCGGCGGTCTCGAGGGTCGAGGTAGAATACGATGGTGATAAGGTAGGATCCCCTCCTAGGGGTTGGAGGCCCAAGATGAATGGTCCTATCAACTAGGGGTGTTCATTGGTTTGGTTTACGGTTTCTTCGGTTTATTCGATTCGGTTTATTCGGTTTGAAGTTTTTTTTATGATAACCATAACCAAACCAAACCGTATTGAAAATCTCACAAACCGAATCGAATAAACCATATTCAATATGATTTGGTTTCGGTTGAGAACCGAATTAATCGTATTCAAACCGTTTAAGCCGTATTCACCAAATAACATATTTTGCGTACTTTTTTGCTAATAAAAAACAAACAGCAAACATTTTTAACATATCCCTAGAGTTTAAAACGATAATCCGATATACAACCAAAATACTTCTAACCAAAATACCTAGAACCAAAGTACACATAACCAAATACCTACAACTAAAGTACCCACAACCAAATACCTACAAATCGTATGAATAAATCGAGCGATCGAACTCACATACCTATGCTTCAAACGAAAACACTAGGTCGAGGTAGCAGGTAGACGCTTGTTTTTTGTAGAGTGGAAGAGGAGAAGACGATGACTACTCTTTACGAACTAGGGTGGGAATGTGGAGTAGAGATGTAGAGTGAGTGGTAGAGTTATCAATAGAGTTGTTTTACCCTAAAAGAAACCATGGATATATGGGTCGTATTTAGTTGGATTATGGATAAGTGGGCTTAACTTAAATGGTCTAATGGTTTATAAATATATTTAATATATATATATATAAGGAGAGGATCATTTGAGAACTAATTGGGTTTGAGAAGTTTTGAGAACCATTCTAAGCCACTAGTTTATATATATGGAAAACCCTCCCATGAATTATAGTGGTCCCCACCTGAAATTAGTGGTTAAAAATTGGTTCTCAAAAGTTCTCAAAATAAAAAGTTCTCATTTAAACCTAACCCTAGTTTTAAACGGATAACCGAATAAACCAAATAAAAACAAAACTCAAACCATAACCGAACCATAAACCGGATTCACAATTCGGATACGGTTGAAAACCGAACCGTAAACCGAATTCACAATTCGGATTGGTTTATTTGGATATGGATACGGTTTGGTTTGTCGGTTTATTCGGATTTTGGTTATTTCTGCACACCCCTACTTTTAACAGAGAAAGTTATAGGCACGTGGGTTGTGGGGTGGATGGGGTTTCTATGGATTCGGGTTGTGGGTCAGGTGGGGGGGGGGGGCGGTTAATGGACCTTATTGTCACAAAGTGCTCCCATTAAACAACCAGGGAGCCCAGTATTTTGGACCGATTTCCAAGGGTATTAAGGGGCCAAATCTGAAGGAAAATAGGTGTTTGAACACGATTACAGAGATTGCTACGGGAGATATTGTGGATGAAAAACATGAAAGAGTGCTCTCTAAGCAAGAAGTAGCTAACATCGCCTTGGCTGATGAAGTTTTAGAGACCATTCGATTTGCCGCTTGTGTGGGCGTTAATCTGCAAGACGACGGTCAACGGGTTTCCAAAGTGGTGATGGAGGAGAACCTTGGTGATATATAGATGGACATCCTGTCGATCAATATTCGAGGGACCAGGGACCTTAATAAGGCCCTTTGGATCAGTAATATTCATAAAGAAAATCGTGTTTCGTTTCTTTGTGTGCAGGAAACTCTTGTGAAGGATGGTGGTAAGATTCCGATGGCCAAAATGTGGGGGTAAAGGTGACTTTGAGGCTGATTGGGTCAATGCCAAAGGAAAATCTGGAGGCATCCTTAGCGTATGGGATAAATCGGTGTTCAAACTGCTCAAGGTGGTTAAAGATGATAACTTTTTGATCACCTCCGGTTTACTTTGTGGGTTTAACAAGGTGGTCAACATACCGAACGTTTACTCTCCTCAAGGCATAAGCGATAAACGAGATATGTGGAGCAAACTTTTGGCGTGGAAGGCTAATTTGGATGGGTGGTGGATTATAGCAGGGGACTTTAATGAAGCCAGGATTAAGGAGGATCGTCGGTACTCGGTTTTTCACTCGACTGGGGCGGAGGCTTTTAACCGTTTTATTTCAGACACGGGTCTTGAGGAGTATAAGATGGGTAGGGGTCGGTATACGTATACGGAGGGCTTGGGAAAGACTTTTAGCAAAATTGACCGATTTCTCGTGTGCAAGTCTATTTTGGATCGATGGCCTAATGCTTCTGTTGATGCGTTGCTGAGAAGCCTTTCGGATCACAATCCGATTCTGTTAAAGCTTAAAGTGGGAGATTACGGGCCGATTCCGTTCAAACTGTTCTCCTCATGGTTGAAACAACCGGAGTTTGATCTTGTGGTCAAACAGTCCAATGAATCATTCATTAGTGAGCCTTCATGTCCCCCTGATATAAGATTCTTAAACAAACTTAAACATATTAAAGAGGATATCAAAAAGTGGAGGACAACTTAAAGGGATAGATTGACTAAAGATGGTGTTGAGGCGGCAAATTCATGCAAATTTTATGAAGAGATTGCTTCTATCTTTCCTTTATCCTCCATTGACATGGAAAATTGGCAGAAGGCTAAAATCTGGTTATTGAAACTCGAAAGTGTTAAAATGGAAGACTTGAAACAAAAGGGAAGAATTAAATGGGCTATCGACGGGGATGAAACTCAAGTTTTTTTCACGGTATATATAATTCTAATCTCGTTGCTAGTCGGATTCAAGGTCTTATGATCAATGGGAGATAGGTTTTGGATCTGCACAATGTAAAAAAAGAGGTGTTTAGATTCTTTCGCGACAAGTTTAAAAAAGATAATGGTCTGAGGCCTCCTATGTTGTGTGACGGAATCAATAAATTATCGGATGTTGATGCGAATAGATTGACGATTCCTTTTTCCAAACAAGAAATTAAAGAAGCGGTTTGGGATTGTGGTAGCGACAAGGCACCCGGGCCGGACGGATTTACATTCGGTTTCTTTAAGAAGTTCTGGGGCTGTTTTGAAGACGACTTTGGGCAGATTCTTGATCATTTTTATAACTCGGCAGCGGTTGGGAAAGGTTGCGGGGCAGCCTTTGTTCATTTGATAGCTAAATGCTCCGATCCTCAAACTTTATCGGACTTTCGACCCATCAGTTTAGTGGGGTGTATTCCTAAAGCGATATCCAAAGTCCTCGCTAATAGGATTAAACTTGTTCTCCCTTCCATAATTTCAAAGAACCAAATGGCTTTGCTTGCCGGGAGAAACATCCTTGATTGAGCCTTAATTCTAAACGAAATTGTGGCGTGGGCTAAAAAAAGGCATGTCCCCTCCCTAATATTCAAGATAGATTTTGAGAAAGCCTATGATTCGGTCGAATGGGAGTTTGTGGAGTCTATTCTTCACCAAATGAATTTCCCGGTGAAGTGGAGAGAATGGGTTAAGGGGTGTTTTATAGCCTCTAGATCCTCAGTTCTTGTTAATGGGTCCCCGACTTGGGAGTTCCAATGTGGTAGAGGGGTCAGGCAAGGGGATCAGTTATCTCCGTTCTTATTCCTCATAGTCATGGAGGCTTTCCATTGGGCCCTCGTTAAAGCTTCTTCCGTTGGTCTCCTTCATGGCATTCAACTCCCGAACGGGGGCCCATGCATTTCGCACTTGTTGTTTGCCAACGATGCTATTGTCTTGGGCCAATGGTCTCAATCAAATGTGCTAAATCTCACTAGACTTCTTCGTGTGTTTGGCATGGCCTCCGGTCTTAAAATCAACCTTAAGAAGTGTGCGTTGTATGGGATACATGTTTCCTTGGAAGAGGTTCAAGCCAAGGCAAATATTCTCCATTGTTCTCGTGGTACCTTCCCATTCAAATACTTGGGGCTTATGGTGGGAGCAAACATGAATAAAATAAAGAGTTGGGATGAGGTTGTGAAGGTATTTGAAAAAAAGTTGTCCCGTTGGAAGGCCTCTCGGCTTTCCATGGGTGGTAGACTTGCTATGGTTAAAACGGTTCTTGAAAGCCTTCCAACATATTATTTCTCACTCTTCAAGGCTCCAATTAAAATCATCGAGAGGCTGGAAGGTATTAGATATCGTTTCTTGTGGGGCGGTGGAGATGGATCTAAAAAATGCATTCATTGGGTTTGTAAAGAGGAGGTGGCCAAACCTATAAAAGAGGGGGGTTTGGGGTTGGTTCCTTACTTTGTGACTAATATGTGCCTCTTATCAAAATGGATATGGAGGTACTTCATCGAAGATGGAAGGCTGTGGCGCAATGTGGTGGATACCATACATAAGAAAAATGAGCCATGTAATTTTGTTCCTTTTAGAAGAGAAGTGGGGGGAGTGTGGAATAAAATCCAAGGGAATGTGGAGTCTCTGTTGGATCATTCTGTGGACATTAAAGCCTTGACTGAGATTATTGGGAATCAAGTTCGGTGGAAAGGGTGAGAGCTCAGGAAGCTTCACTGTTGGAGGATTAAGAAAATTAGTTCCGTGGTATAACCCGTCACCAGGTATTATAATGCCGTGGAACAAGATAGTACCCAAAAAAAATTAAATATCTTCTTTTGGAGAGCCCCAAAAGGGAGAGTGGCATCGAAGGAGGCTCTTGCCCGGCGTAATGTTAACATTGGCAACGTCTCCTGTGTTCATTGCGATGAGGGAACGGAGACGATTTATCATATTTTGATGGGATGCAAGATAGCGGCTGATCTGTGGTCTCTCATTTCTGTTTGGTGCCGTGTTCCGGCTATCTATGCATTTGAAGTTGAAGACTTGCTCTTTATGGTTGACGATTCGCATTTTGACCCGAAGACAAAGTTGCTATTTTATGCGATTATTTTAACGACTTGTTAGGTGTTATGGAAGTTGTAGAGGCTAGATTATGAGGCTTGTAATATTAAATAAGTTGGGCTGGGCTTAGTGGGTTTAATTAGATTAGTAGGCTAGTTTTATTATGTTTAGGCTAGTTTACTATTAGATTGGGAATGGGCTTGGGTTTATGATTGGGCTTATTGGGTTTATGATTAGCCCATGTGCTTGTAAGAGGTGGTATAAATACCACCTCATGATTATGATCAAGTAAGCTTTGGAAAACATAGTTCACGACTTCTTCTTGGTGTTGGCGTTTACGATCAGCTTCAAAGCTTCGAATAGTAGCTGATTCTCATTCAAGACTTCATCTTTTCACTAGATCTAGTCTATTCTTCTACTATTATTCTTGAATCAATCACCTACGAGGATTCCGCACTCGTTTGTGATAGAAATATCGTGTGTTTGGGAGATTTCCTGACCTACAATTGGTATCAGAGCCAAGAATCACTCGTTTGTGATAGAAATATCGTGTGTTTGGGAGGTTTCCGATTGAAGCTGCTGCTGTTTTATGCGTTTCCGATCATTTTTTCTGGGTTTTCTGGGTGTTTACGACAGCTGGGTTTGAAGATCTTCATCATTTTCGTGTTTACGAGTTCAAGTTTCGTTTTTTATCGTGTTTACGATCCAAGGAAGTGTGTTTACGACTGTACTTTAGTCGTAATTGG
>JBCNJP010000017.1:85773973-85809948 GCA_039602395.1 Deinandra increscens subsp. villosa | reverse complement strand
ACGCATGGTGGCGACAACAGTAATTTAGTCAAAAACACGTTGCAAGAACACGAGACGACGTTGCTCCGGTAAGATAGAGCAGCTCAGACTTCAGTTCAGCAAAATCAACAAATGGCGCAAAACATTGCAGCGATTCAGAAAACTTTGGAGCTATTACTCAAGAGGGCAGATAAAGCAGTAGTAGAAGACGATACATCAGTGGTTCAATTGAAGAACGAGAGGCTTCTAAGATTGGGGAAGGTGGAATTCCCACGATTTTCAGGCGAAGATGTCGAGGATTGGGTGTGTAAATGCGATCATTTCTTTAGCATTGATGAAACCCCATCCAATTTCAAGGTTCGATATGCAGTGGTACACCTAGATGGAAAGGCACTTAAGTGGCATCACAATTTCATGAAATTGAAGAATGTAATTTCAGTGGCTAATGTTGATTGGAGGGAGTATGTTAGGGCCCTCTCAGCAAGGTTTTCTACAACTATGTTCGAAGATGCGATGGGTATTTTGACTTTAATCTCTCAAACTGGTTCTTTAGAAGATTACTGTCAAATGTTTGATGAATGTTTGTTAAAAGTGACTATATCTGAGGAGTATGCAGTCAGTATTTTCCTTAAGGGACTGAGACCTGATATTGGATGTCCTGTTAGGATGTTCTTGCCAAAAACATTAAAACATGCATTTCAATTAGCAAGAATGCAAGATTCGGCTAATTCAGTCCTTGGGGTTAAACCACAGTCAATGAGGTACACTAATACCTCTAATTCTTTTAGTTTAGTGGTTAAGAACCCTGTTCTTTTAGCTACTTTTAGGAGTCCCAGTAATGCAAACAAGCTGCCATTATTGCCTACACCCCCTAATAATCAAAGGTTGAATCCTACTAAAATATTGACTAGCAAAGAAATTAAGGATAAAAGTTCTAAAGGGGAATGTTTTTGGTGTCCTGAAAAATTTACACAAACCCATAAGTGTCCTAATAAGCAGTTGTATACCTTAGAAATAGTGGACTATGAGGGTGATGATATGGGGGACACAGAAACAGTAATAGAAGATCATGAACCTCAGATTTTAATTCATGTCATTATGGGTTTACCATCGTTTTCTACAATGAAGGTTTTGGGTACTATAGGTACAAGACAGTTACACATTCTGATAGACTCTGGGTCCACACACAATTTTATTAATGAGAAGTTAGCAAAAGTTAGGTTGTCCCTTACAAAAAGTTGCAAGCATGAAGGTTAGTGTGGCCAATGGGGAAAAGTTAAATTGTGCTAGAGTTTGCAAGGGGTTCCAATGGTGTATGCAAGTTCTATGGTTTACTGCTGATGTATGGGCTTTACAGTTGGAAAATTATGATATGGTGTTAGGGGTCAATGACTGTTCACTTTAAATGATATAGTATGTAATTTAAAAAATTTGACTATGCAGTTTCAAGTGGGAAATAAGATTCATGTTTTTAAGGGCAGTGATTCTAACCAATTATCCGTGTGTTCTCTTGAAAGAATGGGAGGGTTACTTAAAGCTGGTAATCAAGTTGTGGAAGGCCATTTGCTTTCTATGAAACTGGACGAAAAAGGAAATCAGTTTGTGCATTCGGCCACAATGAAAGGGGAGGGCCAACAGGATTCCTTGAAGTTATTGTTGGAGGAATTTTTGATGTGTTTCAAGTACCAGTGGGTTTACCTCAAGTTAGGCCATTTGTTCATACAATTCAGTTGAAGAATGATGCAGTGGTTATTAGTCAGAAACCTTATAGATATCAGTCATTTAGAAGGATATCATTGAGAAATCAGTAAATGAGTTGTTGGCATCAGGGGTGATTAGGAACAGTTCAATTCCTTTTGCAGCACCAGTGGTCTTAGTGAAGAAAAAGGATGGACCTGGAGACTTTGTATAGATCACAGGAGATTAAATGATGCTACAATCAAGAATAGCTACCCTATTCCCCTAATTGAAGAATTACTAGATGAATTGCAGGGTCTAAGGTTTTTTCCAAATTGGATCTTAGATCAGGCTATTACCAAATTAGAATGAGTGATAAGGATGTGTGCAAGACAGATTTTAGAACCCATCAAGTCACTATGAGTTTTTGGTGATGCCTTTTGGCTTAACCAATGCTCCAACAACTTTCCAGTCTTTGATGAAAACAACTTTTCAGCACTTTCTGAGAAAATTTGTTTTAGTTTTTTTTTATGATATATTGGTTTATAGCCAATCTTTTAAGCAGCATTTGGTTCATTTAAGGGAGGAGTTAATGGTTTTGAGGGAGAATACTTTGTTTGCAAAACAGTCAAAATGTAGCTTTGCTGGTGTTTCTGTGGAGTACTTGGGCCACATTATTTCTGACCAAGGAGTGGCTACTAACCCAGCTAAGATCCAAGCAATTAAAGAATGGCCTATACCCACTAATGTGAAACAGTTGAGGGGTTTTCTAGGTTAGTTGGGTATTATAGAAGATTTATCCGACATTTTGGTGTAATGTCTAAGCCATTAACCAATTTATTAAAGAAGGATGCTTTCTTATAGGGAGAAGAGGCTACATTGGCCTTCCAGCAATTGCAAACAGCTCTGAGCTCACCTCCTGTGTTGGCATTGCCTAATTTCAATAAAGTTTTCATATTGGAAACTGATGCATTAGCCAGGGGTATTGGGGCAGTATTAATGCAAGATCACCATCCAATTGCTTTTATTAGCAAGAGCTTATCAGCTAGATAACAAACTTTATCAGTATATGAGAAGGAATTAATGGCCATCATATTTGTTGTACAATATTTGCATCATTATCTGTCTTTAAAGCACTTCATTATTAAGACAGATCAGAAGAGCCTCAAACATTTAATGTCCCAGAAGATTTCTACCCCATTACAACACATTTGGCTGTCTAAACTGATGTCCTATGATTTTGAAATAGTATATAAGCAGGGTAGTGAAAATGTGGCAGTTGATGCCTTGTCTAGAGTACTTGTTGTGACCCTGATGAATATGGCATTTTCTACCTTAGATCCTACACTTTTCAATAGGATCAAAGCTTCTTGGGGCAGTGATGAGAAGCTTTAAGGGGTGGTAGATCAGTTGAAAGCAGGAGTTGCAGTGCACCATTATTCTTGGAAAAATGATACTTTGTTCAGGAAAAATAAAGTGATGGTGGGAAAGGTTCCTGAGTTGCAAAGAGATATTATTTCCTTATGTCATGATACACCTATGGGGGGATATTCAGGGGTCAATGCTACTGGTCAGAGGGTCAAGAGTTTGTTTAAATTGAAGGGTCTTTCTAAACAAGTCAGGGAATTTGTTAGACAGTGTTTGGTGTGACAAAGAGCTAAACATGAGAATGTGGCTTCTCCAGGTCTGCTGCAACCTTTACCAATCCCTGCTCATATTTTCACTGATATATCAATGAATTTCATTGGAGGTTTACCCAAATCTAACCAAATATGCCTATTTCATGAGTTTGTCCCATCCTTATTCAGCAACCCTAGTCGCTCAACTTTTTCTTGACAATGTTTTCAAGCATCATGGTTGGCCTGAGAATATTGTCTCTGATAGAGACCCCATTTTTTATCAGTGCCTTCTGGAAGGAATATACTAGGCTGCAGGGGGTCAATTTATTACTATCAAACAGAAGTAGTGAACAGGTGCCTAGAGTCATACTTAAGGTGTATGACCATGTATTGTCCTAATAAGTGGGAAAGCTGGTTATCTTTGGCTTCTTGGTGGTACAATACCTCATTTCATACTTCCATCCAAATGTCTCCCTTCCAGGCATTGTATGGGTACCCACCACCCTTATTCACACCCTATGTACCGAAAGACACTAGAGTAGAAGCTGTGGATAAGCTACTGTCTGATAGGGAAGAAATGATACAAGTTCTGAAGCAGTCATTGGCAAGAGTTAGAAACAGAATGAAGCAAATGGCAGATTAGAATAGAACTAAAAGGGAATTCCAAGTGGGTTCTTGGGTGTTTCTTAAATTGCATCCCTTTGTTCAATCTACATTGAGGCAGAGGAAGTTTTCCAAGTTACTACCAAAGTTTTATGGTCCATTCCTTATTGTAGAGAGGGTAGGGACAGTGGCATACATGTTGGATTTGCCTCACGATTCTCATATTCATCCAACCTTCCATGTTTCTTTACTCAAGCAAGCTCAAGGTCCTCCAGCTGATATTATTCCACCGCCTACTGAACCCAGATTCAAGTTGCAACCTTTGAAGGTATTGGAAACCAAAGTGTGTAAGAAGAGGAATAGAGTGGGATTGAAGTGGTTGGTGCAATGGAAAGATCTTCCTATTGTTGATGCTACTTGGGAGGATGCAGAGGATATGCAGCTCAGATTTCCTAATTTTCAGAATTCTTGAGGACAAGAATTGTTAAAAAGGGGGAGTATTGATATGTTGGTTATATTTTAGCTCAAATTGTAACTGTTGTAAAGAATAAGGACCAATTGTGTAATAGTTGTATGTTGAGGGTCTGTTGTGAAAATAGTTAACGAACTCTCAATCTCAGTTGTATATACTGAATTCTGTTGATCAATAAGATTCACTCGGTTGTTGAGCTATCCTTTCTGTTACACTTTTCTTTCACTCTTATCACCTTTGCCCTTTGTGCAAGGAAACCGAGGAAACGACGTACACATCATATTTTCTACTACTTCGCAAGTGTCACCTGGTGTTTAAGCCCGTAACGAGGTCGTTTTCAGCAATACAAGGCCGGCCATCAGTCTTCTTTTTCAAAATACTAAACCATGGAGCTACCTTTTTCTATTACTAATAGAAGTAAGTAAGGTCCTATTTGGTTCATCTTATTTTTTGCTTAATCTGATCGAATAAGACATTTTTGTCATATGGTGTTGTTTGGTTCGAATGTCTGAATGGAAATTGTCTGACCGAAAAAGACATTTTTGTCTGTTTCATCATGCCCCAGATTTATTGCTGTATGAAAAAGACAATATCGTCTTTACCATACAGCCTCTTATTCATTTGTTGCTGAACGAAAAAGACGAACCAAACAGCCTCTACGTGTGTGAAGGTCAATTGGAGTTATTGATGTAGTTTTCTCTTAGCTTTGTAATACTTGTCTCTCTTTTGGTGTTGTTTGTTTGGGGCTTGGTAGAATGGTAGTGCCTTACCCGTTTAATGATTATCGCTGTTAACAAAAAATAAAATTAGATTAGATTTAATAATTGAACAATTTAATAATATTAAAAAATAGAAAATAAAAAGAAAAGGAGAAAAAAGCGACTTTTCCATTCCAATCAAAACACACATAGACGACCTTATTTTGGGGAAAGCAAAAAATGTCGTCGGCAGCGGCAGCACCGGAATCCGATGATTCATCGTCCTCATCGGAGTCGGAGGAAGAGGAAGTGAAGAAGGAGATATGGAAAGGTCACTACTCCTCCGCCCACAAAATACTCCTGGTCGGCGAAGGTGATTTCTCCTTCTCCCTCTGCCTAGCCAGAGCCTTTGGGTCTGCTCGCAACATCGTCGCCACCACCGTCGACACCCACCGTAAGTTTTTCAAACCACTAAATTAACAATCTATTCCATATACTATTCCACTTGTAACAATTTCTTCTTACAACAGAGGAACTGGTGAAAAAATACAGCAACGCGATTGACAATTTGAGAGAGCTTCAGGACAGGGGTTCGGTGGTACTCTGCGGGGTGGACGCAACCACCATGGCCCACCACTTTTTCCTCACCACGCAGCGGTTCCACCGTATCGTTTACAATTTTCCCCATGTCGGATTCTATTTCCCTGAACCCAATGGCTGCCAGATCAAGTAACTCCCATACTCTCTTTGTTTTTTTGCGTGGCACAAACCCTAAAATTTGATCCAAACCTTAAAACGGCTTAAAACGGTGTGAGCCATGTTAACTTGAACATGACACGTGACACGACTATTTATGGGTTTACTTAACTTGGATTTTTTATTACTTTTTACCTCTGTTACGTATTGATGGTTCCACTCTCATTTAGGCGTGCTAAATGAGTTATGTTTGTGGTTTGGTAGGTCTAACCTTACATAAACCCTAAAATTTTACCCCAACCTGAAAACCATATGAAACATATAAATCTGAACATGATGTGATTCTTCATGGGTTGACCTAAACACGATTTATTTAACCCGAGACTTTTTATTATTTTTTACATCTTTTACATATTAATGTTTTCAAGTTATAATTTTACAACAAAAAATTGAAATGTGCATAAGACATTTGTAATTGGTTATTGAAATTGAAAACAAATATACAATATCAATTCAATTTATAACATACAAATATACAATACATTTAAAAAGTTAAATATAAAATAAATGGGTTCAATGGGTAACCCTCCAAGCTATCATGGAACATAATCTGTTTAGCTAAATGGATTCACAACCAGAACCCGTTTAAACTAAACCTAAACCCTTGAGTTTCTTGGTGTTGTGTTCTCATGTCATGTGAGAGATTTACACTCCTACTCTCTTTCAACGTTTTTGATTTGTGTGGATCAAAATTTGATTTTTTTTAGTTTGTTAACATAGATTGAACAAGCAGTTAGTGAAAGGATTTATGAGGAATGCTAAAACGTTGCTTAAGAGGGAGAATGGTGAGATTCATGTAACACACAAGATCGGTGAGATATATGACAGGTGGGATTTGGTTAAAAAAGCTGACAAGATTGGTTTGGTTGTGTATGAAACAACTCCGTTTTTCCGAAGCATGTATCCAGGGTATACCCAGAAGAGGGCACATGGTGTACGTTCTGATGCATCTTTCAACTTGGGAGAAAGCACTACATTCAAGTTTAGGGTTCGTGAATGCCCCTAGGTTCGGTTCATGATGTTTTAAATGGGTTAACCCGGTTTGGCTAAATGTGTAAGTGGATTCGACCTGGAGTTATATTAAACTTGAACCCACGAGTTTTGTTTTTATTCATTTGTGTTAGAAGTTTACACCCATGATAGGACGTACCGGATTTTGTCCTTAGGTGTCTCTTAATATGGACGAAACCTCAATGAATGTTTGTTGTCGTCTTGTGAGTTGTGACACCTTTGTCAATGACAACCATTATGATTGACAAGGTGTCATGTTTCCAATTTAGGGGTGTGCAAAGTCGGTATAACGATAACTATTAGTTTGGCTACGGAAGAATGCTTAGCCAACCATAGCTGCAAGTTTGGTTATAGTCATTTCTGTTAACCATCGGTTATGGTCGTTTTTGGTTGACAGTTGGTTATTTGTACAATGTATTTCCAAGTTGAAATATGTAGCTTATTAGCTTTGACTATAAAGGTTTTAAGTTGAATTATGCAAGTTTTTAGCTTTTAAAGCTCGATTATACAAGAAAAAATACATGAAAAGTACATAGAAATATGCTCAAAATAAATAAAAAAGAAAAATACATGGTCAGTTTAGGTTTGGTTTAGTTCATTTCGGTTAACCGATTATATAGAAACGTAACCATAACTGATGGTTTGACTTCATTTTTTTTGTTATGATTCGGTTTTTAGTTATGGTTTGGTTTTTGCTCACCCTAGTTGTAAGATCAATGTCGGATAATTAGATTGCCTGGTGTATCTTCTGGTTGCAGTTTTGACATTAGATGTTCTTCTTGTGATATATTTTAATGACAAGCATCTCATCACAATAAACTTGAATAATTACCAACTTTAAGGAGCTATAAAACCTAATCCGCATATTCACCTCAAGAATTACTATCACTTGCTGATACTAGAATTCACTCCAATGTTAAGACCTTTCTTTGGGGTGTGGTTCATAACAGTTTCCATCAAACGGTTACTGGCCCATCAATGACGAGATGGCATGATATATGACGATTTGCTATCAACAACCATGTAGCTTGATGAGTTACCCTCATGATTGTTGGACTTATATATACCCGAGTAACGGCATTTGACGATACTGCTATCAGATACGATTAAAGAGTTACACCTTATACTATACACAAAAAGGTCTAGGAAATAGGTTCACTTTTATTTAATATTAAACAATAATAATAATAGTAACGATACTAAATGGAAAATGTGTAGTGGCAAATACCGTAATACAAAATAAATTACTAATAAGAAAGTAATGAAAATTACAAATAGTACTTGATGCTTTTAGTGAGATTTTACTGGGTATGGTTGTTATTGTTTGTAATAAGAAAGGCATAATAGACTCAAACCAATGAGTTTTTTGTTTATGATTCTTCAAGATATGCTTTGACAATAGTTTTAAAGTTCTTGAGACTTCGGGATATTTCTAGAATAGAATAGATCTTTAGCTAGTTATTTGATAAAGTCTTCTTGACTCTCCACCACTACAAACATGAACAAATGATGTTGAGAGTTGTAGCCGAGGATTCGTGTTCAACATGGGTCCCTTAAAACAGATTTTGGGTCTCCGCACGAGATTTTGTGTCAATTTCATTATCATAACTCATCATTGCTTGCATTGTCGATTGAACCGCTACAAAAGCTTGAAAATCGTTCATCGTTAATTTTTAGAAAACTGTTTCACCGAATGAAGATAATACTACCGAGTGAAACTATATCCTTACATTCGGTGACATGTTTTTGATCATAAGCCTCTGATCTTTGTGAATTTGAAGACACTGTTTTTATATATAAAAAAAATAACTAAAACAAATTTAGAACAACTTTATCGGATCAGATTTTGAAAAATGTAACTTTTACAAAATTGATTTGTGAAAAAGCTTCAAAACTTGAGGTTTTTCACTGAACTGAGCAACTAAATGCTCTGATACCACTTATAATTGTGTCGTATGGATCTGTTTAGTGTTTCAAGCTAAGAAGATGACAAAATCAGTAAACATAAGCTGCGATTTATTTCACCGAATGAAAACTGAACAGACACAAATCACTGAATGAACACTAAACCAGCAAAGGTCTCAAATGAGCTGAGTGAGGTTGCTATTTATAGACAACCCAACCGCCGAATGAGGTGCACACCAAATGACTCATTTGGTGGTCATTCGCCACTCATTCGGTGGCTCTCATTCTCCCACACATAATACATTGACTCATTCCGATCACTCTAGCAACTATTACATCAAGACTCAATTGCAATGTAACATTTGCAAAATACCCGATTGAGAAACCCGATCCGTTTTGAACTTTCGCGACTTACCAATTTGCAAATTCTTGAGAACTAGAAGAATTTTTGGGTGTTTATACCCTAATTAATGGATCTAAATGATTTATAATTGATTTTCAAAACTAAATACTTAATTACAATCAATTGGAATCAAATTTGGTGTCTCGAATTGAAAATAAAGCAATTCCCGATTTCTACGCGATCTTGGTACACGATTCGTCGTTTACCGGGAATCTTGTATTGGTCACCGTATATCAAATTCAATATTTTTATGAGTCTAATAATAAATTATCATGTCACGAGTCATCACACACACTTGATTGAGTCGCGAATCGTTGGTGAATTGCCCAAAATCGATACGTACGTCAAAACCGACCAAAATTGCATTATTTGACCTAATTTGTGTATCTTTATGAGTTGTGTGACATATCTATATTTGTTTTGAGTAGATTTTATGTGATTAACATGGTGGAATAATACATTGGAGGATTTGGGTGATATCGGGTCTCGAAAACGTCAAAAAACGAAGAACCGAGCATGCGAATCGAGGAATCGATCTTTAAGACACGAATTTCATTTTAGGGAGGTACGCCCTGATTTAATTGTACATCAAGGCGGTACGCGCGGGACCCAGATCGGCAGAAACCATAAGTTTCGAGTATTTAAGCTTCTTAAGCCATTCTAGCCCCCGTTTCTCTTCTACTACCCTCTCTAAAAACCCTAAAACGTCCATAGACCTTAGAGATCATCTTCCTTGAAGATTTGAGGCCCAAGATTTAGGCTTTATTGCTTGGATCAAGTCGGTTTTACTCCCTTTCGGTATGTAATCTCAAAACTATGTGTTTAGCTTCTTAAATTCTTCTTCCTTCTCCATCAAGATTTAAACTTTATGCTTGATTATGCTTAGATCTATGTTGCATGTGGTAAATCCATGGATTTTAAGTTCAAAGTTTGCATCTTTATGACAATTTAGGTTTAGGTCTATGGTGTGTTTGATGATCCTTGCTAGATCCATGTATAGATTTGTGTAAAGGTTGAGATTTTATGTTGTTTTAGGACTAGATCTTCATGTTACATGTTGATTATGTCTAGATCTATGGAATATATGCTAAAGGTTACAACTTTATGATAAGATTAGGTTAGATCTACGAATTTACAAGATGACATGACATAGATTTAAGGTCTATTCATGCAAGATTGGATTTTTATGTCATAAATTGCCTAGATCTATAACATGCATGCTATTTAGGGTTTGATCCATGAGATTTGATATCATAATTATGTTTCTATGGCTGGGAATATTTAGATCTACCAAATTCATGTCATCTAGGGTTTGATCTAGATGATATGACCACCAAATTGTACTTTTATGCTTGGAATTGTTTAGTCCTCACTATGCATGTTATCTTAGGATACATCTATATGTTGAGATCATTAAGTTAGGATCTATTATGCTTGATCTATACCATGCAAGCTTAATTGTGGCAAAATTCATGATTTTCATAATCTAAATTAGATGTTTTGCTATGTATACTAGATCCTTGCTGTGTTTGCAAATTTCATGATAAGTTATGGTTAGAACTAGGATGCCTATTTGGATATATGACAATTAGTTTGACTTATTTTAACTTTGTTTGACTTTTACATAAATAGTCAAATTAGGATCTTTGACCTTACCCTTAGTTTAGGATTGCACCTATATCATACGTATCACCTCACCAAATCACCATCGAGTCGTCGAGTCGGCCATGTCGTGAAATTTAAGCTATTTAATTATTGAATTAATTATTTATTTATTCTCCTTGTATCTCGCTAGTCATCAAGATTATCATCGGGTCTACCTTTCCTCATTTCATGGTGTCGTCTTTTCAATTGTGTCTCCACATCAGGTGAGTATTCATAGCCCCTCTTTATTTTAATCAATTTGGGGTGCAACATGTATTATGTTCAAAACCCTTACTCGATATTCTTTACTCTAAAACTACATGCGAATTATATGTTGTTATGTGTACTCTTGTATCTGAACTTGTGTGTTTATTTATCACTGGTTGTGATCAAGCTCAACATCATACTCAGGTGATATTAGCTGTAAAAAGTCGGGGTTATGGTGATTGTAGGAACGAAAACGGTCCAAACACGATATCTGTGATCAATCACTAGTGCGCAATCCAAGTGATTGATTGATACAAGAACAGAGATGGAGAAATCGATGAGCAAAATAAACAAACAATATAAGTGATTAAACCAAGAATTCAATCCACATGATTTACTCTTGAAATCGTCTGGTACACGATTGAAGAAAACGAAATTCTCCCTTGGCTCTCCTAATCTCGAAATCTCTGCCTCTTTGGAATGGCCAACCCTGACAAATGACTAGGAAATGAGTATTTATACTCATTTCCTATACAAGGCCTTTTAGGCCCAAGCCCACTCCTAGCTTAATAAATCCATTTCAACCCACTAAGCCCAGCCCAAGTTATTTAATATTGCAAGCCTCTAGAATATACCCTTACAATCTCCCTCTAGGCTTGTGATATTAAATGTCTTTGACCTTCAATCTTCAGCTTTGCTATCTTCTTTTGGCTTGAACTTGTGTTGGTGAAGATCCTTCCTTCAACAATCTTCATTGGGCAGCAATGAGAGACTTCATGTGACTCTTTCTCTTTATCAGCATCAACTTGGTCTTTTAAGGATAAACAAGTAATGAGAGGAGGATTCTCAAGCACTTGCATCTTGTTGAATGAAACTTTGGTCCTTGCTGAATCATCGGTAACTATCTTGACTTGACTTTATCTTCAGAGGATAAAAATTTTAAAAACCTCTATCTTGTCATTCTTGGTTGAACTTCTTGAACATTCTGCTCTCCAAATCTTTCTCCAACTAACAAATGCAGTGATGCATTCAGCTTCACTTGAACCAACAAAATTCCCCTAAGCATCACATTCTTCCGTAGGGTAAGTCCTTTTCTGACTTGTTCTTCAACACAAACAGTAGGAGCAACAATGGTTTGATCAACCGAGTACTTGACTTTTCTTTTCCATGACATTTCGTTTGCGTTTAACCTGCCATGCACAACATGGAACAAACAAACACTAACCAACATATACTTGGTTTCTGCGTTAGCAAGTGAATAACATTTTTAACCAAAACCCTAACGTAGGTTACAGGTTTCCTATAAATACTTCCCCTGAACCCGAGGAATCTTATTACTTTCCCTGAGATAATACATATCTCCCCCTAAGATAATGCCTATTATCTCACTTTTTATCTCCGTATCTCCCCCGAAAAAATGGGTCACTTTTGGGAGGGGGCATAATTTCTCGCACAAAACCCACAAAAACATATTAAAACCTTTAAATTAACCCGGCCATGGCCGAAAAATAAACAATAAAAAATTAAGAAGACTCAAAAGAAAACTGAAAGTAAAACAAACATGGACAAGTTACTAAAGAGAAGGATTTATTTGGGATCAAACCGTCTTTGTCTGAACTAAGGAAACCTTTTCAGCATCCGTTACTCGAACACGTCCAAGTGAGTTCCGGTATTTTGATCCTTTTTAAATCCATGTCCCTCATTTCCAGGCTGTTTGTCACTTATTTATCTTTTAGGTGTATTAATTATGAACATAGGACAATCACACACAAATCCTAGGTAATTAATATGTGCAGTCTATCATGCTTGATCATTCCAAACCACATATTTTCACATTCACATATCTAGAGTTTTCAATCTTTTCTCGAGACTTGGTTGAAAAGAGAAAGAACAGATAATAAGAGATAGAGATAATATACAAAGACTTGTACGATTTCAACTTAGGGGAGATTTTCAGTCAGGTTGTAATCTTTCATCAAACACATAAGCCTAATCACAAAGTTAGGGCTAACGGGTTTTGGACGCTTGAGGGTCTCTTTTATTGTGCACACTGGCATCTTTTGAGTGTAAATTATATACAGTTGTTATACCCTGGATTTCGCACTAAAAATTTACTAACGTTCTTTGACAAGTTTGAAGCAAACTGTATATATGTGAAAATGCGTGAGCATCGGATCGTCTACTCGATCTAGCTAATCGGACATTGAAACGTAATTAACCGATTGTTTTATGATCAAAATGAACAATTACAATCAGTGAAACACTCAGAAATAGACTCAGAGAATACACACTCAGAAACACACACTTAACAGATCTCACACGATCAGAAGTCCGCCAATTACAAAGACCAAACATCTATATATACTAGCTGGTCCGAGCTTCGGCCGAACCTCAGGTTCGGCCAGTCCGAACTTCAGGTTCGGACCTAGTTCGGCCAGACCTAGTTGACTTGATCTTTGAACTTGCTTGATACTTCACACGACGCACATATCAGGTATCAACAAACTCCCCCTCGTCGTGTGCAGTATCTCATCAAAATCATCAACATTGTATCTTCAATCAAGCTCCCCCTCAAGAGTAGAACCCGTTCGTTCAATGAAATGAATCTTCAAAGAAACTCTTTCTCAACTTGATCGTAACTTGATCTTGAATACTTGACGACGTTCCGTGTATCTCTGGTCTTTATCAAACGCTTCAGAAGACTTGAAGTGATGATATCTTGCACTATAGCAACCTGCTCAAACATTTAAATAATCTTGGTGCAAAACGTCTCTTTGAGACTCCAAGATATGATTTTGAAAAATGATTTATATCACATGTTGATCAGATCGAAAATAAAGCAGAAACAAAATATTTTTGACTTTTCAAAGTTTATGTTAAAACACACCGAAAATCTTTTTGTTCTTTTCTGAAATGAAATAAAACTGCAATACAGAATCAAACACTATTTTTGGTATGAGAAAGATCACTATATGGGATCATATTGAACATAACGCACTGAACTGTACTTCAATTTCAATTAATCTGAAGCACATAAGTCACGCTGATTGCTGGTATAATTTGTCCAACTTAAACTCAGGCGGAATCATACTCATAACATCTGGATATGTTAAGGTATTGAATAGATTTGCTTTGACCAGTGTACCCCACACTATCAGACATAAACAGACATTTTCAGCTTTTCTTTTTCTTTTTCCTTTTGTGTGACAGCACTTGTGATTTTTCACAATGCATAATATTTTCATGACATAGTCAACTGTGTTCCATGCAAAAAGAAATAAGAACGTCAAATCGTCTACCTTAAGGTCGATATTTCGATACGCAGATAAGGCCTCGGATTTAACAAAATAAGAAAATAAAAACAAGTTGAAATTGTATAACTCAACAACAATCAGGTTGGTACTTCCGTACACGCAGAGAAAGTCCGATGAGTTATACGAAACACCAAAGAAAATAAAGCAGAACGTCAAACGAACAACGATCAGGTCGATCTTTCGATACGCAGAGAAAGTCCGATCGTTTGACAAAATAAAGAAAATCAAACAAGTTTAAATCTTTGCAAAATGAACACATGTATACACAGTGACTTCTCATTTTGACTTTCACACTTATTCTTCTTTTTGTGTCATGAAATATGCATCAAGATGTTATCCACATGGTCAAACATTAGTATTTAGTGTATATCACATTTGAATACTTTCTGATTTGCCGAGCCTACCAAGCATATCAAACAATGATCTTATGGCTCTTTCATCTACTCTAATCATGAGTCAGATACGTAAGCCAATGTACCATCATTTCCCAATGATCAATTTCTCACAATTTTATATATTTGGCATGTACCCAATGATCAATTTCTCACAATTTTATATATTTGGCATGTATTCACCTTCTCCCCATAACATGCATTTTCTCAATTACTCCCCCTTGGCATGTATTCACCTTCTCCCCATAACATGCATTTTCTCAATTACTCCCCCTTACTTACAATTCTCCCCCTTAAAATGAAAACTCTATTTTTTGGATTTTGGATTTTCATTTTACACAAAAACGAGACTCTATTTTTTGGATTTTGAGTAAAAAACTTGTAAGCAAAGAAAAATTGATCAATCAACACGGATATTTTTCAGTTTTAGAAATCAAAATTTGCAGATTAGAAAGATGTATCATGAAATATAAATTAAGCAGAATACTCCTCCATCAACAACTTTACAATTGTCGACAGTTCTTCTAGAAGTACCTGCACACTGGTGAAACTAATTAGTCCAAAAATGACCCGAAGCGGATCGCTTCTGGTCGACTAGTGTCCTTGTTTTGTTTAGAAACCACCTTAGGTTTTGATGTGTTGCAAACACATCCTGTTTTCTTATGTCTTTTGTTATGTATTTGAGTCAATTTGAGTCGGTTTCTATTTGTTTTAGTTGTTTTTAGCTAAGTTAGTGTCTTTGGGGTCTTGTTTATGTTTTTATGAGTTTTGTAGGTTTTTAATAAAGTCCCGAGGCCACAAGAGAAAGTTGGAAGGAAGTGAAGAAAAGAAGAGGACAAGTGCTGAACAAGATGTCCCAGGCGTATCGCCTGGGACTGGATGGTTTGTAGGCGATACGCGCGGAGTGGCTGGTCAACAGAAGTCAAAGTCGGTTCCGCCCGACTAAATTGTCGTGTAATGGGTTCCAGGCGTATCGCCTGGTGGGAATATATTAGCAAGCGATACGCTTGCAGCCTCAAAAACCGCAAAAGGAGGTTTCGCGATTTAAAAGTCGATTTTAGGGTTCAATTCGGTATAACACGACTTGCAGACGGCAGAGAGCGATCCAGAGGCGATTTCAAGAGCAGAGGAGACTAGGAATCAAGGGGAATTCAAGGGTGGATCCAATCTTCATCACCAAATCAATAACGGGTTCATCTAATCTCTTTCGATTTCTAGATTTTATCATGTTAGGGCTTAAAGTTCTGATTTTTATTATGTTATCTGTACTTGACATGATTGTTGGCTAAACTCTTAGAGCCACCTAGACTCGTATTGATGATTTTGATCTTTTGATTACTTTGTTCGGTTTTATGACCAATTGATTGATGTACTTTCCTATTAAACTCCATGGTTGCTATGATTGAATGCATATGTGAATTGTTGATTGGGTTTATAGTTGTTGATTGATGCACTCTTTACCTTCGAATGTCTTTCGGTCTAGGTAATTTGTCTAAAGTAGCTAGCTCTAGGGTTGGTTGCGTTAGAGTGGTTTAGGAGACGTCTTGAACTATTGCATTGGTTAATATTTATTCATTTGATTGCAATTTGCTGCCCTAATTAGACAAGCCGGAAGGTGATAGTTAGGTAGATTAGTTGGGTTAGTTAGTGGAATAGGATCACATCGCCATCGGAAGAGGGATGCCCTAGGAAATTAGGTAACTTGCTAATACTTGTCATTCATAGTAATTCATGGTAGCTCCAGCTAGCTTAAGGTGCCTTAGATTGATTCGAGGGTGGTTAGGTCTAGTTGAGGTTGGATGTACCCGCAAGGTGAACTCCTGTTCGAGCGTTAGGATTGCATGCTAGGAAGTACTTAAAAGGTGAACTAGCCACCATCAGATTAGTCATAACCGATTGAAGTTGTCATTAGTGATTAGGATTCTGAGTCTAGGTGGTATCTTTCTCTGTTCTGAAGGTTGTTCTTAGGTTTCCTGCTGTCCGTTTGTTAGTTGTGTTAGTTAATTTTAAGTCAAATCAAATCTCAAATCAAAACCCAAATTACTCAGTATTTCCATTTTCTAGGTCTAGGTTAAGTCTTTGTCTTTAGAGTGTCCTTAGGGTTCGATATTCCCGGTCTTCCTTAGCTTTACTACGATCCGACAGGTACACTTGCCTTAGGGTTCGGTTCAGTTTTAGGGTTTTCGGTAAAATTTAGGTGTGTCTAGGTCTAGGTTTAGGTCTAGGTTTTAGTAGCATTTTTAGGTACGTTCCGAGCACATCAAGTTTTTGGCGCCGTTGCCGGGGACACTTGGCGATTGGCAAGATTAACTTAGGTCGTTGTTAGGAAATTTGAGTCTTTTCGGTTTTTCCGTGTCTAGAGTCTTAGGTTTTCGTTTTTGAGTCTAGATTTTTAGGTTTAATTTTTCTTTTAATTTTTCTTTGAGTCAGTTTCCCCATTTTATGCCACACACCCGTTCACGAGGTCCTCCTGAGTTGTCACCACTTTCTGATCCTGACGCGGATATTCGTGAGCGGTTTCGTCTTCTACGCACGGAGCTAGAGGCTTTCATCATTTCCACCGCTCAATCCAAACCATCTTCTTCCACACAAACCACACGCGACACCAAACCCATTCCATTCCCTGATTTATCATCCATGGCGGCACGTCGCACCGTCCACGAGCAGGCTAGCGCCGGAGTCACCGAGGCCCGGTTTGCTATTGCACAGCCTGCTATTGCCAACACCGCGAATTGGCAAGTTTCGTCCCACGTCATCAACGCTTTGACGCATTCCATTCAGTTTCATGGACGTGAGGACGAAGATGCACCGACGCATATCTCCCGTTTCATTCGTATCTGCAACACGTTCGGACTCACCGGAGTCGCGAACGAAATCATTTATCTGCGTCTGTTTCCATTCTCCCTTACGTCTCGAGCCGCCGAGTGGCTTGAGACGCTTCCGCCGAATTCGATCGCCACCTGGGACGATCTGACCGCGAAATTCCTGAAGAAGTATCACCCCCCGGCCAAGGCTTTACGTACTCGGGAGGAAATCCACTCTTTCAAGATGGACCCCGATGAACCTTATTCTGTCGCATACGAGAGATTCAACACCCTTCTGAGTAGATGTCCGCAACACGGGTTGACGGACTGGGCGATCATAGAAAAGTTCTATAATGGACTTCCTTATTCTGTTCAGAAGGATTTCAATATTTCGGCTGGAGGGCATATGATGGAGAAGCTCACTGTGGACGAATGCAAATCATTATTTGAGAGCTTCGCACTTGCTGAACAGCAGGCACCCGGAGGTCGGAGAGCCACCTTGGCCCCGACTAGATCACTCGCACCATCTACATCTACCCGGGGTGTCAATCACATTGGCTCAGAAACCATGTCACCTAGGGAGTTAGAGAATATTTACAAAGCGTTAGAAGAAATCAAACTCCACATCAAAGCCAAATGTGAGCTGTGTAGAGGCGCTCATGACACTCGAGACTGCCCGCTTGCTCCCGCTGAGCAGGTGGATTACATTGGAAATCGAAACCAGTTCGGTAATTCGTTCCAGTCTGGGTGGAGGAGTGGCCAAAATTCAGGATGGCGAGAGGGAGGAAATCCACCTGGTTTTCAGCCAAGGTATAATCAGAGTGGTGGAAGAAACGAGGGGCCGACTATGAAGGAGCTCACAGAGCTGGTCATGAACCAAACGCAGATTTTGCAGCAGATGAACGCAAGAGATGAAGGAACGCAGAAGAAGCTAGCGGAGCATGACACGTTACTGAGAAATCAACAAGCTTCGTTCCTAGATTTGCAGCGTTCGGTGGGTGATATCGCGAAGCAGCTAAAGGAGCTTAATTCTCGTGGAGGTCAATTTTCTGGTAGTACTTATAAGAACCCCAATGCTAATGTCAATGCGATCACTACTAGGAGCGGGAGAGTTGTAGAGAGACCATCACCGGCGGTAGTTGATGAAGAGCCGATCGATGAGGAGATTGAGTTAGAGACGCCTGGCGGGAGGGTGCACGAGAGCGTTACGCCAGCAAGTACCGCACCTAACATCGAGGTTGAGGGAGTGAAGAGACCATCGGATGGAGAGAAGCCACTGAAGTGGGAGGCGGTGAGAGAAAAGAAAAGGGTTCGTTTTGCGCCTCAGCCGATCACGGCCAATGATTTGAAGCAGGTGCCTTATCCTGAGAGATTAATCCAACAGAAGAATGCGCGTGAATATGGGCAGTTTTTAGAGCTTCTTAAGCAACTTAGGGTTACTTTACCTTTTACGGATGTTATTAAACAAATGCCTAAGTATGCTAATTTTTTAAAAGACATGTTAACAAATAAGAAGAAGCTTGAAAATTTTTCAGATGTTACTCTTGATGCTAATTGTTCCGCTGTAGTTCAAAATAAATTGCCTGAGAAATTGACTGATCCTGGTACCTTTACAATTTCGTGCTCTTTTGGTGATTCATCTGTTACTTGTGCTTTAGCTGACCTAGGTGCTAGTATTAATGTTATGCCATATTCTGTTTTCATGCACCTAGGATTAGGTGAGTTAGAGCCAACTAGGATGACGATTTCTTTAGCAGATAGGTCGATTGTTAGGCCCAAAGGAATAGTGGAAAATGTGCTTGTTCAAATTGATAAATTTTTGTTCCCTATAGACTTTGTGGTAGTTGACAGTGCATATGATGCTAGTTGCCCTTTGATTTTAGGTAGGCCTTTCCTTAGGACCGCCCGGGCGCTAGTTGATGTTTTTGCGGGCACGATTACGTTGAGGGTTGACCATGAGAGTGTAGTGTTTGAAGTGGGTAGACGTGAGGATAGGGGCTCCGAATCGGTATGTTTGATAGGTACTTTTATGTCCTTCATAGATCTTGTGGTTGTCGGAAATCGGTTGGATGATGATGAGTTTGAAGAGCATGAGTGTGGGGAGGACACCGGGGGGTTAGTTGAGTTAGTTGATAAAAATGGAATTTTTGACCCATTAGGAGAACCCAGTGAGGTAGTTGAGAAGGTAGGTGAGGTAGTTGAGGATGAAGTTGTGATAGAGAATAAGTGTGGGGAAGATCTAGGGGGGTTAGAGATTTTAGTTGATAAGAGTGATCAATTTGACCCGTTAGGAGAACCCGAGGAGTTGGTGAGTGTGGAGAGTGAGTTGATAGTTGACGAGGTAGTTAGAAGAGCCACACTTGGGGATTTAGGTATTTTGGATGATAGGATTATGCTTAGTTCAAGTGTGGGAAGGTTAGATGTGATTGTTGCTACCCATGACCCGAAATTGAGTTTTCTTAGTGAATGTCGATTTTTATCGGGTAGGTACAAGCATTGGAAGGTTAGGATGTTGTTGAGACTGGTAAAGTTCAGTGCTTTATGGGGTAGGAAGTTAGCTAGAGGTTGTTCGGATAGAAACCGGGTGGAAACCGGTAGTTTTGTAGTCAAAGATGTGAAGTCTAAGCCTCCGGATGTTTTGGGAGGTTGTGTCTTTGATTTGAGCTAATTGATAAGTGCCCGGGGGTTGTATAGTTTTGTATTTGTGTCTTTCAATTTCTGCGATTTTTTTGTTTTTGTTTTTCGTGCATGTTGCGTCTTTTTTTTTGTGTTTTTGTGTTTGCAGGTTACTTTGGAGATTCGAGCTTTGAGGAATATGAGGTGTGCAGGTAAAAAAATTTGCAGATCTGGACTGAGATTTCGACTATAGGAGCTGTTGGAGCAAAAGGAGATAGAAAATTTTTGGGGTCAAATTCCAAAAATTCCCTGGAAATCACGTTCCAAGCGTATCGCCTGGAGGTTGGTAGGTCATAGGCGATACGCTTGCATCCTTTGGCGGGCCGGTTGTTTGCAGTCCCAGGCGTATCGCGTGGGAAATGCATGGTTGTAGGCGATACGCCTGGAGGAGGTATTTCAGAAAAAAATTTTAAATTTTAAATTTTTATTATTTCTGTTTACCGGGTTTGTGGTGGTTCGTTTGCGGCTGCTTTGCTGAGTCTCTGGAGTTTCAGGTGAACACGTTTCAACTTATCTTGTTTTATTTTTAGTTTGCATTTATTTTTGTTTTTCGTGCTTTTATTTCTACTTTATTTTTGTTCCATTCCACATTGAGGGCAATGTGTAATTCAAGTGTGGGGATGGGATACGTTCGTATTGAGTCTTGAGTCTTTTATTTTTGGTGTGTTATTGAGTTATAAAGTTTTGAAATTTTGAAAAATTGAAAAAAAAATTGAAAAATTGTTCAAAAATGTCCGAGATTCTGGCTGCATTTTAAATGGAAAATGATAGGAACTGGGATTTGATTGTCTAGTTTGTGCTTAAATACTAATTAATGAATTATTTGGAAAAGTGGATAAGTATGCTGAGAATGGACAAGCATTACTAAACTATGATGTGTCGGTAGGCCCAGCTGATCTAGGAGTAGCTTAAATAGCCTGTGTGTTTATTGTTGTATAAATATGCTAATCAGTCTGCTAGTGGGTTCCCATTTTAGGGGTGATAGGAATACTGAATCTGATGATTAGGACGGAAGAGACCGCTTTAGGCTAGATACTCTAATGTCCTTAGAATTTCAATGAGCATGTAGTTAATAATTTGGTTAATGCATTTAGAGTGAAGGAGCAAAATACTCATGTACGAACTAAGGATAGTATCCCGTGGTAAGTACCTCTGATGATGTTCTGGATCTCGCGGGCAATCTACTCATGTATGATTTCGGGGGTAAGACCTTGTGAAAAAAATGCCTCTGGTGATGTCCGTTGGTAAGTTAGGTAAAATTGACCATTTATAAATAATAAAAAAAAGAAGAAAAAATGAGAAAATGAAAGAAAAAGAGAAGAAATGTTAGTTTAGAGAATAAATGCTCAAGAAATTGCATATAAATAAATAGTTATTCGTTGGACATCTTAGTATCTGTTTTAAAGGGGGTTGGAGAAAATATATAAATGTAAATCATTATTACCCTTTGCTTTGACTGAATATGATTCGGTAATAGGTTGAACTAGAACTTTCTTTAGTGGGATCCATAGGCAGCTGAAACTTACATCTGGTAATTTTATAATGTGACATCCGAGAATTCCAAGGTTAACTTCCGTTAGACAATCTCCGTTAGTTACGTTATAAGTGTTAACTTAGTAACTAATGCTTAACTAGGCCGAATACGTCCACGACCTTTGGTTGATCACCGAACCCGCCCATATGTGTTACGTGTTTATTTATTTATTGTCATTATGTGCAATGTGATTTAAACGCATGATTTAGTATTGATAATAGAATGTAAATTGGCCACTTTTGGTTTCCAGCGAAACTACCGGGCGAAACTGTAGATTCGCTCGGTAGCCGACTAAACTGTTTGACTTACATGTGTTCAGAGCCAGTTTCGCTTGGCCAGCGAAACTGCCAGCGAAACTAGCCCCTGATATATATATATTTTATAAAACCCTAGTTACATCCCATTTGCATCATCTCCACACTAAACACACACACACTCTCCTGGAACTTCTGGTCAGTCGAGAAACACCACGAGCCGACGTGATCTCAGCCTCGAGACATCATTCATTCAGACCCTAGATCGAATCGTGAGTCCCAAAACTATTCTTCATGCATTTTCTATGTGTTTTACTATAAAGCATGCCTAGATCTCCATAGAATCATTAGATCTTCTGATATGATGCTTAGGAATGCTAGATCTACCATAAAGTCTGTAACTTTACGTTTGAAATCAAACCATAATGAAGATTCATGCTAGTTAGGTCATTTTAGGTTTAAAATGTGTTTTTGGTGATTTGAATGTGAAAACTTATGTTTAAGGTGTTAAATCTTGTTGTTTGATGCTGGTAAATGTTTATGCATGCTAAATATTGAATCACATGAAGTATGGAAGCTGTTAGATTGATTTTTAGGCTGATTTATGTGTTTTTCGCGACCAGCGAAACTGAGCTGTTCTCTGGGCGAAACTATACAGCGAAACTGTATAGATATTCATCCAGCGATACTATGTGGCGAAACTGTAGTGTCGCCCGCGAAACTAAGTAGACCTGCTCGAACGAAACTACCGAGCGAACCAACCTGAACGAAAGTTCAAACCAGTTTCAAGCGAAACTAGGCTAGCGAAACTGCGTCAGCAGTTTCGGGCGAAACTAGCTAGCGAAACTGTGTCATCGGGTATTACCCAGCGAAAGTGCTGCCCGTGCACACAGCGAAACTGTGTAGCGAAACTATGTAGCGAAACTATGATCTGACCAAAACCCAACTTGTGCAACTTGTTTGAATGTTATGCTATGACTTACATGATTATGCAATAATGAAACATGCCTTGATTTCTGAATTATATGAACCCTTGTTATGATCAACCATCGGTGTCGTGTGTCGGTATGTCGTGTCATAGTTCCAACGTACTATGTTATGGGCCATAGTGACGTGAGTTAAAGATTAGACACAAAACTAATACTTAAGACCTAAACGTGTTCATAGGTCTTCGTTAAGCAAACAATACTTGGATTACTTAGCAAGTGTAGCAGTGCAACCAAAGGTGAGTGTCACTAACCCATTTACCGTGAACCCGTTTGGGTCACACTGAACAACTTAATGAAGGACAATGCTGACAACCTTATGAGTGCTATGCACCTCTCTGATGAACTTGAAGTGTTTTATGGGAGACACTTGTGAAATACTCAAACAACTATTTCTAAAACGAAACTGAAAATGTTTTCGGGATTCATGAGAACCCAAAGTAAACCGTTTTAATATGGCTAGTGTAGGTTAAAGTCTAAACCACATGATATCACATGATTTCTAAGGATTGCCTTATAACTGAAAAAGTCCTCAACTTAATTGTACCATTAATTGTAAAGCGAGGGGATGTTGGGTAGATCTACTGGAGTTTGACAAACTCCGCCTCGTGACACTGGAGGTGCACGGAGGTACAATATCAGCCTATCTGACCGTGGTCCCGAGAGGACACGGGGGAGGCAAAGCCGCGATGACGTAGGTCCGCAAAACAAAATAGATGATGGCACTGCCACTACAATAACAATCAGCTTTGGTACAAACTTCCTTAGTGCATGGAACAACGGATTAGCTACCCGCGATATCGGTTGAGCACTTTAACTATACAAAACTAGTACATACCCGATAACGTAGGTTACGGACAATACTTTTACTAAACCACAATACTATGATTATGGATATCACTAAGCATTGCTTTTCACAAATAAATATTTCATAAGTATATGTTGACACGATTATGATTATGACTTGGCGATTAAGTACCACCCGGGAAAAGCCAACGTTGTGGCTGACGCCTTAAGCCGAAAAGAGTACGAAAAGCATCGACGAGTACGAGCGCTGCAACTTACCATTCACACGGGATTACCGGATCGGATCCGCGATGCCCAACAAGAAGCTTTAAAGGAAGAAAACTTCGCAGCTGAAGCACTGCGAGGGGTGGATGGAAATTCTGAAATCAAGTCCGATGGACTCAGGTACTACAATGACAGAATTTGGGTTCCTTTACTGGGAAATCTCCGTGAGCTCGTGATGGACGAGGCTCACAAATCAAGGTATTCGGTGCACCCTGGATCGGATAAAATGTACCAAGATTTGAAGAACTTATATTGGTGGCCGAATATGAAAGCCGACATTGCGCGATATGTGGCTAAGTGTTTAACGTGCTCAAGAGTTAAGATCGAGTACCAAAAGCCTTCTGGATTATTACAGCAACCAAAGATCCCAGAATGGAAATGGGAGGATATCTCCATGGATTTCGTAACAGGATTACCTCATCGATCGAATCGACCGGATGCGATTTGGGTTATCATTGATCGATTAACCAAATCTGCACACTTTATTCCAATGAGGGAGAATGACAATATGGACAAGTTAACGAAGCTGTACATTGACCGAATTGTGGCACGTCATGGAGTGCCTAAGACCATTATCTCTGATCGAGATCCTCGATTTACTTCCCGATTGTGGCAATCTATGCAAGAAGCACTGGGAACCAGACTGGATATGAGTACAGCTTATCACCCGCAGACCGATGGTCAGACGGAACGAACTATTCAAACTTTGGAAGATATGCTCCGAGCTTGCGTTCTCGACTTCGGTAAAGACTGGGAGGCTCACCTTCCGTTAGTGGAATTCTCCTACAACAACAGTTATCATACGAGCATTGGTGCAGCACCTTTTGAAGCTCTTTATGGCAGAAAATGTAGATCGCCCGTGTGTTGGGCCGAAACGGGTGAGAAGGGACTTACAGGGCCAGAAATCATTCATGATACAACTGAACGAATTATTCAAATCAGAATGCGGATAGCCGCAGCACGTGATAGACAAAAGAGCTATGCCGACAAACGCTGTAAACCTTTGAAGTTCGAGGTAGGCGACAAGGTACTATTGAAGGTATCTCCCTGGAAAGGAGTGATACGCTTCGGAAAGCGTGGAAAGTTGAATCCTCGCTACATCGGTCCATTTGAAATCATCGGGGAAGTAGGCCCGGTGGCCTATCGATTACGACTCCCTGCAGAACTCGATGGAGTTCACAACGTGTTTCACGTTTCTAACCTGAAGAAATGCCTGGCTGAAAACACCGAAATAATTCCTTTGGAGGAATTGGAAATTGATGAACATCTGAGATTTATTGAGCAACCGGTAGAAATCATGGGACGCGAGGAGAAAGCCCTCAAACGTAGCAAGATTCCGAATCGTCAAGGTTCGATGGAACTCAAAGCGTGGACCTGAATATACTTGGGAACGAGAGGATCAGATGAAGAAAAAGTATCCTCACTTGTTCGGGCAAACGTCCACGGAAACTCAAGGTATGATTTAATTTTGGGGACCAAAATTCCTTTAACAGGAGGAGGATGTGGCGACCCTAAAACTTTTGCTTCCTTTCCCCAGCAACAACAGCAACGACGACAGCTGAGGCTGCGAACGCTACAACGCAAGAATAATTTTCGGGACGAAAATACCATTTACAAGGGGATGATGTGACATCCGAGAATTCCAAGGTTAACTTCCGTTAGACAATCTCCGTTAGTTACGTTATAAGTGTTAACTTAGTAACTAATGCTTAACTAGGCCGAATACGTCCACGACCTTTGGTTGATCACCGAACCCGCCCATATGTGTTACGTGTTTATTTATTTATTGTCATTATGTGCAATGTGATTTAAACGCATGATTTAGTATTGATAATAGAATGTAAATTGGCCACTTTTGGTTTCCAGCGAAACTACCGGGCGAAACTGTAGATTCGCTCGGTAGCCGACTAAACTGTTTGACTTACATGTGTTCAGAGCCAGTTTCGCTTGGCCAGCGAAACTGTCAGCGAAACTAGCCCCTGATATATATATTTTATAAAACCCTAGTTACATCCCATTTGCATCATCTCCACACTAAACACACACACACTCTCCTGGAACTTCTGGTCAGTCGAGAAACACCACGAGCCGACGTGATCTCAGCCTCGAGACATCATTCATTCAGACCCTAGATCGAATCGTGAGTCCCAAAACTATTCTTCATGCATTTTCTATGTGTTTTACTATAAAGCATGCCTAGATCTCCATAGAATCATTAGATCTTCTGATATGATGCTTAGGAATGCTAGATCTACCATAAAGTCTGTAACTTTACGTTTGAAATCAAACCATAATGAAGATTCATGCTAGTTAGGTCATTTTAGGTTTAAAATGTGTTTTTGGTGATTTGAATGTGAAAACTTATGTTTAAGGTGTTAAATCTTGTTGTTTGATGCTGGTAAATGTTTATGCATGCTAAATATTGAATCACATGAAGTATGGAAGCTGTTAGATTGATTTTTAGGCTGATTTATGTGTTTTTCGCGACCAGCGAAACTGAGCTGTTCTCTGGGCGAAACTATACAGCGAAACTGTATAGATATTCATCCAGCGATACTATGTGGCGAAACTGTAGTGTCGCCCGCGATACTAAGTAGACCTGCTCGAACGAAACTACCGAGCGAACCAACCTGAACGAAAGTTCAAACCAGTTTCAAGCGAAACTAGGCTAGCGAAACTGCGTCAGCAGTTTCGGGCGAAACTAGCTAGCGAAACTGTGTCATCGGGTATTACCCAGCGAAAGTGCTGCCCGTGCACACAGCGAAACTGTGTAGCGAAACTATGTAGCGAAACTATGATCTGACCAAAACCCAACTTGTGCAACTTGTTTGAATGTTATGCTATGACTTACATGATTATGCAATAATGAAACATGCCTTGATTTCTGAATTATATGAACCCTTGTTATGATCAACCATCGGTGTCGTGTGTCGGTATGTCGTGTCATAGTTCCAACGTGCTATGTTATGGGCCATAGTGACGTGAGTTAAAGATTAGACACAAAACTAATACTTAAGACCTAAACGTGTTCATAGGTCTTCGTTAAGCAAACAATACTTGGATTACTTAGCAAGTGTAGCAGTGCAACCAAAGGTGAGTGTCACTAACCCATTTACCGTGAACCCGTTTGGGTCACACTGAACAACTTAATGAAGGACAATGCTGACAACCTTATGAGTGCTATGCACCTCTCTGATGAACTTGAAGTGTTTTATGGGAGACACTTGTGAAATACTCATACAACTATTTCTAAAACGAAACTGAAAATGTTTTCGGGATTCATGAGAACCCAAAGTAAACCGTTTTAATATGGCTAGTGTAGGTTAAAGTCTAAACCACATGATATCACATGATTTCTAAGGATTGCCTTATAACTGAAAAAGTCCTCAACTTAATTGTACCATTAATTGTAAAGCGAGGGGATGTTGGGTAGATCTACTGGAGTTTGACAAACTCCGCCTCGTGACACTGGAGGTGCACGGAGGTACAATATCAGCCTATCTGACCGTGGTCCCGAGAGGACACGGGGGAGGCAAAGCCGCGATGACGTAGGTCCGCAAAACAAAATAGATGATGGCGCTGCCACTACAATAACAGTCAGCTTTGGTACAAACTTCCTTAGTGCATGGAACAACCGATTAGCTACCCGCGATATCGGTTGAGCACTTTAACTATACAAAACTAGTACATACCCGATAACGTAGGTTACGGACAATACTTTTACTAAACCACAATACTATGATTATGGATATCACTAAGCATTGCTTTTCACAAATAAATATTTCATAAGTATATGTTGACACGATTATGATTATGAGACCGGGCCACTGCATGTCAAGCCCACCGTGAACTCTCCAACCGTTAGGTTGACACTTGCGTGGTTTAAACTTTTGCAGATCGCTGAGGAGTATCCGGAGCGGGTTGGCATGGCACACGGAGACATTTTCTTTTATTTAAATTAAGTTGGGAATTTTAAACAATGATTTGTAAAGCACGTGGTTAGTGCTAAGATAATACCTTCCGCTGCGTATTTTGAAGAATCTAATTTATGATTTACATTTGGACTAACTCTGATTCATTTAGTATTTGTAACTAATGGTTGTGGTCCTGGTGTGCTCGCACCCCTTAACGGTATAAACTCCGTTAGTGGTTACTTGGGGGTGTGACATATAAACACATGGGGGCAAAAGAAAAGGTTGGTGGTTGGGTTTAATCGGATAGAAATATCGGCAATCGTAGTCAGGGTGCTTAGCACATTATGGTATGTGGAATTGTTTTGGTGGACTGTTAATTTTAAATGTTAATGTTTAGAAATCAAGTTCCTGGTTATGATTCCATTGCAGTATTTTTCGAGGACGAAAAAAGAGTCAGTGTGGGGATATTTGATGTGTTGCAAACACATCCTGTTTTCTTATGTCTTTTGTTATGTATTTGAGTCAATTTGAGTCGGTTTCTATTTGTTTTAGTTGTTTTTAGCTAAGTTAGTGTCTTTGGGGTCTTGTTTATATTTTTATGAGTTTTGTAGGTTTTTAATAAAGTCCCGAGGCCACAAGAGAAAGTTGGAAAGAAGTGAAGAAAAGAAGAGGACAAGTGCTGAACAAGATGTCCCAGGCGTATCGCCTGGGACTGGATGGTTTGTAGGCGATACGCGCGGAGTGGCTGGTCAACAGAAGTCAAAGTCGGTTCCACCCGACTAAATTGTCGTGTAATGGGTTCCAGGCGTATCGCCTGGTGGGAATATATTAGCAAGCGATACGCTTGCAGCCTCAAAAACCGCAAAAGGAGGTTTCGCGATTTAAAAGTCGATTTTAGGGTTCAATTCGGTATAACACGACTTGCAGACGGCAGAGAGCGATCCAGAGGCGATTTCAAGAGCAGAGGAGACTAGGAATCAAGGGGAATTCAAGGGTGGATCCAATCTTCATCACCAAATCAATAACGGGTTCATCTAATCTCTTTCGATTTCTAGATTTTATCATGTTAGGGCTTCAAGTTCTGATTTTTATTATGTTATCTGTACTTGACATGATTGTTGGCTAAACTCTTAGAGCCACCTAGACTCGTATTGATGATTTTGATCTTTTGATTACTTTGTTCGGTTTTATGACTAATTGATTGATGTACTTTCCTATTAAACTCCATGGTTGCTGTGATTGAATGCATATGTGAATTGTTGATTGGGTTTATAGTTGTTGATTGATGCACTCTTTACCTTCGAATGTCTTTCGGTCTAGGTAATTTGTCTAAAGTAGCTAGCTATAAGGTTGGTTGCGTTAGAGTGGTTTAGGAGACGTCTTGAACTATTGCATTGGTTAATATTTATTCATTTGATTGCAATTTGCTGCCCTAATTAGACAAGCCAGAAGGTGATAGTTAGGTAGATTAGTTGGGTTAGTTAGTGGAATAGGATCACATCGCCATCGGAAGAGGGATGCCCTAGGAAATTAGGTAACTTGCTAATACTTGTCATTCATAGTAATTCATGGTAGCTCCAGCTAGCTTAAGGTGCCTTAGATTGATTCGAGGGTGGTTAGGTCTAGTTGAGGTTGGATGTACCCGCAAGGTGAACTCCTGTTCGAGCGTTAGGATTGCATGCTAGGAAGTACTTAAAAGGTAAACTAGCCACCATCAGATTAGTCATAACCGATTGAAGTTGTCATTAGTGATTAGGATTCTGAGTCTAGGTGGTATCTTTCTCTGTTCTGAAGGTTGTTCTTAGGTTTCCTGCTGTCCGTTTGTTAGTTGTGTTAGTTAATTTTAAGTCAAATCAAATCTCAAATCAAAACCCAAATTACTCAGTATTTCCATTTTCTAGGTCTAGGTTAAGTCTTTGTCTTTAGAGTGTCCTTAGGGTTCGATATTCCCGGTCTTCCTTAGCTTTACTACGATCCGACAGGTACACTTGCCTTAGAGTTCGGTTCAGTTTTAGGGTTTTCGGTAAAATTTAGGTGTGTCTAGGTCTAGGTTTAGGTCTAGGTTTTAGTAGCATTTTTAGATACGTTACGAGCACATCAGGTTTCCATTGTTGTTGTTTTGGTAATTCAGTTTTTGAAGAAACAATCACAGGTGACTGTGATGGAGAACCTACATTTTGAACCTTTGAAAACAATGGAACAAAACGTTTTTGTTTATGAAAGAATGTAGGTTTAATTTCATCAAAAACTCTGCCTTGTTCATCAAAGAACTTTGGTGTGGCAGGTTTACCAAAAACTGATTTCTTGTGAAATCTTTGGGGTGAATCAGCAGGTGATGGACAATCTTTTGCCATATGCCCTGGACGACGACAAATATAACAAATTCTTGTCGTTTTATCCCATCGGTGATGTACCTGCGAAGAACACACATGAATATCTCTAACATGATCAGAATGAGAATCATATACCTGATGCCTGTGATCATGTACCCATTTAGATGTAGGGCTTAGAGATTGAGAACTTTCAGAAGAAATGGTTGCTTTCACAAAGACCTCAGCAATCTTCCGAGCATCAACACAATGAAGTGGAAATTCTTTGTCAGAAAATAATTGATCCGAACCCTTGAGTTTGTAAAACCGCTCGGGTTGAATTTTATCAGCTTGAAAAACTTCCTTCTTCACTTGTTTCATCTTTAATTTCTTCAAATCATGAGATGATGATGCTGGAACTTTTTCAGCTTTGTTTTTCATCCTGTGAAAACCCAATCCTTCATACTTTCCAGAAATTTTCTCCTCAGGTGAACCATGACCATGCTTTGCTAATCGAGAAAATTCAGCTTTTACTTCAGTGATATTCCTGTGATCATAAAAAATCTTTTCATCAACCTCAGGTTGAGACAGGATCTTGTCACTAGAAGTAGCCGACTTCTCATTATCAGCAGACGATGATCCAGATACAAATTTTGGTGCAGGAGAAACTTTGGATTTCTTTTCCTTCTTTTTCTTATTCTTCCTGTTCTTCTTCTTTAGCACAACTTTCTCATCCTCAGCAGTAGATGACGAAACCTTTGAATAATCAAATTCATCAACTTGTTTCTTCACTTCTTTGACAACTTCTTTGAAATGAGCAGGGGGTGAAACAGTCTTATCAAACATTTTCTCAAAATTTTCATCGTTAGCTAAGAAGCTTGTGAAAACTTGAGAATTTGAAACATTGTTGAGTAATCGGTTAGCATCAAGAACTTGAATTTTCAGATCAGAAATTTTCTGTTGAGCCTCAGCAAATTCCTTTTCTTTAGCAATCAATCGCTTCGCAACCTTGTGAGTTTCAAATTTTTGTAAGCGAAGATTATCAAGTCCTGCATGTAACTCCTTTTTCAATTTATCCTCGTTTCTCTTTTGAATTTCCAAATTTGCAGTTTGAACTTTATTCACACGAACCAACTCCCGCTTTTCATCCAGCAACTTTCCCATGTCAACTTGATATGCTTCAATCTTAGCAGTTGATTCTTCAACATTCTTTGTAAGCAGATCAAGCTTGACTTTGGATTTATCAAACAAATTCTGAAAATCATTAGCAGTATCTTCAGCCTCATCCTTCCATTTCTTGACATCTTTCACCAACTCATTCCGTTCTTCACAAATCTTGGCTATTGAAATTTCAACATTCTTCTTATCTTGCTTCAAAACTTCCAAAAACTCATTCAATGTTTGCATTTCCATAGTCAAATACTCATTCTTTAATGCCAACTCCTTGTCATTGTCTTTAGAAATCTTCAACTCTGAATTAATCACATCAAATGCCTCAAACAGTTGTTGAACTTTATTCATCAATAAAGCATTTTCTTTCATCAGACTCTCCAAGTTTTTAGCAGATTCATAAGAACTTGGAATTGAACTAGTATCATAACTAGTTTCTGAACAAAAATCTTCTTGTTGATCATGAGTAACTATCAAAGCAGATGAATCATACCCAAACTGTTGACCCTAATCATATACACCATCATTTTGAGCCATCAAAGCTGTGGTCTTGCTTGTGTTACTAGTAGATGGTTGAGTAAAACCAGGCTTTGGTGATAGAGGAACACCAGACTTATTTGCATGTGCCTGATGACAATCTTTAGCAAAATGTCCAAGTTGTGAACATTTGTAGCACTTTAATTTGGACTTGTCAAAACCCAACTTATCACCAGAAATATTCCTTCCATGTTTCTTAAAGAATCTTTTAGATCTTTGACACAACATAGCATATTGCCAAGATACATCTAATTCAGTTAGCTGATCATCATCCAGTGCATCAAGATCATCGCTGGTTAACTTTGCATCAGCAACATTCTTAATAACCGAACCAAAAGATGATGAAATCAAAGCAGAAATCATTTTAGCACAATCTTCCGTTGATTCAGCAGAAAAAGTATTCTAATTTGAAAAATTTGGAATTGTAAAGCTACAACCCCGTGATGACTTGTTATCAGAATTATCAGACATTCCAGTCAAGAAAGCTGTACTGGGTGCAGAATTGAGATTTGGTTTAGCTTTAGCATTCATGCTGGCTGTATTCTCACCATGATACAACTCAGGATGTTGCAAAGTAGCAGTTGATTTCTTGGAGTTCAACATTTCCATTTCTCGAGCATGAAGTTTTCCAGTAAGCTCGTGAAATGTCATGGTAGAATAATCCTTGTCATGAGTGAGCAATAAAACATAATTCTCCCACTTTTCAGGCAATGCTTCCATAATCTTTTCCTTTAAATCCGCATCAGACTTCTCAATTCCAACAACCTTCAATTCACTAATCAAATGTGAAAATCTTGAAACTACAGCAGTGATGTTTTCATTGTCATAATTCTGAAAATTATCAAATTCTTTGTTCAAGACTTTCTTTCGACTCTTCTTATAATCAGCATTTCCTTCACATCTTGCAGATAAAGCATCCCACAATTGCTTAGATTTCTTGCAAGTGCTAAATTGATGAAGCAATTCAGTAGGTAAAGCCATAGTAAGATAACCATAAACTTTCTTTTCAAGCCCATAACTTTTTCTTTCATCACCATCGAAATCTTGAATTTCTTTAAGATCTCCATCTTCCATTGGTCGTTCATACAACTTTCGAATTGGAATCCATAAATCAATGTCATTTTTGCTAATATAAGCGGAAAATCGTTTCTTCCAATTTTGATAATCTTCCAGCTTCAATAATTTGGGAACTTTCTGGCTTGTTCCAATTTCATTATCAAAATTCAGTATGGTTTGCATGGCACTTTGCATTGCAGCAAATGCGTGAAAATCCGACATCGTTAAAAATTTGAATCTGCTGGCCGAACCTGCTCCGATCCTATCACTAACCTTCGAACTCTGTCCGAACCTAAATCTAAAGTCCGAACTATGTCTAAACCTGCTCCGAATCAGAAACAACTGTCCGAACTCCTAAATAACCCCGATCTGTCTCCGAACCAAGAGAAACTCCGAACCTAGACCGAAAGTTGACCGATATAAGTCCGAACTCCCACCGAAGATACACCGAATGAGGACCGAACTTCATGTTCGGAGCGGTTACTCCGAACCTGAAAACAGATCTCCGAACTTCGTACTCATTTTTTTTTCAAAAATGTGGGAAAAATGACTGATTTTGACGAAACTCGATACAGTGGACTAGAAAAACTGATAGAAAATGGTTTAGAGGCAGATTTAACACCAAACACTCGATAGAAATGATGAGAAACACGAAAACAAACTCGAGAAACTCCAAAAACGCTTCAAAAATCCGAAAATAGCAACCACAGATCAGTAGAGTGAACCAGAAAGCTCTGATACCACTTGAGTATGCGTGAGCATCGGATCGTCTACTCGATCTAGCTAATCGGACATTGAAACATAATTAACCGATTGTTTTATTGATCAAAATGAACAATTACAATCAGTGAAACACTCAGAAATAGACTCATAGAATACACACTCAGAAACACACACTTAACAGATCTCACATGCTCAGAAGTCCGCCAATTACAAAGACCAAACATCTATATATACTAGCTGGTCCGAGCTTCGGCCGAACCTCAGGTTCGGCCAGTCCGAACTTCAGGTTCGGACCTAGTTCGGCCAGACCTAGTTGACTTGATCTTTGAACTTGCTTGATACTTCACACGACGCACATATCAGGTATCAACAATATGGCTTGTCAGTACCTTAAATTTCTGACTCATGATACCCCATGATATCGTATATCCAGGGACTGTATATTTATATTATCTTGACCCAGCATGTACGGTTACCCAGCATGCTAGGGCATCGTTACTAACAACTTGTTCTTGACTTTGTTTGATCTATAGTCAGGTACGAAAGATTGAATAACGGTCAAGAAGACTTGGTCAAGATTGTAAACACGTGCAGAATGGAAGACTCACCGACGAACTCGGTCAATAACGAACAGAATCCGTTGGAGGGAGATCCCTAGAATCTTAGAAATATAGTTAGGCTTATGATGTATTTAAATACGGCATAGGATTTACTTTTTCACTCTCTCGATCACTTGTATTCACACTACCACCTAGCAAACAAGTCGCAAATACTTGTACTCAGAATATTTTACTTGGCAATAAATAGGCAACATGTGTTATCGTTTATGAGGGGTTTTTATGCCGGCAATCCTTGAAGACATTCAAGGATTAAGGGCTTTTCCCACTTTCAAATCTCGTTGTTCATAGTTGCATCCAGGGGAGGTATTACTTGTGTTTCCATTCATCTTATTTAAACCTTAGATTTTAACCAATAAGCTTGATTTTACAAACTATACATCTAGGGCACCATACCTCACAAACGAATTTGGTTACTTAATTTTGCTTACTAATTTTTGACCAAAACAATTTGGCACCCACCGTGGGGCAGTTGGTGTCAATATTTTTCCAAACTCTTGTTAGATTTGTTTTTAACTTGATCTTTACAAAGATCTATCGGAAATGGCAACACAACCAAGTACCTCGAATGCAACTACCCCTGCAAGCACTTCTACTACTACTACTAGCACTATTCTTCGTCCACCACCGCCACGGGTCACCACGTCAACGACCACTACCGTGAACCGCAATACCAGCAGGGCTACCAATCAGGGTGCCACGGGCACGGGACGTAGTGGAGAAATTCCACTGATGGTCTCTAACGATGAACTCCTTACCATGTTCGCAAAAATACAACAATATATGGAGCAATAGTAGAAAGTGAACCAGGACATGTTTGGAGAAGTAGCCAAGATGAGTTCAGAAATGAATAGGGTGGATCATACACCCCTATCTCATGTTCAAGCCAGAAGACTGCAGTACGGCAGTCCTGGGAATGGATCTTGTCTAGCAGGTGTGGTTCAAATCATTGATCCGAGGCCTACATATGTTACCGCTTATACTACCTTGTCTGACAGGCCTAGGATGTCTACATTCAGGGACTCTGCCTCGAATCCTAGGCGCACCACTACCCAAGATACTGGTAACATCCTTGGAACCCCTAACCTTAATTCTCATACTAATGAATCTATACATGATACATGCTTAAGTCCAACAGTGGCAAAGGAACTCAAAAAACTGAAGGAGATGATCTCGAGTGTTCCTGGGGTGGTCCAGCCTATCCCTAAAGTAGCACCATCGAGCTATCTACTTTCAAGGTTCGCTCCCCTAATATGTGACGTGGAGATACCCAAGAGGTGTTAGACTCCTAGTATGAAACTGTACGATGACACAACTGATCCAGAGGAACACGTAGCTCAGTATATGGAGAGGATGGAGGTGATCTACATGCCCCCTGATATGAAGGAGGCATGCCTATGTAAAGGTTTCGGGTAAACACTCACAGGTTCAGCCTTGAAATGGTTGCTGAGTATTCCACCCTATTTTATCCCATCCTTTTCTCATCTAATTAACTTATTCAATAACCAATTTTCTTGTAGTCGCAGTTTTGAAAAACTGACGAGTGATCTTTACAGGGTTACCCAAAATGCTAACGAGTCTATCAGGGATTATGTAAACAGGTTCGGCAAGGAGACCCTGGATATTCCCAATATGGACATGGCT
>JBCNJP010000017.1:85724473-85773473 GCA_039602395.1 Deinandra increscens subsp. villosa | reverse complement strand
TATCTATTTACCAAAATGAGGTGTTATTACATGTTACATTGATTAGCAAAAGAGATTTTTATGTCAAAACCCGAGCGTTATAGCGAGGTTATATTAATTTGATAAAACAATATCGTTAATAACAATTATTTCTATTATTAAATTTCAAACCACACCTTATTATAATTACAAACGGAATTATAAGAGGACATAACCGTTTATTGTTAGTTAGTAAAAAGTTTCTTTCAAGTACTTATAACCAAGCTAGATACTGTTTCTCTCCTCATATAATTCAATTAACTTTTTTATACATAGATTTTAACCAACCTAGGTGCTATTTCTCATATAATTCAATTAACTTTTGTATACATTGATTTTAAATGTTTATCACCTAAATAAATACAAGTTTAATGTTCACTACTATAGGTACGATTTGTTATGGAATAGGTAGTACCTCTACAATCTTTATTCTTATAGAATATGTACTATCTCTATAATCTCTATTTAACAAAAAAAGAAAAATTCAAAGTTCCTAAAATTCTACTGTTTTTTTCTTCTATCAGATGAAAGCAATTGAAATTGGATTTCATCTATGTATCTATCATCATCATCCAGCGTATCTAAGAAAAACACAAAAGATCAACAATGTTGTAATATGTGTTAATTTTCAATTTTTTATAGAATTTATTACAAAACATAGGCAAAATATTGATAGCATCGTTGTATTTGATATTATATAAAAATATATATACCAAATTTATGAAAGAGATAAAAAAAGTTATTAAAAAATAAACAAATTCAGTATCTATACCTTTTTAAAAAAGACTTCGTCATAAATAAATAAAATATAATGTGTTTACTTATAAAGTTACCATTACAGATATAAGAAACTGTGGATAAAAAAATGACAACTATATAGTAATTGCTAATTGTATAATAATAGAGTATATAAAATAAGCAAATATAGAACAAAGAAAAAAACAGGTAAAAATTCATAAAGGATTAAAAAATCAAAAGAAAAAAGAGAGTATTTAGGCAAGAAAGGAAGATGTAAAGTTTTAAGCTTTGAAATCTTGAGGCTCAGATTAAAAATTTATAATCCGGTAAACACAATGGCTGCAAAAGAGGTCATTCCCCTTGCCAAAGTGTGGAAAAGAAAAGACACAATGGCTACAAAAGAATTTATTCGCCCCGCCAAAGTGATTTTCAATTCCTGTAACATTATCATCATAGCCTATTCCAACACTCAAAACTTAAAAAATACAACACCTTTAACCATACATAATCGTAACAACAGAACAACACAGTCTCATAGAGTAGATAGCCAACAACAGATTCATAAAGCAATCAAAGCATCAAGTAGTTGCCTCTGTTTCTTGTAAGTATACAAATCATGAAAACCAAAAAGTGAGATACAACTTAATAAAATGCGCCCACCGGATAAGAGAAACCAAAGAGATGATGCACCGCCTATAATGTCTAACGAAGATATTACTTTTGACATGAACAATGCAATTTGAGAGTACACATATGACTACTATGTATTATAATCAATCGGAAGAACCAATGGAACATGGAAATTCAGTTCCACAAATATCAGAAAATGCAATCCAAAGACGGAGAAGAAAACAAATCACAGTTTGGGGTTTCAATCCACAGCCACGTCGACGTTAAAAGAGGTGGCCGGAATACACCCAAATGTAAAACATAGAGCCATAGCACAATGGGTGTTCCAGATCTAGCCCAGAACGGTAGCCGATTCGTCTCAACCCACTGGACTTAACGGAGCAAAGCCTCAACGCCATACAACTCAATGCCAAGATTGGTGATCGCCAACCACCGATGCTTCGATGGAGCAACGCCTAAACGGCAGTCGCTACAACATCATCATCGACGGCCAGAATCGGGACCGAGACAGAATATATGCGTTAAACTTGTAGGTCCTGAAAAACAACCAAATCACGATATTGCTATCACAAACGAGTGCGGAATCCTCGTTAGTGATTTATTCGAGAAGAAGGTAGATAAAAGAGACTTGATAAACCAAAGAAGATCAAATCTTGAATGTAAAACACAACTTTCTTGAGCTTAAAGAACTGAGCGTAAACACAAGAGAGATCTAAAAATCGTAATCCAAAAGCTAGCTACAATCATAAACTAGTGAGCTTATATACTACTCACTTACAAGCCCTAATCCAATCATAAACACAAAACCGGCCCACATGGCCCAGAACATAAACTATTCTTAGCCCAAAAGCCCAATACTAATCAAGCCCATATCTAATGTTCATGCCTCTAATATGTAGCCCAACAATCTTCCCCTAGGCATGAACCATTAGTCCGTCTATGGCAGCAGCAAATCGAATCTGAACGTATTCTGCACATTGCTCGACCACCATTCATTTGCTACAATCCGGTTTGCTGTTCCATGGAAGATCCCCACCCGTATAGCATTCTCAAGGTCATTCTCATCACCGAGAATTGGTTGGGAGGCGAGGCGCTTGATATCTTTTTCACCAAACCTAAGCAGGTCAACCGGATCGTAGAATCGGAACTGCCTCATCTTCTTGCAGAGCACCACCACCTCATGTGTCGTTGGATCATAAAACCAACAGTCAAAGTTCTTGACCAAGGTACCGTCTTCAATTTCATCCAACATGTTTATCACTCTTGTGCGTTTGGTAGGTGGTCGCCTTGCTTCTCCTATAGGATCACCAGTTACTGGGTTAGTTCCAGTTTCAACCCATTTCACTTGCCTCAGATCGAAATTCACAAAATTTTCGGCCAAGTGGCTCAACAGATTGTTCCAAACTAGGTCTCCTTCTGTGCTACTCCATCGGTTTATATAAGGAGCTCTCAACATGCTTCTGATCTCAGGCTTAGTCCAGGAGTGAAATTGAGTTCGAGTTCTGTAATATTCCACTGGACTGTAGCCATCACGGATAACAGCAAACAGCTTCTTCTCAGAGTCATAGTGTCAGCACAGAATTGCTTCACGACTCCCCCTTTTGTCGATTGAGCTTTCACCAACATCAATGGTGTATTGAGTGGGGGCTGGTCCTTGAAAAAGTTCCTTAAACCAGTTGTCGTGACCTTCTGGTGCTTTAGAGATGGCTCTTCCACTTCGTGCATAGTCTGACATCTCTATGGTGTCATCTCCTTCATCTTCATTCAAAGTCTCTGTACGTTGTGCAGCCTGAGATGAGCTTTGACCGGGGTCACCTGAAGCACCTGACACCACAGCACCTTTCAACTCATTATACTTCTTTTTCAAAACCATCAAGGCCTCATACAGGTACTTAAACCTATTCTTGTTAGCCACCTCCTTGTCTTTTATTTTCTGTTCTCTGCTTGGAGTGCTTTTATCTCAGTCTCCATAATTCTGTTCTGAGACATCAGAAAGTTTATGTGAGGGTCTGCACTTATCCTCATCTCAATAGGGAGCTCAGCAGCTTGAAATGGGCGGAAACTTGGGATAACTGTTGGTGGCAGACTTGTCCCAGTAGAGACACTCACTTTAACAGGGCTGGGTACTACAACGGTGTTATCAACCTCCAGAAATTGCCTTTCTTCATGAACAGGTCTACGTTAATTCAGAAGAGGACTTTCAGTCTGAACCTGGGCAGGTTGATCTTCAACATTCTGATCCGTTGTTTCTTCTTGAACACTTTGACTTTGAGAACTGGACCCTGCTGGATGGACCATCAACAGACTTGAGCTAGTCTTTGTGAACTTGAACCTGATACTTCTTGGATTTGTCCTCTTCCTGGGAGATGGTTCACGAAAGGGGACAGGCTCTTCAAGCATCTCATTCATATTGAACTGAGTACCCAACTCTTGAGGGATGGAGTCACCACTAGAAGACGAATTCAGGACATCCCTTGATCTTTTAAGATTTATAGGTTCTAAGTCCCCATAGATGTCATCATCCACATTCTCTTGATTAGCGAAGATGTCGTCCATCACGTTATCTTCATCAGAAGGTATAACATCTGTTTGTTCCAGAGCATTTACAGCAATTGGTGCTGTCACATCGTGATCTTCAGCAACAGTCACATTTATCGTCGGCACATCTGGTTGAGGTTCAGCCTCTTGATCTGACTCAATAACTTGCTCTCTAGCAACTTCAGGAAAGGCACCTCTTTTGGCCCATTCAATCCTTCCCTGAAAGCTGTTCTTTCCTTTTTGGTCTTGTGTCTGCAGGCCAAACACCCCACTATCCATGAATTTGATGTCCAATTTCTCTATTCTTTCATCGATCATCGGGTACTTCTTCATCACCACCATTTGTACGGATCTTGGAGTCATAAGAAACTGATCTCTTGCACTTAAAACTGCATTCCCAACCCAATCTATCAGCATCATTTTTGAGAAGTTAAACTCCCAGTCTAAGGCAAGTGCTACAAACGCAGTCCCATGTAGCTTGTTCAACTGATCAAAGCTTGTCCACTTCCCCAAGAAGGACTTCTGCAAGTAATGAGCCAAGCACCTCCAGTAATGTGGCAACAACTTCTTGAAGATAGGAGGGAACTTTCCTTCATATCCCATCAACTGAGCACCTTCTAATACATGAGCCTGTGGGTACTCTATTGGATGTTCAGCTCTGTCATTAATGTTCAATCCCTGGCGGATGTCTTCTTCGAGTATCTCAATTTGACGATTCTGAACTGTAGCTGTGATCCTCGTCTTGTCAGCATTCGCCCTTGCTGTTCCCCAGAATTCTCTTACAAGTTGCTCATCGATAAGCACACTTGTCCGTAAGGCATGATTAATTTTGCATACATTCAGCCCAGCCACCAAAGAGTAGAAAAGCTGCATGTGCCTCTCTGGTGGGTCATCAAGATATGCAGGTATACAGTGATCCCTTTCAAAATGAATTTCTTCATCAAGCATGTTTTCTGCCATCTGAAACAACGAGACAAGTGTATCAGGCTTAAATTCAAAATGAAATTGTGTATGTCAACAACATCTTGAAGTTCAAATGAATATCAAATTTATCTTTTTAAGTTTAGAAAATCTTAATTTAAACTTACAAGAAAAATATTTGATTTTGAATCACAACTTGACAAACACATTTAATTTTAACTTAAAACGATTAAATTTGATGAGATTCTTAAAAACATTGAGTGTTTGAGATTAAAACACTAGATTATGATCCAAGAGTGGGTTTACGATTCCAATACCGGGATTACGATCCTTCAATAAGGTTTACGATCGGATTTAAATAGAAACAGTGTTAGCCCAATCGTAATCTCATTATCCAATCGTGAATAGGTTAAAGAGCCCTAAGCCCGATCGTAATCTCCGAAGATCGTGAACACAGCTTATTGTAAACTCAGTCAGTCGTAATCTCTGATCGTAATCAACGATCGGAAACGCGAAACGTCGTCTTCTTCACCATGTCGATCGGAAACACAGAGATCTCCATTGATGGACCTGCAACAAAACTCATAAACACATTAATACACCTCATTTGAGCAAAATAAACAACCAAAACTACCTTTTAAGAGTTGTATACACAAAACCAACTTCAAATCTTGCTAAAACCACTCGAACTCAGTGAAAAGGGAAGATGATCTCGAGTTAGGGCTCAAAACGTAACACCCGAGAATAAATTGTCGAATCCTTGTGAAATCAATTGATTAAAGTGGGTTTCTTTGACGGAAAGGGATTCCGATGGTGATGGAAGGCTCGGATTTCACAATGGAGGCTGCAGGCTGGAGGTGGTCGGAAACTGTTTTTTCCGGTGAGAGAACGGTGGAGGCTAGGGTTTCGGTGGATGAATCGTAAACGGAGAAAAGAGAGAGTGTGTGTGATCGTAAATGGAGAGGGTTTTTATACCCTTTTTTATAAATTTTCATTAAAGCCCCTCCAACTTTTCAAAAACATTTAAAAAAACTCCCAAACCTCTATTTAAGTGTAAATTCTCATGAAAACGAGTTAACTTTGAAGATTTTTGAGAATTTACGAAGCTTCCCCTCAGACTCAAACCCCGAGTATCTGATCATGATCATAAAATAATATTTAAAAGACATAAATTTTAAACATTTAAAGACTTGAAAAATAAAATAAACCATAAATCAAATAAAACCTAATTACAGAAATTAAAAATTCACTTGCCTCGAAGCTGATGTAAATTCATGGATCAAACCAGACAAATCTTTAACTGAGGAACCCTTTTCAGCTTCCGTTACTCGACGCTCTAGAGGATTGCTCAAAATCTTTGAAATCACATAAACTCACATCCAGATAAAAAGTTTTAAAGTGCTTAATTTTGGTACATGATTATCGTCATGTTTAACCGTCCCCACACCCAATCGTTCATAGCAAAACCTACCCAACCTCAGAGTTTATTGAGGATTCACAAACCCCCAACTTGAGGAACCAAGCAACACCGTCATGACAAACACTTATTTTCTTAATTATCAGTTGGTGATCAGGTCGGCTGCATATGCACGCAGAGAAGACCAAACACAATAATTTATTTATTTTTATCATCAATTTTTTTTTTTATTTTCCTTTTTCTTTTCATTTTTCTTTTTCTTTTCAATTTTCTTTGGTGTTGTCATAACAGCAGAAACATGGCGTGTGAGGGAGTGAATACTAGGTGAATACCACTCTCAACCCGTTTTTGCTGGGACTCAGTCTTTTAAACTATGTAAACCAGGATGGAAAACTAAACATATATAGAATTTAAGTTTAGTGCACTTACATGGATGATCATAGTTTTTGATTTAGCTTACCGAACATCATCTTTGAGTCGTCTTTCACTTCTGCCTTACACGTGTCAGTCTCCGATTGTCTTGGAAATTTATATCACTTCCTACCAACTCAAGGCAAACAAAAGACATCATAAAAACCTCAAACAGATATTTTTTAGATTTTCTAAAACAACGATAGTTCTTCCCCTGTTTTTATGAGGCTTTTGAAAGAAAAACACATATATTTTTTTTTAATTTTCTTAAAAGTTATTTACAAGAAATTTTGATCAGATCATTCCTCGAAGGCAATCATCCTTAGGCCTTCGACACACATTTCAAAATTGGGACGAGGTAAGGGTTTTGTGAAAATATCAGACACATTCTGGTCTGTGCTCACCTTTTGGAGCTGAATTAACTCCCGATCATAACAATCACGAATAAATTGTACCTTGATGTCTATGTGCTTTGTTTTTGAATGATGAACGGAGTTTTTCATAATTTCTAGAGCAGCAGCGTTATCACAAAAGATAGGAGTGTTAACAAATTCCATACCGTAATCAGTGAGCTGATTTTGTATCCATACTACCTGTGAGCATCCAGCGGATGCTGCCACATATTCAGCTTCTGCAGTTGACTTTGAGACGGTATGCTGCTTTTTGCTCTGCCAAGAAATGAGTCTATCTCCCAGATACTGACATCCACTAGTTGTTGATTTCCGGTCAAGATCACTGCCTCCATAATCACTGTCAGTATATGAAAATAATTGGAAATCAGTGTTCTTTGGGTACCAAAGTCCAAGCCTAGGCCTGCCCTTCAGATACCTAAAGATACGTTTAACAGCAATTAAATGTGAAAGTTTAGGATTAGCCTGATAGCGGGCACACAGACACACTGCATGCATAATATCGGGCCTGCTTGCTGTCAAGTACATAAGTGATCCAATCATCGAGCGATACATGAATTCACTCACTGGCTCCCCATTTGCATCTGCTGTCAGTAGAGGTCGGGACACCATGGGAGTTGCGATTGGCTTGGAATCTTGCATTTTGAATTTTTCTAGAATCTCATTCACATATTTTGCTTGGTGAATAAGAATTCCAGATTCATCCTGTTTCACTTGCAAGGCTAGGAAGAAACTCATCTCTCCCTGATCACTCATTTCAAATTTCTTTCTCATTATCTTTTCAAACTCGGTGCATAAGTCTTCGTTTGTTGACCCGTAGATGATGTCATCTACATAGACCTGCACCATGATGATGTCATCCTTCACCCTCTTCCTAAACAGATCTGATCAACCACTCCTCTTGAGTATCCATTCTCCACCAGATGAGTTGATAGTGTCTCATACCACGTGCGTGGAGCTTGATGTAGTCCATACAAAGCTTTATCCAGAAGATACACATGATCTGGATACTCCTCATCTACAAACCCAGGTGGTTGAGTCACATAAACTTCCTAATTCATTTCTGCATATAAAAATGTTGTCTTGACGTCCATCTGGTGTACTGTGAAGTTTAGATATGAAGCAACTGCAAGAAATATCCGGATAGCCTCCAATCTTGCCACGGGTGCATACACCTCATCATAGTCAATTCCATGAATTTGTCTGTGGCCCTGAACAATCAACCATGCCTTGTTTCTGACAATTATACCCGTGTCATCCTTCTTGTTCTTGTATAACCAACGTGTGGGTATAACCTTCTTGTTCTCTGGTCTTTCCACTAGGCGCCACACTCCTAGCTTAGAAAACTGATTTAGTTCATTGTGCATGGCCTCTATCCAACTTGGATCTCTGAGAGCAACCATCACATTAGGAGGCTCAATCTGGGATATGAATCACGAATACATGCAGAAATTAATGTCTCCCGTGCGGCTTCTAGTGGTAATACCTGCTGAAACTGGTCCAAGTATGTTGCTAATTGGATGGTCATTGTTGATTCTTGATACTTGAACATCTGGCACGGAAACAGAAACAGGCAGGTTAGAATTAACAATATTATCATTCATACCTTGGTTTTGAGAACTTTCTGAATCATCATGAGTCCCCGAAGATCCCGGAGCATCTGCATTGACATTTGTGGGAACTACATCTGGTGCTTTCTCACCAACTTTTTCAACATGAGGTCTTGATTCAGATGATTGAGCAATAATGTCTTCTTCTTCACCCAAATGATGGAAGACATTTGAAAAACTGAACCCTTCAAACAGAGACCCATAATAAAAAATCCAATCTGGTCCAGTCCCTGCATCTGTAGGATTGTCTTCAAGCCAGTCTACGTTATGTGCCTCAATGATAACTTTGGTGGTTTTGTTGAAGACACGATAAGCACTATTTGCCGAATAACCCACAAAATAACACTCATCAGCCTTAGCTTCGAATTTCCCCACATCGGACTGAATCAGAACCGTGCATGGACAACCGAATGTCTTGAAATATCCCACCGTTGGCTTCTCTTTATAAACAATCTCATACGGAGTCTTCTCATGACGCTTGTTTAAAAGAACACGATTCTGCACGTAACAAGCCGTATTAACTGCTTCAGCCCAGAAGAGGATTGGCAATTTAGCTTCACACATCATTGTCCTTGCTGCTTCAATGAGTTTCCTGTTTCTTCTCTCAACGACTCCATTCTGTTGCGGAGTGTAGGGTGCACTGAACTGTCTTTCTATCCCCTTCTCTCCACAGAACATATTTAACTCTGCATTCTTAAATTCTGTTCCGTTGTCCGTTCTGATAGCCTTGAGCTTCTCGTTCAGCTGATTCTCTATAAGCGTGACAAACTGTTTCACTAAGATCGGAGTTTCATACTTGTTTGATAAGAAGAAGACCCAAGTGAATCGCGAGTAGTCATCCACAATCACGAGACAGTAAGAGAATTTGCTGATGCTTTGTACTTGCATTGGCCCAAATAAATCCATGTGAAGAAGTTGTAACACGGATGACATTAAATTTGCTATCTTTAGACGGTGCGGCAACTTGTGCTGCTTCCCCTTCGCACAAGCCACACATTTTTCTACAGTAGAGAAATCTTTGATAGGCAGCTTTCTGACATGTTCTCCCTTTGCAAGCTTGGTCAAATTCTTCATGTTAGCATGCCCCAGACGCCTATGCCATAATAGAGCAAGGTTCTCATTTTGTTTGGATATGAGACAGGCTTGTTCTGAAGTTGGAGGTTGACCCATATTAAGCTGATAAGAATTTGCTCTTCTCGGAGTACGCATCAAGATGCACTCCTCTGGAATTTTGACACCTGGCTTGAGTATGATGCATTCCTTGCGGTTGAACAACACAGAATAGTCTTTATCACAAATCTGAGAGACACTCAACAGACTGTGTGACAGCTCCTCCACATAATGTACGTCAGAAAACGATAGGTTACCACTTCTCACCACTCCTTTCTTGCTTATTCTTCCACCTACACCACCTGCAAATGATACACCTCCGCCATTGAAGTCTTCCACATCTTCCAATAGGGATAAGTCTCCGGTCATATGTCGGGAGCAACCGCTATCAACGTACCAGAGATTGTTGATAGATATTCTTGGCTGTCCCTACACAAATCAGAGATCAGTGAGATTTAGGTACCCAGGCCATAACAGATCTGGGCACACCTTTGGAATCAATGTAATTAACTAATTGGAGGGTCATTTCTGGCTTTGATTCAGGTACATTCACATTTTGAATGTTGACTTTTGGTTTCTAGGTGGTGTTTTTCTGTGGTCTCAACACATTTGGTGTGCTCTTGACTGACACAGGTTTCTTTTGCGGAGATGTGGCCTTTTTACCAGATGGCTTTTTAACAGGTGTCCACTCAAGTTTCAGTTTTGTGTAAACCGGTTGTTTTGTTTGAGTGACATCTTTTTGTTTTAAAACCTGTTGCTCAACATTCGCTTTGCCATCATGTTTATTAACTCTTTTGACCTTAGCCACTTGTTTCTCAACAAATTCTGGTTTTATCTTATCATTTCTTTTGTAAACTCCTTTAGATGCATAAGTGGGTTTTGGAGTTTTGACCACATTCCATTTTTCAACAACAGGCTTTGTCACTGGTGCCTTTGTGTTTGAAACCTTAGACTGTTGAGTCTTCATTGGTTCCAAACACTGCTTCCCCCGAGACAAAGCTTGTTGCTTTTGCTTTTGCTTTTCTCCTGTCATCATTTTCTCCAACATACTAGTCCGTGGGTTTTGCGGATAGTATGGTTGAAATGGTCTATTCACACAATTAGCAGCAAAGTGTCCTGGCTTTCCACATTGAAAACGGTTCATAAGCCTAGGCCCATTGACATGACTATAGAGGTATGAACGTCTTGGGTAAGACGACTTCCACTCTGGCTTATCATCCCATTTGTGTATAACACATTTTGTATCTTTTTCCGGTTGTGTAATTAAACAGAATTGTTCTGATTTAGATTTGTTTGTTCTATTGAAAGTTAACACAACCTGGGGATAAGGCACAAAATCTTTGGGCTTAGACTCACGACCCACTTTTGTGTTAGGCACACGAATTTTAAAACCATTAACTTTTTCATTGGAATCAGAAACATGCTTTGATAACAAAGATACAACTAATTGTGTTGACTTGGATGTATCAAGTTCTGACACATGTGCCAGAACATCATCCTTAGGTAAATTAAGACTATAACTACTAGACACATGACATTCATTGACTTTAAACATTCAGCATCCTCCCCTGACACATCTTTAATACCTACTTCATCTGCACATGAAACAAAGCCATCAGCAGGTTCAACACTATTGTTTAATGATTCCTGGGACGGACCCGATTTACTTGTGGATGCCATTGTTTCATTCTGATTACCCAACCCATAGATCATGTGTTTCTCATTTTCAAATTCCTGATCAGTCATAGGTGTTACTCCTACTAGAACACTATCTAAGGGAGGTCCTATCTCATGTGTTCCTGCTTCCGATCTATCAACCTGATCCTCCTCAAGGATTATTCCTATTATGTCTCTAGTCTTATCTTGAGGAACATCATTCTTGTTTTTGTCTGAGAAGCTAATCCCTATTCCACCTTTGTCCTTACCCATTCTAACCTCAGTTATGCAGGTGTTCAAAGACTTATTGGCCTCTAGCATTCTTTTGCTTCTCATATGATTCATATCAAGTTTTACTTGCAACTCATTGTTCTTATGCTTAAGTTCATCTATCTGCTTACTAAGCTCAGCTATTTCTAACTTAGCGTTGTCATACAGAAGAGCTTTCTCAGTTGCCAGTTTTTGATATTTCACTATGTCTAGTTTCTGAGCTTTTACCTTCTCCTCATTTTTTTGCCATCTACCCTTAAAAGAACTCCTTTCACATTTTATCTCAAACAGTTCTAGCTGATAATTTTTACAGATTTGTCTAAGTCCAGGAATTATACGAGCACAAGTGGGATCAGAACATACCTTGATGTTATCAACCTCAGCAGCAAAGGCTTCCTTGTCTTCTATCTGAATCTCTTCAGGTTTCTCATCAGTTACAACAAATGCATGTTCTTCCTCATCATCCATTTCCATAGCAGCAATCATTGCATGTGACAGGCTAAACTCTTTTAACTGAGGAGTCCAGTCATATCCACCTCCTTCCTGCACAACCAAAGCACTTGACTCTGCCTTTCCCTTGCTATCTGCTGTTTTCCTTTCTTCTGTTCTTTCTTTCCTCAGCTTGGTGCACTCTCTTGCGAAATGCCCATACTCGTCACAGTTGTAGCACCTCAGCTTGCTCTTGTCGAACCCCATCCTGATCTTATCTTGGTCCTTCTATACATTTCTCCCAGTCTTTGCCATGAACTTCTTTGCTCTGAAAACAGCCATTGCCATCTGCAAGAGACATCAAACATTTCTACATCTTCTGGATTTATCTGATTCAGCTCACCTAACAACATCTCAGTAGGGACTAAAGTTCCGGCCATAAGAGCATGATAGCTGTTCAAAAATCCCATTCCGGGTGCAAAATTGGGATCATTTGTAGCATCAGGGTTGACACCTCCACTTGAACTTTCATGAGGTTGTGCCACAAAAGCAGTTGACTTTGTGACAGAGCTCGGTCCACTTCCAGCTGACTTTCCCTCTTGTTTAGAATCCACTTCTTCAAACAACAGGGCTTGGTTCAACTTTCCTGCCAAACTAAGGGAGCTTATATGGTTCAATTCTCTCTGCTTATCATCAATAAGTTTTGACTTCAATTTGTTGATCATCTCATCAAGAGATAGCTCACTCAGCTTGTTGTTGTCCTTAATAATGGAGATGTTGGTATTCCAGGATTTGGGCAAGCTATTCAGCAGTTTCAGATTCTTATCTTCCAGATCTGGTTCAACACCATAGCTTGACATTTCGGCCATCAGAGATATGAACCTTTGCACCTGTGCTTCGAAGGATTCACCTTGAATGTGGTTGAACAGAATGAATTTCTGTTTCAGCATTTGCTTACGGCTTGCCTTTATGTCTGGATTTCCCTCATAAGCCACTATCAAAGCATTCCAGAGTTGTTTTGTAGTCTTGCAGTGCTTAAATCCTTGTGCAATATCTGGTGTAAGTGCCATAGTCATGATAGCAAATGCCCTCTCAGCTTTGTTGCATCTTTCCCAATCATCATCATCATATTCGTCTTCCGTTTTAGCTTTACCCGCATTGGTTCCTTCTGCGTGTGTGGGCGTGTGTGGCCCATGAATTACCGCTCTCCATAGTCTTAAATTAACACTCTTCAAGTGGTTTTCAAACCTATATTTCCACTCCAGAAAGTTATCCGCCGATGTTAGTCTTGGTGGGCGAGTGATGGATCCAATCTCAAAATCCAACTTCTGATACATACTTGGTTGGAAATCCATAATGCAAGCTTAGGAAAACTTAAATCTAAAGTCCAAAAGTCCAAACAGAGAGATTACGATCGTAAACACTCGATTACGATCGAGAACACTTGATTACGATCGAGACCACAGCGAGTCGTAAACTCCGATCGTAAATACCGATTACGATGAAAGTTGATCGTAAACGTCGATTCGGGCCGAGAGAATCGTAAAATCTGTACGATTGATGTTTCCGTCAAAGCAAAGTCGTAAACGCCCGATTCCGATCAGAAAATGTCGTAAACACCAACTTTTGGATCGTAAACACGTAAAAATAGAATCTTGAACTCGTAAACCCGATTCCGATGATGATCTTCAAACACTTGCAGTCGTAAACCACAAACAAACCCAGAAACAACAGCAGCAACGATCGCAAACACGAAGGACACTTCAAATCTTCAAAAACTCGAACCTTTTTCCAGAAAAACCTCGAATCCAATACCGTGAGAGCCTCGAATCAGTGATTCTTGGCTCTGATACCAATTGTAGATCCTGAAAAACAACCAAATTACGATATTGCTATCACAAACGAGTGCGGAATCCTCGTTAGTGATTGATTCGAGAAGAAAGTAGATGAAAGAGACTTGATAAACCAAAGAAGATCAAATCTTGAATGTAAAACACAACTTTCTTGAGCTTAAAGAACTGATCGTAAACACAAGAGAGATCTAAAAATCGTAATCCAAAAGCTAGCTACAATCATAAACTAGTGAGCTTATATACTACTCACTTACAAGCCCTAATCCAATCATAAACACAAAACCGGCCCACATGGCCCAAAACATAAACTATTCTTAGCCCAAAAGCCTAATACTAATCAAGCCCATATCTAATGTTCATTCCTCTAATATGTAGCCCAACAAAACTTTAAAGTGAGAGAAAGAGAGAGAGAGAGGAGAGGCACCGGTGAGTAGAGAGAGAGAGATTGAAACAAAATGAATACAACAGCTTATTAGAAGAGAACACCAACCGTTTACAAGATACAGGAGAACAACCCAGCGGATAATAAAGAAAACCAATAACGTTGCACCCTTACACCGCCTAAAAGAGCCAATCAACTTTTGACTTTTGGCTTGAACAGTTTTAAGTGTGCACGTAGGATTTTATAATTAATATATAAGGTAATAAAAGTGACCATAATCTTTTCTATATTATAACAAAATGTAAATAGAAGACGTATCATTTTGATTTTTAGTACCTTACAAGTGGGTCGACCCGCGCGTTGCCGCGGAGCCGAACCGTTTTAAAATTCCGGTTACCAAAACCATAAGATAGGGGTCGTGCCAAGTTCAAAGATATCACGTCATCAAGTGTGATGACCATATTATGCATCTAAAATGCTTTTTTGTACCATTTTATATACTATAAACCAAAGAAAAATCTATATAATTTCTAAGTTCAAGAGGACATATCTAAAAATTATATATCAACTCTAAATATGAACTTGAAAGCTAAAGATAGATGAAATGAGGTTAATGATGTTGACTAAAGCCTGAAACAATGGACTACATACCATAAGGCAAATTGAACCCACATCTCCACATCTGTAAACAAATTGAAAGCAAATACCACATAACAAATAACACATATGTTGCTGAGATTTTTGTGGTGTAGAGATTGAAAAAAAAAAAAAAAAAACACCATGTATCAGTAAACATTTACCTTATCTACGAATTTAGGGCATGATTCCTTACACTTTTCTCATTTGTACCATGTTCCATTAAAGTGTACTATAAATATCAAAACCAAATATAAGTAGCTTGATATGAAATTAAATTCCAATTAAAAGGATCCATTTAAATTAAACTAACCCATTCACAAACATATATATGTGCAGATTAACCCATTCATAAATACACATGCTGATTGACCCATTCACAACTTGAAAGTGCATACTGACCCATTAAATAAATGACAAATTACATGTGAAGATTCAACCACTCATAGGAGCAAATAAACATGTGGAGATTGGAACATTAACATTAGAATTACCACAGTGCAAGGAATATGTGAATTAGTGAGATGGTGTGCTTAATCCTTCACAACCCCTAACCATTCTATGATTAGTCTGTGTATACCCTCAAATAAACCACTAAAATACCATAAAAATTTACATGTTAATGCATACATAAGAGGTTCTACAATCCTCCTCACCCTAAATGGTTAAAAAGCTCCATAAAGCTTAAATTAAGCATAACTACATGAGATTTGAATTTAGTTTTTCGAAAGCATTTTTCACGTAAAAAGAATATTTGAAGAACCAAAACCTAAAGAAACCAACAGAAGCCCAAATTTCAGAGCTTTAAACCCCAAAGAAGTAGAGAGATGAGTTTCATTCTATGTTTTTTTAACCAATACATGTTTTTGTTTCTTATAGATCCTTTTATTTGTATAAGATAATTTAGATGTTAAATCACATATTAGCCTTTCAAATGTTTGTTCAGAAAATGTAGTACACATGGCAATACATTATATTTTGTAAAAATATATTTACACCTTTTTGTAGAAACCTTAAGAGTTTTGTAGGGTAAAAATGTGATTTGGATAACGCTTCAAACTCATCACTGGACCATCCGCCTTTGCAAAAAAAAAAACAAATGTGTATACATTGACCCATTAGTAAGGCATGGCCTTTAAAATTGGTTTGTTTATTTTCTACCAGCTTTTAGAACTTGAGAAACATGCACATATGTTTAGGAATCCCCAAATGGGTCAGCTATTACCATAAAGAAAATAAAATCATACAAAAATGATAAGTTTGAGTATAGGTTGGGTACCATCAAGTTCATCTTCGGTAGCAGATCTCACCTTTCCACGCCCACCCGACCATTACAGAACAACAACGTCTTCTTCTTCCTAATCCAACAACAAAAATCTGAGTTCAAATGCATCATTAGTTAATAAACTAATACCCAAATATCAAGATTTAGAATTTATGGTGCCAAATTACATACCAGGCAAGTCCCATGACTCTTTTTGTGTTTCAGTTCATCAACTTATCGCTGAAATTGAAGACCCTAAAAAACAAAACGCAAAAATCAAATAAGAAAGTTACACCTAAAAGAGCACCAATCTGAAGAAAAAAGTGACTTCATAGAAATCAAAGAAACGTTATGAAGGAGACTATAGAAAGACATGGTCAGCTCTTCCCTTCAAATATGAGTTCAAACGCATCATCAAAAAGACCAACACCAACAAACCTGAGTTTCAATCAGTTCATAAACATAAACGACACTCATAAATGAAGAGAAAGTTAAACATGGAACAAAGATAATAACCTACACGATCTAAACTCGAGGCATACCTGAAAGCAGGAGATAATACCCGCGCTTCGCGGCGGAGTCGGACCGTTTTTGTTGCAGTGCGAATCTTGTGTCGTGTGCCTCGTAGCGCATTGGCCGTTAAGAGGAAAACATTAAGAAAATTTTTATCACACATTCCCCTTTCATACAAAAGCATGTCTAGCACTCCTACTTTAGTAATAAACTTTAACATCCCATTTCAATTATGCATCCATTTGCTCAAGCAAATGAACCCAACCTAAATGTTTATATGTTGCTGGTAGCTGGCAGCAACGTTTTATTTGTAAGGGCCAATTAATAAAAAAAAATGCTTTATTTTACACCTTCATAAACAAATGACTATACAACATCAAACCAAGTCAAACTAAAATCCCAACAAACCACTCTACAAAATCTATATCTTGGACCTTCACAAATTCTAATTTTTAAGTTTATACCGGCATGAGTGAGTTAATTAGGGGAGACCGTAAATTAAAACGTGTCCTTCACTTCAATCAACTAATCTGCATTCTGTTTGCATTATTTGTTCAAAAATGCTAATAGCAGCCCCTATTTAACAACACATCCAAAACTGACACCAAAAAACAATTGATAAAAGGAAAAAAAACGTCTTTATTGCTAAAAAATATACCTCAATAGCAAGCCTTCCTTGAGCTGAGGTGCACATCAATCCTTATCAAACTAAAAAACTGCAATGTTATATGCACACAAAACTAAGCTCTGAAATGTTAAAAATATGTAAACATAAACATGTACAATGGCATATTGCATTATGTAAATTCAGAAACAATAAAAGTCCCTTAACACACATTATGTTATTTCAGTCACTTACTTTCTATCAAACCATTCATCTATTCGTATTCTGCAACACTTCCTATTGCTTGTCAAACCTAGTAATAGCTGAAAACATTTTACCTATAAATAGATCTGTTAAAGAATCATTTGAACTGAAGTTAAGAGTCAAGAATAAATATTTTGAAGTGGAATTTCATGTTAATTGAAGTGCAAATTAGAAATCGAACTATGAACTTTAGTTTATTTTCAGTTGAAAGAACTTATCCAGACATATATTATAGAGTCATTTAATACAAATTTATAAGTCAAAAACTTTTTTACCTATTCATAATGTTGTTAGAAAATAAAGTCCATTGTTAGAAAAAGTTTACCTCACAACTTATTGTTGGAGCTCTTAGGCCATAACCCAAACCATCCATTCGATCCATGTAAATGTCGTCTCCCTTTTATGAATTCTGTTTAATGATTAATCAGTGAGCAATTTGGTACAAATTTGTAAGGGAAAATGTGATGAATGTCATATAAGGAGCTAAATAATTGAAAATCTACTATCAAATTAAAATGAGCTGAAACTACTGATTTAAAAGTCATATGCACATTCAAGACCATTATGATTGAGGTTGGATATCATTTAGTTTAAATAAGAACTAAAGATCCACAATTAAATTGCTTGCAGATGTATTTGTTAAACCCAATAAATTGAACTTGAGTTATGACGAAATACAGAAATTAAAAAGAACGCTGTGAACATATGAAAACAGGACAAATATGGCACCTAGAAATCAAATTTTCAAACCTATATGGAGCAATATATCTTACTAACAAACTCCTAAAAATGGTTTTAATAATGTTGCTACATTCACATTAACCATTTAAAAGACTTTCTCTACAAAACATGTATTTAACTAATCACCAACTTACGGTTGAGAAGGATATATTTTGTACATGATATACAGCTTTGACCCATTAAAACACCCACACAAAACTCTCAAGAAGCATAAACAAAATTCACAAAATTCAAGGAAATCTCTTCAAATCAAAGAGGGAAGCGATGAAATAAAAATGTGCATACCATATTTAAAAAATAGTTTAAAAAAACACAAATAAAGACACAAATGAACATTCTTGATCTCAAAAATTACTTCACACGTCTCCACAAACTAAAAGCGAAATCAATTAAAAATGCATCCATATATAATAAGAAATTACAGAGTCAAAGCAAAGAAATCAAACCTGTGCCAGAAAAGAACCAAACAGCAGCCAAATATACCTACAACCAACAAACACAACAAACAAAAATCAAGAAAAAACAGGAGAAACAAAGGCATAAATGAGCCTTCATCATCTTCAAACTGGCTTTAAATTTCTTCATTCAAATCAATAAAAAAAACAGAGTTCTAGTTTCAACCAAATGAGATCTATCTTTTAGCAAAGTTTGCAGGTTTTATACTTACCTCTCATGTGTGCATCATCTTTAGAGCTTTTAAAATCCTCGTCTTGAATCTCTTGACATGGTGATAAGTCTTGATTCTTTGTAATCTATATTTTTAAACCCTACAAAAGGTTAGTCTATAACCGATATCCAAGGTTGAGCGCGACCAGACAACAAACTGCAAACTACACGAATTCGATCCGATCCGATCTAAATACTATTAAACGAATTTAGGGAATAAAAAAAAATAGGAGGTTTAGCTTAAACCACACGAAGATCGGACCATATCTCGCCCAAAAACACAAATTATACCTAACAAAACAGCGATTCGCAAGCGAAAACAAAGTAAACATAATCGTAAAGCAAAATTAAGAAAAAATATACAGAGATTAGGATCCAATTACCGGTCTGAAGTAAAATTGAATGATTCGTATTCTGCAATTCTCTCTCCTTGACGTCCTCCGGTAGACTGGAAATGAAGATCGTCCTAACCTCTTCACCACCGGTGAGGCGAATATCCAATGACATGGGAGAATGGTGCGAGTGTGGAGGTAAGGGGCGGACCGACGCCGGGGGGAGAAGGAGCTGGCGCCGGTGGCCACCGAGGGTGGTATTGGTGCATTCCATTGCCGGCCATTTGTCGAGATCGATCGATGGATTTTCTGGTTAAGATCTATGATTATGAAACCCTAGAGACAAATGCCTGTTCGATTTCGATGATTACCTAGCAAATTTGAAAGCAAGAACAGCCTGAAGTGATGGCGAAGAGTTATTGCAGACAATTATGATGGAGAATTGATGAAGAAAACTGCATTCAATAGATGTAGAATACGAATAGATGTGGTTTTGTAGTCATCCACAAACTTAAACCAAAAGAAACTATATACGGTATATTTGCAACGGAGAAAGATTATACGAAAGCTTACCTCCGGTGCTGGTGAAGTAGTCGGAGAGATCCGCCGGACGGGTAGTCGGTGGATGAGAAATTGAATCTGTGGAGAAGAGAGGGGCATAGTTGTTCACCTGCTATCGATAGAGAGAGAAGAGGGCATGGTGTTTCAGAGTGAAGTGGGAGACCAGGACTATAGGGTATGGGAAAGAAACGTGTTGTGGTGGGAGAAAGAAGCCTCACCTCTCCCTGAAATCACGTAGTGGGGTGGGGCCATAAGAAGAAAACCGAGACCGAGCGTGGTGGGGTGGGGCCAGAAGAAGAAAACAGCTTCTCAAACACTCTCCAGCAGTGAGCGGTTGTACCAAAGCCATCAAATGTTGTAAATTCAAAATTATGCATTGCATGCTTGTACACTATGTTTTGAAAATAATACCATAAGTTGTCTTATGTTATTATAGGATAATAAGGGAAGTCACAATAATGCAATATATATATATGAATATGAATAATATATTTTGAATATTTAGTTTAACCAATCTATATTTTTAAACTAATTTATATACTCATTGACATCAGTTACCTCACCTTATAAAATATGCATAAAAGGAAATATACCTACCTATTCGAGAACTCTGTACCAATATCATATTATCCAGTCTCTTTCTTCTCTTCCGAGCTCTACAAATCTTGTGAACTCTGTCCCCCAACATTTTGAGTTATCAACCCAATTCATACATACGTTCCGTACAACAATGGCTGTTCGGATCTAATCGTCTTCACCCGAAAACTTAGGCTCTGCTTTTGAAACATGAAGATAAAGATGAAAATGCGGCTGAGAAAGCCAGTGATCGTATTGCTTTTCCTCACGGTTCTTGCCCCCATTGTTCTTTACACCGATAAACTCGCCACCTTCTGTAACTCCGATTTTTCTATACCTTCTTATATATTCTTCCCCAATTACAACTATTAAATCGGTTTCTTTCACTTCTTCTTGCAGCTGCTTATGAATTAGTTGTTCAGGAACCGTCAACACTTGTATGAATTTCTTCATTTTTCTATAGAATCAGCTGTTTATGGTTGTGAATTTCTTTTGATTCATCTACTTTTGGTTGGTTTCAGTCGTTGAATCGAGATTTCGGAACCCTAAATTTGCTTCCTCAGGTGCGTATTAGCTGTACTTTAGTTTCTAAGTTCGATTAGTTAGAAAATTGTTCATTTCTTGTTTACAGGAGTTATCTGTAGCACATGAGGAACCAGCGGCTGATGTTTATTCTGAAAATTTGACTAGATCTGTTCATCTTCCTGATGGTGAAAGATCCAGGAAAACTAGACAGCTTAATGAAGGTTTTCCCCCAAATCTATAATTATATTAGTTTACATTAAATTAAATAATTGATTTAATTGGAAATTTTGATCTTCAAATTTGTTCAGAGTCCATTGGTACTAATGTTTCATCTCAAGAACAAGAAGAGTACCCCATAAGGCTAGTGACTGAAGTTGAAGACAGACTGGAATCAGGTGAAAACAAGGAGCATGTGAAGTTGAAGGGGGCTGAGCATTCAAAATTAGCCACTCAAGCTGTAAGTTATTTAGTAGCTTTTTTTTTTCTGGAATTATTGATTTGCTGTCACTTTCATGATTCTTGTGAACTGTCAATCATTGCATTAGTTCTTCAGGGCTAGCTGTGTAAATAAGTTGGTATTAGTTGTATGTTGTATGTTAAATAAGCCAACATGTGGTATAATATGTTCCAAGAGTTTGCACGTATCGACTTAGATCTCTTTGATGGCTGTGGCACTGTGCAGACATATTATTATCATAATTTTTCTATTTTATCATCTATATACATATATATATATATACATATGTAGAGAGAGAGAGAGAGAAATAGATAGACAGAGACAGAGGGTTAGATTCAAATAAGAGTCACTAAAAGCATGAGAACCATAAAAAAAATGGGAGCCACTTATTATCTGTTGGATTTGCTCGATAGCTTCTTTTATGTGGTGATATACCACATGACAAGTAAATACACTATAATCTCTAGTAGTGAATACGAATACACTATATGCATAGATATAGTTTGTATTCATAGGTAAACACACTATATCTGGTGAATACGTGTTTTTACGTTAATTATGAAAAGGTCAACACGTTCATATAGTGTATTCGCCAGTAAATGCACAAATATATACTCGTATTCACAGGTCATATAGTGTATTCACCTATCAGTACAACGCATATAGTGTAAAAAAAATCTTCATCAAGCAGACTCGACGGCTAAAAAGTAAAAAGTGGTTTTATTTTTTAAAGCGGCTTTCAAACTTGTACTGGTTCTCTTTATGTATAATTATACATGTGTATATTTTATACTATGCTCTATTCATCGTTTTGTGTATTGACCATTGATCTTATGTTCATCAAGCAACTTCAAGTGATTGATTTAAACTTTAACCACCTGTCTGCATCTTAATACCAAGGGTTGGTTTCATTAATGTCTTCTACAAAGGCCCTCATTCCATGAACACACAAGAATGTATGCATGATAAAACTCCCATAAGTGAGACTTAATTTCTTTTAATGCCTGATGTTTTAGGAAACGAAACCAGAGGCTCAGAAATCTAGTAAAACCAAAACTGAGAATCCCAATGAACATGTTGTGGCCGATCGTGTTCGTTATCTCAAGGATCAGTTGATTAGGGCAAGAGTTTACCTTTCCCTTTCAGCAACAAGAACAAATGTTCAGTTTAATAGGGAACTTCGGTTACGAATGAAAGAAGTCCAAAGAGCACTTGGTGATGCAACCAAAGATGCTGATCTACCAAAGAAGTAAGCTTTATTTTCAAATTTTTGTATCGAGGCAAATGGGCAATTTCTTATGTACCCCTTTTAACCTAGGTAATATCATATTGACCCATATCATAAAAATACAGTATATAGTATGACCATTATACCCTTCTTTTTCTCCTTACACTCATGTCCTCTCATATACAAGACAAGACGTAAGGGAAGGGTATAAATGTTATAAATTTAAGAACGGATACATTTCATTCGGTAAATATGATATTACCGAGTTTTAAAGGGATAGTCCTACGAAAAGTGGTTCGTATGATGATATTTTTGTCTTCTTGGTTGGTATATAAGATAGTTTAATTTTGCTATAATCTAGTGTCTATGGCAAGCTGAAGGCAATGGATCAAACGCTGGCAAAAGGAAAGCAAATGCAGGATGATTGCACGGCTGTTGTAAAGAAACTACGCGCTATTATTCACTCAACTGAAGAACAACTGCGGGTCCATCAGAAACAGGCCATGTTTTTGACTCATTTGACAGCCAAAACTGTTCCTAAGGGTCTTCACTGTCTTCCCTTACGCCTTTCAACCGATTACTACTCTTTAAATTTTTCTGCACAGCAATTCCCAAATCAAGAAAAACTAGATGACCCAGAGCTGTTCCACTATGCTTTGTTTTCGGATAACGTGTTGGCTACAGCAGTGGCTGTGAATTCTACCGTCACAAATGCGAAGGTGATTTTTAACGGGGTTTTTACTTTCTCTCATTACGCTTCTGTGATGGTATTTTCAAATAGGGGTGGCAGTTTCTTACGTCACCCAAAACATGACACGGAAATAATCAGGTTTTAGGTTGTCATCTCTAACCCGGTTAGTAAACGGGTTGTGTTGAGGTTGACCTTTTTAATGAAACGTGTTAACCTGCCAACCCAACACGAATGACATCCCTTGTTTCAAAGTTGTAATTTGTTGACGTGTATACATGGCAGGATCCTAGGAAACATGTGTTCCACATTGTAACTGACAGGCTGAATTATGCTGCAATGAGGATGTGGTTTCTTGCTAATCCACCCGGGAAGGCTACGATACAGGTTCAGAACATTGATGAGTTTACATGGCTGAATGCAAGTTACAGCCCGGTTCTTAAACAGTTGGCTTCTCAGAACATGATTGACTATTATTTCAAAACACATAAGGGGGCTGAGTCTGATTCAAATCTGAAGTTCCGCAACCCGAAGTATCTATCAATGATGAATCATCTTCGGTTTTATCTTCCAGAGGTCTTCCCGAAGCTGAGTAAAGTGGTGTTCTTGGATGATGATATAGTGGTCCAAAAGGATTTAAGTGGACTTTGGTCTATTGATCTCAAAGGCAAGGTGAATGGTGCTGTTGAGACGTGTGGGGAAAACTTCCATCGTTTTGACCGGTATCTAAACTTCTCAAATCCTATCATAGCTAAAAATTTTAGTCCCCGTGCTTGTGGATGGGCGTATGGAATGAATATATTTGATTTGGAGGAATGGAAGAAACAAAACATTACAGGCGTTTACCACTCGTGGCAAAACTTGGTTAGTGTTTCATCAAACGGAACTGTTTAAATCTAGTCTCAACTAGGGGTGTTCAAAAACCAATGAAACCGACTGGACCACCCAAACCAAAGCAAAGTTGGCCGGTTTGAGATCCGAACGGTTTGCTTTTCGTGGTTTAGCAGTTTTGAACAACCCAGTCTTGTTTGAATCTTGGAACCGGTCGTATACACTGAACCAGCCGTTTGACCTTTATTATATATATATATATATATATATATATATAGGGAGAGGATCATTTGAGAACCAATTGGTTTTGAGAACTAAAAAGAACTAATTTGAGCCACAAGTTTATTTACATGTATCCCCCTCCCATGAATTATAGTGGTCCCCCCTGAAATGTGTGGTTGAGATTTAGTTCTCAAAAGTTCTCAAAACAAAAAGTTCTCATTTGAACCTAACCCTATATATATATATATATATATATATATATATATATATAGGGGAGGGATATAATGAAAACCTCTCCGAGTTTGGAAAACCGTGAAAACCAAGCTAAAAAATTCGATTTTTGTTCCGATTTTTTTTATGGTGATTCTCTAAGTTAAAAAGACCCCCTTTATGCAAAAAAATAAAAAAAACGCCTAGTCAAATTTTTTTAAAAAAAATATTTTATAACTGAGGTTACATATGTAACAGGGTACTGTTACATATGTAACCTCAGTTATAAAATATTTTTTAAAAAAAATTTGACTAGGCGTTTTTTTTATTTTTTTGCATAAAGGGGGTCTTTTTAACTTAGAGAATCACCATAAAAAAAATCGGAACAAAAATCGAATTTTTTAGCTTGGTTTTCACGGTTTTCCAAACTCGGAGAGGTTTTCATTTTATCCTTCCTCTATATATATATATATATATATATATATATATGAGGATCATTTGAGAACCAATTGAGTTTGAGAACTAAAAAGAACTAATTTGAGCCACAAGTTTATTTACATGTATCCCCCTCCCATGAATTGTAGTGGTTCCCCCTGAAATGTGTGGTTGAGATTTAGTTCTCAAAAGTTCTCAAAATAAAAAGTTCTCATTTGAACCTAACCCTATATATATATATATATATATATATATATATATATATATATATATATATATATAGGGTTAGGTTCGAATGAGAACTTTTTATTTTGAGAACTTTTGAGAACTAAATCTCAACCACAAATTTCAGGGGGGACCACTACAATTCATGGGAGGGGGATACATGTAATAAACATGTGGCTCAAATTAGTTCTTTTTAGTTCTCAAATCAAATTGGTTCTCAAATGATCCGCTCCCATATATATATATATATATATATATATATATATATATATATATATATATATATATATATAAATTTATTATGTATAGGCATTATAATTATAAGCCATCTTTATCATTTTAAAAATTGTAATACCAACAAATGATTTTGAAAAAGAAATTAAAAAAGTGAAACCAGTAAAACCTGCCGGTTTGGCTGACCAATTCATCCTGACCAGTTTAGTATGTGGTTCCCTGAAACCATAGTTTGCGTTTGGCCCAAGTTGGCTAGTCTTTCATCAAACCGGCCGAACCGGACCGTGGACAACCTTATCTAAGCAATCTCATTTGCTATGCGTGTTGTTTGTGCAGAATCATGAGAGACAACTCTGGAAGTTGGGGACATTACCGCCGGGTTTGATAACCTTCTGGAAACGGGTATACCCACTAGAGAGGTCATGGCATGTACTTGGGCTTGGGTATAACCCGAGTGTTAGCCTGAAGGAGATCGAAAGAGCAGCTGTTATTCACTACAACGGAAATTTGAAACCATGGCTCGAGATAGGGATACCCAAGTTCCGAGGATACTGGAACAGGTTTGTGGACTATGATCAGGCGTACATGCGGGACTGCAATATGAGTCCATAAGACCAGACAAAGAAGCCAATCCAGTCTATAAGTAGTATATATTCTTTAACTGGTCAGAGTGTCGATGGTTAGTTTCTTCGTGCATCTCCTCGGCCCCGGGTGAAAATGGAATGCAGACACCCATTTTGTTGTAAATGAGCAAGAGATCCTTATTTATATTAAGAAAATTGGTGTTTGATTGTATCCTGCAAACTTCATTTTGGGTTTGAATTGTTTTGGTTGAACCCGGAAGAAGAGGATGACATGCATTTTGTATCTCTGTAATACTATTTTCATACATTAGTATTGATATACTTGATAGACATGAACACGTTGATCTTTAATTTTGAAGAAAATGGAGAGGGAGATTGTATACTAAGATTTGTACTTTGAAAAATTACATATCTAGTTTAATGTTTCTTCATGTTAGTTTTTCACACTTTGTTCAACTACTCTTTCCTTAATAATTAGAGGTGCAAATCTCAAACGGGTTTGGCCGAAGTGAACCGGTTTTAAACCGGAATCGAAACCGGTCAAAACCGGTTTTGACCAAACCGGTTTCCAAACCGCTTAAATCGAACTAGTTTGGATCGGTTTCCAATCCTCAGTGGTCGAACCGGTTTGAAACTGGTTTCACTAAGTGGATTAAACTCGAAATTATCTATCTTTATAATATTTTAAGTTTGAACAAATTGTGATTGTAATGTTTTAAGTTAAATATAATAAAAAATATGTTTTTTAAGTTTATATAATGTTTAAAAACAAAAAAAAAAAATTTAATGGCCGAACCGAACCGGTTTGATCGGTTTTCATTTTCAGCCAATAGTTTCGGTTCTTAAACCGAATTGGTTTCACCCCATACCGGTTTTCATTCAAACCGGTGTTGATCCCAAACCGGTTTAGGAACCGGTTCGATTTGAATTTTAAACCGATTTTTGCACCTCTGGATGGATACCGGTAATCTAGGAAGCCCATGCCGAAGTTCATGCAGGAGCCCATACAAGCCCACGTCAAAGTCCAGAGGTTTAAGTTGACAAGTTTCCTTTTATATAGTTTCCTTATGTTTATTATTATTATTTTTTGCATTGTTGTTTTAACATACAAGTTTCAAAGTTTCTTGGTTAAAGTATTAAACTATTAAAAATATATATAAACACGAAAGTTGGAAATTTTGGGAGAATAGTCAAAGTCTAAAAGTTGTGTCATCGAAGTATAAAACTTTATAAAAAAAAAAGTATACTAAAACAATGAAAATATGAATTTTTAGGGGAATAAAACGTTAAAATCTAAAAGTTGTCGTCGGAAGTATAAAACTATAAAAAAAGTCATCGTCAAAGTCAAAAACTCTTTAAAGTATACTAAAAAAAATGAAATTAGTCTAATAAAAAACGAAAGTTAAAAAGTTAAGAGGTATAAAATGTAAAGTCTACAATTCTCGTGGTGAAAGTATAAAATATAAAAGTATACTAAAAACGAAAGTAGAAAAGTTAAAAGTTTCGTGGCTAAAGTAGAAGACAACAAAACTTCAAACAAAAAAAAAACTTTAAAAGTTAGAGGGTAGAAAACGTGTCACACCCCCAAATTAACCACTAACGGAGTTTATACCGTTAAGGGGTGCGAGCAAACCAGGACCACAACCATTAGTTACAAATACTAAACGAATCAGAGTAAAGTCCAAACATTAATAGTAAAAACAGTTTAACAGTACGCAGCGGAAAACATTGTCTTTAGCACTAACCACGTGCTTTACAAAATCAGTGTTTTAAATACTCAATTAAGTTTAACTAAAAATAAAATGTCTTCGTGTGCCATGCCAACCCGATCCGAATACTCCTTAGCGATCTGCAAAAGTTTAAACCACGCAAGTGTCAACCTAACGGTTGGTGAGTTCACAGTGGGCTTGTCATGCAGTGGCCCGGTCTCATACATCATAATCGTATAAACATATTCTTATGTACAATTTAATTGTGAAAAGCAACGCTTAATGATAACCAAAATCATAGTATTGTGGTTTAGTAAAAGTATTGTCCGTAACCTACGTTATCTGGTATGTACTAGTTTTGTATAGTTAAAGTGCTCAACCGATATCGCGGGTAGCTAATCCGTTGTTCCATGCACTAAGGAAGTTTGTACCAAAGCTGACCGATAATTGTAGCGGCAGAGCCTCCAGCTATTTTGTTTTGCAGACATATGTCATCGCGGCTTTGCCTCCCCCGTGTCCTCTCGGGATCACGGTCAGATAGGCTGATATTGTACCTCCGTGCACCTCCAGTGTCACGAGGCGGAGTTTGTCAAACTCCAGTAGATCTACCCAACATCCCCTCGCTTTACAATTAATGGTACAATTAAGTTGATGACTTTTTCAGTTATAAAGCAATCCTTAGAAATCATGTGATATCATGTGGTTTAGACTTTAACCTACACTAGTCATATTAAAACGGTTTACTTTGGGTTTTCATGAATCCCGAAAACATTTTCAGTTTGTTTTAGAAATAGTTGTTTAAGTATTTCACAAGTGCTTCCCATAAAACACTTCAAGTTCATCAAGTGGGTGCCAGGCAATCCTAGGTTTTCAAGTTCATTAGAGAGGTGCATAACACTCCTAAGGTTGTCAGCATTGTCTTTCATTGAGTTATTCTGTGTAACCCAAACGGGCTCACGGTAAATGGGTTAGTGACACTCACCTTTGGTTGCATTGCTACGCTTGCTAAATAATCCAAATATTGATTGCTTATCGAAGACCTATGAACACGTTTAGGTCTTAAGTATTAGTTTTGTGTCTAAACTCTACATAACGTCACTATGGCCCATAACATAGCACGTTGGACTATAACACGACATACCGACACACGACACCGATGGTTGATCATAAACAAGGGTTCATATAATACAGAAATCATAGTATGTCTTATCATAGCATAATCAAGTAAGTCATAGCATAGCATTCAAATAAGTTGCACAAGTTTGGATTCTGGTCTCAGTTTCGCTAGCAGTTTCGCTAGGCAGTTTCGCTGTGTGCACGGGCAGCACTTTCGCTAGGCACTACCCGATGACACAGTTTCGCTAGGCTAGTTTCGCTCGAAACTGTTGGCACAGTTTCGCTAGCCTAGTTTCGCCCGAAACTGGTTGAACTTTCGTTCAGGGACAAGGTCTATGGTTATTTCGCTAGGTAGTCTTCGTTCACTGGCGACACTATAGTTTCGCTGTATAGTGTCGCCTGAATGGAGATGTACATAATTTCGCTGGATAGTTTCGCCCAGAGAACAGGCTAGTTTCGCTGGTCGCGAAAAACACGTAAATCAGCCTAAAAATCAATCTAACAGCTTCCATATTTCATGTAATTCAATATCTAGCATGCATAATCATTTACCAATATCAAATAACAAGTTTTAACACCTTAAACATGGATTTTTGTCATCAAATCACCAAAAATGCATTTTAAACCTAAAATGACTAAAATGGCATAAATCTTCATTATGGATGGATTTCAAACGTAAAGTTACTAACTTTAGGATAGATCTAGCATTCCTAAGCAACATATCAAGAGATCTAGGTGATTCCATAGAGGTTTAAGCATGCTTTTTAAGAAAACAGATAGAAGAACACATAAAAATGGTTTTGGGAGACTCACGATTCGATCTAGGATCCGAATGGATGTTGTCTCGAGGCTGGGATCACGTCGGCTTGTGGTGATTCTTGGCTGACCAGAAGTTCCAGGAGAGTGTGTGTGTGTGTTTGTGAGTAAATGGTGCAAAAATGGGATCTCTAGGGTTTTATGTTAATATATAACAGGAGCTAGTTTCGCTGGTCAGTTTCGCTGGCCAAGCGAAACTGGCTCTGTTCAGTCAGAGAGTTGGCTAACCGGGCGACACTGTAGTTTCGCCCGGTAGTTTCGCTGGAACCCCAAAAGTGACCAGTTTACATTTTAAGCAAGATAAGTACGGTTCATGGATTGTCATGCTATTCACAATACTAAATCATGTATTTAAATCACATTGCACATAATAACTATAAGTAAATGAACACATAACACATATGGGCGGGTTTGGTGATCAACCAAAGGTCGTGGACGTATTCGGCCTAGTTAAGCATTAGTTACTAAGTTAACACTTATAACGTAACTAACGGAGATTGTCTAACGGAAGTAAACCTTGAAATTCTCGGATGTCACATCATCCCCTTGTAATTGGAATTTTCGTCCCGAAAATTATTCTTGCGTAGTAGCGTTCGCAGCTTCAGCTGCCGTGGTTACTTGTCGTTGCTGGGGAAAGAAAGCAAAAGTTTTAGGGTTGCCACATCCTCCTCCTGTTAAAGGAATTTTAGTCCCCAAAATTAAATCATACCTTGAGTTTCCGTGGGCGTTTGCTCGAACAAGTGAGGGTACTTTTTCTTCATTTGATCCTCTCGTTCCCAAGTATATTCTGGTCCACGCTTTGAGTTCCATCGAACCTTGACGATCGGAATCTTGCTACGTTTGAGGGCTTTCTCCTCGCGTCCCATGATTTCTACCGGTTGTTCAATAAATCTTAGGTGTTCGTCAATTTCCAATTCCTCCAAAGGAATTATTTCGATGTCTTCAGCCAGACATTTCTTCAGGTTTGAGACATGAAACACGTTGTGAACTCCATCGAGCTCTGCAGGGAGTCGTAATCGATAGGCCACCGGGCCTACTTCCCCAATGATTTCAAATGGACCGATGTAGCGAGGATTCAGCTTTCCACGCTTTCCGATGCGTATCACTCCTTTCCAGGGAGATACCTTCAATAATACCTTGTCGCCTACCTCGAACTTCAAAGGTTTACGGCATTTGTCGGCATAGCTCTTTTGTCTGTCACGTGCTGCGGCTATCCGCTTCCTGATTTGAATGATCCGTTCAGTTGTATCATGAATGATTTCCGGTCCGGTGAGTCCCTTCTCACCCGTTTCGGCCCAACATACAGGCGATCTACATTTTCTGCCATAAAGAGCTTCAAAAGGTGCTGCACCAATGCTCGTATGATAACTGTTGTTGTAGGAGAACTCCACCAACGGAAGGTGAGCCTCCCAGTCTTTACCGAAGTCGAGAACGCAGGCTCGGAGCATGTCTTCTAAAGTTTGAATAGTTCGTTCCGTCTGACCATCGGTCTGCGGGTGATAAGCTGTACTCATATCCAGTCTGGTTCCCAGTGCTTCTTGCATAGATTGCCATAATCGGGAAGTAAATCGAGGATCTCGATCAGAGATAATGGTCTTAGGCACTCCATGCCGTGCCACAATTCGGTCAATGTACAGCTTAGTTAACTTATCCATATTGTCACTTTCCCTCATTGGAATAAAGTGTGCGGATTTGGTTAGTCGATCAATGATAACCCAAATCGCATCCGGTCGATTCGATCGATGTGGTAGTCCCGTTACAAAATCCATGGAGATATCCTCCCATTTCCATTCTGGGATCTTTGGTTGTTGCAATAATCCTGAAGGCTTTTGGTACTCGATCTTAACTCTTGAGCACGTTAAACACTTAGCCACATATCGCGCAATGTCGGCCTTCATATTCGGCCACCAATACAAGTTCTTCAAATCTTGGTACATTTTATCCGATCCAGGGTGCACCGAATACCTTGACTTGTGAGCCTCGTCCATCACGAGCTCACGAAGATTTCCAAGTAAAGGAATCCATATTCTATCATTGTAATACCTGAGTCCGTCGGACTTAATTTCGGAGTTGCCATCCACCCCTCGCAGTGCTTCAGCTGCGAAATTTTCCTCTTTCAAAGCTTCTTGTTGGGCATCGCGGATCCGATCCGGCAATCCCGTGTGAATGGTAAGTTGCAGCGCTCGTACCCGTCGAGGCTTTTCATACTCCTTTCGACTTAATGCATCAGCCACAACATTGGCTTTTCCCGGGTGATACTTAATCGCTAAGTCATAATCATTCAGTAACTCGACCCACCGTCGTTGTCGCATGTTGAGATCCTTCTGATCAAAGATGTGTTGTAAGCTTTTGTGGTCGGTAAATATTGTGCATTTTGTTCCGTAGAGGTAATGTCTCCAAATCTTGAGTGCATGAACAACGGCTCCCAATTCCAAATCATGCGTTGTATAATTCTTCTCAGTGTCCTTCAGTTGCCTGGACCCATAGGCAATCACTTTGTCCCGTTGCATCAACACGCAACCGAGTCCTTGGATGGATGCATCACAGTAAACTACAAAGTCGTCAATCCCATCGGGTAACGCGAGAATCGGAGCTGAACATAACATATCTTTAAGAGTTTGAAACGCGTGTTCTTCTTTTTCACCCCATCTATATTGCACTCCTTTGTGCGTTAACGCTGTTAAGGGTTGAGCCAATTGCGAGAAACCCTTAATAAATCTTCGGTAATATCCGGCAAGTCCCAAAAATTGTCGGATTTCGGTCGGCGCTCTTGGAGTAGGCCAATTCTTGATAGCTTCCACTTTAGCTGGGTCGACATGAATTCCATTCTGATCAACAATGTGTCCAAGAAACTGGACTTCGCGAATCCAAAAATCGCATTTCGAAAACTTGGCGTAAAGCTGTTCCTTGCGGAGTAATTCCAAGATAAGTCGTAGGTGTCTCTCGTGCTCTTCCTTTGTCTTGGAGTAGATCAAAATATCGTCAATGAAAACTATTACAAACTGGTCGAGGTACGGCTTGCACACTCGATTCATCAGATCCATAAATACAGCAGGCGCATTAGTTAGCCCAAACGGCATAACTAGAAATTCGTAATGACCATAGCGAGTTCTGAAAGCAGTCTTGGGGACATCCTCATCTCGAACACGAAGTTGGTGATATCCAGACCGTAGATCAATCTTTGAAAAGTAGCTCGAACCTTGCAGTTGGTCGAAGAGATCGTCGATTCGAGGAAGTGGATACCGATTCTTGATCGTAACCTTGTTAAGCTCTCGGTAGTCGATACACATTCGGAACGTTCCATCCTTCTTCTTAACAAACAATACCGGTGCTCCCCATGGAGACGAACTTGGACGAATAAATCCTTTGTCGAGTAACTCTTGAAGTTGTGTGGAGAGTTCGTTGAGTTCGCTTACCGCCAAACGATAAGGTGCGCGTGCAATCGGAGCGGCTCCAGGAGCTAAATCGATTCCAAACTCGACTTGTCGAAATGGAGGCAAACCAGGCAGATCATCAGGAAATACATCTTGGAAGTCGCGGACTATCGGGTAGTCGTCGATTCTACGTTCGGGAAGTGTCGTGTCGGTGACGTTTGCAAGGATCGCGAAGTGACCTTTACGAAGGCACTTTTGAGCTTTGAGAAACGAGATAATACCGGTGACCGTTCCACCTTTCTCGCCTTGAACTGTTAACACTTCACCGTCCTTGAGTGGAATACGAACCACTTTTTCTTGGCATAAAATTTCAGCGCGGTTTTCAGATAACCAATCCATTCCTACTATGACATCAAAACTACCAATCGGGAAAGGCATAAGATCGATTCCTAACGTATGGCCAGCTAGTTCTAACTTACAGTCCTTAACTATTTGAGTCGTATCATGAAGTTTACCATTTGCTAGCTCTACCACATACTTAGCATCTAAGGCAATTGGTTTAGCATTAATCAACTTAGCAAATTTTGTGGAAATAAAGCTTCTTTCAGCACCAGAATCAAACAGTACAGTAGCAAAGAAACCATTAAGGATGAATTTACCGTTAATCACGTTGGCATCGTTGCGAGCTTCACCTTGACCCATAACAAAAGCCCTTCCTCTGCCATTTCCACCGTTCCCGTTGTTACCATTCCCGTTGCCATTACCTCCACCATTACCATTCCCACCATTGTTTCCTTGGTTACCGTTTCCCTGTCTTCTTAACTGCGGGCAGTCCCTTTTTATGTGGCCTTGAGCACCGCATTCATAGCAGTTCCCATTACCATTTCCTCTGGGGGCTTCATTGTTGTTATTACGGTTCTGACCATTGTTGTTCCCATTGCCCCGGTTGTTTCCATGGTTGTTGTTGCCATGATTGTTGTTGTTTTGCCTTAGGCGGTTTTGTTGCTCGGGAAGAATCGCCCAACAGTCCTTTGCCTCGTGGCTTTTCTTGCCACACCTTTCACAGCTTAAACTTCTTCTGCAAATACCAGTGTGATGCTTCCCACACTTGTTACACATGGGCAGGTTACCCTTGTAGTTGCTTTGACCATTTCCGCCCTGGCGGTTGTTCCCACTGTTATTCCCAGACCTTTTGCTTTGACCTTGGGAGTTATAGGACCTCCCAGTGCTGTTTCCCACACTCTGATTGTTCATGGAGTTTTCAGGAGCTTCATCATCAGCTTTTCTTTTGCCACTTAAGGCAGTCTTCTCTGAGGCTTTTGCAGGTAGAGTACCCTTCTCGACTTCCTGATCAGTAAGCTTGTGAGCCAAACGGATGGCTTGCTGCACGGTTGCGGGGTTGCTGGCAGTCACTAATCCCTTGATTTGAGGCGCGAGGCCTTCCAGATAACGCTCAATGCGTTTGAACTCAGCATCAACCATTGTGGGGCACAAGACCGCGTACTCATGGTAACGCGCAGTATACTGTTCAACTTCAGACCCAATCATTTTCAGATTCAAGAATTCGCCCTCTAACTTCTTCACTTGGTCACGGGGACAGTACTCCTCCATAATCAGTTCCTTAAACGCTTCCCATTGCATGTTATTAGCCGCATCAATCCCAATCATCTGGATTTCGGCGTTCCACCAGGAGAGAGCAGCTCCCTCGAAAGGTACCAGTAGCATACTTCACTTTGCTCTCAGCAGGGCAGTTGCACATAGAGAAGACCTTCTCAGACTTCTCGATCCACCTGAGGAGTCCTACCGCTCCTTCTTCGCCGGAAAACGTCATTGGCTTGCAGTCCATGAAGGACTTAAACGTGCAGTGATGGTGGTTTCCTGATGCAATAATAGTTCGGGTTTTCAAGTTTAAACAGGTCAAAATATAATTCGCTTTGTGCCTTAACCGGCATAATAATTACCCTGAGCGGCGTACGCAGCTTGGACGGCTGCCACAGCGGCTTGCACGTGTTCGTTGATCATAGCTTGCAATTGTGCAGGTGTCATGTTGATGTTGCTCCTTCCGTGTCCTCTTCCAGACATCTTGCTGGACAGTTAAAGTAGCCAGTGTTCAGTCACAGTTATACTTCTATACATATCCCATAATATGTATATTAACAGTTTCCCGTTATCCCACTATTAGTCCAGAAAAGTTTTCGTGCAAAATCGAGGCGTCGTCGGAGAACGTCGTAAGTCGTAAGTAGCTATCGTCGAAAGTCGGCTTTCCCCATAAAAGTCACCGTCGGCGTAGTCATCGTAGTAGAAATCAGGACGTAGCGTGTAGCATCGTTTCGTTGTCGCTTTCCCCGGAATAGTGTGCGTATTCGCGTTCGCGTTTCGTATTCGTGTGTGAAAATTTTCCCTAAGGTTTTTCCGTTAGACTACCTAGACACGGTCTATATATATATTTATCATATATATATATACATACGTACTAAGCTTTTACTTACACAGCAGAGCGAGTATCCCAGGTTGGCACGTAATTATTTTGGTTTTTGGGAATTTGTTTGTTCGTTTGTAACTAAGGTTTTCAAGTTGCAGTTTCCAAATCGTTTTTCAAAAGTGATTCCAGTTCTCTGCAACTTATGGCTCTGATACCAATCTGTCACACCCCCAAATTAACCACTAACGGAGTTTATACCGTTAAGGGGTGCGAGCAAACCAGGACCACAACCATTAGTTACAAATACTAAACGAATCAGAGTTAAGTCCAAACATTAGTCATAAATAACAGTTCTCAACAATACGCAGCGGAAAAAATATTGTCTTTAGCACTAACCACGTGCTTTACAAAATCATTGTTTTAAATTCTCAATTAAGTTTAACTAAAAATAAAATGTCTTCATGTGCCATGCCAACCCGCTCCGGATACTCCTTAGCGATCTGCAAAAGTTTAAACCACGCAAGTGTCAACCTAACGGTTGGTGAGTTCACGGTGGGCTTGTCATGCAGTGGCCCGGTCTCATACATCATAATCGTATCAACATATACTTATGTACATATTTATTTGTGAAAAGCAATGCTTAATGATAATCAAAATCATAGTATTGTGGTTTAGTAAAAGTATTGTCCGTAACCTACGTTATCGGGTATGTACTAGTTTTGTATAGTTAAAGTGCTCAACCGATATCGCGGGTAGCTAATCCGTTGTTCCATGCACTAAGGAAGTTTGTACCAAAGCTGACCGATAATTGTAGTGGCAGAGCCATCCAGCTATTTTGTTTTGCAGACAAATGTCATCGCGGCTTTGCCTCCCCCGTGTCCTCTCGGGATCACGGTCAGATAGGCTGATATTGTACCTCCGTGCACCTCCAGTGTCACGAGGCGGAGTTTGTCAAACTCCAGTAGATCTACCCAACATCCCCTCGCTTTACAATTAATGGTACAATTAAGTTGAGGACTTTTTCAGTTATAAAGCAATCCTTAGAAATCATGTGATATCATGTGGTTTAGACTTTAACCTACACTAGTCATATTAAAACAGTTTACTTTGGGTTCTCATGAATCGTCAAGTGGGTGCCAAGCACTCCTAAGTTTTCAAGTTCATCAGAGAGGTGCAGCACTCATAAGGTTGTCAGCATTGTTTTTCATTGTGTCGCACCCCCAAAATACCGCTAACGGAGTTTATACCGTTAAGGGGCGCGACTAGACCAGGATCCACAACCATAGTTACAAATACTAAACGAATCAGGGTTAGTTCAAACACAAGATAGAAATCAAAATCTTTAATTACATACGCAGCGGAAAATTTAATTGTCTTTAGCACTAACCACGTGCCTTACATAAATGTTGTTTTAAATTCCCAAAATAGTTCAAATTGAAATAAAGGTCTTCACGTGCCATGCCAACCCGCTCCGGATACTCCTTAGCGATCTGCAAAAGTTTAAACCACGCAAGTGTCAACCTAACGGTTGGTGAGTTCACAGTGGGCTTGTCATGCATTGGCCCGGTCTCATAATCATAGTTCGTATCAAAATGTACTTACAAAATATTCATTTGTGAAAAGCAATGCTCGTATTTAATTCTCAGTTTATAAATGGTTTGTCCGTGACCACGTCATCGGGTATGTACTAGTTCCGTAAAGTTAAAGGACTCAACCGATATCGCGGGTAGCTAATCCGTTGTTCCATGCTCTAAGGAAGTTTGTACCAAAGCTGACTTATTTTGTGGGGGCCGAGCCATCCCGTACGGTGCGGACCAAGTCATCGCGGTTTCTGCCTCCCCCGTGTCCTCTCGGGACCACGGTCAAATAGGCTGATATTGTTCCTCCGTGCACTCCCCGTGCCACGGGGCGGAGTTTGTCAAACTCCAGTAGATCTACCCAACATCCCCTCGCTTTACAATTAATGGCACAATTTTAGTTGAGGACTTTTAAGTTGTAAGGCATCCTTAGAAAACATGTGATATCATATGGTTTAGACTTTAACCTACACTAGCCATATTAAAATGTTTTCAGTTTTGTTTCAAAAGCAGTTTGATCAGAATTCACAAGTGTTCCCATAAAACACTTCAGTTCGTCAAGTGGGTGCCGAGCATCCCGTGTTCTCAAGTTTATCAGTGAGGTGCCTAGCACTCTCGAGTTTGTCAGCATTGTTTTTCGTTAAGTTATTCTGTGTGGCCCAACGGACTCACGGTAAGCGGGTTAGTGACACTCACCTTTGGTTGCACTGCTACACTTCAAGTAAATCCAAATATTGTTGTTTAACGAAGACCTAGAACACGTTTAGGTCTTAAGTATTAGTTTCGTGTCTAATCTTTACTTAACGTCACTATGGCCCATAACATAGCACGTTGCAACTATGACTCGACATACCGACACACGACACCAATGGTTGATCATAAACAAGGGTTCATATAAATCAGATATTAAACATGTTTCATCATGGCAAAATCATGCAAGTCATGGCATAACACTTAAGCAAATTTCACAAGTTTGGTTTTTAGGTCAGGTCTTAGTTTCGCTAGCATAGTTTCGCTAGGCAGTTTCGCTAGGTGCACGGGCAGCACTTTCGCTAGGCAATGCCCGGTAACACAGTTTCGCTAGGCTAGTTTCGCCCGAAACTGCTGACGCAGTTTCGCTAGCCTAGTTTCGCAGGGAAACTGGTTTGAACTTTCGTTCAGGTATTTCGCTCGATAGTTTCGCTCGAGCTGGTCTGGTCAGGTTCCCGGCGACACTATAGTTTCGCTGGTCAGTGTCGCTGGAAGGAGATGCAATTTCGCTACTTAGTTTCGCCCAGAGAACAACAGTTTCGCTGGTCGCGAAAAACATACGGATTTGCCTAAAAATCAACCTAACAGCTTCTGATCATACATGCAATTCACTATCTAGCATCCATAGGCATTTACTAACATAAATCAAGCAACTTTAACAAGTTTAACATGCATTTTGATCATCAAATCTCTAAAATAGGTTCAAAACCCTAAAATGACCTATTTTGCACAAATCTCTAATCATGGATGGATTTCACACGTAAAGTTATCAACTTTATTACAGATCTAGCATCCTAAAGCATATATACAGAAGATCAAGCAATATCATGAAGGTTTGAGCATGCTTTAAGAAGAAAACATATAGAAAACACATAAAGCATAGTTTTTGGGACTCACGGTTGATTCTAGAATCGATAGATGAGATGAGATGATGGTCTAGAGGCTGAGATCTTGGTCTCTTGATGGTATTCTCGGCTGACCAGGTTCCAGGGAAGTGTATGTGTGTGTTGGTTGTGAAATGAGGCAAATGAGGCTACTAGGGTTCATTAAGTTTATTTATATCAGAGGCTAGTTTCGCTGGCAGTTTCGCTGGCTGGCGAAACTGGCTCTGATCTCGGGTACATTGATCAGTCTAGCCAGCTACCGGGCGAATCTGTAGTTTCGCTCGGTAGTTTCGCTGACTACCAAATCTAGGCAATTTTCACATAATCAAGTATTTACAATTAATCATGCTATTCACAATAATAAGTTATGTATTTAAATCACATTGCACATACAGACAATCAATGATGAACACATAACACATATGGACGGTTTGGTGATCAACCAAAGGTCGTGGACGTATTCGGCCTAGTTATGCATTAGCTACTTATAACGTAACTAACGGGTTTGTCTAACGGAAGTTAACCTTGAAATTCTCGGGTGTCACATCATTCCCCTGAAATTGGAATTTTCGTCCCGAAAATTATTCTTGTGTCGTAGCGTTCGCAGCATCAGCTGTCGTCGTTGCTATCGTCGCTGGGGAAAGAAAGCAAAAAGTTTTAGGGTTGTCACATCCTCCTCCCGTTAAGGAATTTTGGTCCCCAAAATTAAATCATACCATGAGTTTCCGTGGACGTTTGCTCGAACAGGTGAGGATACTTTTTCTTCATCTGATCCTCACGTTCCCAAGTATATTCAGGTCCACGTCTTGAGTTCCATCGCACCTTGACGATCGGAATCTTGCTACGTTTGAGGGCTTTCTCCTCGCGTCCCATGATTTCTACTGGTTGCTCAATAAATCTCAGATGTTCGTCGATTTCCAATTCCTCCAGGGGAATTATTTCGATGTCTTCAGCCAGACATTTCTTTAGATTGGAAACGTGAAACACGTTGTGAACTCCATCGAGTTCAGCAGGGAGTTGCAATCGATAGGCCACCGGGCCTACTTCCCCAATAATTTCAAACGGACCGATGTAGCGAGGATTTAACTTTCCACGCTTCCCGAAGCGTATCACTCCCTTCCAAGGAGATACCTTCAACAATACTTTGTCACCCACCTCGAACTTTAGAGGTTTTCGGCGTTTGTCGGCATAACTCTTTTGTCGATCACGTGCTGCAGCTAGCCGTTGCCTGATTTGAATAATCCGTTCGGTCATATCATGGATAACTTCCGGTCCAGTGAGCCCTTTCTCACCTGTTTCAGCCCAACACACGGGCGATCTACATTTTCTGCCGTAAAGTGCTTCAAAAGGTGCAGCACCTATACTTGAATGATAACTATTGTTGTAAGAGAACTCCACCAGTGGAAGGTGAGTCTCCCAATCTTTTCCAAAATCCAGAACACAAGCTCGGAGCATATCTTCTAAGGTTTGAATCGTTCGTTCCGTCTGACCATCAGTCTGCGGGTGATAAGCTGTACTCATGTCTAATCGGGTTCCCAATGCTTCCTGCATTGATTGCCATAACCGGGAAGTGAATCGAGGATCTCGATCCGAAATGATAGTCTTAGGCACACCGTGAAGCTTCACAATTTTGTCGATGTACAGCTTTGTCAATTTATCCATATTATCACTTTCCTTCATCGGAATGAAATGTGCAGATTTGGTTAACCGATCGATGATAACCCAAATCGCATCCGGTTGATTTGATCGATGAGGTAATCCCGTTACAAAATCCATGGAGATGTCCTCCCATTTCCATTCTGGGATCTTTGGTTGTTGTAGTAAACCAGAAGGCTTTTGGTATTCAATCTTGACCCTTGAACATGTTAAACACTTAGCCACATATCGAGCAATGTCGGCTTTCATATTCGGCCACCAATAAAGATTCTTCAAGTCCTGATACATTTTATCCGATCCAGGGTGCACCGAGTATCTTGATTTGTGAGCCTCGTCCATCACGAGCTCACGGAGATTTCCAAACATTGGAACCCAGATTCTGTCATTATAATATGTGAGTCCATCGGACTTAACTTCAGAATGGCCATCTACACCACGCAGTGCTTCAGCTGCGAAGTTTTCTGCTTTCAAAGCTTCTCGTTGGCAGTCACGGATCCGATCCGGTAATCCTGAATGTATTGTAAGTTGAAGCGCTCGTACCCGACGAGGCTTTTCGTACTCTTTTCTGCTTAGGGCATCAGCCACAACGTTGGCTTTTCCAGGATGGTACTTAATGGCCAAATCATAATCATTTAGTAACTCGACCCACCGTCGTTGTCGCATGTTGAGGTCTTTCTGATCGAAGATGTGCTGTAGACTTTTATGATCGGTGAATATCGTGCACTTTGTTCCATATAGGTAATGTCTCCAAATCTTAAGTGCATGAACAACGGCTCCCATTTCCAAATCATGCGTTGTATAATTCTTTTCTGTATCCTTTAGTTGCCTGGACCCATAGGCAATTACCTTGTCTCGTTGCATCAACACGCAACCGAGTCCTTGAATCGATGCATCGCAGTAAACCACAAAGTCGTCTATTCCATCGGGTAACGCAAGAATTGGAGCCGAACATAACATATCTTTAAGCGTTTGGAACGCGCGCTCTTCCTTCTCACCCCATCTGTATTGCACTCCTTTGTGCGTTAAGGCCGTTAAGGGTTGAGCCAGTTGAGAGAAACCCTTAATAAACCTTCGATAATATCCGGCAAGTCCTAAAAATTGTCGGATTTCTGTTGGCGCTCTTGGGGTAGACCAGTTCTTAATTGCTTCCACTTTGGCTGGATCTACATGGATTCCTTCCTCATTTACAATGTGTCCAAGAAACTGGACTTCGCGGATCCAAAAGTCGCACTTCGAAAACTTAGCATAAAGCTGTTCCTTGCGAAGCAATTCCAAAATAAGACGCAGATGCTCCTCGTGTTCTTCTTTTGACTTGGAGTAGATCAAAATATCGTCGATGAAGACTATCACAAACTTATCGAGGTACGGCTTGCACACTCGATTCATCAGATCCATAAATACAGCAGGTGCATTGGTTAGCCCAAACGGCATAACCAGGAACTCGTAGTGACCATACCGAGTTCTGAAAGCTGTCTTGGGTACATCCTCATCACGAACGCGAAGCTGGTGATATCCAGACCGTAGATCAATCTTTGAAAAGTAGCTTGAACCTTGCAGTTGATCGAAGAGATCGTCGATTCGAGGAAGTGGATACCGATTCTTGATCGTAACTTTGTTAAGCTCTCGGTAGTCAATGCACATGCGGAACGTTCCATCCTTCTTCTTAACAAACAGTACCGGAGCTCCCCATGGAGACGAACTTGGACGAATAAACCCCTTGTCGAGTAGCTCTTGCAGTTGTGAGGAGAGTTCGTTGAGTTCACTTACAGCCAATCGGTAAGGTGCGCGTGCGATCGGAGCGGCACCTGGAGCTAAATCAATCCCAAACTCAACTTGTCGAAACGGAGGCAAACCAGGCAGATCTTCGGGAAATACGTCTTGAAAGTCGCGAACTATCGGGTAATCATCAATTTTGCGCTCGGGATGTGTCGTGTCAGTGACGTTTGCAAGAATCGCGAAGTGACCCTTACGGAGGCATTTCTGAGCTTTAAGGAATGAAATAATGCCGGTTACTACTCCACCTTTTTCACCTTGAACCGTTAATTCTTTACCGTCTTCGAGTGGGATACGAACCACTTTTTCTTTACATAAGATTTCAGCCCGATTCTCGGATAACCAATCCATTCCTACTATAACGTCGAAACTACCAATTGGGAAAGGCATAAGGTCAATTCCTAGGGTATGGCCCGCTAGTTCTAGCTTACAATCCTTAACTATCTGGGTAGTATCATGAAGTTTACCATTTGCTAGTTCTACCACATATTTAGCGTCTAGGGCAATCGGTTTAGCATTAATTATTCTAGCAAATTTAGTGGAAATAAAACTTTTCTCAGCACCAGAATCAAATAAAACAGTAGCAAAGAAACCGTTCAAAATAAATTTACCATTGATCACGTTGGCGTCATTGCGAGCTTCACCCTGGCCCATGACGAAAGCTCGACCTCTACCATTTCCACCATTTCCGTTTCCACCATTACCATTGCCATTCCCATTACCATTACCTCCACCGTTACCATTCCCACCGTTATTTCCCTGATTGCCATTACCTTGTCTTCTTAGCTGAGGGCAGTCTCTCTTGATGTGACCTTGAGCACCACACTCAAAGCAGCCACGGGCTCCCCCATTGTTGTTGTTCTGGTTCTGACCGTTGTTGTTCCCATTACCCCGATTGTTCCCATAGTTGTTGTTTCTTCTGGGGCGATTTTGTTGTTCTGGCAAGGTCGCCCAACAGTCTTTTGCTTCGTGGCCTCCCTTGCCACACCTTTCACAGTTCTGATTCTTCCTACAAACACCAGCATGATGCTTCCCACATCTGTTGCACAAGGGCAGGTTACCCTTGTAGTTGCTCTGACCATTTCCGCCCTGGCGGTAGTTGCCACTGTTATTCCCAGACCTCTTGCTTTGACCTTGGGAGTTATAGGACCTCCCAGTGCTGTTTCCAACACTCTGAACATTCATTGAGTTTTCAGGAGCTTCATCATCAGCCTTCCTCTTGCCACTCAAGGCAGTCTTCTCGGTGGCTTTCGCAGGTAGCGCACCTTTCTCGACCTCTTGATCGGTGAGTTTGTGATCCAAACGAATGGCTTGCTGTACGGTAGCAGGGTTGCTGGCAGTCACCAATCCCTTGATTTGAGGCGCGAGGCCTTCCAGGTAACGCTCAATGCGTTTGAACTCAGCGTCGACCATTGTGGGACATAGGACCTCATACTCATGATATCGAGCAGTATACTGTTCGACTTCAGACCCAGACATCTTCAAATTCAGGAATTCACCCTCAAGCTTCTTGACTTGATCACGTGGACAGTATTCTTCCATGATCAACTCCTTAAATGCTGCCCACTGCATGTTATCAGCCGCTTCTAGCCCAACCATCTGAATTTCAGCGTTCCACCAGGAGAGTGCGGCTCCTTCGAAGGTACCAGTAGCAAACTTCACCTTGCTTTCAGCTGGGCAGTTACATATGGAGAAAACCTTTTCGGACTTTTCAATCCACCTAAGGAGTCCTACAGCTCCTTCTTCGCCGGAAAATGTCATCGGCTTACAGTCCATGAAGGACTTGAACGTGCAGTGGTGCTGGTTTCCTGATGCATAAATAGTTCGGACTTTAAAATTAAACAGGTCATGATATAATTGCTTTGTGCCTTAACCGACATAATAGTTACCCTGTGCGGCATATGCAGCTTGGACGGCTGCCACCGCGGCTTGCACATGTTCAGCAATCATCGCTTGTAGCTGTGCGGGCGTCATGTTTATACCGCCTCTTCCGTTTCCTCTTCCAGACATCTTGCTGAACAGTTAAAGTAGCCAGTGTTCAGTCACAGTTATGTTTTTATACATATCCCATAATATGTATGTTAGCCAGTTCCCGTTATCCCACTATTAGTCCAGAAAATTTTGTGCAAAATTGAGACGTCGTCGAAGAACGTCGTAAATGCTATCGTCGAAGGTCGGCTTCCCATAAAGTCACCGTCGGTGTAGTCGTCGTAGTAGAAATCAGGACGTAGCGTGTAGCATCGTTTCGTTGTCGCTTTCCCCAGAGTAGTGTGCGTACTTGCGGTCGCATTTCGTATTCGTGTGTGAAAATTTCCTAAGGTCTTCCGTTAGACTACTTAGACACGGTCTATATATATACTTATATATATATACATATATCTGTACGTACTAAGCTTTTACTTACACAGCAGAGTGAGTATCCCAGGTTGGCACGTAAAAATTTTTGTCTTTGGGAATTTGTTTGTTCGTCTTGTAACCAAGGTTTTCAAGTTGCAGTTTCCAAATCGTTTTCAAAAATGATTCCAGTTCTCTGCAACCTGTGGCTCTGATACCAATCTGTCACACCCCCAAAATACCGCTAACGGAGTTTATACCGTTAAGGGGCGCGACTAGACCAGGATCCACAACCATAGTTAGAAATACTAAACGAATCAGGGTTAGTTCAAACACAAGATAGAAATCAAAATCTTTAATTACATACGCAGCGGAAAATTTAATTGTCTTTAGCACTAACCACGTGCCTTACATAAATGTTGTTTTAAATTCCCAAAATAGTTCAATTGAAATAAAGGTCTTCACGTGCCATGCCAACCCGCTCCGGATACTCCTTAGCGATCTGCAAAAGTTTAAACCACGCAAGTGTCAACCTAACGGTTGGTGAGTTCACAGTGGGCTTGTCATGCATTGGCCCGGACTCATAATCATAGTTCGTATCAAAACGTACTTACAAAATATTCATTTGTGAAAAGCAATGCTCGTATTTAATTCTTGGTTTATAAATGGTTTGTCCGTGACCACGTCATCGGGTATGTACTAGTTCCGTAAAGTTAAAGGACTCAACCGATATCGCGGGTAGCTAATCCGTTGTTCCATGCTCTAAGGAAGTTTGTACCAAAGCTGACTTATTTTGTGGGGGCCGAGCCATCCCGTTCGGTGCGGACCAAGTCATCGCGGTTTCTGCCTCCCCCGTGTCCTCTCGGGACCACGGTCAAATAGGCTGATATTGTTCCTCCGTGCACTCCCCGTGCCACGGGGCGGAGTTTGTCAAACTCCAGTAGATCTACCCAACATCCCCTCGCTTTACAATTAATGGCACAATTTTAGTTGAGGACTTTTAAGTTGTAAGGCATCCTTAGAAAACATGTGATATCATATGGTTTAGACTTTAACCTACACTAGCCATATTAAAATGTTTTCAGTTTTGTTTCAAAAGCAGTTTGATCAGAATTCACAAGTGTTCCCATAAAACACTTCAGTTCGTCAAGTGGGTGCCGAGCATCCCGTGTTCTCAAGTTTATCAGTGAGGTGCCTAGCACTCTCGAGTTTGTCAGCATTGTTTTTCGTTAAGTTATTCTGTGTGGCCCAACGGACTCACGGTAAGCGGGTTAGTGACACTCACCTTTGGTTGCACAGCTACTCTTCAAGTAATCCAAATATTGTTGTTTAACGAAGACCTAGAACACGTTTAGGTCTTAAGTATTAGTTTCGTGTCTAATCTTTACTTAACGTCACTATGGCCCATAACATAGCACGTTGCAACTATGACTCGACATACCGACACACGACACCAATGGTTGATCATAAACAAGGGTTCATATAAATCAGATATTAAACATGTTTCATCATGGCAAAATCATGCAAGTCATGGCATAACACTTAAGCAAATTTCACAAGTTTAGTTTTTAGGTCAGGTCTTAGTTTCGCTAGCATAGTTTCGCTAGGCAGTTTCGCTAGGTGCACGGGCAGCACTTTCGCTAGGCAATGCCCGGTAACACAGTTTCGCTAGGCTAGTTTCGCCCGAAACTGCTGACACAGTTTCGCTAGCCTAGTTTCGCAGGGAAACTGGTTTGAACTTTCGTTCAGGTATTTCGCTCGATAGTTTCGCTCGAGCTGGTCTGGTCAGGTTCCCGGCGACACTATAGTTTCGCTGGTCAGTGTCGCTGGAAGGAGATGCAATTTCGCTACTTAGTTTCGCCCAGAGAACAACAGTTTCGCTGGTCGCGAAAAACATACGGATTTGCCTAAAAATCAACCTAACAGCTTCTGATCATACATGCAATTCACTATCTAGCATCCATAGGCATTTACTAACATAAATCAAGCAACTTTAACAAGTTTAACATGCATTTTGATCATCAAATCTCTAAAATAGGTTCAAAACCCTAAAATGACCTATTTTGCACAAATCTCTAATCATGGATGGATTTCACACGTAAAGTTATCAACTTTATTACAGATCTAGCATCCTAAAGCATATATACAGAAGATCAAGCAATATCATGAAGGTTTGAGCATGCTTTAAGAAGAAAACATATAGAAAACACATAAAGCATAGTTTTTGGGACTCACGGTTGATTCTAGAATCGATAGATGAGATGAGATGATGGTCTAGAGGCTGAGATCTTGGTCTCTTGATGGTATTCTCGGCTGACCAGGTTCCAGGGAAGTGTATGTGTGTGTTGGTTGTGAAATGAGGCAAATGAGGCTACTAGGGTTCATTAAGTTTATTTATATCAGAGGCTAGTTACGCTGGCAGTTTCGCTGGCTGGCGAAACTGGCTCTGATCTCGGGTACATTGATCAGTCTAGCCAGCTACCGGGCGAATCTGTAGTTTCGCTCGGTAGTTTCGCTGACTACCAAATCTAGGCAATTTTCACATAATCAAGTATTTACAATTAATCATGCTATTCACAATAATAAGTTATGTATTTAAATCACATTGCACATACAGACAATCAATGATGAACACATAACACATATGGACGGTTTGGTGATCAACCAAAGGTCGTGGACGTATTCGGCCTAGTTATGCATTAGCTACTTATAACGTAACTAACGGGTTTGTCTAACGGAAGTTAACCTTGAAATTCTCGGGTGTCACAGAAAACATTTTCAGTTTGTTTTAGAAATAGTTGTTTAAGTATTTCACAAGTGCTTCCCATAAAACACTTCAAGTTCATCAAGTGGGTGCCAGGCACTCCTAGGTTTTCAAGTTCATTAGAGAGGTGCATAGCACTCCTAAGGTTGTCAGCATTGTCTTTCATTGAGTTATTCTGTGTAACCCAAACGGGCTCACGGTAAATGGGTTAGTGACACTCACCTTTGGTTGCACTGCTACGCTTGCTAAATAATCCAAATATTGATTGCTTATCGAAGACCTATGAACACGTTTAGGTCTTAAGTATTAGTTTTGTGTCTAAACTCTACATAACGTCACTATGGCCCATAACATAGCACGTTGGACTATAACACGACATACCGACACACGACACCGATGGTTGATCATAAACAAGGGTTCATATAATACAGAAATCATAGTATGTCTTATCATAGCATAAGCAAGTAAGTCATAGCATAGCATTCAAATAAGTTGCACAAGTTTGGATTCTGGTCTCAGTTTCGCTAGCAGTTTCGCTAGGCAGTTTCGCTGTGTGCACGGGCAGCACTTTCGCTAGGCACTACCCGATGACACAGTTTCGCTAGGCTAGTTTCGCTCGAAACTGTTGGCACAGTTTCGCTAGCCTAGTTTCGCCCGAAACTGGTTGAACTTTCGTTCAGGGACAAGGTCTATGGTTATTTCGCTAGGTAGTTTCGTTCACTGGCGACACTATAGTTTCGCTGTATAGTGTCGCCTGAAGGAGATGTACATAATTTCGCTAGATAGTTTCGCCCAGAGAACATGCTAGTTTCGCTGGTCGCGAAAAACACGTAAATCAGCCTAAAAATCAATCTAACAGCTTCCATATTTCATGTAATTCAATATCTAGCATGCATAATCATTTACCAATATCAAATAACAAGTTTTAACACCTTAAACATGGATTTTTGTTATCAAATCACCAAAAATGCATTTTAAACCTAAAATGACTAAAATGGCATAAATCTTCATTATGGATGGATTTCAAACGTAAAGTTACTGACTTTAGGATAGATCTAGCATTCCTAAGCAACATATCAAGAGATCAGGTGATTCCATAGAGGTTTAAGCATGCTTTTTAAGACAACACATAAAGAACACATAAAAATGGTTTTGGGAGACTCACGATTCGATCTAGGATCCGCATGGATGTTGTCTCGAGGCTGGGATCACGTCGGCTTGTGGTGATTCTTGGCTGACCAGAAGTTCCAGGAGAGTGTGTGTGTGTGTTTTGAGTAAATGGTGCAAAAATGGGATCTCTAGGGTTTTATGTTAATATATAACAGGAGCTAGTTTCGCTGGTCAGTTTCGCTGGCCAAGCGAAACTGGCTCTGTTAGTCAGAGGGTTGGCTAACCGGGCGACACTGTAGTTTCGCCCGGTAGTTTCGCTGGAAACCCAAAAGTGACCAGTTTACATTTTAAGCAAGATAAGTACGGTTCATGGATTGTCATGCTATTCACAATACTAAATCATGTATTTAAATCACATTGCACATAATAACTATAAGTAAATGAACACATAACACATATGGGCGGGTTTGGTGATCAACCAAAGGTCGTGGACGTATTCAGCCTAGTTAAGCATTAGTTACTAAGT
>JBCNJP010000017.1:85686495-85723973 GCA_039602395.1 Deinandra increscens subsp. villosa | reverse complement strand
TATACGCCATAACCTCCTTAATAACATCATATTATAGAATCTGGTAGATATGAGACACTTGGACTACTTCCATACAACTATAAAGATGCAAATATACCCCTCATGGCAATTTAACTAAGCAGGATTAACCAAAATGACCCATGATTCCAAGCAAGCGCGATTCCCAACAAATAATGACTACGTAATTCATGACATGATATAACACATACATCGTGGCACAATATTCATAGTAAAAACATTTTGACAAGGTTCATATGCACCACAAAATAGTTAAGTAAAAATAGGGGAGCTAACAGACTCACAGATATCGAAGATGCAAATCATAGAAATAGGTTCACGGAGAAACCATGTCAATCAAGGATGCAAAGCCTAAATTATATGTTAATACAGTATACATGATCAGAAACTATGTTCTTGGAATAATCCAAACAAGGTTCGGTTGGAAATAATGACCACAATACCTGGGAATAATTGAATGTATCAATACAAGACCACATGAGATCCTCAAGATTATTAAGTCAGTCGGCGGTTCACGAAGAACAAAAAATATTTTGGGTCTTGGGTAGTCTACACGAATCGTCAAAAGCCATATATACACGCCTATTATCCATGCCGACTGGTTTATCCTTTTGTGACTTTTGCTCATTTTCAGTTTCGCTTCAATTAATTTAAAGGGTTTTTACCAAGATGTATCCAAAACTCAATTAAACATATTTCTAGGCACTTAGGACTTCTAGTCTCATAAACTTGAGACCCATAACTTATCCGAAATTGTAATAACAATGTAATGAGCAAATCTATCCATCAAGAACATGGAAATACACATGGGTTTCCATTATTGATGACCCAAACTCAGTATATGGCCAATCTAGCAACCAAGATGGTCGTAATGTCATAAACCCAAATAGAAAGGTTTCCAATTATAGGGATGGTGACCAATTTATAATGAAATCGAAATGTACAAAAACCGGGTCTCCACCAATGGACTTAAATCTCATAATGTGACCCCATGGCCACTAATATGAGTCTAATTTCAATGACAACATATCAAGAGTTGCTAAAAATAACAAATAAGCACTTGTATGCATAAAATACTTGTACCTTTAGTAATGAAGTGTGTATAACCGAGCAGCTTTAGTCCAAATCCTCTTTTGGTCAATTCCTTAGCAGCCTTATATCTTCAAATCAAGACCTATATGCATGATCAAGAGTCAATTAGAGAGGTTTATCATCATAATCTTCCCAAAAATGTGTTCTCTTAGCATAATCAAAGTAATCCTACCATGATTCAACTTGTAGTTGCTCCCGGAGGCTCTAGATCGGCATGGATAGTACATGCAAAGGTTGTAGGAGCGGAAAAACTCACTGATTAATGTTCTTCCTAAAAAAGCATCAATGGAGAAGATAAAGGTTTATGGAGACTTACTTTGAACTCACAAAACCTTAGGTAGTGATAGATTAGCTAGAAACAAGTGGAGAAGTCTTCCGGGATGAAGGATAAAGAAGAGAGAGAGAGAGAGAGAGGGGGGGGGGACTAGAATAATTTCGGATGCAAATGAGCAAAATGGTTGGGAATCTATTTTTTATCGATGGAGCTCGTTGCAGATCGTAAGGAGGAAGGAATGGGGCTCTACGGCCCGCGGGTGGTGTATGAAAAATAAGCGGACCCAACCCGGTAGGTGCCGCACCTGACCCGTCGGGTTTGCGGGTCCTACGAGTCGTAAGGCTTTAACAAGTTGGCCGACAGTCCACATCGACCCCTCTTCAGCTTTTCTTCTTTATATTTCTTGTACAATCTAATCCGATCTTTGTGACTTTTATCAGGGTGTTACACCGATAGTTAGACTTGAACATTTGGGCTGGATGCTCTCTTCTTTTAGTCATTAATCAGTATCCCAAAATCTAGAATGACCCAAAATATATGGATTTTTTTTAAAAAAAAAAGGGGCCTCGGAATGCAAAACATGTGCTGGATTCAAATTAACGAGATCAGCTTTTAAATCGGTTGAACAAATAACCGAGCCCGTTGATTTAATTCACACCGATGTATGTGACTTAAGTATGGTTCCCACAAGAGGTTGTAACATGTACTTCATCAGATATATTGATGATAGTACTAAATATTGTTATGTATACTTACTTAAGAGTAAGTATGAAGCAATAAATAAAATTATCTTGTACAAAACCAAGGTTAAGAATAAACTCAACAAGAAAATCAATATTGTGCTGGGTGATGGAAGAGGTGAATATGTTTCATCATTTACAGACTAATGTGGACAAAGTGGAATTGTCCATGAGACCACATACCTTATTCTCCACAATCAAATGGCATTGCGGAACACAAGGACGGTATATTGAAAGAGATTACGGATGCCATGTTGATTAGTTCTGGGATGAGCCCAGACACGTGGTTGGGGGGTTGGGATTTTAACGGGTAACTGTCTTTTGAATAAGAACCCCATAAGAAAAAACATGTGACTCCTTATGAGTTATAGATAGGCATAAAGCCATCGTACAAATACTTGAAAATGCGAGGGGTGCATAGCTAAGGTATTAGAGCTACCATCTAAGGTGCAAAGGATAGGACCTAATATTGTTAATTATGTCTTCATTCTATATGCACATAAATGTAGCGCATATCGGTTTCCTATCCATGAGTTGAAAAATCCTGATATACATGAAGGCACTATCATGGAATAAAGTAATGCTTCATTCTTTGAAAACTTTCTTGACGTGCAAACGATGACGCGCAGTTGGTTAATGATGTGCAAAAATGCATGTCATAATAGAACTTTCAAGAATTGTAAAATTTTAAGAGTAGATGACGCGCAATTTTGCGCGTCATAAAATATTTGTCTTAAATTCTAAAAGAATATGGGGTACACCTTAAAAATGCGCGTCATCTTCGTAGTGTCGTTTTTTATTTTATTCTCCCGCTTATATTTTGGCCGAAAAATTTACACCCACTAAAACTCCCTCTACACTCACAAAATCATCTCCATCTCTCACCTTCGCCTCCATCTCCGCCTAATACCGTGCCCTAATCTCCATCTTTTTCTTCTGCTCTGTGTCCCACTACTATACCCTCACTCTTTTCGCCCCCAATTCCGCCACAGCCTCCATCATTTTGCCTTGTCTTCTCTACATCCCTAGGGTTCGGCTCGTTTCCTTTTGTTCTCCTCATATGCCGCCCGGAGACGACCCACGAGTGACTACAATTCACAGGTTTAATCTCCATCACCGCTACCAGTCGCTCCGCGATTACAGCTCTATGACCTTCCGCTCTAGTTTCAACTGCCTTTGGCGGCTCCTCGAAAAGAAGATGACCTTCAATAAATTTAAAAGAAAGTTTCGCAGATCTAAGGTTAGTCGATTCATAAGCTTCTTTTGTTGATTTCCGATACGATTACTGTGAATCTAAATCCACGTGTTCCATCGTAAAGAGAAATTGAGGATGAGGGTTAATAGAAGGCCAAGTGCCGCTTATACCAAAATTAATTCAACTGCCACCACAATCGATCGCTCCAGCCACTACTTCCAGTGTAGATGAAGTTGTCAATGCAGTTGGTGCTGAAATCGATGATGAAATAGACTGATATCCACTACTGTTTCTTTGTCCCTCGTTAAAATGGCCACGACGGCAATTGATTTTAGCTGCGAATTGTCGTTTCTCTTTTCACGAACTAAATTGTCTACTACGTCGCCGATGATTTTCAGGTATGTTTTGTAGAACTTGATAATTTTCTAGTTATTCTTGTTGAGACTAATCCACATAATCCACAGAAGAACATCAAACGTAGAGAAACTAAATCTGTCACGGATCAGCTTCAATCTTCAAAAAGAACTCTTCCCTACAACCTGAAACAATGCTCTACTTCTGTTTGCAATGAACAGGTTAGAGGAACTGTTTTGATTTAGATCGAGCATAAGAAAACTTTGAAAAAAAAAACGAGAGGAGAAAATGTATTGTGTGTTAAGTTCTATTGTTTTTATATGTGGGCTGTAACGGGACTATCACACATAGTGCGAGCATAGATGGACACGTTTATGTTTGGAAAATTACAGAATGTACAGATGCGGAGGATAAACCACAAATTACATGGAAGATAGCTATTGCAATGCAGATTGTTGGGGAAGGGGAGTCTGTCCATCCGCAAGTTTGTTGGCACTGTCATAAACAAGTAATATTTTTCTTAGTAATAAATTTCAACTTCTAGATGCTTCTAGTTCAATGTTGTATTGATATTTGTTGGTGGTTTTATGCTACAGTAAGATTGATACTACGAAGGTTGGGAGAGGTGAAGTGTATTATGCAGAGGAACCTCTTACATGTCATGTTAACAAGTTGATTAATGGAGTTTAGTATGTTGGTAATCATGATGGTGAAGTGAAATATTTATCATTGTGCTAGTGGATGACAACTCGTTAATGGTGAAGTTTGAAAATGAGTTTTTCACCAACTTTGGACTAAAATAAAATACAGATAACATAGGTTGTTGCATCTGTATTTTATGTGTTTGTATAGTACGTTGTGAGGGCTTTCCAACACACCAAACCACGTCCAAAACGGATCTTGTATGATTGAGATATCGAGTCGCAATGTTGAGGTCTCGTAGCAAGTGAAGCTGCGAAAATAAGAGAGAAAATGCTAAGTATAGCATGTGAACTCATCCCAAATTGGTTGGGGGATGAAACCAAAAGTGGTTTATATGGAGGGAAACTTACCAACTATTGTTTCCTTGAGTAGGACACATCCCTTGGACCCTGAGGAGTGCGAAGCACCTCTAACTCGCACTCGCACTCGCACGCGCGCACGCACGTGGCGTGGGCGTATGGGCGCAATGTGGCACTTTCATGGCACACTTTGCATTCTGCATGCTCGATCGCGCGAGCCTCTTGAGAGCCGCCTTATTGTTTTGTAAAGTTCAACCGGAAGTTGGTCCGGTTGAAGTCCATGCGGATAGGTTCAAGCGGAACCAGTTCACCCGAAGGTTGAACCTGTGTGGTTTAGCTGGATGGTTGGGACAGTGCGTGAGTTCAGTCGGAATGGTTGCGGAATAGTTCAGCGGACATGGCTGCGTAGCTCCGCTGTTTAGCCGGAATGTCCAAACGGAAAATGCGTGTTCTTCCGGATGACAGCTGTAAACGCGTTTTGAGCTAATTAAGGTAATTCCGCATTAATTAGAAATAAATTTGCATTAAAGATGTTTAATGAAAAGTTTAACTACGAATTAACTTTTGAGTGCTCAACAAAACTCCTAACCACTATATATATAGCCTCATCAGTTGAGGCTAAACACACCGAATTCACACAAAGAATTCTCATTGCCTCACATCTCTCTTTCTCTCATCTTCTTCCTCGTTCTTGGTGTATTCAAGCTTCGAAGGTATTTTCAAGCTTAGTGTTATCCTTGCTGTACAATACGGTTTAGGCGATTGTACCCTGGGAAACAAAACGGTATCTTTGGTAGACCCGAAATTTATTTTAAGGGACCCGGGTTTTGACCCGAAGCCTTCGCCAAAGGTTTTTCGTTTTACTTTTATTTCTACAAAACCTTTTCAACATCTCTGTTCTTTTTCTAAACTTCTTAAATTCTTTCAAAATCTTCATCCTAATTTTACAAACACTTTTTGTCATTATACTTCATTTGCTCCTTTTGTACCATTTCTTTTATTTCATTTGTAATTGTATTTTGTTTGCTTGTATTGATCATTTCTTTTCTTTGTAATCGTACTGTAATTTCGTTTCCATTATTTCCTTGTAATTGTTGATAGGAGTAGATACAATTTATTTCATTGTATTGTACTATTCATTTCTGTTGTAATCGTACTAAATAAAATATTTATTTTATTTATATTACGAACAGTTTTCCTACAAACTTAAAACAAATTTTTAAAACACCATTCGTTTTTATAAAAACTTCATTGCCTCGAGTCTCAAAGTTGGACTTAGATTTCTCGAGGTGATTTAGTGTTTCAAAAATAAATATTTCTAACTCGTTTTGACTCAAAGTTTATCTTAGAATCAACCGAGTTGTCGGTTACGACAAATAATTTTAACACCTATTAGTTGGATGTTATATATTTTTTAAACCATTTAACCTCCATAAGTTGGAAATTATAAACATTTTTTTACAAGATTACTAAAACCATCCATTTGTTGGACCTTAATATCTTTAAACATGAGAGTTTAGAGATTATAAACTCTCTTTTACTCCTTAAAACCATCCATTAGTTGGAGAATTTTTCTTACATCTTAAACGTACGCGTTTATATAAATTTCTGCATATTAACTTGTGTAGTTTTCTATTTCAGAAAAAATGACTAACGAAGTTGAAAGGATGGCCGAAAAGCCTAAGGCAGCACCATCGGTTGGGGCTCAAGTTGGCGTAAAGGCCAACATTATTGCTAGTCAACCGAAAAACCTGAGAAGTTCTCGGGTTCACACTTCAAAAGGTGGTAACATAAAATGTTGTTTTACTTGACCATCTTAAACCTTGCGAGGTGTCTCACGGAGTCCGCTTCCCAACTCGATCAGGGGGAATCCAATGTTGAAACCGTTAGCGCGGTTGAAGTTTGGAAGCATTCGGACTATATGTGTCGTAACTACGTGTTGAACGACCTTGTGGACTCTTTGTATAACGTGTACTCGGTATTTAAGACTTCCAAAGAACTTTAGGAGTCTCGAGAACAAAAGTACAAAATGGAGGATGTCGGGTCGAAGAAATTCGTTGTGGCCCATTTCTTAGACTTTAAGATGGTTGACACCAAATCGGTGATGTGCCAAGTTCAAGAGTTCCAGGTTATACTTCATGAGGCCACGCGGAGGGTATCTCCCTCAGGGAGACGTTTGAAGTGGCGGCTTTGATTGAAAAGCTTCCGCCTTCGTGGCTCGAGTTTAAGAATTATCTTAAACACAAAAGAAAGGAGATGACCATTGACGATCTCATTGTCCGTCTTCGTATCGAAGATGACAATAAGATGGCTCTAAAGGCCACCACCACCCAAGCTACGGCCAAGGTGAATATGGTGGAAGTTAGTCAGTCTTCCAAAGGAAGCAAACGCAATAGTGGGGCCAAAGGCAAAGGCAAAGGCAAAGCGGTGGAGCACTTGGCACCGAAGAAAAGGCTTGTGAAAAAGAAGCCCCAAAATTTTTCAGGTAAGTGCTACAACTGTGGGGGGCATGGTCATCGGGCGGATCAATGCCCGGAGCCATAACATGAGCGCGCTCACATGGTGGAGGATGACATGCCACTGGTGGCCATGATCACGGAGGCGTCTGCCTTCATCTCTGAAGTAAACATTGTGCGGGAGAACCACGGCTGGTATGTTGACACTGGTGCCACCCGCCACGTGTGTGGAGACAAGTCCCTTTTTAGTACGTTTAAAAAGGCGAAGGGGACCGAGAAGCTTTATATGGGTAACAAAGCTACCGCCGGCATAATGGATGAAGGCAATGTGGTCTTGAAGTTCATTTCAGAGAAGGAGCTTACGTTGAGCAACGTTCTGTACGTGCCAGAAACCAGGAAGAAACTTATTTCTGGATGGCTGCTCAACAAGTTTGGATTTTGCATTGTAATCGAGTCTGATAAGGTTGTGTTGACCAAAAACGGCATGTTTGTAGGCAAGGGCTATGCCCAAAACACTATTTTTAAGTTGTCTACTATGGTTATTAATAAAATGGTGAAAGCCACCTCTTCTACTTATATGATTGAGTTTTATGATTCAAATATGTGGCATGGTAGATTAGGACACGCCAATTTTAATTCAATACACCATTTAATGAATTTAAAATGTTTGCGAAATTTTAAAACTGACTCTATCTCAAACTGTGAAACGTGTGTCGATTACAAGATCATCGTTTAAATCGGTTGAACGAATAATCGAACCCCTAGACTTAATTCACACCGATGTGTGTGACTTGAAAGTCGTCTCCACGCGTGGTGGAAAAAAGTACTTCAACATGTTTATTGATGATGGTACAAGATATTGCTATGTATACTTACTTAAAAGTAATGATGAAGCAATAAACAAGTTTGTCTAGTTTAAGAACTTGGTTTATTCACCAAGAAAATCAAGGTTTTGCGCAGTGATAGAGGAGGTGAGTATGTTTCACCGTTTGTGGCTTTATGTGCACGAAGTGGAATTGTCAATGAGACCACCGCACCTTATTCTCTGCAATCCAATGGCATTACGGAGCGAAAGAACCGTACATTGAAAGAGATGATGAATGCCATGTTGAATAGTTCTAGGATGAGCCTAGACATGTGGGGGGAAGCCATTTTGACGGCTATCTATCTGTTAAATAAGATACCCCGCAAATAAGGATAAAACTCCTTATGAACTGTGGACAGGCATAACGCCATCATACAAGTACCTGAAAGTGTGGGGGTGCCTAGCTAGAGTATTATCTCCTTTGCCTAAGGTGCAAAGGTTAGGACCCAAAACTATGGACTGCGTGTTCATTGGATACGCTAAACAGTAGTGCATATCGGTTTCTTGTCATTGACTCAAAAAATCCTGATATACACGAAGGCACTATCATGGAATCAAGGAATGCCTCATTCTTTGAAAACGTGTTCCCGTGTTTGTCACGAGAACGCGCGAGTTCATCGACACCATTAGTTAGTGACGAGACTCATGAAGAACCATTAGTTGGTGACGAGGCTCATGAACAACCATGTATTGGTAACAAGGTTCATGAACAACCTGCATCTAATGAGGGTGATCTTAGACGAAGTAAGCGACAAAGGGTTGAAAACTCCTTTCGTCGTGACTTCACAGCTTACATGGTTGAGGGTGATCCCAATACCTACCATGAGGCGGTAACCTCTTCAGATGGACCACAATGGAAAGAAGCCATCAAGCATGAGATATACTCTATCTTGTAGAACCACACTTGGGAGCTTGTCGATCTTCTTGATGGTTGTAAACTACTTGGATATCAGTGGATATTCAAGACGAAGACGAAAGCTGATGGCTCCATTGACAAGTATAAGGCGAAGCTAGTGATCAAAGGATACAGACAAAAGGATGGTCTGGATTACTTTGATACTTACTCACCTGTTACTCACATAACCTCGATAAGGTTGGTGCTTGCTATAGCGGCTCTAAGAAATTTAGAGATTCACCAAATGGACGTTAAGACCGCAATTTTAAACGGTGATTAGATGAAGAGATCTACATGGAACAACCTGAGGGTTTTACCGCTCCTGCCAAGAAGGCAAGGTGTGTAGACTCGTCAAGTCTTTGTATGGCTTGAATCAAGCTCTGAAACAATGGCACCAGAAGTTTGACTGTGTCGTGCTTGAAAACGAATTCTAATAAATGAGTGCGACAAGTGTCTATGCAAAGGACACACCTAGAGGTTATGTGATTCTATATCTCTATGTAGATGACATGCTTATCGTTGGGAGTGATGATAAGATGGTCAAAGCTACTAAAGACATGTTGAAAGCGAGATTTGACATGAAAGACATGGGGCTCGCAGATGTGATGCTCGGTGTAAAAATAATCAGAACTCCAAATGGTATTGTCTTGAGTCAATCTCACTATGTGGACAAAATCCTTGAGAAGTTCAACGCAGGAGATAAGAGTGTGTCTCAAACTCCGGTTGGTACTACCCTTCAACTTGCTAAGAATGGAGAAAAGGGGGTTGCTCAGTTGGAATACTTAAGGGTGATTGGCAGTCTAATGTATCTTATGACATGTTCCAGACCAGATTTGGCTAATGATGTGAGCAAACTAAGTCGGTACACGAGTAATCCGTGCGCGGTACATTGGAGAGCAATGACTCGTTTACTAAGGTATTTAAGATACACAGTTTACTATGGACTGCAATATACCCAAAATCCAGAAGTTATCGAAGGATACTACGATGCGAATTGGATTTCGGATATAAAGGATTCCAAATCAGCAAGCGGTTATGTGTTCACACTTGGTGGCGCGTCTATTGCTTGGAAATCGGCTAAGCAAACGGTTAAAGCGTGGTCCACAATGGAATCTGAGTTCATCGCCTTGGATAAATCTGGTGAAGAGGCGGAATGGCTATATCAATTTGTGGAAGAAATTCCAAGGTGGCCTAAGCCAATGATGGCTATTTGCATACATTGTGATAGTAAATCGGCAATTGGGCGCGCCCAATCCGCGATGTACAATGGTAATTCAAGGCACATTAGACGTAGACATAATACGGTACGACAACGAATCTCTACCGGAGTTATCTCAATTGACTATGTGAAGTCAAAGGATAACACTACGGATCCGTTTACAAAAGGCTTAAGCAAAGAGTTAGTTTTGAAGTCATCAAGAGGAATGGGACTAAAGCCCATTGGGTTAAAAGCTGGTGCGAAAGAAAATCTAACCTATGAAAATGTAGATCCCAAGCTCTAGGTTCAATAGGACAACCTAATCACATTGGCTAAGGTCACTATGGGGGAGTACCCTAAAATCTTAAAAGGAAGTTGTGTACTTCCTTATCCATTCCTATCACCAAACAGTGAAATATGTGAGGTTAAGCATACAATGGTCAATGACTTTGTGTAAGTCATAGATGATTTTGCGTAAATCATAATACCAATGCTTTTAATGATTGTGGTAATCACCTCTGTAAGAGATAATTGTGGTCGCTTCGAATGGATTTGTTGGGCACAAATCCTAGAGCTCTAGTAGAACCAGGAAAGTGTTCCACGACCATGATTGGACATGAAAATGAGGGCTAACTAAGTTAGGGAAATTATTGTGTGAGTACAATAATGGTTACAAAAACGGTCGGTTGGTTCAAAGACATCACGTCTACCAAATACCAGTAACCTAAGTATGCTTCACAAAGGAAGGTTCAAAGGGGACACCTACCTATCCTGCAATACTTGACTATCAAAATTTCCTTTGATTCTTGAAAAATAGATCAATACCCATTCATGTGGGGGATTGTTGGAATTTTGGGAGAAAAACTAGTGGAAAATATGTTTTTCACTAAGTGTGAAAATGAGTTTTTCACCAACTCTGGACTAAAATAAAATACAAATAACATAGGTTGTCGCCTCTGTATTTTAAGGGTTTGTATAGTACGTTTTGAGGGCTTTCCAATGCACCAAACCACATCCAAAACGGAGCTCGTATGAATGAGATATCGAGTCTCAAAGTTAAGGTCTGCAGCAAGTGAAGCTGCGAAAATAAGAGAGAAAATACTAAGTATAGCATGTGAACTCATCCCATATTGGTTGGGGGATGAAACCAAAACTGATTTATATGGAGGGAAACTTACCAACTATTGTTTCCTTGAGTAGGACACATCCCTTGGACCCTAAGGGGTGTGAAGCACCCCTAACTCGCACTCGCACTCGCACACGTGCGCGTGCATGGCGTGGGCGTATTGGCGCAATTTGGCGCTTTGATGGCGCACTTTGCACTTCGCATCGCCGCGATCCACTTGAGAGCCGCCTTATTTTTTTTTAAGTTCAACTGGAAGTTGGTCCGGTTGAAGTCCAGGCGGATAGGTTCAAGCGGAACCAGTTCAGCCGGAAGGTTCAAGCGGACCTACGTGGCTCCGGTGTTCAGCTGGAATGTCCAAGTGGAAACGCGTGTTCTTCCGGATGACAGCTGTAAATGCGTTTTGAGCTAATTAAGGTAATTCCGCGTTAATTAGAAATCAATTTGAATTAAAGACGTTTAATGCAAAGTTTGACTACGAATTAACTTTTGAGTGCTCAACAAGACTCCTTACCACTATAAATATAGCCTCATCAGTTGAGGCTAAACACACCGGATTCACATAAAGAATTCTCTCTACCACACATCTCTCTTTCTCTCATCTTCTTCCTCGCTCTTGGTTTATTTAAGGTTCAAAGGTATTTTCAAGCTTAGTGTTATCCCGGCCGTATAATACGGTTTAGGCGATTGTACACTGGGAAACAAAATGGGATTTTTGGTACACCAGGAATTTGTTTTAAGGTACCAGGGTTTTGACCCGAAGCCTTCGCCAAAGGTTTTTCGTTTTACTTTAATTTCGGCAAAACCTTTTCAACATCTCTGTTCTTTTTCTAAACTTCTTAAATTCTTTCAAAAACTTCATCATAACCTTACAAACACTTTTTGTCACTGTACTTAATTTGCTCCTTTTGTACCATTTCTTTTATTTCATTTGTAATTGTATTTTGTTTGCTTGTATTGATCATTTAATCATACTGTAATTTCATTTCCATTATTTTCTTAGTATTGTTGATAGGAGTAGATATACAATTTATTTCATTGTATTGTATTATTCATTTATGTTGTAATCGTACTAAATAAAATATTTGTTTTATTTTATTACGAATGGTTTTCCTACAGAAACGTGTGTATAGAAACGTGTGTATGTCATATACGTATTACATAGAAGGGAGTTGTCACTTCTTTGTTTTGTATCTAATTATGGAATTATCTGATCCATAATTCCATACTTCAAACTGTTTATTTAATTGGTTGCTTTCAAACAACTTTTTGCTAATTATAACATCCTCGTCTCATAAAAAACCTTCTTGAATCGCAACCATTGCTTGGATCGCAAGTCAATAATAACACAAGTTGTCACTACAAAAAAAATGTCATTTAGTGGCATAAAGTTTTAGTGGCATTTAGGTTTTGTGTCACTAATATATGGTTTTAGTATAGTTTTAGTGGCATTTAGGTTTTGTACCACTAATGTAGATTTTAGTGGCACTTTACTTGTGCCACACTACCTAACTTATCCTTTTGTGGCTTTTACAATATGCCACTAAATATATTTTCTTAAAAATTAACTTGAGCTAAGGTTGCATAATCTTACCCGATCATTGTTACTTTGTGAAAAGTGACATTTTTTGCAACTACATTTAAAAAAAAGGATAGTCGTATATTAAATTACAAAATAAAAATATCAAATGAATGACAGTATACAGAAACTATATTGATATGGGTACAACATGAACCAAAAAGATAACATTAGACATAAATAGTTTCGATGGGAGAGCGCAAAAAAAAAAAAAAAAACCTCATAAATACCCGAAACTTGAGCGGCAAATAAAAAATCAAATCCCGCCAAAAAATTTAACCTAAACGACGAATCAAAATCTAATAAAAATTTCCATAAAAAAATCTAATAAAACTTAACTAGCGGCCAATCTTCCCCAAATCCTCCCAAAATCACAAAAAAAACCCCAAAACGATTATTCAGCCAAATTCGAGAGCCTCCTTTGCTTCCCTCCAAAACGATTCTGCAACCAAAATCGATTCTGGAACCAAACAATCCTCGACAAACAACTCTGCGATTTGGTTCTCGACGTCCTTCTTGTTCACACAGCGGAGACTTCATCTCAGGTAAGCATATCGCAAACCCTAGTTTCTTCTTCTTCAAATCGACCGCCCCCATTATCCTCCATTGATTCATACTTTGGATTAGGGTAAATTTTAAGTAATTGATGTGTAATTGCGGTTTTGTGTAATTCGCTTCCTGTATTCACCTTGTCTTCCTCAATGTTTAACTGCTGATCACCCATGTTAGTGGATTAAATGATTTGAGGAATTGTTTATTTGCTATTGTGGTTTTTACTACTTAACTTGTATCATTTAAAGCTGTTAGATTGATCTTTTACTATGGAATTAAGATTAGGTTGTTGTATAGGAGTTTAAGCGATCCATTGTTCATGAAGTTGTTTTAAGTGGCTATTCTTAGCTTATTTTTTGGCTTCTAAAGCTTTATTTTCATATTTTACTGATGCTGCACATGCATGGTGGCTGTAAAGCTACTGATTATGCTTGTTTCTCCGTTCTTAATAAAAGTTGAAAACAGTTTATAGATTTGTATTATTCCCATTCATTTGTACAGGCTTTTCCTGCTTTTATACACAATATTTTGAACTTCTGTTTGTAGAAACATGTACCTCCTATTGCTTGAATCTATTAGTCTAACACTATGTTTACTTTCATATTAAGTTTAATGTTTACTAGATCCATTTATAGTTTCCTTGTTACTGTTGTAGGCACTCTTGCAAGTTTGTTACTGTATGTTCTCCTTAGTTATATTCAGGTAACATCAAGCCCTTAGTTCAAATTCTGTAATACTCCAGAGGATTTAGAGCTCTTAATTCACTGAGTAAAGTCACTGAAGAATTCATTGATCATCATGAATAGGCATAGCTAAAAGCTAAAGCATCGGATAATTATTTACTTATTTATTTATTTATTTATGTGTTTTGTTCAGTTTCTTCCTTCATATCTGAGTTGCCATGGGCAAACTCGGAGTTATGAGAGCCTGATGACATTTATTTGTTTATTTATTATAAATCGACGATAACATGATAGAGCTAAATTTGGGATTATCCCAAACTTGACTTTATACCAATCCATTAGATATATATGAATTTGAATAAGGAATGTAGTTTAGAAATTTGGAATGACTGAACTTGAGCTTTTATCACTCTCTATTGGATGTTTATGAACTTGAGCTAAATTTAAGTTTATCTCATACTTGAGTTTATTCCTTTGTTATAGTTTTTGATGACTGGTGATGCTTATCAAGTTTTCCACCGAGGTTACATGAGGTAATTGTTGTATTTTTTTTTCTGTGTAACGAATCCTAGTGAACTGACCCACATTCCTTCAAGGACCATGATTCGTTCTTCGTTCTAAATATATGCTCCCATGATTATTTTTAGGTTTGAAGCATGGTTCGAGGAGCCATGAGAGATATACTATCTAAATAATAAGGACCACATGTCGATGTGTGAGGCCTACTATGATCAGGTTCTAAGAATTAATCGCTTCTTTGTGATCTACAACTGTATCTGAATTTGATTTATGGTTCGAATACTATCTAAGTTAGTGAATTTGAATGAGACGACAAGCATTAAAGCTAGGAATTTTTTTATGTTTGATGTGATCTTTATAAAAATGACAAATAGCTTTAATCTTTTGGTTGGGTCATTGGGTGGGTATGTTTGTGTTACTTACAACTCTGAAAATAACTATTCTTTCCCCTTATATACAGATTTGTGAACCTCCCACCTACTTTTGCTACTAATCTTCATGATGATTGTGGTTTAGCAGATTTACGTTTTGTTAAAACTTATACTAATTATGTATTTGTTATTTATATGACAGGTTGCCTATGGTTTATTGACTCTATTCAAGTCAAAGAACCGCCTTTTCAGGCTTGAAATTGATGCAGAAAAATATAAAGGTCAACTGAATCTCGATTATTACCTATTGTTAGAATTTGGTTGTTTTGGTTGCAATTATTACTTATTCATAAAAGTTTACCATGTTGCTGTGATATGATTTTTTAAAAATGATTTAGTTGAGTTTTTTTTCCTGCAATATGCATATTTTCTTTGCAAAATATGGAGTGTGGCAATAGGTTATTAATCTTCTCGAGTCTCATGGTATCCCTTTGAATCAGCAAAATTCAAGGTCATCTGCTCAAGTAGATGAACGATGACTCATGGTTATTCTCTCCTATACTTTGATCTTCAAGGTTGTCTGTGTATTCATATATGATTTTGTGATGATTATTTCTTTTTATAGGATATTGCTTTGTCTGATAAGGCTAAGCCTCGCACTCAAGTCCCCGATGTTCTACTATGAAATCCTCAAGTCACTTTACTCTGCTTGCAACTATGCAGATCAGGTAACATGTAAGTATGTAACTCATCATTTTGAATGTAGAAATTAACTTTTACTTTTGCATAAAAGAGAGATCACAATTAAACATAACTGGCTTGCTCTAGAATATCTTGAGCAACATTTCTTTCAACTGTGTCATCTCATATGCCAATTTGATAGTAAGAGGGTTCTATAGGGATTAATCCATCACCATAAATAATTAGCATGTTTATTTAAATAGGGTTGGGTTTGTCTGGGCTTCTTCCTAATTGGCCCACTAGATATGCAAAGCCCATTTGATCGTTTCCACAACTCACAAAGTCGCAAGCAACTTTTCTGTCTTTATAACTAAATGAAAATAATTCTACAAAATTTCATAAAAGGCACATATACATTACATTTTAATATTTTAAGTCTCTGGATCCTAGTTATCTGCAAAAGCAAATAGGGAACAAACTGTAAATGAAACATATTTTAAATAATTTCACACATTAAAGGGGAAATTGTTGTCTTACCCTGGCTTTAGGATTTTCACGACCAATATAATTATTATCCAGGTGATATAAAAGAACATGTAAGAATGAAACTGGGTGGTGGATTTTTTTCTTTTTATTCAACAAAATAAGCCTGCTAGTATAAGATTGATAGTGACTCTTTGAACCTCACATTGTTCTTTGCTGTAGAATATTTGTAAATGCATCAACATGAGCAAAGGAGTTCAAATTGGATCGAAGAAACTTTCATCAAATAAGTCAGGCCCTTTAGGTATTCTTTGTTAACAAATATAAATATTTATTTTGATAACTCAGTCATAAAACCGAATATTAAAACTCAATTCATGTGATCTTCCTGGCATATGCTTCCCCAACTATTTGGTAGCACAAGTAAGAAAGTTACATTTCTGTTATAGTTTAAGCATCATTTATTGATCTCTATCATAGAATTTACATCACAGTGTGTTACACATTTGGACTATAATTGTTGGCTATTGGCTTAGTAGCATTCAAGTCATGAATTTCTTTTGTTATATGTAATTATAGATGGTTTCTTTTTTGGCTTAGTAGCATTCAGGTCATGAATTTCTTTTTTATTTGTAATTATAGATGGTTTTTAGCTTTTCTTTTACAAAATGTCTCCTTTATATGTAGGCCTCCGATTTAATTCATTGCATTTTGAATTTTGATACTGGCTTCATATGTTACTCAACTTCGGAATTTTGTCTTCAGTGGGTAATAAATACATGTTTGAGATTTTTGCATATGGCATGTTGAATCTGTGATTTTACTTGCATCCCATTTGTGTTGAAATTTAGAAATGCTTTACATAATTCATATTTTTGTTTCACGTGAATTTTAATTTGTATTAATGCTTTTTTATATGGTTGATGATGACAGGGTGGATGTATTGAGAAGTTTTGAAGCTATATTTTGATGGTTGATAATGACAAGATAGTTACGTTTGAATGTTTAAAATATTTTTGTAAACATTTGGAAATTGAACGATATATTGTAAATATTTTGGATCTATATTTATAATTTAATCATCTTATTGAACTTATATTTTATATTGTAAATAATGTGATTTTTGTTGCAATGTGTCATTAATAATAATATATACATATATATATGTATATATATGTGTGTGACTATAATAATCCTTTAGTGGCATAATAATTAAGTGCTAGTAAATATACTATAGATAGATAACTATAATAATCTTTTAGTGGCATAAAACATTTGCCACAATAGTACTTTTTTTAATTGTGGCAGAAAAAAAAGTGCCACTAAAACCCTAAAAGTTTGTGTGGCACATTGGAAAAGTGCCACTAAAAGGCTTTAGCGTCACCATTTTTAGTCGCACTTTTCTTTTGTGCCGCAGATTTTTAAAAGGGCTTTTAGTGGCACTTTTTTGGCTTTTAGTGGCATTTTTTGTGTGCCACTGAATGGCATTTTTTTTGTAGTGTGTGAAATAAAACTCAGGCTACATGTTGTACTGTGGTATCTGTGTCTTCACTTTTGGTGGTTTATTGCTCACTATGAGGTAACCCTAAATCTGATTAAATAGCTATTTTATGAGTAGAAAATTTATATGTAACGAGGCTTTGCTAGGTCACTTATTAGTGTCAAATTTTTTTTTTTAAAAACAAAATATGTTTATTTTAATTAAACAGCCAAAATAAAGGTTACAACTCAGTCAAATTGAATTTGTTTAGGACCATGGGCTAGTATCATTGGGTACGTTATACTGATTGCAATGCATTAAAATATACATTGTATATCAATCTATAATTTCTACACATCTGTTCTTTCTATAATTTTTAAAATTACAAGTGGTCTTGGGGTCATTAACATAGTTAAACTACTAAAGAACCAATTTTGATTCTATTGTCATAAAAAGGGTATATTTCTTGCTGGAAAATGTAGAACACAAACATATAAAAATGAAGTAAGATGCTCATTCTTGAAAGTAAATTGACTCAAGGTAGTAATAAAATAATATATTAGAACACAATGCAAATGTAACACAAAACAGTCAAGTATTAGGAGAAAAGATAAGATATATCCTCAAAAGAGAACGAAACAAAAGTCTGTGCGAATTACAGACTTCTGTATGATTTTGTATTCATACAGAACTACTCTGGAAATTCCGAAGTAGTTCTGTACAGATCAAACTCTACAGAAATCCTCATTTCTGTAGAAGGTTTTGAATGGGAAACATTAATAGTCTTCAAAGAAGAGTCCTGAAGGAGTTCTGGACTATCAGAAGATAAAATTACAAGAAGAACAAATTATGTCTTTGTGTGAAGAACAAGCAAATTAAACACCAACTTGGCATTTATCACGAAAGCAGTTGAAGACGGTTGTAAAAGAGATAAATTGAATATCCTCAATTTATCTCTATATACTCTGACACACTCCAAATTCAACCGAGCTCAACCACCTTATAATAGCAATTGATAACTAGAGAATATTGAAGTTGGGAGAAAAATTGTTCTTGAATTGTGTTCATTACGTAAACAAGGGAAGGAATAAATACAAGTTTTCATGTTAACAAAGAAGGAAACTCTATTAAGGCAAACCATAAACTACGGCTATAAATTTGGAGAGCCAATCACCTCTTTGACCAAGTATTTGAAGTATATTTTCCATGATTCTTAAATATCTCCATGAAATATTTTTGCATTTTTCTAACACTCCCCCTCAAGTTGAGTAGTGGGATTCCCAAAACTCAACTTGTCTAGACAATTATTAAAAACTCTTCCATTAACTGCCTTTGTTAAGATGTCAGCTAGTTGGTCTTTAGATGAAACAAATGGAAGTTTAATTATGCCTGCCTCAATCTTTTCTTTGATGAAGTGTCTATCCACTTCAACATGTTTTGTTCGATCATGTTGTACGGGATTTTCTGAAATTTGAATGGCCGCTTCATTGTCACACATAAGCTTAATGGTTTTATTCGGAGGGAAACCGATCTCCTTTAAAAGTTTTCGTATCCACAAAATTTCCGCCACCCCTCGTGCAATTCCACGGAACTCAGCTTCGGCACTTGAGAGAGCAACCACCTTTTGTGTTTTACTCCTCCAAGTAACAAGGTTTCCTCCCACCATAGTGAAGTACCCTGATGTTGATCTCCGGTTATCTTTATTTCCTGCCCAGTCTGCATCTGTATATCCCTGAATCTCTAAATGCCTATTTGTTTTAAATAGGATGCCATGCCCCACTGTACCCTTAAGATACCTTATAATTCTCCAAACTGCCTCCATGTGATGCACTTGAGGTTGGTGCATAAATTGACTGACAACTCCCACTGCATAAGCTATATCTGGCCGAGTATGAGAAAGATATATTAATTTTCCCACCATTCTTTGATACCTTTCTTTATCGGCCAACTTTGCTCCTTCCTCCATGTGTAATCCATGATTTACAACCATTGGAGTGTCAGCTGGTTTGCATTCAATCATCCCAGTTTCAGCTAATAAATCCAGAATATATTTTTTCTGGCAAATGAATATTCCTTGCATGGATCTTAGAACTTCAATACCAAGAAAATACTTGAGTCTTCCCAAGTCTTTCATTTCAAACTCTCTGAATAAATTCTTCTTTAATCTTGACATTTCCTCGAGATCATCCCCTGTAATAATCATATCGTCTACATAAATAATTAAGCAGGTCACAAGATTTCCCCTTCTTTTTAAGAACAAGGTGTGATCAGAATTGCTTTGTTTAAAACCATATTTCTTCATAGCAATGGTGAACCTCCCAAACCATGCCCGTGGGGACTGTTTAAGTCCATAGATCGACCTTTTCAATCGACATACTTCTCCGGTTCTGAAATCTTTCGTGAAGCCTGGTGGAGCTACCATATAAACTTCCTCCTTTCAACTCTCCGTGTAAGAAAGCATTTTTCACATCAAATTGGTGAAGTGGCCAATCTTTGTTGGCTGCAATGGAGAGAAGAACCCTAATCGTGTCGAGTTTCGCTACTGGAGAAAATGTTTCTGAGTAATCAATCCCATATGTTTGTGTGTACCCTTTGGCCACCAATCGTGCTTTATATCTTTCAATGGTACCGTCAGGTTTACGTTTGATAGAAAACACCCAACGACATCCTACGGATTTCTTCCCTGTTGGAAGCTTGCTTCTTTCCCATGTGTCATTTTTAATTAAGGCTTTCATCTCCGTCTCCATTGCATCCTTCCATACTTTTGATGTTAAGGCTTCCTCAACAGTGGTTGGAATTTCTTCAAGGTATAAGGAGGAATTGAATGCCTTTGCTGCTTTGGACAGGTTTCCTTTGGCAATGTTTGCCATAGGATATCTGGAGCTTCGTGACTCTTTTTCAGGAGAATACCGTTTAGGAGGAACTCCTCTATTTATCCTTGGAGGTAGCACATAACGATCAACTGTTTCTTGTACTAATTGCTCTGTGACATCTGTTACTTGTTCCACCTGTTCAACTACGGCCTGCTGAACATCATGATTAGGAGTACATGAAGAATCATCATTTTGTTCAAGTATGGGAGATTCAAGTATGGGGGATTCACTTACCTCGGGTATCAAGTTGGGAGGACTTTGTTCAGTGGCACTGATTGGTGACTCCGCAGGCTGTGTGGAACTTGGTGACTCACTGTGAGAGATTTCTTCTGATGAAGACATCCAAACCAACCAACTTAATGGGTCAACATGCTCCTTCTCCCCCTGGCCATTATGTTGGGAGGTATAGAAAAATTCTGTTTCAAGGAAGTCACAATCCATTGTAGTGTACATATGTCGTTTTTTCGGACTGTAACAGCGATATCCTTTTTTATTAACTCCATACCCTACAAACACACACTTTTCTGCGCATGGCTCTAGTTTGTTTCGGTTGGTTTTGGGTATGTGTACAAATACAGAACAACCAAAGACCCTAGGTTCAAGAGTAAGTGGTGGAGGGATTTTAGTAAATTTGGTCAGGCTTTCAATTGGAGTTTTGAGTTGAAGTGCTTTGGTTGGAAGGCGATTTATGAGATATGTAGCCGTGGCTAAAGCTTCTGGCCAGAATGATGTAGGGACGTGAGATTCTATCAGTAGGGCACGTGTTATTTCTAAGAGGATTCGATTTTTCCGTTCAGACACACCATTTTGTTCTGGTGTGTATGAACATGAAGTTTGGTGGATTATCCCGTTTGATTGGCAAAAAAATTTCATGGAGTCGTTAACAAATTCTCCTCCATTATCTGATCGGAGAATCTGAATGGAGCTATGGAATTGAGTTTTGATCATGGCATGAAACTCAATGAATTTTTCAAAGACCTCGGATTTTTGCTTTAAAAAATATAGCCACGTCATACGAGTACAATCATCCACAAATATAACAAAATACCGAAAGTTTTGCCCCCCCACAACTTTTGCAGGTCCCCAAACGTCAGAATGAATAAGCGAAAATGGAGTATCAACTTTAGTATTATTGGGTTTATAGGTATGCCTATGGCTTTTGGCCAAAACACAAGTTTCACAAATTGAAGTGTTTTTTAAAGGAAATAACTTAGGAAACAAAAGATGTAAGTAACCAGTGGATGGGTGTCCCAACCTTCTATGCCATAACCATGCTTCTCTATCAATACTTCCATGAGCTAACATCACAGTCCCCTGGTGAGTCACTTCATCCACATAGTACAGCCCTTGGCGTTCAGTGCCACGCCCAATGATCACTCCCGTCCTGATATCCTGTAAGATACAAAAGGTAGGGTGCATAAGAACCGAACAATTTAATTCTTTCGTGACATGGCTAATGGATAAGAGTTTATGCGACAGAGAAGGTATATACAGACAATTCGACAGCTTCAATGTTGGAGACACTTCAATCGTTCCTCCCCCTTTAACTGCAATAATTTCTCCACTAGCAGTTTGAATATGATTTTTTATTGGTTTCGACCTAGCTTTTATATCTGAAGGATCAAATGTCATAGTATCTGTGGCGCCACAATCGAGTATCCAAGAATGGTTGAGACTGTCATTATCTTTTGCAATATTTACTTTTCCCATTATTTCATTTTTACAAGCATAACGTGAATGGATGCTCTCAAATGAATTTTTAATGTTTTGTTTTGATAGATTTAGATTTAATGGGTTGTTCTCACGTAAATTTCGAGGTTCAATTGGTTTGAAAGGATTGGAGGGACTTAAGTGGCAATCACATAAAAAACAAGGACTATTACTAATAGAAGGGTTTGAGTTGTAAATCTCAAACCCTTTACCTGTGTCGCTTTCTTCTTCATTAGGCGCCGCTGCAAGACCCCCGAATCCTAGTCCTCCACCGCCGGGTTTTCTTCCGGCAAAGTCGCCATTGTTTACGGCGGGGTTGCTGTGGTCCATGGTGGCTCCTGTTATCCCCTCACCTTTGCCATTCTTTTTGTGACCATCGGTCCACCAATCGGGAAAACCGACGATTTTGAAGCACTGCTCTTTCGTGTGTCGAGTTTTGCCACAATGAGTACACTTCAAACCAGACTTATCAAGCCCAGATGAGGACCCACGTTTGGGGTTTTGATCAATGAGAAAGTTGGCTAATTGTATAGAAAAATCGGAGTTGTTTTGATTGGCTATGTCGCCACCGTTGGTAGACATGGTGGCAGTAGGGCGGTTGGTATAGGGTAAATGATGAGCAAACTATGTATCGGTCATAGAACCGTTCACCGCTCTGATACCATAATAGCAATTGATAACTAGAGAATATTGAAGTTGGGAGAAAAATTGTTCTTGAATTGTATTCATTACGTAAACAAGGGAAGGAATAAATACAAGTTTTCATGTTAACAAAGAAGGAAACTCTATTAAGGCAAACCATAAACTACGGCTATAAATTTGGAGAGCCAATCACCTCTTTGACCAAGTATTTGAAGTATATTTTCCATGATTCTTAAATATCTCCATGAAATATTTTTGCATTTTTCTAACACCTTATCCAATGCAACTTGCCACATCTTCTTATAAATAGGAAGCTGACTTCATTAAACAAGGCAAGACAACAAGCATACAATTCAATATATTCTCAAAGCAATTACAACTTACTCCCATAGAAAAGTTATTTCTGTTGATACATTGTTGTACTATAAACTCGTGTAAACTATTATTTACATTTGAGATATATAGAAAAAACCTTTTTTATGAATTGATATCTTCTAGTTTGATTTACTTTCCGCAACTTGTTTATCTTGTTTAAATAAAATTGTGCCAACATTATTAAAGAGCCCCTCACAAGACCCAACATAATATATAATTTTTATTAACATAGAAACTGACCAGAATCCCTTTAGACTAAGCCCAAATCCCTTCTAACCAAAATGAAACAAGTGATGTGGTGGTTCAACCCTACGATTCCCTTCTAACCCTTAAGCGGTCAACTCTAACTGTTCTTGATAACACTGCACTCAACAGAATTGCAATCGAACACCTTGATATATACAGAATCCAACTCTTTCTCAAACTAAATCTTTAGTTTCAACTATTATGGCAGCTAGCAGCCTAGCACAACCACTCTGCGGTACCCGGGTTACATGAATAACAATTTAGTTGGCCTTCTTTCGTCTTTGATCCAGACACCAAGGTGTCATTTTCTTTTGACCGGATATACACCATTAACTGTGGACCCATGTTCATCCCTCATGTTTTATTTTTGTTGCATATAATGCTTTTTGATCATTGTTTGATACGGCCCATTTTCTAACTAGCCTTTCTAACCCGTTATACAACCCGCCCCGCCCAATTTGCTTGCTTATTACATCATATAACATTGGTTCAACGTCACCACCCTAGTGGGATATCGATGATGATAATGATTGTGGTATGCATCATTTTAATTTTGTTTTTACTTTCAATCTAGAGATAAAGGTAGAGTTTATTTGTATTTTAAAGGTTAAAGAATCTTTTTGGAAGTGATATTTTTTAGTGTGTTGGAGAAGGAACTCCTATCAGGAAGTATTTAACGTCATCCTATTAAATTATTTATTTTAAAATGTTACATAAATTAGTTAGGCTAAGTGTAATGGTTAAAGCCCCATAAAGCCCCACAAGGGGCATTATGCGCCATGTGGACGCTTACTGGGCAAGGGGCTTTATGGGGCTTTATGGTGTAGTGGATAAAGCCCCATAAAGCCCCACCATCATTACTTAATATTTATTTATTTTTTATTTTTTTTTAAAAAAACTACTTTCATAAATATTAAAACTAAAATGTGGGAAGATATATATATAGTTTGAGAGTTGATTTAAAAAAAATTGAAAATTAAAAAAAAATAACCGTTGATATAGCCGTTCAACGGCTATATCTTTGAAAAAAATCCCCTTCTCCGGCGTTATCACGCTGACGCCCCGGGCGAATTTGGGCTCCATAACGCCTGGGCGTAGTGGGCCGGGGCGTTATATGGGGCGTTATGGGGCGTTATGGAGCCCAAAAACGCCCCATTACGAGTAGCCTTAGGGTGAGGTTATTGTGAGAAGTTTAGTTTGGATAAGAAGGATAAGAAGGAATCATAGCCATTAGATCTTTAATTAAATAAAGATCTATGGCTTAAAATTTTCCTGGGTAAATTAAAGAGAAAAACTAAAGAAAATCAAAGATGGAAGGGTATTTTTGACATTTTATCTAATTCCCCCCATTTTTTAAACCTTCATAACTTTTAAATACGACATTATTTTTTTAAAAAAATTACACCATAAAAACGAGCGTTTTTTTATCTTTAAAACGCGTATAGTGTTGCTATATAAAAAATTAATTTTTTTTACTCTTTCGATTGTATTAAAATGTTCAGATCATTGTGTCATTGTGTCGTTGTGTCATTGTGTCAAAATATTCAGATCATTGTGTCATATTGTGTCAAAATGTTCAGATCATTGTGTCATATGGTGTTAAAAACTGAAAGAGTAATTTTTTTTAATTTTATATATAGCAGCACAATATATATACTTTTGACACGACGACACAATGACACAATGATCTGAACATTTTGACACAATGACATATTGATGTGTCAAAATGTTCAGATCATTGTTTCATATGATGACAAAAACCGAAAGAGTAATTAATTTTATATATAGCAACACTATATATACTTTTGACACGACGACACAATGACACAATGATCTGAACATTTTGACACAATGATGTGTCAAAATGTTCAGATCATTGTTTCATATTGTGCCAAAAACCGAAAGAGTATTTAATTTTATATATAGCAACACTATATATACTTTTGACACGACGACACAATGACACAATGATCTGAACATTTTGACACAATGACACAATGACCTGTGTCAAAAATCGAAAGAATAATTTTTTTTTCATTTTTTATATAGCAACACTATATGCGTTTTAAAGATTAAAAAATGCTCGTTTTTATGGTGTAATTTTTTTAAAAAAATAATGTTGTATGTGAAAGTTATGAATGTTTAAAGAAATTGGGGGAAATAGATAAAAAGTCAACAAAAGTGGCTAAGACTAAAATACCCCTCCTTCCTTTTTTATTAGATCAAGATCCAATGGCTGAAAATCCTTCTTATCCTTCTTACCCAAAACAAACTTCTCATTTGAACCTCTCCCAAATTAGTTAATCTGTTTGGAGCATAATATATACATCGAAACACATATACGTCTCAACGGAGTCAGAGTAACTATGTATATTCACTGGCACCTTTTTCCTCTTGCACATCAGATTTATTTGGATTTAAAAATATATGTATGTATCTTTCATTTACTAATTGTTATCAACATATTAGAAAACCTTATGAACTATATGGAAAGTAGACATGGAAAATAGAAAGTCCCAATACTTGCTTAATGTTTTCTAATAAGCAAATAATTCTTAAGGTAATATGACCCAGACTTGCTAATTTTTGTTTCTTTTCTTGATTTTAATTGTGTGTAGAAACTTTTTAAGAATTCATCAAGCAAGGCATAACCAAAGCTTATGAGCTAGCTGCCCATAATCTGCTTTTGAGAAAAACCTTGAGCATCGTGTTCACACAAATCTCCAAGCTGCTGAATAGAATAAGTTACCAATCTTGATTCTTTCTTGCATATAATGCCTTTTGATCATTGTTTGATACGACCCGTTTTCTAACTAGCCTTTCTGACCCATTAAAGAACCTACCCCACCCATTTTGTCTGTGATGACGTGTGTATGTTCAGCGAACAATACAACACACGAGGTTCGACCTAAATAAGGTCGACCACACATCACGGTCGAAGCTAACTTCGGCCACGCAGAGGTCGAACCCCCAATCACCATACGAGGGTCGACCATGCAGCAGCAACATCCGTCCATGTCACCTGCCGAAGCGATTCCACGAAGGTCATACTCCGGTAAGGACATGACACCCTGACTTATGTACAAGTACATGCCTTCGGCCAATGACAAATGCCGAAGTACTTGACAAAGGTTGCTTCACTTCGGCCAGTCGATACTCGACCTACCGAAGTTCGCACAACAGACCAACGCTCACACGACAATGTCAGAAACATTCCTACAACGTTGTTACGGCCACTAACGGCCTCCACTGAGGGGACACAAGGACGGCCACGTCAGCACGGATCGTACCTTTCAGTGGTAGGCGCATAATCCAGAGTAAGACAAGGATTGATGAGTATAAATACTCATCAATCATCAGGTAAAGGAACAGGTTCACAAAAAACCCTAATCTTCTACATTCTTCTCTTACTCGCACCGGAACCCATACTGATTCTCACGCCGGAGCTTGGTCGCAGGACACCCTGTCCTGCGCTCCAAGAACAACGGTTTGTTGTTTGTGCAGGTTCCAGTAAAGAAGACAGTTTCCATCCTCATTCGTTCATCCTTGTAGTCTGTTATCCTCTTCAATCCGTCCTAGAGCTTCTATCCGATCGTTGAAGATACCCAGATTCTACATTGGCGCCATCACACGGTCCTTCATTCATCAGCTATGAATGAATCTGCAGAAAACACAAGAAATGACGACGGTCCGGCGTTAGAGACGGAGGAGCAGCCGTTATCTCCCGGCGGACGACATGTCATCGAAGACGCCGCAGACGGCGGTGCTTCCGGTGTCCTACAGCTGACGCCGGAGGTCGTTAGCCGTAATTTCTTACACCTCCGGCAGCTCATGCAAGATCACGTGGCCGCGGAGCGCTTGAAAGGCGTGTGCATTCGCTTGGACTACGACGACCCAACAGACGACCATATGCACACCCCGATTCCGACGCTAACTACAGGCTCCGGCGGAACCACGTTGAAGGCCATAGCAACAGATAGCACCCGAATGTCTGTTGACGCAACACAGCGGTCAACGCCGCCGCCAACTTCAACCCAGGCGCAAGACTCACAACGACCAATGCTCTTTCAGCAACAACCGCCATATTTCCCAATGTTCCAAGGCCAGCAATACTTTCCCCAACAGTTCATGGGCACCTACGGGCCACAGGGTTACCAAATGCCTTACTACACACCATTTCCGGTGAGCTCGCCATTACCATCCTCCGTGCCACCTTCGACTCCTGCGGCAGAAACCACAACAAGCACAGGCCCTGCGCCACAGCTGACTCCTGATAACCCAAACACTTCAGTCCCGGCAGCCATCGCCGAAATCACTGCTGTAGACGACTACTCAAAGCCATACATACCTGACGAAGAGAGTAAATTCACAAACAAGGTAGAAAACGCCCCGTGCCCACCAAAGGCGAAATTACCGACCGTCATAAAAACTTATGACGACAGCACCGACCCGGACGATCATTTACATGCCTTTAAGTCGGCTTGTAGCATTCTACAGTGGTCAATGCCCACTTGGTGCAAAATGTTTGTTCAGACACTCACAGGGCTGGCAAGGGTGTGGTTTAATTCATTGCCCGACAAATCTATCGACAACTATGACCAGCTTCGGCAGCTTTTCGCAGGTCACTTCGGCCAACAGAGGAAATGCACCAAAGACCCAATCGAGCTACACAACATCAGGCAAGGTGATCAAGAGTCATTACGTACGTTCTTGGAAAGATACAAGTCAGAGTCTCTAAACATCGGCCATGCTAATGAGAGACAACGAATCTCGGCCTTCATACATGGCATAAGAACAAGACAGCTGCTCAGGGAGATGAGCGCTCGGGTACCCCTCACGATTCAGGAAGCCTTCGATCGTACCGAAGCTTTCATACGAGGGGAAGAAGCAGCCCAGGCCCGAGACCGGTCTTCGGCAAGTCAACCTAGACAAGGTGGCCGAAATCAGAATCAGCGAGACAGTCGTCGCCCTTGGCAACAAGGTGGCGACCGAAATCAAAGGGATGACAGGCGGCATTCAGGTTTCACACCCTACGACCGACCATCGGCGTCGGGTCCCAGAAGCAATGAAAGAAAAGACTACCCCAGCCTAACAAAAACTCCCAAAGAGATCCTCCAAACGGAAGACGCTAGCCGACAGTTCAGCAAGCCTAGAAATATGGGCCCCAACACCACCAATCGGAACATGTCCAAATACTGCGACTTCCACGTGGACAGAGGTCATGATACGGACGACTGCCATCAGTTAAAAAAAGAAATCGCGCAAGCTGTAAAGACGGGGCAGCTAGCGCATCTGATGAAGGAAATCAAGGAGCAGAAACAGAAGAAAGACAAGAAGGCAGATCTCCTTACAGTTCACATGACCCAAAGTTCAAAGGCAAAGAAGCCAAAACTGCGAAGAGAAGCTTGGGCAAACCAAGTTATTTCATTTCTGGCTCTGAACACCGCAGCACCGACCCTCAGTCCGATGGTCATAAGAGCCGAAGTCGGTGGTCACTATATCCACCGAACATACATCGACGGCGGCAGCGCCTCGGACATCATGTACAAACATTGCTTCACAAGGCTCGCACCCAGCATCCAACAGCAACTTCGACCTTCCAGGACCACACTAATGGGCTTTGGAGGCGAAGTCGTCATTCCAACAGGCGAGATAGCACTCTCAGTCACATTATCCGATAACACCCATGAGCGAACCGAGCGTGTAAACTTCCTAGTAGTCGATCGACCGTCGAAGTACAAAATCCTCTTCGGTCGACCAGCCATATACAAGTTCGGCTGTGTTGTCTCCACGGCCCACAGTTTAATGAAATTCCCAACGGAAACAGGGGTTACCTCAATCCGGTTAATGCAGGTTGAATGTGACTTAACTGCCGATGTTTCCGATGAGTTATCGCATAATCAGTGGAGAATCAATGAAGAACATCCCGACCAATTGATCACCATCGGAGCAGTATTTATGGGACTGGGGCAACCTTTCAGTTACCCCCGTCCCATCAATCGTCGACGGCCCGACACGTAAACCCTGCAGTTGTCGCCCACTTGCTTTTTCGCCCAAACAGGCCCATCAAAGCCCATTAGGCGGCCCACATAGCTTTCGGCGCCAGGATTCGGCCAGTCGACATGCAACTTTAGTCCGATGACGAAGTCGAGACCATCATACATCGGACTGGGGGGCTGATGACGTGTGTATGTTCAGCGAACAATACAACACACGAGGTTCAACCTAAATAAGGTCGACCACACATCACGGTCGAAGCTAACTTCGGCCACGCAGAGGTCGAACCCCCAATCAGCATACGAGGGTCGACCATGCAGCAGCAACATCCGTCCATGTCACCTGCCGAAGCGATTCCACGAAGGTCATACTCCGACAAGGACATGACACCCTGACTTATGTACAAGTACATGCCTTCGGCCAATGACAAATGCCGAATTACTTGACAAAGGTTGCTTCACTTCGGCCAGTCGATACTCGACCTACCGAAGTTCGCACAACAGACCAACGCTCACACGACAATGTCAGAAACATTCCTACAACGTTGTTACGGCCACTAACGCCCTCCACTGAGGGGACACAAGGACGGCCACGTCAGCACGGATCGTACCTTTCAGTGGTAGGCGCATAATCCAGAGTAAGACAAGGATTGATGAGTATAAATACTCATCAATCATCAGGTAAAGGAACACGTTCACAAAAAAAACCCTAATCTTCTACATTCTTCTCTTACTCGCACCGGAACCCATACTGATTCTCACGCCGGAGCTTGGTCGCAGGACACCCTGTCCTGCGCTCCAAGAACAACGGTTTGTTGTTTGTGCAGGTTCCAGTAAAGAAGACAGTTTCCATCCTCATTCGTTCATCCTTGTAGTCTGTTATCCTCTTCAATCCGTCCTAGAGCTTCTATCCGATCGTTGAAGATACCCAGATTCTACAGCCTGCTTATATAACATTATAGATGATTAAAAACGCAATCTTTTATTTTCTTGCACGCTACTATGATTCGCAAAAACAATATGTTGGATGTGATGAGACGACTTCTTCAGGCAAGACCTGTAATAAAATAATATATTGTAGTTTGGTTGGCTAGCTGCATAAAAAGTAACGAACTTCCAGAATTTTGGTCAAAATGATGGCATGTTGATAACTTTGCACATAGAAACTTTGGAAAGTTTTAACCTTAGAAGATTATATTAGATGGTTGCTTTTGATTTTAATTTATGTAGTGGATGGTGAGGCGCTGGATAAAATACCTCGAACTTGAAGAAGTTATTAAGTTGATGACTAACGATCCTAGGTTTAGTTCGAGGTTTGGATTGAATCCATTTAATTTGTAAACTCATGTTAACTTTGTAATGTTTGCTATATATATGAAATGCATTATTTTGTTATAAATATATTTTATCTTGTATTATGAGGTTAATGTCATTTAATGTGGAAATTAGTGTTTTTAGAATAATATTTTTTATATCAAAAATTAATATTCTTGACGCGCAAAAATACGTGTCATAAGCAGAGTTATGATAGGGGCTTCCTTGACACACATTTTATGACGCGCATTGCGTGTCATAAAATGCACGTCATAAAAGGGATGACGCGTATTTTGCGCGTCAAGAAGCTTCTTAACCCTGCCTTCTTTGACGCACGTTTGCGCGTCATCTGGACCCTTTCTTGATGCCCAAAAAGTCTCAAGAAAACTGTTTTTTATAGTAGTGTTTACAGAATCATACTTGGGAGCTAGTAGATCTTCCTCGTGGTTGTAAACCATTTGTATATTGGTGGATATTCAAGAAGAAGATGAAAGTTGATGGCACTATTGATAAGTGTAAGGCGAGAAGACAAGGTATTTAAACTCATCAAGTCTTTGTAGGGATTAAAGCAAGCTCCAAAGAAATGGCAACAAAAGTTTGATAATGCCATAATTGAATGTTGATTCAAAATAATCGAGTGTGACAAATGTGTTTATGTGAAAGACACACTTGGAGGTTATGTTATACTATGTCATTATGTAGATGACATGCTTATCATCAGGAGGAATGATAAGATCGTCAAGGCTACTAAACATATGTTGAAAGTGAGGTTTGACATGAAAGACATGGGGCTTGCGGTGATCCTTGGTATAAAGATCATTAGAACCCCAAATGGTCTTATGTTGAGTCAAACTCACCATGTGGACAAAATCCTTAAGAAATTCAATGCGGGAGATAAGAGCACGTATGAAACATCATTTGATACAACCTGCCATATAATAAAGACTAGAGTATTACTGAGTTAGGTTATTCAAAGGTTATTGGCAGTCTCATGTATTTGATGACATATACTAGACCAGACTTAGCTTATAATGTGAGCAGATTAAAAATGTATACGAGGAATCCAAGCGATGAGTAGTACAAAAGTATGACTTAGTTTTTAAGGTACATGAGATACATAAGAGACTATGGACTGCATTATACTGATCCAGCAGTTATCGAGGGATACCGAGATGCGAATTGGATATTAGCTATAAAGTTTTTCATATCAAAAAGTGGATACGTATTCACACTTGGTGGCATGACTTTTACTTCGAAGTCGCCTAAGAAAACAATTATAGCTACGTCCACAATGGAATCTAAGTTTATCGCTTTGGATAAATCAACGCAGGGGCAGAATGGCTACGTCAATTTGTGGAAGATATTCCAAGGTGGCCTAAGCTAATATTGACTATTTGCATATGTGACAGTCAGTTGGCTATTGGGCAAGCTCAAAGCAGGATGTACAATGCCAAATCAAGGCACATACAACGCAAATATAATATGGTTTGACAACTATTGTCAATATGCACTATCTGTAGTCAAAAGATAACACTGTGGACCCGCTGATAAAAGGATTAAGCAAAGAGTAATTTGCAAAAACCTCAAGAGGAATGGGACTAAAGTCCATCGGGGAAGTGAATACAAAGGGAAACCTAGTGTTAAACCTACCCTAAAAGATTGGAGATCTCAAGATCATGGGTCAATAGAAAAACCTAATTGTATGAACTAAGGTCATTGTGGGGGACCTTAGACTTTATATGGATTTGTGTACTTCCTATAATATCAGTCATATAAAAGAGGTTAAGCATATTATGTGTAAATCATATTATGCCAATACATTTAATGATTTCGGAAATTACCTATATGTGGGAGAAGTGCGATCGCTTCTTATGGTTTTTTTGGTGTGCAAATCCTAGAGGTCTCGCAGAACTAGGCTGAGTGTTCCAGGACCATGATTGGACACGACAATGAGGGGTCGACCAAACCAGGAAAAGTATTGTGTGAAGTATATTAATGTTTACACAAGAAGTTGTTGGTACAAATACATCGCGTCTACCAAAACTAATAAACTAAGTATACTTCACAAAGGAAGGTTCAAAGGTAATACATACCTATCCTGCAATACTCGACCGTTGAAATTGCTTCATGATTATTGAAACTATACTTTAATCCCATATCGGAGATGTTGGAAAATATGTGAAAATGGGTTTTTCACATGAGAATTAGATTTTATTTTTCACATGTGGGGATTGTTGGAATATTATATTTTAACAATTTATTTTTTAAAATAAACAAATAATAGATGTTTCAACTTTAATCTAAATTTGGTGTTTCGCTTTGGTTCAAACTTTGAATTCAATGGTTAATTTAAAGGTTGGTGTTTCATACTTGAATTCAGATGTGGTTGTTCAACTTTAAATTCAATTGTAGATGTTTCAATATCATTTCTTTTATGGAGTTTCACTTTGTGTTTACTATATATACCTATATATTACTTGGTTTCTAGACACAGCTCAACTCACTTGAATACTTTAAGATCACCTACTTGATATTTCTCATTCTTCTTAAAAGAATTCCAATTTTCTTCTTCATCTTCTTTCTACTCACTTTTAAGGTAATATTCAGGTGATTGGTTCGCCCCCGCTGTACTAACAGCTTCGATTATTGTACTCTGGGGACTGGGAAATAAACGTGTTCTCGAGTGGAGACCCGACATTTATTTTAAGAGCCCCGAATTTTGACCCAATCCTTAAGAAAAAAAAAACTTTTGCTTTCTCTATTTTCGTTCGTTCTTCATCTCAAAACCTTTCAAGAACTTGCTCTTAGTTTATTTCTTGTTTACTTACTTATATTGGAATTTTATTTTTCTTATAGTTGTATTTTCATTTTCTTGTATTATATCTTTCAGTTGTAATTGCAATTTACCCCTTTTTTTATTTCCTTTATTTCATTGTAATCGTACATTAGAATCTCAACACAAGTTCAATTTTCCAATGTGACACAAGGTAAACGGGCGGAATTTGCGTTATCTCGAATTCCGAGAAGCCCGTTATGAGCTCCTTCGCGCGGTCGACATACTTCTGTAGCGATGCTTCTCTAATTTTGAATTCTCCTTTCAGTTGGTTGGCCACTAGCAGCGAGTCAACTCGCGCGATGAGCTTGGCTACCCCCATTTTCTTTGCTAGGCGTAACCCCGCAAGTAGTGCCTCGTATTCGGCTTCATTGTTGGTACTTGGGAAATTGAGCCGTATGGCGTATGTCACCTCTACTCCGTTTGGGTCAATAAGGACTAGGCCCGCTCCGGACCCTTCTTTGCTCGATGCGCCGTCTGTGTACAAGGTCCATACGTCGGGACTGGACACCATTGGCGACGACAGCTTTTCGACGACGGGCGTTCCCTGCCCATCGCACGATTCTTCCCTGTCAAATTCTGTGATGAAGTCTGCCAGGACTCGGCCTCTGATTGTTGTCCGTGGTTTGAAGTTTAAATCATGGTCGCCTAACTCGATGGCCCATTTGGCGAACCGCCCGGATGTCTCTGGCCTCTGCACTATTTCTCTCAATGGGTAGTTCGTCAGGACTGTAACCTTGTAAGCTTGGAAGTATCTGCGGAGTTTTCTGGTTGTGTGAACCAGGGCTAGGAGTAACTTTTCCAACTTTGAATATCTCGTCTCCGCATCAACCATCGTTCGGCTGACGAAATACATGGGGATCTGTTTGTCTGCCCGTTGAGTGCATAGGACGGAACTTAACACTTTCTCTCCCACGCCCAGGTACAAGACTACATCTTCCCCGGGCTCCGGAGATGTAAGGAACGGCAACTCGGAGAGTGTCTTTTTTAGCGCCATGAACGCGCTCTCTGCCTCTTCCGTCCACAGGAAGTCGTCCTTGTTCGTACACCTCCTCAGGGTGTCAAAGAAGGGCATAGATTTCTCCGCCAGTTTGGCTATGAACCTGTGTAGGGCCGCGAGCCGGCCGTTAAGGCACTGTAGTTCTTTCAAGGTTTGTGGCGACTTCATCTGCCGTATGGCTTTGATTTTTTCCGGATTGGCCATTATGTTCTTATCTTCGATCACATGTCCCAAAAATTTCCCCTGCTTCATGCCGAAGGAACATTTGGCGGGGTTAAGCTTTATGTTCGCCGCGCGGAGATTGGCGAAGGTCTCCTCTATGTCTTTCATTAGTGTTTTTTCCGTTTGGCTTTTTATGACCAGATCATCCACGTACGCTTCCATGTTTCGGCCTATTTGGTTGCGGAACACTTTGTCGATTAGTCGCTGGTAGGTAGCGCCTGCGTTCTTTAGGTCGAACGTCATCTTCGTGTAACAGAACATTCCTCTGTCTGCATGGAACGTTGTCTTCTCTTCGTCTTCCACAGCCATCTGTATTTGGTGGTATCCTTTGTAAGCGTCCAAGAAGCATTTGAAGGTGTATCCTGATAATGCGTCGACTTTTGCATCAATGGATGGCAGTGGGTAACAGTCTTTGGGGCAGGCATCATTGATGGCGGTGAAGTCGACGCACATCCTCTAGGTACCGTTTGACTTTTTTACCAACACTGGATTCGCCACCCACGGCGGGTACCGTACTTCCCTCATGATGCCGGCGGTTACTAGCTTCGTGACTTCTTCATTGACCGCACGACAACGATCTCTCCCCATGCCCCTTTTCTTTTGCACCACTGGCCTTTGGCTGGAGTCCTCGTTGAGGTGGTGCTCCGTGATTTCCCTTGGCACGCCGGACATGTCAGCCGGAGTCCAAGCAAAGACATCCGTACTATTTCGAAGGAGGTTGTACAACATTTTCCTCCCTTCTGTAGATAAGTCAGGGCTGACCGTCACGGTTTGGTCTGGAAAGGCCCCGTTAATTGGCCACTTCTCTTGTTTCACTTCTTCTTCTACAGCCGCTACCAGGGTGTGTTGCCCTTTATCGGAATTTATCGTGGCTATTCCTTCCTTCGTGGGGAAGCGAATCATACCATGGGCCGTCGACACTACTGCTCCGAAGGCTAGTATGGCCGGACGGCCGAGCAAGACATTATAAGCAGACGGCCTGTCTACCACGATGAAGGTGATTGTTTCTGCCCTTTCCTTTCGTCCTTCCGAGAGGGTCACCGTTACTGTTAGTTGACCCACAGGACTAACTCTCTCGCCGCTGAATCCTATTAGCGATGTGGAGCATGGCTGTACGGCCGATCTTATTTCGTCGGATAGCCGGGAGAGGCAGTGCATGTACATTATGTCCGATGCACTCCCCCCGTCAACGTACATCCGATGTACTTTGTAATCCTCTATGCTGGCTGTGACTACCATGGGTTCCAGGGTGGGGATAACGTCTCCGAGCGGTGGGAAATGTATCGGCCTGCTCGCCCACCACTCGCGGTTGATCCTTGGTCGTTTTGGCTGCGGCGCGGTTACCATCAGCAGGATCTTTTCTTCCTTCTCTTTCTTGGGCTGTTTCCTTTCCTCCTTGACTTCTCGGACCAGGTGTGCCAGCTCACCGGTTTTTACTGCTTTGTCAATCTCCTTTCGCAACCGATGACACTCGTTGGTGTCGTGCCCTTTGTCGCAGTGAAACTCGCAGTACTTACTCATGTTCCTGTTGATTGCTTTGTCGCCCATGGGCCTGGGTGGCTTGAAGCTGAACCTCGCTTCTTCTGTTTTCAATATCTCTTTCGGTGTCTTGAGGAGGTTTGCCAGATTGGGTCCCCTTTCGCCCAACCTGTGCGCCATGGCTGAGGGGCGCTCGTACGGCGCGAACCCAATCCTTCGGTCGTGCGTCTCATGCCTATCTGGGCCGCGCTGCCAAGGACGTTTTTCTGAACTTTCCCTTGGCCTTGTCGTGGCCCTAGCCTCGAGTTGATAGAACCGCGCGTGTCTCGCAGTTGCGCGGCTTCTTCCCCTCTAATGTATGCTTCTGCCCGGTCAAGAGCTTCTTGCATTGTTTGGGGTACTCTAATGAACTGTCTTGTCCGGATTCCGTGTATGAAACCCGATATCCTTTGGCGCTCGTCCACATTCGCTATAAACAATGACTCGGTTTTGAACCTATCAATGAAGGTTCGCAAAGGCTCGCCTTCCGCCTGCCGTATATTATGCAGTTCAATCGGGTCTTTGGTGCATCGGCGTTGCAGACCGAAGTGAGATAAAAATTGGCTTCTGAGTTGTTGGAAGCGCCCTATGCTTCCGTCTGATAGCGAATTGAACCATAGCCGTGCAGGGCCCGTAAGTGTTTGGGCAAACATCTTGCACCACACGGCTTCAGCCCATCTCATGATTTCTCCGGCCACCTCAAACGAGTGCATGTGATCCTCGGGGTCATCGCTCCCGTCATATATTTTCACCGAAGTCGGGAGTTTCGTTTTTCTAGGGCATTCGAACATCTCGATCTGCTTACTGAACTTGCTCCGGTTCGGTGGCATGTATGGGCTTGCCGAGAGCGGTTCGAGATCCTCGTAGTTCGGCAACTTGTATGGCTGTGCTTCTATCTGTCGTTGTCCCCTTTGTCGCATACCAGATGGTGTGTAGCCATCTGATGTGCCCTCATTGAGTTGGGCGCCGCCCTGAGTTGACGGGGGGGGGGGGGGTGCCCCCGAATAGCAATTTCCACTGCTGAGCGGCCCACAAGGGGAAGTACTCAGGGGGGAGCTGCGACACTGGGTCCCCGGAGTCCATTAACAGGGTTCGAAACTCCGGTCCTCGATCCTGTTGAGACTTGACCAGCGCCCCGGAGGGATTTCCCTGAGCGGTAGTCCGGCGGTGTGTGGCTGCCTGATAGAACT
>JBCNJP010000017.1:85547102-85685995 GCA_039602395.1 Deinandra increscens subsp. villosa | reverse complement strand
TACCGACTGCCAACTAACAACAGATGTCACAGAAGAGGCAGCTTGCACTCAATGGAGAGTGAATGACGAATACCCAGATCAGTTAATAACAATCGGCTCTGACCTGACCAACCAAGTCAGGGAAAAGCTATACAGCCTAATTCGAAACAGTCCAGACGTCTTCGTATGGACACCGGCCGATATGACAGGTGTGCCTAGAGAGATTGCCGAACACCACCTTAAGGTCGACCCTAACTACCCACCAGTCGTCCAGGGTAAGAGGGGCATGGGATGAGACAAGAGCAAAGTTTTCTGTGAAGAAGTGACAAAGCTAGTCAAAGCTGGCATACTGAGAGAACAAAAGTGGCACACTTGGCTCTTGGAGAATATGTGTTGATTTTACAAGTCTAAACAAGGCATGCCCAAAGGATTGTTATCCTACCAGCTATAGATGCCAAGGTAGACGCCCTATCAAGATACACATACAAGTGTTTCCTTGATGCATACTAGGGCTACCACCAAATCAAAATGGCTAAGGCCGATGAAGAGAAGACAGCTTTCCACATTGACAAAGGCATCTTCTGTTACAGAAAGATGTCTTTCGGCCTAAAAACGCGGGATCGACCTACCAGCGTCTGACAATCAGATTGGAAGAAATATGGAAGCCTATGTTGATGATATGGTCATAAAAAGCCAGACCGAAGAAAGAATGGTTGCAGACATAGAGGAAACCTTCGGCCGACTTAGAGCTGTCAACATGAAACTCAACCCGGCCAAGTGCTCATTTGGAATGAAACAAGGCAAGTTCCTGGGCCACAACATCACTGACAAAAACATCATGGCCAAACCTGAAAAAATCAGGGCCATCACCCAGATGAAACCACCACAAAGCCTGAAAGAACTCCAATGCCTCAATGGCCGAATGGCAGCACTTCACATATTCATTTCCAAGTCAGGTGAAAAATCTATGCCTTTCTTCCGAACATTGAAGCAATACACTGAAACTAAGCAGTTTCTGTGGATGGAAGAAGCCAATCTAGCATTCACAGCATTAAAGGAGGAGTTGAAAGGCTTGACAACATTTATTGCACCAGAAGTGGGTGAGGAAGTCATCCTATACCTCTCGGTCGGTGAAGAGGCAATCAGCTCAGTCCTCTACACCAAACGAGGAGACACAAAATTCCCAGTTCACTTTGTAAGTAGAGCCATGAAGGATCCAGAAACCCGGTACTCAAAACTTGAGAAACTACTTTTAGCTTTGATTCATACGGCTCGACGACTGCGGTGATATTTCTAAGCCTACAAAATAACAGTGCTTACCAACTACCCACTGAGGGAAATCGTTCAAAGGCCAGAAACTTCAGGAAGATTCGCCAAGTGGGCAATTGAACCTGGGAGAGCATGAGCTCCATTTCAAACCAAGAACAACAATCAAGGGGTAAGTGTTGGCAGACTTCCTGACAGAGCTGAAGGCCGACTCGAATGCTACTGAGTCGACCCCAGCAGAGTACAGTCTACCCCCATCAATCGCTGGCAGTGACGCATGGAACCTATACACTCATGGAGCAAAAAATAGTGAAGGGTCGGGTGTCGGGTTAGTGTTAATTGACCCAAATGGGGTAGAAGTAACCTATGCCATACGACTTGATTTCCTAAGTACAAACAATGAAGAATAGTATGAAGCCTTACTGGCTAGGCTGAGGCTAGCCAGAAAAATTAATGTCAAACGGCTGTCAGTAAAGGTCGACTCACTCTTAGTCACTAACCAAGTGAATGGAGAATTCGAAATACGTGGTGAGGCCATGCAGTAATATGCCAGTAAAGTCAAAGAGATAGCATCTTAATTTGAAGAGTTTCAAATCATTCAGATACCGAGAAGCCTAAACAAGAAGGCTGACGCATTAAGCAAACTCGCTTCACTTGCATTCGCCCACTTAACAATGAACAGGTGCCAGTAGAAATAATCCACAGTTGAACAGATGAAATAGAAGGGGTCCTTACTTCTGAGACAGACACAACTAACAGCTGGATAGCACCCATCAAGAACTACTTGAAGAATGGCACTCTACCAGACTCAACACTAGAGGTGGGAAAGCTAAAAGCTCTGGCAAGCAAATACACAATGCATAATGACAAACTTTACAAGAAGTCTTACCTTCAACCTTGGCTAAAATGTCTAACAACAGAGGAGGGCCAATATGTGATGAGGGAACTACATGAAGGCATATGCGGGACTCACTCAGGCCCAAGATCAATAGTGACCCGAATGATGAAAATGAGCTACTACTGGCCAACCATGTACACAGACACCGAAAAGGAGATCCGCAAATGCCAAGGTTGCCAAATGCATGCCAGCGTGCAAAGAGTACCGAAGCACAACATGATCCCGGTAACATCTCCATGGTCTTTCTACAAGTGGGGAATTGACATTGTTGGACCCTTCCCTGAAGCACCATGTCAAGTCAAATTTCTCATCGTGGCAGTAAACTACTTTACCAAGTGGCCAGAGGTCAAAGCAGTAGCCACAATCACAGGTATACACACATTTCCAATTTTTAATGCAAATTGTATTACCACTACGGCTTTCCAAACAAATTGTGTTAGAAAATGGAAACAATCACAGGTAAGCAAGTTGTCAACTTCGTATGGGAGAAAATTGTCTGTCGCTATGGCCTTCCAGGAAAGATTGTCTCAGACAATGGATAACAATTTGCAGGTAATACAAAATTGCCAACCTTGAGTAAGCTACTTACCATTACAAGCTTCCCATGAAAAGCTATCTCAAACATGGAAAACAATTTGCAGATAACCCATTCAGGTCATGGTGTCGCGAGCTACAGATCACTCAAATCTTCACTTCAGTGGCTCATCCATAAGCAAATGGCCAGGTGGAGAGAACAAACAGATCGATTGTCTTCGGGATCAAAGCAAGGTTGGGCAAGGAAGGAAAATGATGGCTGAATGAACTCCCAAGTGTCATCTGGGCAATCAGAACAACTGAGAGGACTAGCCATGGGCATACACCATACAGCCTCACTTTCGGCTCAGAGGCTGTCATACCAGCCGAAATTGGGATGCCCACCTTCCAAACCGAGAATGTTTCTAAGGCCACCAATGACACAGAACTCCTGGTAAACTTGGCTCTAACATAAGAACGTCGAGACATGGCCGCCATCAATGAAGCCAAGTACAAGAAGCAAATAGAGGGATACTACAATCAGAAAGTTCGACCCATCACATTTCGACCTGGAGACTATGTGTTCAGAAATAATGAAGCAAGTCGGCAAGAAGACCAGGGAAAACTCGGACCAACTTCGGAAGGCCCTTATCAGATCATGGAGGCACATGCCAAAGGATCCTACAAACTAGCTACCATGGATGGTAAACCAGTTCCCCGACACTGGAATGGCATGCAACTGAAAAAATGTCATATGTAGAACTAAGGGTGACTTTACCCTACCTTCGTAGAACTAAGGGCAACTAGACCCTACTTTTGTACGTTGTTGTTTAAATTGGGCAGCTACTAAAGTCCCATTATAATATAGTGCAACAACAAATTTTCCCATGTTTCTCTAACAACACGAAAGTGAACAAATAATAATACGCATCAATATAATTGGACGAGTCGGCTGGCTAATGTCGACTCAGTTACAACGACAGATCATTCGATTAACATGATTTTAGACCCAAGTCGACAAACCGACTAAACTATTATCATAAGCAAGCCCGAGAGGCATGCCGTATTATTGTTGTGAAAATAAGGAATCAATATAAAAGTCAAACACTTTTAGGCAAATACAAAATAGATTCCCCTAGAAAAACACTAACAATAACATTTCGTAAGATGGTTATCCGTACCGGGCTATACAGAGAAACATATATATGTTCATCTCCCACAACTCTATATAAGTGGCCGGCCAGCATAAGTCGAGTTGACCCAGCTGAGCAATTAACTATCGGCATAAAGGAAACTCGGCACAGACTGGACCACATAGGCTAACAAGATTTGGCCGAACCTAGGTATAAAATACGTACAATATGTATGACTTATTAGTTATGCAACTCGGACCGTGCATCCGTTTATATATAAACAAAAAACATAAACAGTAAAATGAATAACGATACCAGTCGACTCGACCTGGCCCATCACAACGCTGTCGGTCGACCCGACTCAGCCCAGACTACGATGTTAGTAGGCTCCTCAATGAACCAACATAAGGGTTAACAAAGGACATTGACGAATGCCAACCCAGATACTTGGTTGCACATTAAAAATGTAAATGATGCTAAGCTTGGAGGCCGACTCTAAACACTTGATATATCCCGATATAACAATCCATCATCAGACAATGGCAGTCGACCCGGTTACACCATAAGTCGACCGCAAGCACTTGACATAGTTCAAGGTGACAAGCCATTACCAAATCCCTAAGCCGACTCAGACACTTATCACTCGGCCGAATAATATCAACACATTACCTTATCAGTCAGTAGGGATGCCAGGTCGACCAAAGACAACAGCCGACCCAGTTAAACATTGGGTCGACCATTGACTATTAAGAAAGCAATGCAACTCGGTCGACTCAACGACAATCATACAACAAGAATACATACAAACCATTCAGCACAAACACAACAAACGAAATTTAAGGCAATATTGATCCAAAATATTCACTTCGTTTAATAAAGAGTAGATTACAACGGTGGAAAGAAAGACAATACATATATTGAATAAAATAAACTAGCTAAGTCTTCGGGTCCGACATCGACCCAAACCCTTTCTCTATATACTTCCCAGCACCACCAGGCTTGTTGCCTCGAAGCCATATACGTCCAGGTCTGAGCGTATATGGCTTCGATTAGTTTCTCAAGTTTTGAGTACCGGGTTTCTGGATCCTTCATGGTGTACATACGAAGTAAACTGGCTGTTGTGTGTCTCCTCGTTCGGTGCAGAGGACTGAGCTGATTGCCTCTTCACCGACCGAGAGGTATAGGATGACTTCCTCACCCACTTCTGGTGCAGTAACTGTTACCAAGCCCTTCAACTCCTCCTTTAACTCTGTGAATGCTAGATCGGCTTCTTCCGTCCACATAAACTTCTTAGTTTCAGTGTATTGCTTCAATGTTCGGAAGAAAGGCATATATTTTTCAGCTGACATGGAAATGAATCTGTGAAGTGCTGCCAGTCGGCCATTGAGGCATTGGAGTTCTTTCAGGCTTTGTGGTGGTTTCATCTCGGTGATGGCCCTGATTTTCTTAGGGTTGGCCATGATGTTTTTGTCAGTGATTATGTGGCCCAGGAACTTGCCTTGTTTCATTCCAAATGAGCACTTGGCCGGGTTGAGTTTCATGTTGAAAGTTCTAAGTCGGCCAAAGGTTTCCTCGATGCCTATAACCATTCTTTCTTCGATCTGGCTTTTTATGACCCAAATTTTCAACATAGGCTTCCATATTCTTCCAATCTGATTGTCAAACACCTGGTCAATCAGACGCTGGTAGGTTGATCCCGCGTTCTTTAGGCCGAAAGGCATCTTTCTGTAATAGAAGATGCCTTTGTCAGTATGGAAAGTTGTCTTCTCTTCATCGGTCTTAGCCATTTTAATTTGGTGGTAGCCCTTGTATGCATCAAGGAAACACTTGTATGTGTATCCTGATAGGATGCCTACCTTGGCATCTATAGCTGGTAAAGGATAACAATCCTTTGGGCATGCCCTATTTAGACTTGTAAAATCAACACATATTCTCCAAGAGCAATCAGATTTATGGACCACCAGTGGGTTGGCTACCAAAGTGTGCCACTTTTGTTCTCTGAGTATGCCAGCTTTGACTAGTTTTGTCACTTCTTCACAGACAGCTTTGCTCTTGTCTCGTCCTATGCCCCTCTTACCCTGGATGACTGGTGGGTAGTTAGGGTCGACCTTAAGGTGGTGTTCGGCAATCTCTCTAGGCACACCTGTCATATCGGCCGGTGTCCATGCGAAGACGTCTGGACTATTTCGAATTAGGTTGTATAGCTTTTCCCTGACTTGATTGGTCAGGTCAGAGCCGATTGTGATTAACTGATCTGGGTATTCATCATTCACTCTCCATTGAGTGCGAGCTGCCTCTTCTGTGATATCTGTTGTTAGTTGGCAGTCGGTATGCGTGGACTGAATTGTGGCTATTCCTGACTCTGTGGGAAATTTCATCATGTCGTGTGCTGTAGACACTACGCATCTGAATTGATAGATTGCTGGTCGACCAAAAAGGATATTATATATAGAGGGGTTGTCGACCACGAGGAATGTCATTCGCTCGTTTCTTGTGTGCAATCCATCAGTTAATGTTACCGAGAGTGTGATCTCCCCCTTGGGGAGGACCATATCTCCACTGAAGCCGAGTAGAGTGGTCCTTGAAGGTTGAATTCCTTGTTTAACATTACTCGGCAATTGAGAGAAGCAAGATTCATACATTATATCTGAGGCATTTCCACCATCAATGTATGTTCTGTGGATTTGTATGCCAACTAACTCAGCTATGATGATCATTGGGCTGAGTTTGGGAATAGCTGTGTCTAGTGAAGGGAAAGAGATAGGTCGATTGGCCCATGCTTCTTTTCTCAGCCTTAGATTTTCTTTTGAGAACTGCGTGTCATAAGGATGACTGCTTGCTCAGCCTTCTTATCCTTTTTTTTGTTTTTGTTCTTTTATTTCATTCACCAGGTGGGCCAGTTGCCCAGTTTTCACAGCTGCTGCTATTTCTTTCTTCAATTGGTGGCATTCATCCGTGTCATGGCCCCTTTCGAGGTGGAACTCACAGTATTTCCCCATGTTTCGATTGGATGTGTTGTTACACATCGACCATGGTTTATTGAATTGCCGATTGGCGTCCTCCGTCTACAGTATTTCTTTCAGAGATTTTATGAGGTTTGGGAAATCATACTTCTTTTCCTTGTGACTCGAGGGACCTGATCGATCATAGGGTGTGAAACCAGAGTGTTTTCGATCCTCTCGTCCGACCCTGATTGCCAAGGTCGGCGGTTGTCTTTCCGGTGGGGGGGGGGGGGTCGACCATGTGACCTGCCGTGGTCGGAGGATGACTTGTCTAGGAGTTGTGTTGCCTCTTCTCCTCTGATGAATGCTTCAGTTCGGTCTACAGTATCTGTTTGAACAATTGCGATGTACGCATACCGTGGATAAAACCAGATATTTTTTGCCTTTCATCTGCATGGACGATGGTCAGCGATTCTGTTTTGTATCTTTCCATGAAGACCCTTAGGGATTCTTGCTCACCTTGTCTGATGTTATGTAGCTCGATTGGGTCCTTTGTGCATTTCCTTTGTTGGCCAAAGTGCTGGGATAACATCTGTTTGAGCTGGACATAGCTATCTATGGATTTGTCTAGTAGAGCATTGAACCACAGCCGAGCCGGTCCAGATACAGTTTGGACAAACATCTTACACCAGACTGCGAGTGGCCATTTTTCAATTCGGGCAGCTGACTTGAATGCATGTAGGTGATCTTCTGGGTCGGAACTCCCATCGTATGTTTTAACTGTGGAGGGGAGCTTTGTCTTGGGCGGGCATTCGAAATTTTCGATTATGGCGGTGAACTTGCTTTCTTCCTCTAGCACATATGGTAGTGATAGGTCTTCCATATCTGAGTCCTTGACCTCAACCACTGGTATTGATTAGGGTGTTGTGACTGGAGTTCTACTTGTGTTGTGACTGGGGCCTTCATCTTCATATGACAATTGGAGGCAGACTCCCTTCAGTTTCTCTGCTGCTACAAAGTTCCTCATAGCTTGTCGAAGAGGTATGAAGTTTCTACTCACCATTTCTGGGGTGATATTGAGTACCACCGTGTCAGTTTCTTTCGAGGAGTTTCCAGAGGCTGTTTGCCGTTAGGAGTTGAGAAATCATCAGTAGTTTCCCTTGGATGATTGACTGAGTCATCAGTCATTGTTGCTGTTGGAAGTACCGTGCAGATGGCGCCAATATAGAATCTGGCTACCAAATATGACCAGATAGGTAGAAACCTAGGACGGATCAACTTAGCAGTCGGACTACAAGGGATGGGAGGCCGAGTCTTCTGGCTAGCAGTCGACTCGACTACTTGATGCTTGACCTGTAACCTGCAAAACAGAAACGTCGTTCTTATTGGAGGGCGGGACAGGGTGTCCTGCGACCAAGCTCGGGCGTGAGAATAAGAATATGTTTCGAAAGATTAAGTGTAATCACACGAGAGAGAACGCATTGAATGAGAACTTACCTGGTGGTTGAGGGGTATTTATAACTCTCAACCTTTGTCTTGTATTGCAATTAATGCGATGAGCCCAAAGTAGAGTGTTGCAGGTCTGGCATCCGAATTGTGCCCCATAACCACAGTGGATGTTTTGGGTAATTGCCTTGGTGGATGTTTCGTGTCTTTCAAATGCCGACTCAAGATGTAGAGCATTGGTCTGTACCTATTTGTCTCGGCCTGACTTGGTCTAAGGGTTTGTCCTACCAAGTGTGGCCAGTCGACCTGGTGAGGTTTGATCAGAGTAGGTTGGTGGTTACCTGACTTGGTGCTAGTGACTGTCAGTCAACCTTAGCTTGGTCGACTGGCCACTCGACCTGTCACCAGTCGACTTAGTGCTTGTGACTGTCAGTCGACCTTAGCTTGGTCGACTGGTCACTCGACCCGTCATCAGTCGACTTGGTGTTAGTGACTGTCGGTCGACTTGGTGTTAGTGACTGTCGGTCGACCTTGCTTGGTCGACTGGTCATTCCGTCTGTCATCAGTTAACTTGGTTCTTGTGACTGTCAGCCGACCTTACCTTGGTCGACTGGTCACTCGACCTGTCATCAGTCGACTTGGTGTTTGTGACTCTCAGTCGACCTTAGCTTGGTCGACTGGTCACTCGACCTATCATCAGTCGACTCGTCTGTCTGAGTTAGAGTGTTTTAGAATGTGTGTTACGTGTGATGTCACTCTGACTCGGACATACGTCGTCATTCATGGTTATCGTCGTCATAACCCTTATTCAGGTTTTAATCATATTTTTCTTAATGTTTTCTTGATAGAGAGTTATGTTACACACTTCAAAATTCGTACTCTTAAAATCTTAAATTTAAAAAGAATTGTGGGTTGGAAATCAGATTTGATTCTCCATCTTAATTTTTTTTTTAGATACATGTTTGATTAAATACTTGTAACATCCAATTTTCACAATCAAATTTTTTCTTCTAAATATGGAATGGAGTAGAATCAACTATTGTAACGGAACAATATAGAAATTTTGTTTAGAACTCATAAAATAGGGTTCCATTTAGATCTGACTTTCAAGACCTATTGCCTTAAGATGTAGACACGGAATTTAGAAGTATCATATTCATGGATGGTTCCTATCGTTGTCTCCTGCATTCGATTTTTAAAAATTAAACAAATATCACCTGAGGTTTGCATTTTGTTGCCATATGAGTCCCTCAGACTAATGGGGTTAAAATTTTCTGTGAACTCAAAGGACATTTAAGTCATTTTACACATAAGGGGCTAGTTATGTAAATTTATATGTTATTTGAAAGTATAAGAATTATATATGTAATTATCCAAACTATTAAAGTTAAAAAACTAATATAAATAAAAAGCCCTAAGGGAGGCGGTACGAGGAGGGTTACCACGTCGCGGTTCCAAGGGAGCCGGGCGGCTCGTGCTGGCAACCATACCGCCTGAGGCGGTTCTCCTCCACGGCTCGACTTCTCGGTTTTGGGCGGTTCCTCCAAGCCAGGTTGAGCCGGCCAAAAGTAGCCCCCTCTTTTTTCTTTTTTTGACCGTTGAGCCCCCAACGGCTCTTTACCTTTTTTTTTCTTTCTAATTTCACTATATATACACACCCAAATATTTTATAAAACACACATCATACTTCCATTTCATCTCCAAATCTCTTTACCAAAAAATTTATAAAATGAGTCTTTACGATGAGGGAATTTTTCCACCACCCGAAATTCCGACTTTGTCGTCAAGCAGCTCCGAAGGTTCGTACGAGGACGCGATGCAGTATTTTAACTTATGTCTTAGCGTCATCGAACAAGAAGAACAAGAAGAAGAAGAGGTTTCCGCTCCTAAATGGAGGAGACGTATTTACCGTGATCGTGAAAACGATTACTAACGATTGGTGGATCTTTATTTCGCCGAAAATCCTCGTTACCACGAGAGGATTTTTAAAGACCGATTACGTATGTCTAAACGGCTATTTATGAAGATTGTTGACGACATCACAAACAACTTTCCGTGGTTCACACCCCGTTTGGACACGACGAAGAGAGAAAGTTTCACGCCTTTACAAAAGTGTACGGTGGCTATTCGTCAACTCGCATACGGTAACGTTCCTGACGAATATGATGAATCTTTAGATTTTTCTGAAAGAACTGCACGTGAATGCCTACACTATTTTTGTGATGCCGTAATTAAGCTTTACAAAGATGATTTTTTGCGTGCACCTACTAGCCACGATATCACTCTTTTATATAATGCCCATTTAAAAAGCATGGTATTCCGGGTATGATAGGTAGTACCGATTGTACTCATTGGGAGTGGAGAAATTTTCCTAGAAAGTATAGGGCACAATATCATCGTAGTGATCATAAAAAACCGAAAATTTCACTCGAGGCGGTTGCGTCCCAAGATATGTGGTTTTGGCATGCGTTCTTTGGTGTTGCAGGTTCAAACAATGACATCAACGTGCTTAATCAGTCACCTTTGTTCAACAATGAGATGCATGGAGTTGCACCTAGAATGCCATTTGTTTGCAACGGTCGAGAGTACAAACGTGGGTATTACCTTGCGGATGGCATATATCCCCCATGGTCGGTCTTTGTGAATGCATTTCCACATCCTTATGAGATTAAAGAGAAGAAGATGAAGAAGATACAAGAGGGGGCTAGAAAAGACGTGGAAAGAGCGTTTGGTCGGTTAAAGGAAAAGTGGGCGATAGTCGACCGGAAGGGCCGTCCAATGAAGAAATCGCTAATGGAGAATATTATGTACGCTATCATCATTCTACACAACATGACTCTCAAAGACGATGGACTTGCTATATCACCGGTCCACATTCGAGATCCGCCAGTTAACCGGGTTTTTGACCCGAATGTCATTTTCGAATTGCGAGATAGTGAGACGCATTTTAAACTCAGATTCGATATCACCAAGCACATTCAAAACACAATGGAAGTGTTTTTAACCGAGGAGGAGGTGAACGCAAATCCTCAATCCTAGATTTGTATTTTTTTTTTAATAAAAGTTGTAATTTTTTTATATTTTTTAATGAATGTTGTTAAAGTTGTAATTTTATTTTTGTTTTAATGAATATTGTTTACTTTTATTATTGATTATTTATTAAAAGTGTTTTATATAAAAAAAATAAAATCGCATGGCTTCAAGAAGCCACACCACAACCATACCATGTGGTGTGGCTTCAAATGGCTTCATTTTCCCTCTATTTGAGTTGGCATGCTCCTATTGGTTGGTGGGCAAGGCTTCTTGAAGCCTTGTGGCAACCATACCCCCTTCCCTAACAGCTTCCTCCTCCCTTCCTTCTTCGTCGGCTACCCAGTCTGATCCCTCCTCTCGTCTCACCGTAACCAACGAACCCAGCAGCCTCCAGCCCATCCGGCGACCCCAGCCAACCACGTCGCCCATCCGTCCGATCAACCCCGGCGAACACCCCTCTCCTCATTTCGAGCCCAGCAGCAGCGGTTTAAGTTTCTGGGTGGTTTGCGACCACCATCGCAACTCTGACGACCTCTGAGCCGATGAGCAGTGGTGGGGACTGGGATGGAGATAGTGTGGTGGGCCTGTAATTTCAATTTCTATAACCATATTTCTCTTTCCGATCGCACCCTAAAGTTCGTTTGGATCACAAGCATAATTGTGTCCATCTTGAAGAACCCGTCACCGTCACAAGCATAATGGCCTCCATCAGTGAGTAATTGGTTAAAATCTTGGTAAGCTGATTCTCTGCATCTGTTTTAATTTTTGTTCTTTTTATTAAAATTTTTGTTTTTTTGTGCTTGGCGGTGTTTACATTTAGCTATTCTTGAAGTTATTATTTTGCTCTTTTATGGTTATAGATACGAATCAACCACTTATTATAAATATTTAAAAGGAAACAAAAATCCCCAGTTTCTTGTGATACGTCCCGGTTATCTATCGATCCGACCACACCCGTAAACCGTTGACCCATTATCAACTAGTCAAGCTACACGTTTCTAGTGCATCTACATGTTTAGTTTACCCCCCACGTAGTTTGCAATTTCATAGGAGATTAGTATGCATGTTCTGCCCACGTAGAAGAAGTTTAGTTAATGAGTTTTGTACTATAAATATGTAATTATCGCATGGTAAGGAAGTCAAGTAAAAAATTGCAGCAAAGATGTTTTTTTTCATTTATGTTCATTTCTTTCATCGTATTTACTTTTCGTAATTGTATTTAATTCTTGGGAGTTTGAAGGTTTTCTCCGTAAACCTAGCATCTTGTGTAGTTGTTTAAGCATTCTATGCATTTAACCGTTCACCAATCCTCACTGAGCATTTCCGGTGTAGAGTGAAAGAAATTTCCAGTGTTGGAGGTAGATGATTCAAGTTCGCGATTTTATGGAAGAAATTTAGATAAATTGAGATGGTCACGGTGATTGGATTTCACTTGGAATTTTTCTTCATGCTCTTTTTTCTTCTGATTTAATCGGTTTTGGCCACCATGTTAGACTTTTTGAATATGTGATTTCATTTTACATGAAGATTATTCTAATAGATGCTTCCAATGTTCTTTGTAGAGATTTATTAACTGACCTTTTTACCTGCAAACACCGCCACCGGGACTGACGGAGGTGGTCGAATCTTGAATGTTACGGTGGCCGGATCTTGAAGGTCGATGGTAGCCTAGTAGGAAGAAACAAAGTAGAGGGGTGCTCTTTGCTCTTTGAGTTAAAAAATAATCATATTTATTAATTTAATAAAGTTACAAAATAGTCCATGATCTTTGTAACTTACATAAATCCCTTGTGTATAAATTGACTGAAAAACCCTTCCACTTAACAGAAAAATCTAACCTCCGTTAGTCCCAAGGATTCATATGGCAACAAAACACAAACCTCAGGTGAGATTTATTAATAATTTAAAAATCAGATGGAAGTCTAGGGGTGTTCAACGGTTCGGTTTACGGTTTATTCGGTTTATTCGATTCGGTTTATTTGGTTTGTAATTATTTTTTATCACATCCATATCCAAACCAAACCATATTGAAAAACTTACAAACCAAATCAAATAAACCATATTCAATACGGTTCGGTTCCGGTTCTAAACCGAATAAACCGTATTCAAACCGTATAAACCGTATTCAAAGGAATAACATATTTTGCCGTGGGAACTCAGAAGTGATCTGTGATTCTTTGAAGGGAAGAAAAACAGGTGAGGTTGCAAGGACGAAGCCTCTCAATCGTCAATCACGATTGTAAAAACAACCGTACGTTATACGTAAATGTTAACCCCAATTTTTTAGATTGGGTCATTATATGGGCTTAACTTTTAATATGGGCTTAACTTTTAACTTTCTAAGTGGGCTAAAAACCCTATTATTAAATGATTTATAAAAAAACGATTATATATTATATATATATTATATACTAGGTTAGTAACCCGTGTAATACACGGGTTGAATATTAAGTTCGTAAGATGAGATCAATACAAAAAAATAATAATGAGAAGTTTAAAAATTATGAATGACATAATTCATTATCAATTTTGGCTATGCTAAAACAATGCTGAGTTCGTTCAAATTTAAGAGCTATGGCAATATGAATTTTGTTTATCAAATAATAGCTCTAGTAATTACAGTAATCATGTTTGACCGATTTAATATTTTATTTTTGATGTTGCAATGTAGGTTTTAGTCGACCTTTTATCGATCAATTTTGCCATGTTTCAAATATGGCTTTATAAAGCAGTAAGACTGCCGACACGACCATTTTAATTGTAATAAAATTAAGCAACATAACAATATTCAAAAGTAAATTGTTACAACGATTATTATTCACATGAAAGATAATTATTTTTATTGATTTTGTATAAATATTAATTTGTTAATTTGTTAACATGAAATAAAATATTTAATTTTGTATTAAATGTAATCTTGAATTCTATATTTTGAAATCTTTTGTATTAAATATAAAATGTTGAATTGTATTTTTGGTATGTAGTAATAATTAACATTCCTTATTTTTTATATTCATTGTGGTGTTGACAAGTGGGATGATGACGTGGATGATGATGTGGAGGCTTTAGAAATATGACATTTAGTGTTTTATTAGGATGAAAGATTATAGGTATATATATAAATCTTATTCGGTTTAAAAGGATAACCAAATAACCCAAATAAAACAAATAAAAATAAAATCAAAAACCATAACCAAACCATAAACCGAATTCACAATTCGGATACGGTTTGAAACCAAACCGTAAACCAAATTCACAATTCGGATCGGTTTATTTGGATACAGATACGGTTCGGTTTTTCGGTTTATTCGGATTTCGGTTATTTCTGCACACCCCTATGCAAGTCACAAAACTGACCAAACCTTAGGGATGCAAATAGTAATTTACTCTTACATATATGTCCTATGATTTTTCTATTTTTACTTTAAAACAAAAGGTGGTAAATCAAAATTCTGGGTTGGTAAACGAGCAGATATTTGTGCAAAAGGTTCACACATGTTAAACATCCACAAATTATAGTGTTACTTCCTTGAATATTCATATTTTCATGCTCGTTTATGATTTCATTTACTGGGTGAGGTTATTGTAAAAAGTTTAGTTTGGATAAGAAGGATAAAAAGGAATCATAGTCATTGGATCTTCAATTAAATGAAGATCTATGGCTTAAAATTTTTCTGGGTAAATTAGAGAGAAAAAGTAAAGAAAATTAAAGAGGGAATCGTATTTTTGACTTTTTTATCAAATTCCCCCCATTATTTAAAAACCTTCATAACTCTTAGATATGATATTATTTTTTTTTAAATTACACCATAAAAACGAGCGTTTTTTTATCTTTAAAACGTGTATAGTGTCAAAATGTTCAGATCATTGTGTCATATGGTGTCAAAAACCGAAAGAGTAATTTTTTTAATTTTATATATAGCAACACAATATATATACTTTTGACACAATGACACAATGATCTGAACATTGTGTCAAAAATCGAAAGGGTGATTTTTTTTTAATTTTTTATATAGCAACACTATACGCGTTTTAAAGATAAAAAACGCTCGTTTTTTATGGTGTAATTTTTTTTTAAAAATAATATCGTATGTGAAAGTTATGAAATGTTTTAAAAAATAGGGGAAGTAGATAAAAAGTCAACAAAAGTGCCTAAGACTAAAATACCTCTCATTTCTTTTTATTAGATCAAGATCCAATGGCTAGATTTCCTTCTTGTCTTTCTTATCCAAAACAAACTTCTCATTTGAACCTCTCCCTTCATTTACTAGCATGTACAACAATTTTATCAAAGCATCCTATTCACACAGTTTTATTCAGTTATGTTCATATGTTCATATTTGCCCGTGTATTTTTTTTTATCTTCTTTCCGTATCCACTATTATTATGGATTGCAAAATCTGGCATTTTAAATCATCACATTGCCCAAATTCTTTTACACTTCAAATTCTTCTATAAATTTCTATTCTAATATAACCGAATATGAACAAAATTTGTAAATTTTCTATAATATATGAACCTGAAGTTCTTTTGGCTTGTTTTTTAATACCCGAATTTCTCATTTAAGATAAAATGTCAAACTTGTCAAAAACTTGAATTCGCTGCATTTGATATCTTCGGGAAGAACTATCTTCCGTGGACTCTTGATGTACAAATTCATCTCAAGACTAATAGCCTCGGTGACACTATCAATGAGGGTAATGAAACTTCCCTCATAAATAAAGCCAAAGCTATGATTTTTCTCTGTCACCATCTCCATGAGGAATTAAAGAGGAAATACCTCACTGTCAAAGATCATTTAAAATTGTGGAAAAATATTAAAGAACGCTTTGACCAACAGAAGTTGGTCTTACTCCCAACGGCTTGTTGTGACTGGATTCATCTTAGGTTACAAGATTACAAAATAGTCAGTGACTACAATTCTGTTTTTTTTTTCACATCACAACTGAATTGAAATTATGCGTTGAAAATATAACCGATGAAGACATGCTTGAAAAGATCTTTTTTTTCAACATCCCATGCCTCAAACACTAAATATTATTTTGCTCGTTGAACAAAATAATAAGGTTTTGCTACAAAACCATCAAGCGCGACCTGTTGGTTCAAGCCCATTACCTGAAGCTAATTCGGCTACTTCTCAGAGCAATTTTGGCAGAGGAAGAGGTCGTGACCCCAGTAGAGGCCCTGGATGTGGACGGAGTAATTCATATCATCGTGATTCTCAAAATTTTAAACTTGAAAATGGTGAATCAAGTTGACAGAATACGGAGTGACATTCTATGGGGAGAGGTAGTGGGAGCCAAAACAATTCTTGTTATACATGTGGGATGTCCAGCCATTGGTCTCGCACATGTCGCACCCCTAAATACCTAATTGAAGCTTATCAAAGAATGATCAAAGAAAATGAGAAAAGTGTTGAAACTAATCTGATTGAGAATGCAACTAACACTGATTAAGATATCACTATCTCAAACATTCATATCGATGCGTGTAATTTCATCTAGCTTCAGCAGAACTACTATTGGTGATGAATGGCTAATAAATTATGGTAGTACAAATCCTATTCTTAAACATAACAAATTATTATCTATATTATCTCCAGTAGAGACTGTATTTGGTGTTAGTAACCTTATTGAAAGCTCCAGAAGAGCATACGTTATTTTATATATTATGACAAAAATTGATTAGTTTTAGTGCACGGGTATGATAATCTATGTATTGATGCATTAAAATGAAAATAATACCAACTGCTAATAATGAATACTCCCTAAATACATCAGGTATCTTCATAAGAGAACTCATATGTCCCAACTAAAATGTATTTGTCTGTACGATACATGTACAAATAACACAACCATATGATAGACTGGAGAGATATATACATAGTAATATGCTAAATGTCGGTTTAGTATGACAATATTTCCAGTCTTAGGGAGAGATAAGAGTAAAGAAAGACTGGTGATACAATGAGTAATATGAAATGCATCATGAATGTCAATATAAATTTGAAGTCAATATATGTCAGGCGTTTACTAGATGCATTCACAAAGTTAGTGATAAAGTCACTCATACCAGTATTTAATATACCTGCTCAAATTGAAAGATAAATCGGTTCCAATGATAAAATTCATGAATGTAAAAGAGCAGAGGAAATGCAGTTGGTGTAACCTCATAAGAGGTTATACACAAAAAACCTAGAAAGAGGTCATCGATAAAATCCAAGAAGGATTTAGTAAAGCCCAAGAAAGATAAAGTCCTAGAAGAGACTAATAATATTCAATGTCCCTGAAGAGGCAAGTTAAGTTTTAAACAAATATCGATATGAATGGTATGAGATCTCAATAAATTATGTACTAGAAAGGACGATGTGGAACCGGAAATAAAACACGTGTTTAATTGAAATATTTCATATGCTATAGCAATAGATGTAAACAATGAAAAAGATTACGTACACAAAACTATGTATAAGTTCATACAAAGATGATTTTCCAAAAGTGGCAAGATGCCTTAAAAGGCCTCGCTTGACAAGCGAAACGTTTTCGGACCTGAAGTTCGAACACCCATAGACGTCAAACCAGTAGCTTATAAATGGGTGTCTTTATATAAAAAGAAACGTTAAATAATGAGATTATGCGATGTACGGCCTGACTTGTACCACAAAGGTTTTTTCCCAAATCCCAGTACTTGATTATGTGGAAACGTATTCCCCTGTAGTGGATGCGATAACCTTTAATATTTAATCGGCCTCGAAAATCTCAAATAGACTTCAGATGAAACTTATGGATGTCTTCATTGCGTATTTATACGGAACATTTAAATTGACATCCATATGATAATCCCTAAAGGATTAGAAATGCCTGTAGCATTAAAATAGAACACCAGAGATATATGTGTTATAAAATCTCAAATAGATTATTACATTGTCTTAAGAAAACTAGTCGTACTTGGTACAACCGACTCGGTTAATATTATCAAAAGCGGGGTATAAATAGATAAATCAGTCATGTTTATTTATCAAAATTTACGCTCTTAGAGTTCATTTTAAAATCAGAGTTTACAGTGATGATCTAAACATTGATCATCGAGAGACTCTATCGGACTTTTAGAAAGAATATTGAAAGAATTAAACATAATTGATCATCATCATCATTAATTTATCTTAAAATTCCCTAAGTACTGATTTAACTTCATCCAGAAGTATGTTGTTAATTGTGTAAGAATGAACAGTACTATATTTCAGGGGGAGAATATGAATTGCATTTGATTTTTCCTTTGCTACGGTTTTTGTCCTACAGAGTTTTTCCTAGCTAGGTTTTATAATAATGCATCATCATCAAGACTTATTAAAGTATAAGTTAGTATCTTAGCGGAACTAAAGACTTGGTGATCAACAAAACACGTATGGCAAGATTAAAGACTCAACATATTCAAGAAGAATACGGACAGAAGTCAATCAACCGAAGTTCAGCCACACTATATGAAGACGATGCAGCAAGCCCCGTTCAAATAAAAGAAGATTATGTTGAAGACCAAGTCAAGCAATTATCATAGAAGATTACACATCACAAAGTAAATGATGTATATTAAGTTGAGGGGGAGAATTATACACATTGTACTCTTTTTCCCTTGACTAAGTTTTTCCCACTGGGTTTTCTTAGTAAGGTTTTTAATGAGGCAGCATAATTGGTCCAGTAGTACCCGTTTATATTATAGGTCCTGAAGTACCAATTTAACAACATCCTGATGTATGTTGCCAATAATTAGGGATGCACACGGGGACGGGTAATAGCGGGGACAATAATACCCGTACCCGCACCCGAATTAAATCTCCATACCCATCCCCGCCCCAAACTCGCCTAATACCCAACAGGTACGGATAAAAGAAAACCCATCGGGTACGGGGAACCCGATGGGTACCCGTTTAAGTAAAAAAAAATCCAAAAAAATACAATCATAATAACTAAAACATTCAAGTTTAATAATTCAATCCCATAATAATAATAATAGCAAAAAAAAAACCAATCACTAATTCACCACGTTCTCAAGTTCGATAAGAAAAAGGAAATAAAAACAACATTTCTTTATAAACTAAACATCAAAATCAACGAAGCTCGGACCCGCTTCATCGTCTTTTACAACTTCAAACTTTGCAAGATATTTTTCTTTATTTGAATGTAGGCAGTGGAAGATTAAGAATGAAAAATGAATTTGTATAGTTAGCTCTTGCATTTTACTCCTTAGACGTGTGGTTTGAGAAAAGATCGAAGGCCGAGGCGAAGATGAACAGACATTTGGCTCATTTACTAATGTTTATTATTATTTCAACTTTCAATATTGCTTTTAGATTTTGATTCCCGACTCCTCAGTTACGTTAAATATAAGGGATTTATTTATTTTCTATTAAGAGACATGTATAATTGTATAATAATGACACACACACACACACACACACACACACACATATATATATATATATATATATATATATATATATATATATATATATGGGTAAAGTTCATGTAAGAACCATTATCTATTATAAGAACTTAAGAACCAACTTAAATGAGGGATAATTAAGTAATTTTGTCCTTTCTTTTGAATTCCTTCACTACACTTATGGTAGAGATATCTTGTTTTCTATTGTACAAACTTGTAAGAACCAAGGGAAAATTATTTCAAATAAAGTTTTTTTTTGTTGGTAATTTGATAATTTTTTTAATTTAATTTCACGTATATCCATCCATATCCACCTGATGACTTAAAAAAAATGTTTTTTTTTTGTTTTTTTTTTATTGTCCGATTATGTTGTATATATGCAACATATGAAACATACAATGTTGCATATATGCAACATCTGAAACATACAATGTTGCATATATGCAACATATGAAACATATAATGTTGCATATATGCAACATTATATGTTTCATATATGCAACATGGTATGTTTCATATGTTTTATATGCAACATACCATGTTGCATATATGCAACATGGTATGTTGCATATATGCAACATTATATATTTCATATGTTGTATATGTGCAACATTATATGTTTTCATATTATGCATATATGCAACATAGTCGGATTTACAAACAAAGAAAAAACGATTTTTGTTTGGTTTTTTGTTTTTTTAGGTCGTTAAGTTGTCATCATGTGTATAGACATGAAAGAAAAAAGAAGAAGAAGCATAAAAATTATATAAATAACCTTTATTCAATTAAAATTTAATGGTTCTTACATTAGTTCTTAAGTTCTTACAATAATATTGGTTTGTACTAGAACTTTACCCATATATATATATATATATAGGTTTAGGGTAAAATACATCCACAAAAAACACTACATCCAATGCGGATTGATCTGGGGCGTCCATCAAGATCATCCAATGGCCATGATCTATGGTGTTTTCGCCTATGGTGTTTTTTCCCGCCGAAAAACGCCATAGGCGAAAACACCGTAGATCTTGGACATTGGATGATCTTGATGGACGCCCCAGATCAATCCGCAGTGGATGTAGTGTTTTTTGTGGATGTAGCATAACTCGACTCTATATATATATATATATAGTGAAAAGTTCATTGTAGACACCCTCATAAGTGTAGACATGTAGACACCCTTTTTCACCATTAGATCTCTTGATCTAGTGATTGTGATAATTTCATTTTTTCCTTTTTTTTTCCTTTTTCTAATTGTTCAGAGCATTTCACATGTGAAAAAACGCTATTTCACATGTGAAAGTGTCTACAATGAACCTCACCCTATATATATATATATATATATATATATATATATATATATATATATATTCGGGTTTTAAACGGGGCGGGTAGTGTCATACCCATACTCGACCCATCCCCGCTTCGGGTTTGAAATATAACACCCGTCCCCGCCCCATTATCCGTTAATACGGGTAATACCCGCCCCATTCGGGTCGGGTACCCGCAGGTACCCGCTTTCGTGGGTAAAATGTGCATCACTACCAATAGTGTATAATAAGCCATGATGTATATCTGAGAGGGAGTGTTGTAAAATCAGATATACACGTGTCTTGCTCTCTCCCTATTAGCAGTTATTTAACTGATATACAACTATTCTCTTATATGTATGATATGTATAAAACCCGGGATGAATGAGAATGGAATTGATCTCTCGGTTTTTATCTCTTGAACATGAGTTTTATTTTAATAAGGTAATTATCTGAAAATTAAAAGGTTTTTGTTTTAATTAAAAGAGTTGATTTCAATTTGAGTCCCTGAGGTTTGCTCATTCTAACCATCTGAGTAGGAACTTTTAAATAGTATCAGTTGATGTCCTGTGGTTTTCAGTTTCTTTCAATTTGAGTCCTTTGAACTAACGGGGTTAGATTATTTTGTTAAATCCAAGGGCATTTCAATCATTTACATAAAAGGACTATAAGGTAAATTATTTAAAACCAGAAGGACTGGTTGTGTACATTTATTAAAAAGGTTATATTTTACTTTAATAAAACTAAAAGGGTCATTATATCTTCTTCCTCGTTTGAACCCTACCACATCAACCCTTGAAAACGAATTTGAGAAATCTGATGAGAGATTACGAGGTGATGGTACGCATTAACCCCCTTCCCGTTGAAATCCGCTTGGGAAAATGATTTTCAGGGAATATCTTCCTCTCAAACACACACACAAATCTTGAATAATGACAGAACGGGGTGGGTGATTTTCGTTAAACCGTCGTCGCACCAATCTTCTGGGATGAGCAAGAAGTTAATTTTGATTTTAATAAATCATCGGTTGTTGTGATCCGTTTAGGATTGAATTGATTTTGATTTTAACAAACCACCCAGGTGGTAAAACCGATATGTGATTGCAAATTGTGGGGCTTCCCGTTTGATTGTTGCATGGGTTTTCCGAACCATCGTATTGAAATCGGTAGTCAGATATGCTTTCAAGTAATTGGGACGAAAGAGACGAAGGAGATATGACGGTGGTTTGTGGAAATCGTCAAGAACATAAAACAAGTGCCTTTATTGGTTCAGATCTACTACGAAGTCAGCTACTCCGAAGAGGGTGCCGGAGATGGTGGCGGTGCTGCTGTGGTGGTGATGGCGGTTTATGAAACCGATTTTAAGGTGATGTGTTAAATCTCAACAAATTGGTGATGTGAATTTAGTCTTCACACTTCACAGTCGCTACAGAAGTTGGGTCATGGAAATGATGTATATTATCACTGTGCTCAATCGGCATCTCTAACAGTGTGGTTTGGTGGCGATGTGGGGGTGGGGTGTCGTGGAGGTGGTGTAGTTTAAGAGAGAGGAGGTGGGTATATTAATGGTGTCGAAGTTAAGAGATCAGAGAATGAAGATATTATATTATATAGTTATACAAAAATGAATGGCTAGTTAAGACACATAAACTACTATTCATAACTTTTCATCCAATTAGTTGATAACAAGTGTTTTTTATATTTCATTTTTCTTTTTTTTTCTCATCCAATGGCCTGCTATCCGCATTAACTTATCCGGTTTGGAATACACGCATAGGCCTGTCCATCAACATACATGTTTCTCTATCACATGAGCATGTACACGGTATTTCCATCAACCCCTATACATGTTTCTCTATCACACGAGCATGTACACGGTATTTCCATCAACCCCTACAGTTTGTTCCTGTTGAGACCATATCAACCTCACCACTGCATCTCTATCGGCTTCCTTCCTCACACCACATTCTACAATAGGCACCCATCTCTCCCTCACCGCTTAATTTCTTGGCACCGGCAAGTTGATGTTATCAGAGGTGGAGAGTCCGAGTGTGAGAAAAGCCCTAATTTTGGGTTCTAGGGTTTCATTTTCTCGGTATATTAGACCCTAGGAACACATGAGACTATGTCTTTGATCTGGGCACCATCAAAACCGCAATCTTGGAGGGTGCGGACAACCGAATCACAATTTCGAGTGGAGGCCAGACGACATACCTTAGACCGAGGAAGAGATGGCGGAAATTTTGGAGAATTAGAGTGAAATTGAAGCCGGGAGTAAAAGTGGCATGTTAGGGAACATGCCTCACTTACTAGGGTAAGTTATTTTCTTGCGTAAATTAGTTGTTGATGGTGTTTCTAAATTCAATATTGACCCTATTATGGTGATCAGACCAGCGACAAGATTGCTGATTTTTTTTCTTCCAGATATGTAAAGAAGATTTGTAAAGAAGACCTACAGTAATGAAACAGAATTTCAGAAGGCGTTTGAAGCATATATACAAATGGTAATTGTAGAATCCGGGGGTCTGGGCCGGACGGCACGCTGGTCTGGGGCGGTCCGGCTGGGGATTCTACGTTGTTCAAGCACCAGCCCTCCGCTAGTGCTTCGGAAGGTATCTTTGCTTCGGAACCTGAGATCGAAGGTAAAGTTAGAACATGGGAGGGAGATTGTTCCTTCGGCTCAGATTGGGACTGACACTTGCATCATTGCCATCCCAGGTCTACCCTCGTGAATAAGAGTGTGTGTGTGGTATATTGTGGGATCCTCCTTACACGTGCGAGCTCAGTAGGATGTAGTGGATGTCGGAGCGTGGGTGACGTCCGAAGGGATTAACTATCCCTCCCCAGTGGTTGGGGAGGGGTATTTATAGTTCTCTGTACTTTGTCTTATGCGCCATTAATGCTCTGACCCCTAGCAGTATGGGCGAGCATACTAGGTGTGTAGCCTAGCATCTCTATTTTGGGAAGCGGCGGCTTATGATTAGTAATTATGATCAATCATTGAGGCTAGAATAGTGCAGCCGTGCGGCGTTGTGTTTCTCAAGGATGGGCGGTTCGGTCTTCGTGGCCGGGCCGAACCCCCGTCATCAGCCCCCCAGTCCGAAGTGGCGTCGTCACGTGATGGTGCTTCGGACTTTATGAATGGTTATTGGGTCGTTAAATGGGCCCTGGCCCATTGGGCTCGCGCTGGACGATTGTGATTGGTAGGCGGGACTGTAACCGTCACTTCGGGTATATGAACCGTCGTTGCGCTAGAGGGTTCCTATATATACAATGCATAAGTGCCTTCGGCGTGTTACCAACTCCTTCTGACCTTTTGCCTTAAACTTTCTGCCTTGCTTTCTTCGAGAATTTCTCTCCGCTTCGGTATGTTTCTCTGTTTTCTTTTGACTTTGAAAATTATGGCAGATAGTAGTAAATCCGATATGCATTTGCATTATAGCATATTGACTCCGGCCAGCTTGGCCAAGGAGGTCACCCGGTACGGTATTCCGGATGTCCTTCATCCGACCGTGCCGGAGGAAAATCAGGTAATGTCTGATTGCCCTCCTGGCAAAATTGGTCTCTACCTCCACCACTTCTCCTTTTCACACCTTCGTATCCCTTTCTCAGTTTTCTTTAGGAAGCTGCTTCTGGCCCTTAGGGTTGATATCCGGCAGCTCCCGCCCCTGGTGGTGGGTCGGATTGTGCATTTTGAAATTGCCTGCTGGGCGTGCGGCGGGAGGCCCACCGTCGGGCTTTTCCGACAATTTTTCCGCTTGAATCACCAAGATGATTGGTACCTTATAGAGGCGGCCCGTCACAAAGGTGTCGGGCGGCTCTTTACCAGCGTTCATAGCAGTTTGAAACTTAGAAGGACAAGTTCTTCTGGATCGATGACGTTTGTTTTAATGGGAAAATGCATTGGCGTCGGCCGGACGAGGATCTCACACCGTACGACGTTTTTCAGCAGGAGGTTAATGGCAAGCTTCTCAGGAAGCTAAAGGCGAACCCCTTCCCAATTCGTAAGCAGGCCGAAGAGGTCCTGGTTCTGTCGGGACTTAGCCGGAACTAGATAGGGCTTTTTACCGATCCTTGCCTGAGATTGGCCGGGAAGGGTATAACTTTTTGCATAATCTCGCCTTATTGTCTTCTCATATGCTTATCATTTCTTTTTGCTTTGCAGATATGGGTTTGCTGGATTACCTGAAGGTTCCTGATATGGATGAGGTGGAGCATACTACCAAAGAGGTGCCTGAGGGGGAGGCTAATGTTTTGAAAGTTACCGAGAAGCGCCGTTACACTGACTTTTCGGTGAAGGATGGTGAGGTGGTAATTACTGGGGCGGAGATGGGCGGTGCTAACGCCAACTTGTTGATGGAGCAAGCCGCCGACCGGCAGAGGCACTTGATGAAGAAAGAGCGAGCCACCAGGAAAGGCAAGGGTAAGCTTACTACGTCTGCCCCTGCTGCTCCTGTGAAAAGAAAGACTCCCGCCAAGAGGTCCGGCGGTTCTCGAAAGAAGAAGAAGGGGGGGGGGGGCACCGCTTCGTCCCCTGCTCTTGTGGATGAGTCCTCCGAGGCGGGCTCTCATGATCCCACATACCGCCCGGGGGATAAGTCCGAAGAGGATATTGACATTATCCACAACACCGATTCCGACCCTGATCGGCCGGAGGTCCGTGCCTCCTTCGAACCGAATCGTGTGCCGAGCCCTACTGCTAGTGATGCTGAGTTCACTCGGCAGTTGGAGACTGGGGTTCTCTCCCAGATTACTGGCAAGAAGATGGGGCCAGAGGCCGGTAAAGGTGCTGACAAAATTGCTGAGATGCAGAGAGCCGGGCGAGGTGCGGCCGGCGAAGGGCCCTCTAGCCCTGCTGTAGAGGAGGAAGAGGAAGAGGAGGAAGACGGTGACTCTTCCTCGGAGGACCTTGAGGCGGTCTACGTGCCTCAATGGTCCCTCAAGAATGGGGATACAATAGGGACGCCGAACCGTGCCTGGGAGTTTGTTCAGAACGCTCTCCCGTATGGCGCTTCCAGGCACGCTCAAGCGGCCGACGATTCTGTCACCATAAAGCGAACCCTCCTCCGTGGGGAGCGGTCCCTCAGGAAGACCCTGAAGTCTCGGAGTGAGGAGTTAGCTGAGTGTATGGCTCAGCTGGCTCTTGTTGACGTTGCCGAGACCAAGAGGCTTTGGCAGCAAGTGGAGAGGGTCACCGGGGAGAAGGCTGCGGTGGACAACGACTTGGTTGTTGCCAACAACCGCATTAAGGACCTGGAGAGGTTGTTGGAGGGGAAAGAGAAAGAGTTGGCCGAGGAGAGCCAGTGGCGAAGGGAGGAGGTGGCTTCTAAGGTTTTCGAGCTGGAGAAGTTGAAGCAGGAGAAGGTCGCTGCTGATGGTGGATTGGAGCGGGACACCATGACCAACATGTCTGTGTGGGAAGAGAGGCAATGGCTGGTTAGGGAGGGTTTCAAGCTGGTTCTGCTGAAGCTGCTAAAAAGCCATGAATTCGAGAGTAAGCTTGGCGCGGTTCAGCAGGCCGTACTCAATCTCGGATTGAGTTCCGGGGCCAGGACTGGGCATGCCCTTGGGTCTTCCGGGTATCCTCTGTCGGAGGTTCCACAGGTGCGAGCTACGGTAAAGGATGAACTGAAAGCGACTGAGCTGGCTTACGAACAACATTCCTATCCTTTTTTGGATGCCGTGGCCGCGCTTGCCTCCGAGCCCCTGGAGCAACTGAAGGCCCTGGAGCCAGAGCGGGCTCCTGCAAGTGTTGAACAGCCCGGCGGTGGAAATGCTGAAGGGAACTCCAAAGCTTCCGAAGAGGCTCCTGTTTAGTTAACCTTTAGTATCGTACAATATTGTAATTTCCTTTGGCTTCGGCCCTGCACTGTAAAGACATGTATAAAAATGTTTCTGTTTGTTGAAATTATTGTGATAAACTCCTCGTGTCGTGCTGATTTGTTTATTATTATGCCGTACGGCTTTTAAATTTATGTGCAGTGGTGGTGAATTGTAGCATGTCGCGCTTCTTTGTTTGTATTTAGCCGTTCGGCCCTGTTTAATTAACTTGTGGCGTGATTTGCGCCTTATTTGTGTGCCGTACGGCTTGTTTATTTTGCGTCATAAATGCCCTTTATTTGCACTTTTTACCGTTCGGAATTTCGTTTTTTGTTGTGGTTGTACACCCACGTGTTACCCCGTAGGATAAGTGTTAGCGCTATTTTGTGGTCCTGCTGCTGCCGATCACCCAGTCGTGTCGGACCGTGCGAGTCCGACCGCCTGGTTCGGTAAGTGCGGGTCACCCACTGTTGGGCGGGGGTCGCCGTTCGGCTAATCCGATGGGCTGCCCCCGTGTGTCCCGGCCTTCGGTTGGCCTGTCGAGGTTGTCCTGTACCCTCCGGCCTGTTTTGCACATGTGCAGTTTGACTGGAGGGTCGTGCGGTTTTCTTTGCTTTACATGTACCAATGCATAAAGATAGCATAAAAATAGTGCTCGTCGGCACGTTTCATATAATTCGTTCGAATGCTTATAAAATGTGGTCGTACGGGCCGAAAAGGTTAAATATAACATTTCTTGAGTTGCATCGCGTTCCAATGTCGTGGCACGGCCTTACCGTCTAAGGTGACTAGCTTGTAAGATCCCTTTTCGTGTGCTTCTGCCACTTGATATGGTCCTTCCCAGTTCGGACCTAGCTTCCCTTGATTCTCTTGCCTCGAGGCTTCGTTGTTCCGGAAGACGAAGTCACCCGGCTTGAAAGTCACTGTCCTTACCTTCGCGTTGTAATACCCTTCTATCTTCTTCTTGTATCTCGCTTCGTTTATCGCTGCCATATTACGACGTTCTTCGGTTAGCGATAGGTTTACTAACAGCTCTGTGTCATTAAGTTCTTCGACGAACTCTAGTTGGCGCGGGGATGGCATGCCGACCTCAGCGGGTATGACTGCTTCGGTGCCGTACGTCAAGCTGAACGGTGTGTGGCCGTGGCTTGTTCGTTCGGTGGTGCGGATTGCCCATATGATGCTCGGCAGTTCTTTGACCCAGTTCTTCCCGTGCTCTCCCAGCCTTGCCTTGATACCGGTCACGATGGTCCGGTTCGTTCGTTCGACCTGGCCGTTGGCCTGTGGGTGTGCCACCGACGTGAAGATCTGGGTTATCTGCAATTCTTTGCACCAAGATTTGAAGGGGTTGTCTGCAAACTGTTTGCCGTTATCCGAGACCATTTTCCTTGGTAGGCCGAAGCGGCAATATATGTTTTCCCACACCAAATTGATGACCTGTTTGCCTGTGATCGTTGCCAACGGCTTCGCTTCCACCCATTTGGTGAAGTAATCCACGGCAACAATTAGAAATTTGACTCGACCCCGCGCTTCGGGAAATGGTCCGACAAAGTCGATCGCCCATTTGTAGAACGGCCACGGCGATGTTACCGGGATCATATTGTGCTTCGGCGCCCGCTGAATGCTTGCGTGCATCTGGCAGCCCCTACACTTTCTAATTTCTTGCTCCGTATCCGAATACATGGTCGGCCAATAGAACCCCGTGTTTAGCATTCTTATAACCAGCGAGCGGGGCCCTGAGTGCGTGCCGCAAATTCCTTGGTGAAATTCCCGTACCACATAGTTACCTTCCTCTTCCGTGAGGCATCTCAGCCATGGTTGCAGGTAGGCCGTCCGGTACAGCCTGCCATCTTTCATCGTGTAATTGACCGATTGTAACTGTATTTTCTTGGCTTCCTGCCCGTCCGACGGTAAAGTGCCCTCCGTCAAATAGTTTATGAACGGTGTCATCCAGCTCAGCGTTTCGGTACTTACCTCCTGTACTTCGGCCACGTCCCCCAGGGGGGTGTTTATGACCTCAACGGGCACCTTCTTGGTAAGGTGCGCAAACGCTAGGGATGCCAGCTTGCTGAGGGCATCCGCTTTTTTGTTTTGTCCGCGCGGAATTTGTGTTATCTCGAATTCCGAGAAGCTCGTTATGAGCTCCTTCGCGCGGTCTACATACTTCTGTAGGGACGCCTCTCTGATTTCGAAGTCCCCTTTTAGCTGGTTGGCAACTAGCAGCGAGTCAACTCGCGCGATGAGCTTGGTTACTCCCATCTTCTTTGCCAGGCGTAGTCCCGCGAGTAGTGCCTCGTATTCGGCCTCGTTGTTGGTGCTTGGGAAGTTGAGTCGTATGGCGTATGTTACCTCGACTCCGCTTGGGTTGATAAGGACTAGGCCCGCTCCGGACCCCTCTTTGCTCGATGCGCCGTCTGTGTACAAAGTCCATGCGTCGGGACTAGACACCATTGGCGGCGGTAACTTTTCGATGACGGGCGTTTCTTGCCCGCCGCACGGCTCTTCTCTGTCGAATTCAGTGATGAAGTCCGCCAGGACGTGGCCTTTGATTGTCGTCCGGGGCTTGAAGTTCAAGTCATGATCACCTAACTCGATGGCCCATTTGGCGAATCGACCCGACGTCTCTGGCCTCTGTACTATTTCTCTCAGCGGGTACTTTGTCAGGACTGTGACCTTGTAGGCTTGAAAATACCTGCGGAGTCTCCTGGTCGTATGAACCAGGGCTAAAAGTAGCTTTCTAGCTTTGAATATCTTGTCCCCGCGTCAACCATCGTTCGGCTGACAAAGTACATGGGGATCTGCTTGTCCGCCCGCTGAGTGCATAAGACGGAGCTCAACACTTTTTCTCCCACGGCTAGGTATAAGACTACGTCTTCCCCGGGCTCCGGAGATGTAAGGAACGACAGCTCGGAGAGTGTCTTCTTCAGTGCCATGAACGCTGTCTCTGCCTCTTCTGTCCATAGGAAATCGTCCTTGTTCGTACACCTCTTTAGGGTGTCAAAGAAAGGCATGGATTTCTCTGCTAGTTTGGCTATGAATCTGTGCAGTGCGGCGAGTCGGCCGTTAAGGCACTGTAGTTCTTTCAAGGTCTGAGGTGACTTCATCTGCCGTATGGCTTTGATCTTCTCTGGGTTGGCCATTATGTTCTTGTCTTCGATCACATGTCCCAAGAATTTCCCCTGCTTCATGCCGAAGGAGCACTTAGCAGGGTTGAGCTTCATGTTCGCCGCGCGGAGATTGGCGAAGGTTTCTTGTATGTCTTTCATCAGTGTCTTTTCCGTTTGGCTCTTTATGACAAGATCGTCCACATACGCTTCCATGTTTCGGCCTATTTGACCGCGGAACACTTTGTCGATTAGTCGCTGGTAGGTTGCGCTCGCGTTCTTTAGGCCGAACGGCATTTTTGTATAACAAAACGTTCCCTTGTCTGCATGGAACGCTGTCTTCTCTTCGTCCTCCGCGGCCATCTGTATCTGGTGTTATCCTTTGTAGGCATCCAAGAAGCATTTGAAGGTATACCCTGATAACGCATCGACCTTTGCGTCGATGGGTGGCAGCGGTTAACAGTCTTTGGGGCAGGCGTCATTGATGGCGGTGAAGTCGACGCACATCCTCCAGGTGCCTTCCGACTTTTTTACCAATACTGGATTCGCCACCCATGGCGGGTACCGCACTTCCCTCATAATTCCAGCGGCTACTAATTTCGTGACTTCTTCGTTGACCGCGCGGCAGCGGTCTCTCCCCATTCTCCTTTTCTTCTGTACCACTGGCTTGTGGTCAGGGTCCTCGTTAAGGTGGTACTCCGTGATCTTCCTTGGCACACCTGTCATGTCGGCCGGAGTCCAAGCGAAGACGTCCGTGCTATTCCGGAGGAGATTGTACAACATCTTTCTCCCTTCTGTGGATAAGTCGGGGCTGACCGTCACGGTTTGGTCCGGAAAGGCCCCGTTGATTGGCCATTTCTCTTGTTTCACTTCTTCCTCTACTGCTGCCACCAGGGTGTGTTGCCCTTTGTCAGAACTCATCGTGGCTATTCCTTCTCTCGTGGGGAAGCGAATCATGTCATGGGTCGTCGACACTACTGCCCCGAAGGCCAATATGGCCGGGCGGCCGAGCAAGACATTGTAAGCAGATGGTTTGTCTATCACGATGAAGGTGACTGTTTCAGCTCTTGCCTTTCGCCCCTCAGAAAGGGTCACCGTTACTGTCAGCTGACCCACGGGGCTGACTTTTTCACCACTGAACCCTATTAGCGATGTGGTGCACGGCCGCACGGTTGATCTTATCTCGTCGGATAGCTTGGAGAGGCAGTGCATGTACATTATGTCTGACGCACTTCCTCCGTCGACATACATCCGGTGTACTTTGTAGTCCTCTATGCTGGCTGTGACTACCATAGGTTCTAAGGTGGGGGTCACGTCTCCGAGCGGCGGGAAGTGTATCGGCCTGCTCGCCCACCACTCGCGGTTGATCCTTGGTCGTTTGGGCTGTGGCGCGGTTACCATCAGCACGACCTTCTCTTCCTTTTCTTTCTTAGGCTGCTTCCTTTCTTCTTTGACTTCCCTGACCAGATGCGCTAGTTCGCCAGTTTTTACTGCTTTATCTATCTCCTTTCGTAACTGATGACACTCGTTGGTGTCGTGCCCTTTGTCGCAATGGAACTCGCAATATTTGTTCATGTTTCGATTGATCGCTTGATCACCCATGGGTCGCGGTGGCTTGAAGCTGAACCTTGCTTCCTCTGTTTTCAGTATCTCTTTTGGTGTCTTAAGGAGATTTCCCTGACTGGGTCCCCTTTCACCCAACATGTGCGTCATGGCCGAAGGGCGCTCGTACGGTGTAAATCCAGTTTTTCGGTCGTGCGTTTCATGTCGATCTGGGCCGCGTTGCCAAGGGCGCTTTTCTGAACTTCTCCCCTGACCTTGCCGCGGTCCTAGTCTCGAGTTGATTGAGCCACGACTGTCTCGTAGCTGTGCGGCCTCTTCTCCTCTGATGTACGCTTCCCCCGGTCGAGCGCCTCTTGCATCGTTTGGGGTACTCTGGCGCTCAATTCCTTAATGAGCTGTCTTGTTCGGATCCCGTGTATGAAACCTGATGTCCTTTGGCGCTCGTCCATGTTCGCTATGAATAACGACTCGGTCTTGAACCTGTCAATGAAAGTCCGCAAAGGCTCGCCTTCTGCCTGCTGTATGTTGTGCAGCTCAATCGGGTCTTTCGTGCATCGGCGCTGCTGGCCGAAGTGGGATAAGAATTGGTTTCTGAGTTGCTGGAAGCGCCCTATGCTTCCGTCTGGTAGCGAATTGAACCATAACCGTGCGGGGCCCGTAAGCGTTTGGGCAAACATCTTGCACCATACCGCCTCAGCCCATCTCATGATCTCTCCGGCCACCTCGAATGAGTGCATGTGATCCTCGGGGTCATCGCTCCCGTCGTATATTTTCACCGACGTCAGGAGTTTTGTTTTTCGCGGACATTCGAACATTTCGATTTGTCTACTGAACTTGCTCCGGTTCGGAGGCACGTACGGGCTTGCCGAGAGTGGTTCGAAGTCTTCGTAGTTTGGCAACCTGTAAGGTTGTGCTTCCACCTGTCGTGATCCCCTTGGTCGTACGCCAGATGGTGTGTAGCCATCTAACGTGCCCTCGTTGAGCGGGGCGCCGCCCTAAGTTGCCGCGGGGGCGCCTCCGAATAGCAATTTCCACTGTTGGGCGGCCCACAAAGGGAAATACTCGGGAGGGAGCTGCGATACTAGGACTCCCGAGTCCATTAATGGAGTCTGAAACTCCGGTCCTTGGTCTTGTCGAGCCTTGATCAGCGCGGCCGTTTGAGCCGGTGCCCTGGAGGGGTTTCCCTGAGTGGTAGTTTGGCGGTATGTGACTGCCGCGCTACCTATTGGTGCTTTGTCATACTTGCTCTTTTCCCTGTCGGGTTGCGACTGTGTTGGGGAGCCCAAAGAGTGCGAGCTCTCATCTTGGGAACTTTCGTTATTTGTTATGTCGAAAGGTCCTTCGAAATCGAGGTGCGTTTGTACCCCTTTGAGCCGCTTCTCCCTTGCGATCTTGCTCATCATTTGCTGCAGTTGGTCGAAGTTAGCTTCCACCAACTCAGGGGTAATGGCTTGACTGGCAGGCTGGTCACCCCGGGCGGCTTGGTTGACCGTGCCATCAGCCGGGGTGGTCGTTCTAGTGTCTTGGGGTGAGACCATGTCGTGGGTCCCACGGATGGCGCCAATGTAGAATCCGGGGGTCTGGGCCGGACGGCACGCTGGTCTGGGGCGGTCCGGCTGGGGATTCTAGGTTGTTCAAGCACCTGCCCTCCGCTAGTGCTTCGGAAGGTATCTTTGCTTCGGAACCTGAGATCGAAGGTAAAGTTAGAACATGGGAGGGAGATTGTTCCTCCGGCTCAGACTGGGACTGACACTTGCATCATTGTCATCCCAGGTCTACCCTCGTGAATAAGAGTGTGTGTGTGGTATATTGTGGGATCCTCCTTAGCCGTGCGAGCTCAGTAGGATGTAGTGGATGTCGGAGCGTGGGTGACGTCTGAAGGGATTAAATATCCCTCCCCAGTGGTTGGGGAGGGGTATTTATAGTTCTCTGTACTTTGTCTTGTGCGCCATTAATGCTCTGACCCCTAGCGGTATGGGCGAGCATACTAGGTGTGTAGCCTAGCATCTCTATTTTGGGAAGCGGCGGCTTATGATTAGTAATTATGATCAATCATTGAGGCTTGAATAGTGCAGCCGTGCGGCGTTGTGTTTCTCAAGGATGGGCGGTTCGGTCTCCGTGGCCGGGCCGGAACCCCGTCATCAGTAATTAAAAATTTGAGCCTTGCTACATTCATACATACATATATACATCGTAGTTGAAACTAAATTATTTCTTATTTTCAGCTATACTAGAAGATTTATGCAAATAAAGTGTTGAATATGGGGAACATTTACTCATTCTTGAAACGATTAAACAAGGAACAGAAAGAAGCAAAACAAAGATTCATTGAGTTGTTCTATAATCTACACACAAAAACCTGGTATATATCAACAAGTTCATTTTTAATATATTAGAACAGTTATAAAAAGAAAAGGATTTTATAGAAATTGTTTTTGGATATGACTGTATTTCTTCGTATTGATTTGGTTTCACTTTAATTAGATGGTACTGTTTATTGTTGTTTGGAAGCTTTCTATTTTCGTATTGATTTGGTTTCACTTTATATTAGTAGTTCTCCACCCAACAACGATTACAACTCATGTTGCCTCCATAAGAACATCAATAAAGGAAACTCAAGTACAATATGGCTTTTAACTACCCGCAAAGGTATTTGAGAAGACCAAAGACAATGAGTTTTTTTATTTCTTTTTCAATTGGTTGCGTAGGTGTACTAATGTATTCTTTCTTTTCCATTAGGCTCCAATCAAAAGTTCAGTTATTGAAAGTGTATGAGTGAGGCTGTTACATTTCATATCTGGGTCTCTTTAATCAACTTTCTTGATTGATTTACATTTCATGTGTGGCTTGGAACTTGAAAGTGTATGAGTGAGGCTCTTACAGTCCATAGATCACAAAATAGGAAGGATTTCCTTTTTCTTTTTGAATGTGTGAATAATTCTTTAAGGTTAAAGAAGGCATAATCTTTGGAGGATACAAAAGGAAACTGTAAGATGGTTTTATACATGGAGCTAACTTCAAACGTTTTTTTCTTTTTACCAGTTCGACCCTTTGGAGATAAAGTGTAATCCAAATCGAGGAGAAAAACATGACACAAAGGGACATAACTATTTAGTCCACACGATAGGTTGATAATATATTTTTTAAGTTTGTTGGATATATAATCATAATCATATATGATATTTTGCAAGTGTGACGATCATAATCATAATCATATATGATATATATTCCAGATTGTGTTGCAAGTCTCCTTCAATTCCCATATGTCCATTGTTGCGGTGTTACGGTGTATCAGGTTACAACCAAGGGACAATCATGGGGACCACGCTCTGATCGTTTTTTACCCTCTTCATCCGTGTTATTGCAGGTGTTACAAGTGTACACATTATACCTTTACACCTTTGTTCTCCGCCGGCTAAGCAAACTTTAGGATTGTCATTGGTAAGCAATCAGACCCTCTTCTTTTCTTTAATTTCCTATGAAATTAGCTTTAAGTTGCATTTATTGAAAGTCATTACTGTTTTTTATAATCCAAGTTATATATGTCACATAGTTTTGTACCTTGAAAATTATAATTCGAGTGATCTATTTCAGATGTAGTACAACATGAGGCATAGGATTGATTATTGATTTATATCTCCAGTTGTATCTTGATATGCTATATGTGCCTTTTATATATCCGATGTGCAGATAACATCTTGAAATTGATCGAAAGAAGAGTTTTTATGTACAACTCAGTACTTCACCAAGGAGGTTTCAGAATCTCTTTTTGTCAAAAGCGTGCATATAATTTAAGCTCTACAAGGATCTTGCAATAAACTCACATATCATGTATGCGACACCGAGACAGGTCTGACTTTTTTCTTCCCCTTCGCCACTTCTTCTTTGTCGAAATATCAGAGGAGAAATCATGTAAACCAACCATCTGTTGTACATCAGCAGCTACGACTTTGACTTTGCGAGACTTTATTAGCAGCGTCAAAATTTTAGAAAACAAACCCAAGTTTGATTCTTTCTTCTTTAGTTGTGTTTTGGTTCTTCCGTTTTCAAATTCAGTATTGTATGTATTATCTAAAAACCTTTTACCAACATATTATATAAAAAAAATTCTTTATATCAATGAATTAAAAAAATTATCATCATTTTGCTAAAACTGATGATGTATTAATAAAAAAAAAACTTAACTGCTTAAATTTCTTATAAAAAGTTCATTCTCATATAATCTATCAACTTATGGTCTCTTATATGTTTTTGCAGGTTTAGATAATAAATAATTTGTTTCGGAAGGTAGGATATATTAATATTACTTGGAAGTTAAATGTTAAGAAGATAGACGATTAGTCATGTTTGGATTTGATTGAAATTATTGGTTTTAGTTGAACATGGTAGTTATAGTTACAGATTTTAGGGGGTTTTTTTGTTACTGATATTGAAATTTTTTATTTTAGTTGAACTACACGATTGCAAGATTGAAAGAAAAGGGTTTGATCAATCTACTAGGAAGAGAAAGAAGACTTCCTCTGAAGGTACGAAATCAACCAGCAACTTATTTTGCAGCTGAATTGTTCAAATCAAGTTTTCTCATTGCTCATACAGAAATAGGACTTATGCTTGAATCGATAATCACACGCACAATTAAAGTGTAGGAATATAACATTTGAACACATTGGCTAATTGGGCTTTGCCAGAACTTTATTATAAGGGTATACAGGATCATATATGGGCAAATAATTTATGATGTCACTAACCCATACGTGAGCAAATAAACATCATAAATGATAGGCGCATTACTACCAACTCATATGATAGGCACATTACTACTAACCCATATGTGAGCAGTTGCAATTGTGGAATATGATAGGCACATTACTACCAATCCATATGTGAGCAAATAAACATCATAAATGATAAACTTTAGCATTTTTTATGACTAAATACTTTTTCTAGAGGCTACCTCCTAACTAGACATGTCCTTCCTGTTGCTAGATAATATTTGATTTAATGATATGGAAGTTAAAATACTTCTTTGATGAAACCATGAGCTAAGATATCGCTTCATTTTTTAATGGCTTATTTACATTATGATTTTCGTAGCTGTTTGTAGTCGCATTTATTACATATAAGAAGGTCATTATAATTTATGATGTCACTAATATGTTTCATTTTAACAAGATGTTGACGTCTTATGTTTGCAGTTCTGTGGACATTGCGTTCTGGGTCGGTAGACGTTCCTGTGTAAAGGTTAGTCTGTTTCTTTTTGCATATGCCCCTGTTACTAGCATTAATGCCAGCTGATGATAAACAATCATCTCCAAAGAAAAAGAAAGAAAATGAGAACTGATGAAATATCAAAAATGAATGTTGCAAGTAGAATGCCACTTTTGTAAATGCAGCTACATCTTATTAGTAGAGCATATCAATCACGATAATTAGCATATCAATTTCAATATTTGTATTAATGTGTAATTTGTATTTACCTTGTATAGGTGATTCTCTCTTGATGTAGGTGATTATATTTCCTAGTTTAGCCTCTTGTACACTTGTATAAATTGTATGATGTGCTAAATGAATCTCACGCTTTTCCATAGAATTATATGGTATCAGAGCAAGAAGGCTCTGATACCTCCCCCACTCCAAAAACCTTCTGGATTTCGATCCCTCTCTGTCGGTCGGATTTCGATCCCTGCCTATTAGTTCCCTTTTCTTTTCCTCTCGTAATCATGACTGACAAACCAGAAACCACTGCCCCTGCTGCTTCCAAAGCCTCCCTTCACCCAGTTTACACGGTCACCGACATCCAGAAAAAGGTCCGTGTCCTCCATGGATCCAAGGTCTTGTACTCATCGTGGGTAAAGCTGTTTCAGTTGAACGCACGCGGGTACGACGTCCTGAATCATATCGATGGAACTCCTCCCCCAGCCAACACCGATTCCTCCTATGAAGAATGGGAGAAAATTGATTCCATTGTCTTACAATGGGTGTACGGGACCCTTTCTAACGAGCTGCTGGTTCGAGTACTTGTGAACGAATCCACAGCTCTGGAGGCATGGAACCGGGTTAAGGAGATCTTCCTTAACAATAAGGGATCTCGCGCTGCTGCCCTCGAGCAACAGTTTATCAACCTAAAACTTTCATCCATGCCCGATCTCGAATCCTATTGTCAGAAATTAAAGGAGTTGGCGGACCAGTTGAACGATGTGGATAGCCCAGTCAATGAACAGCGACTCGTGCTTCAGTTGGTACGAGGTCTTCCCATGGAATATGATTCCGTTGGAAGCTACATCAATCAGACACTCCCTAAATGGGAGACTGCCTGTAACATGCTCCAATTGGAGCTCCAGCGACAGACCGCCCGAGAATCGCAGCCGGCATCGCAAGGACTTGCTGCCGCTGCCGTCTCCTCCTCGCCTCTGCCCGCTGCCCCACGGCGTGACCCCAACCCTCACCAAAACCCTCGGCAAAACAACCGCCGACCACCCCAGAACTGTGAGCGACAACCGCCTCCAAACACCCAGCAGCCATCGCGTGGGTATCCTCCACGCAACATCCCCTCTGCTCCCCCAACGGCGAACTCAGATCAGCGGAACTTTTCTCCTGGGATGATTTACCCTATCCCACCTTATTGGGCTAACCCAATTTGGGCCATTCCCCCATGTCCTTATCCCACTCAAAGTGGGTGGGCTTCTCCTTGGGCTGCAACTCAACAGAGTAATACAACCAGGCCCAACAGCACCCCTGCTCAGGCACACATCACAGACGTGAACCCTCTTGACCCCAGTTAACTCGGTGCTGCTTTCCAGACTATGAATCTGGACCCCGGAGAGCCTCAATGGATCATAGACACCGGCGCCTCCGAGCATCTCACTTCGGACTCAGGTATGATTTCGACCCCCAGTGTTAATTCTATAAAGTCTATTTTGGTTGGAAATGGCAATCGGATTCCAGTTGTCGGCTCGGGTCATACAACCCTTACCCACTCCTCGAAACCACTCCAACTTAACCATATTCTCCACACTCCTAATATTTTTAAAAACTTAATCTCCGTTCATAAATTTACCACTGAAAACTGTGTATCTATTGACTTTGATCCATATGGTTTTTCTGTGAAGAAATACCCGAGTGGGAAGCTTTTGAGCCGACACAATAGCTCCAGCTACTTATATCCGCTCACGGCTCCAGCTTCCACAACCGCATCAGCTTTTGTTTCTCATTTCGAGTCTACGTCATGGCATAATCGTTTAGGCCACCCCGGTCTTCACGTTCTTAATTTTCTTCGTTTGAATAAATTTATTTCGTGTAATAAACCTAGTCGTTTGTTTGTGTGTGACTCTTGTCAAATTGCAAAAAATAAGCGGTTGCCTTTTACTTTATCTACATCGGTTACTCTTTGCCCTTTTGATATATTACATTGCGATCTTTGGACATCACCACTCACTAGCAAAAATGGCTACAAATACTACCTTGTTTTAATTGATGATTATACACATTTTGCATGGGTATTTCCTCTTAAATTCAAATCAGAAACATACAATAAAATATCACAATTTCATACCTTCATACACACACAATTTAATGTGAAAATCAAAAATTTTCAATGTGATATGGGGGGTAAATTCGACAACACATAATTCAAAAACTTTGCCTCTCGACACGGGTTACACTTCCGCTTCTCGTGTTCCCACACCTCCCAACAAAATGGGACCGCCGAACGCATGATTCGTCGGATTAATGAGCTAACGGTCTCCCTTCTAACCCATGCGTCGCTTCCACCTACTCTTTGGGTTGAAGCCCTTCACACCTCAACATACCTCCACAATATCCTCCCTTCTAAACTCCTTAACTTTCACACTCCCACCGCCTTACTCTACAACAAAAACCCCTCATACTCGCACCTTCGAGTTTTCGGATGTGCTTGCTACCCAAACCAATCCGCCACACGCCCTCACAAGCTTGCACCCCGGTCCACCTTATGTGTTTTTTTGGGTTATCCTCCTGACCACCGGGGCTACCGATGCCTTGATATGACAACGGGAAAAGTCAGTATCTCCCGGCATGTCACGTTCGATGAATCGTCTTTTCCATACTCTAAAACATTCACTCCGTCCACTACATCCTACAAATTCTTAGAAACAGACCCCTCCCCTCTCATCTTCCATGAACCGTACCTCTCCAAATCACACATACCCACCTCAAGCCCATCTATCTCACAACCCACCCCACTCCTAGCCCCACAAATAGCCCACTATCTTCACAAACAAAAGATTCCTCTACATCACCAACCCATTCAATTACATCCCAAAATTCGCCACCCCCACCTAACCCCTCCTACCACGATCTCTCGATCGAGTGCCAAGGCAGAATATCGGGGAGTAGCAAACACCGCAACTGAACTTACTTGGTTAAGAAATCTCCTGCTTGAGCTGCGCGTCCCCATACAACAGGCATCCATCATATACTGCGATAACATCTCAGCCACATACCTATCGCAAAATCCGGTCCAACACCAACGCACTAAACACGTTGAAATAGACATCCACTTTGTCCGCGAAAAAGTGCGACTTGGATCCATTCATGTCCTATGTCCCGGCTGATTATCAATACACAAACATCTTCACCAAGGGACTCCCCAAACAACTGTTTAACAGATTCAAGGACAGTCTTTGCATCCGACCGGCTACTGCTTCGACTGCGGGGGACTATTAGTAGAGCATATCAATCACGATAATTAGCATATCAATTTCAATATTTGTATTAATGTGTAATTTGTATTTACCTTGTATAGGTGATTCTCTCTTGATGTAGGTGATTATATTTCCTAGTTTAGCCTCCTGTACACTTGTATAAATTGTATGATGTGCTAAATGAATCTCACGCTTTTCCATAGAATTATACATCTAACCAAATATGTAGATAGGGTATCTTATAAAAATAGAGAAGTCTTTTGTAGTAGTAAGCTTGGTTTCTCTAACCAAAAGCATAACCCAATATGTAAATGGGTATCCTTTTGATAATAGACAATCCCTCTTTTGTAATAGCCATCTAGGTGAAAGAGTGTAATTTACATTTATTTACACGCCCATGTATAATACCTATCACCTTACGGTAACACGACGTGGCGGGTCACCAACTCGTTTTGATAAATTTCACAAATTACAAAAATTACATAGTCACTTAAAAATGATGGAGTTGTAAAACTATTTACTATCTCGGGAGATGTTAAAATGAGAAGTTTGGTTTGGGTAAGAATGATAAGAAGGATTTTCAGCCATTGGATCTTGATCTAATAAAAAAGGAATGATGTGTATTTTAGTCTTAGCCATCTTTGTTGACTTTTTACCCACTTCCCCCATTTTTTTAAAACCTTTATAACTTTCACATACGACATTATTTTTTATAAAAATTACACCATAAAAACAAGCATTTTTTTATCATTAAATCGCGTATAGTGCTGCTATATAAAAAACTAATTTTTTTTTTACTCTTTCGAGTTTTGACACAATGTTCAAATCATTGTGTCATTGTGTCATTGTGTCAGTTTATCAAAATGTTCAGATTATTGTGTCATTGTGTCAAAAGTATATATAGTGTTGCTATATATAAAATTAAATACTCTTTCGGTTTTTGACACCATATGACACAATGATCTGAACATTTTGACACAATATGACACAATGATCTATACATTTTTGACACAATATGACACAATGATCTAAACATTTTGATTAGGGGTGTTCACTGTCCGGTTGGTCCGAGTTTAAGGATATTTTTGACCCAACCCGAAAGATACGGGTTCAAAAAATTTTAACCCAAACCGAACGGGATGGGTCGGGTTGAGTGGATCAGAACAAACCGGATTAACCGGGTTGAACGGGTTATCATTTTTTCACTAAAAAATAGAAAAAAAGTTACCATTCATTCATTAAAAATAGAAAACAAATTAACCATTCTAAGTTTCTAATATGTATACATCCAACTAATTTTTTTTTATGGAAGAACCGATACTTTTGCTATCCAGAACAAGCTAATATTCAAATCTGTATTCATTCTAAGTATCTAATATGTATACGATAATCAAAGTTACCATTCATTTATTCAACTAAAATTTTCATCTGATGTATAAATAGTTAATTAAACTAAAGATTAATATAATATGTATTATAAATAGTTAATTAAACTAAAGATTGATATAATATGTATTATATAATATATATAAAATTATAAATAGTTAAACTAAAGATTCATGGGCCGGTCCGGGTTGAACCCTTGTTTTAAAATGCCAACCCGCGACCCGGACCGTTGGACCCGGGTTTTAAATTTTAAATCCGCAACCCGGACCATTTATAAAAATTCGAACCCAACCCATATTTTTTGTCCGGTTTAAACGGGTTGGTCCTGTTTTCCGGGTTTATGAACATCCCTAATTTTGATACAGTTGAAAGAGTATAATTTTTTTTTAATTTTATATATAATAACACTATACGCGTTTCAAAGATAAAAAACGCTCGTTTTTATGGTGTATTTTTTTTAAATAATGTCGTATCTAAGAGTTATGAAAGTTTAAAAAATTGGGAGAATTTGATAAAAAGTAAAAAATGCCCTTCCATCTATTGTTTTCGTTAGTTTTTCTCTCTAATTATACACAGGAAAATTTTGGACCATAGATCTCCATTTAATTGAAGATCGAATGGCTATGCTTCCTTCTTATCTTTATTATTCAAACTAAACTTCTCACAATAACCTCACCCTACTATTTCTAAATTTACATAAATAGTACTTAATGTATAAAATGACCAAAATACCTTTGGATTTAACAGAATAATCTAACTTCGTTAGTCCAAAGGACTCAAATTGAAAGAAATTAAAAACCACAGGACATCAATTAATAATAATTGAAAGTTCGTACTCAGATGGTTAGAATGAGCAAACCTTAGGGACTCAAATAGAAATTAGCTATAATTAAAAAGAAGTTTCAAACAACAAGGAATGAAATAAATTATAGGGGAATGAAAACAATGAAGGAAGGTCTGGGAACGGGTTCAAACCCGAGACTTTCACGTTGGAATTCAGGTGCGGAACCAACTGGGCTACCAACCGTTGTGGTTCTAAACTCGTTTAGAACATTGTAATCTTGTTAACACATGTCATCTTCTTCCCCAATCCACCACCCGAAACCCTAGACTTTGGACTCACAAATTGAACATTGATTCGAGTAGTTTGCTACTGGAAACATTGGGCTTTTACTCAGTGAAGAAAATCGAGTATAATGATATATGAAACTTACCACGGGAGTGTCGAAAAAAGAAAAATCATGAAGGTTGCCGGAACTAACCATGGTGGTGGTCGGAAACGCGAACACAGGTGTATCTCATAGTGTTTATGGAGTGGAATCTTTCGAGAATGATAATGGAACGACTTTTAAAGGGTATAATTAAGGTTAGAAACGCGTAATAATAACATTAATGGTCAGATCGATTTTGAGTTTTTGAAATCTTTAGAACGTGATTAAGGAGTGATTAATCGATAATTTTAGCATGATAATGATGATTAGCGTAAAAAATCGAGCGTTTCTTGCCGTCAAGGTGGAGAAAAACGGATGACTTTAAGACTTTAGCCGTTTTCCGACGGGTTGGAGGTCGCCCATGGCAGCCCTCACCCAATAAACAGGAAAGTCAAAAATAATTTTTTTAAGGTTTTAAAACACAACAATTATTTCTTCCCACTTATATATTTTTGACAACTTCTATAAAAGTTTACTATAATGCAACATTAAATCTTTTTTTTAACATCTATGAAAATAAATTTGCATAATATACAATAGTTCAAATTTCTTATTAAAATTTATTGAACATTTATTAAGAATTCCCTAATGTTTTATAGACATATATAGATTAATGTAAGTAGATGGTAACTAAAAACTTTACTAGTTCAAAATTACATCGATGTTACAAGATTGGAGATTGGAGAAGTCATTTGAGATTAGTGCGTGAGCAGTGGATCGTCTACTCGGTCGTATCAAAATCTATGTTAAACGATGAACACGAGATGTAAATACAATAGGAATTGTATTAGAACCACAGAGAGATTACACAATGAAACTCACATAGTAGATTTGACCAGTGCTAAATCCTATTCAAGCTGATCTATTTATAGACTAACATAAATGTGCGAACACACGATCATCCGAACTGCCAGTTCGGACAAGTTCGTGTGCATCCGAATTGGCAGTTCGTGTCAGTTCGGACAGGCACAAACTTGTAGCTTTTATCTTGTATTTGATACTTCACATGACGACCAAGAATCATGCATCAACAAACTCCCCCTTGACATGTGCAGTATCAATCTCCATATAATCGTGTATCTTCAATCAAACTCTCCTTAACTTGATGATGAGTCTGATCTCGAAAACTTAACATCGCATCGCGTATAATCTTTTTATCAACAGCTTCAGAAGACTTGAAGTTGTGATGTTCTCTTTCCACTTAGATACCTGCCAACATAAATAATCTTGGCGCAAAACGTCTCTTCGAGACTTCAAGATATATTGATTTTGAAAATTGAATTCGTATACCGTGTTAATCAATCGAAAACAAATTAGAAACAAAATCTTTTTGATTTTTCAAAACTTTATATCAAAACACACTTAAAATCTTTTTGATATTTTCTGATATAGAAAAGTAAATGCCATACAGAATCAAACACTATTTTTGTCTTTTGCGAGAAAGATCACGACTTGGGATCATATTGGATATAACGTGTTGAACTACACTTCAATTTCAATTATTGTAGCACATAAGCCATGTCGATTGCAGATATAATTTGTCTAACTTTAAACTCAGGCATAATCATACTCATAACATCTGGATTTGTTAAGGTATTAATTAGATTTGCTTTGACCAGTGTACCCCACACTATCAGACATACTTAGATATGCTTTGCTTATCACACTTTGTGATTTCACTTGTGATTTAACACATAGTGATTGAATTCATGATATAGTCAGCTGTGTTCCATTAAAAAAGAAATAAGAACGTTAAATCGTCTACCTTAAGGTCGATCTTTCAATACGCAGATAAGGCCTCGGATTTAACAAAAAAAATAGAAACAAGTTGAAATTGTATAACCCAACAATAATCAGGCCGGTACTCCCGTACACGCAGAGAAAGTCTGATGAGTTATACGAAACACCAAAGAAAATAAAGCAGAACCTTAAATGAACAACTATCAGGTCGGTCTTGTGGACAAGCAGAGATAATCCGATAATTTAAGAAAATAAAGAAAATCAAACAAGTTTAAATCTTTGCAAAATGAACACATGTATACACAGTGACTTCTCATTTCTCTTTTCACATACCATTTCTTGATATATCATGAGATACGCATCAAGATGTTGTCCACTAGGTCAAGCATCAGATTTAGTGTATATCACATTCGTATACTTTTTGATTTGCCGAGCCTACCTAGCACATCGAACAATGGTCTTGTGGCTTTTTCATCTAGTTTATCCATGAGTCAGACAACGTCAGCCAATGTACCATCATTTTCCAAACACATCAGATATAATTTCTCATTTTTCAATGTTTTTGTCTTTTCAAATTTTCTCCCCCTTAAAAATAACAAAATCTATTTTTTAGATTTTCATTTTTAACATTTGAAAAACAACACACTATTTTTGTATTTTTCAAAAACAAACTCCCCCTCAAAATGAGACGGAGTGAAAAACAAACGAAAAACTAATCAACCAACACGGATACTTGCATTGTAGCATTTTGAAAACACAAGTTTTGGTTTGGAAATTCATTTTAAGTTAAACACAGATATTTCATTCTCAGCAATCTTTCAACCACTGATAAGTCTTTCTGAAATACCTGCTGGCACCAAATAAAACATTAGATGCTTTGGAATCGACCCGATTCAACAACGTCGGATCGCCCGGTGTCTTCCACATAGTCTGTGTTGGCCTTGAAAACAACTTTTGGTCTCCAGATCATTACTGATGAGCCTTTTCAAATAAAGCTTCAAAATCTGCAACAACTTCTTTAGCCTCAGCTTTAACTTTTTCACATTCTTCACTCAAAACTCTCTTTTCTTTCAACAAATCATCATTAATCTTAGCAAGTTCAACACACTTTGGACATATTGAAGAAACTACATTCCGAACTTCTTCTATGTCACCATCATCCCCTTTATCATATATCACACAAGAACTTGTTTCAGAATCCGAATCAGTTACACAACCATCAATTTGTTCGGTCTTGATAACAGTATCACAATCCTTTTTGTCTGACAACTCATTACTTTCTGATTCTAAACCACTAGATGCTGAATCATATGATTTTGAATCAGTAGAGTCTGAGCCAATCTTCATGGTCTAAATGTGTGTACATGTCTCACCTTTTTCTTTTAATGCATTCCATTTATCTTTAGCAGTGAAATACACTGTGATTTCAAGAAATAACTCTCTTGAAAGAGTTGTTTTGAGAATGTCTCTGGCTTTGTCTTCATTATCTACATAAGCCTTTTCTTCTAGAGAAAGATGTCGATGTATTATTACATCTCCTCTTCCATCAGTAGGCCATTTGAAATGCTTATCGATTATCTTCCAAAAATCTTTGAAATGTTTGTTGATGTAAATCTCAAAATCAACTTTACATTCATGATAATCTTCCCATTTCATCAGTGTAGGTATCATAGGACTAATTTGTGATGCACTCATTTTCGAACAATTTATGAAAAATCAGTTCAATGTGCTTGAATCACTCTTTACCAAAACCGAATACTAACACTCCAAAAACTTCAAACTAAAAAACGAAGGTCTTAGAAGTGGATTTTGGGTATCAAAATGGCGGGTATTGGCCATTAGGAAGTAAAAGTGTAGATCTCTCCGAGACGGTCATTTTGGCTGGTATTAGCTCCCATAACTCTTAACGGAACTCAAGTTACGCCCGTTTAGTAAACCACCCAAAATCTTGATTACTGTTCACCCGAACCCAAACCGAACTCAAATTTGTTTTGCCGAACAGGAGACGAACTGATGCGAACTGGATTGATCCAAACCTGTTCCGAACTGAACTCAAGCGAACTGAGCCGAACTAAGACTTCGTGTAGACGAACTGAGATTCGAACCAGAATGTATCCGAACTCAAGCTGAACAGAAACAAACTAACCGAACTCGATCCGAACTGGGAATGAACTACCAAACGAAACACCCGAACCTTCACTTCGTTTGAAACAGAGTATCCGAAGTGCTCCGAACCGTGAGTTCGGAGCGGTAATTTTGATGAACAATCAGATCTCACCCGAACTCAGACGAACCGAACCATTTCCGACTCAAATTTCATGATTTTCAGTGTTTTCAAACGAGATTTTCAACAGTAACTTAGATAAACTCAGTAAGAATGTTTTAGGAGAAGATATTTCACAGAAGGCACACTCTAGATGATCAAGCGAACACAAAAACTAGTAGATTTTTCAAAACCCCCCAATTTTTTACTTGAAAAACCAAAAAGCACAGATTTCCAGACCAGTAGAATGAACCGAAAGCTCTGATACCACTTGAAAGTGCGTGAGCGGTGGATCGTCTACTCGGTCGTGTAGAAATCTATGTTAAACGATGAACACGAGATGTAAATACAATAGGAATTGTATTAGAACCACAGAGAGATTACACACTGACACTCACACAGTAGATTTGACCAGTGCTAAATCCTATACTAGTTGATCTATACATAGAGTAACATAAATGTGCGAACACACGATCATCCGAACTAACAGTTCGGACAAGTTCGCGTGCATCCGAACTGACAGTTCGTGTCAGTTCGGACAGGCACAAACTTATAGCTTTTATCTTGCATTTGATATTTCATATGACGACCAAGAATCATGCATCAACAAGGTTTTTAACTCTTTTTCTATATTTAATTTATTTGATAAATTACATGAATTGCATGATTCTTCTGTAAGCGGTCTTCTGTATCTAAATTGTAACACCCCAAAATTCATAACTTGAATTATATACGTGTGCTATATGTGTTAAGTAGCTAAAACGTATATTGATATGGTTTATAGGTTAGTAAATGGGTAAAGGATAATGAATTGCAAATGCTATACGTGTTTATGTTATAGGTACATATGATATATGTGTTAGATAGCTAAACGTGATGAAACGTATGAAAAATGAATGTTTACCCATTAAATTGATAAAAAGTAGTGTTATATGAGCAATACACGTGTTAGTTGATAAAATGTGATAGATACGTGTTTTTATAACAAGAATAATTGATATATGTGATATCAAAATGAAATACGTATTTAGAAGTTGATATGATAAGTATAACTGACAACCGAAAGAAAATACGTGTATACGATTGTATTATGTTAAATATATGTATAAGTATATACATATATATTCTAAATGCTTGAATAAATGTGAAATATTCATTTGATGAATATATATGGAGGAATACATGTTAGAATAATCAAACATGTGAAAAATAAATAAGAACGTATCCTTACGTTGAAATAATGGTTAAGAGTGAATAAATGCATAACGTATACGAGTATTATACGTATTTATGTATTTATATGAACCCGAGGCTTAGAAGTTATTATAAATGTATCCTAAGATGATTTGGAACATAAAATGATAAGGGTATAAAAGTATGAGGGGCTAAAACGTAAAATAGCAAAAATATATATAAACAAAATATATATATATATCGCATGTATATAAACGTTGATCGAGCATATCCCGAGCCCTAAAATATTAGAAGTATGGCCCATAATGTTTTGGTACATAAAATGATAAATGGATAAAAGTTTAGGGGGGCTAAAGTGCATAAAATAGAAGTACAAGGGTTAAAAATGAAAAATAAACAAAGTTGGTCGGGACTATGGTGGCTTGCATATCGCGCATCCCTATCCTACCATTCTCGCGATACGCGAGGAGCAGCAACAGATCAGCAACGTTTCTTGGCTCGTTTTGAGCCACGTCTTGTTACTTGTTCGCCAAAATTCGACTTCTACGTGTCAGTTCCAAATGCCTAATCACCATATACACGTGGGGGAGGCTGGGGTGAGTTCGTTGCATATAAATACCGGCCTTAACATCAAGGATTCCACACCAATTTACTTGAAATCCACCTCAAAAACCCTTATACGAACCCAGAACATCATCCATCGAATTCGACCAAACCACGAGGAATGGGAAGCTGAATTTCTGCAGTCACTCTTCATTTGGTATGATTTAAAATAACCTATCTCAGTTTTTGATAATATTGCATCTAAGTATGATTTTTAAAATTATGTAAAAATTAGGGTTCTTGAGCTTGTTTTGCCAAAATCGGGTGATCGGGTGGGAATTAGGGTCTGAATTTTTGTAGGTAATCCTAAAAGAATGTATTTTAAGAAAGCCCTAATTTTATTTCACAATTGGAAAAAGGTTTGGTAAAGGTTTTGTTAACGGGTCAAAATTAGGGTTTTCATAATGTTGTTCTGCCCAAATTAAGTAAACGGCTTTGAATTAAGCTTTAAAAATTTTTAAGCATATTATAGAATGTTATAATGGATAATACCCTAAGACGGTTTTGAATAAAAATGAGTTTTGGCACTACGTCAAAATTCACCTTTGGCCACGGAAAAAAACCGTGACCAAAGGTGTTTGGTCACGTTTTTTTTTTCATTCCAATCGACACCAAAGGTCCCGTCACCTTATGTATCCTACGGCCACGTTACAATATCAGTGGCTGAAGCCACCTAGAAGCGTGGCTAAAGGGTACCAATATTTGTTGTTGTAATCAAACAATTCTTCCGGAAAGCGTGGCCAAAGGGTCCCAACGGCCACATGTGTTTGTTTAACGTGGCCTTTGGTATTATATGGTCACGTATATTTGTGTTTTAGCCACATATGTTATAAAAAACGTGGCCAAATGGGTTGCTGAAATCATACATTTTGTCCCAATAAGCGTGGCCAAAGGGTGGCAACGGCCACGTTATAATATCAAAAGCGTGGCCTTTGGTATTATATGGTCACGTATATTTGTGTTTTAGCCACATATGTTATAAAAAAACGTGGCCAAATGAGTTGCTGAAATCATACATTTTGTCCCAATACGCGTGGCCAAAGGGTGGCAATGGCCACATTAAAATATAAAAAGTGTGGCGTGGCCTTTGGTATTATATGGTCACGTATATTTGTGTTTTAGCCACATATATTTGGAAAAAAAAAGTGGCCAAAGGGTAGTTGAAATCAGATATTTTGTCCCAATACGCGTGGCCAAATGGTGGCAAAGGCCACGTGAAAATATAAAAAGTGTGGCCTTTGGTATTATATGGTCACGTATATTTCTGTTTTAGCCACATATATTTGAAAGAAAAAATTGGCCAAAGGGTAGTTTAAATCATACATTATGTCCCACCACGCGTGACCAAAGGATGGCAACGGCCACGTTAAAATATAAAAAGTGTGGCCTTTGGTATTATATGGTCACGTATATTTGTGTTTTAGCCACATATATTTGGGAAAAAAAAAGTGGCCAAAGGGTAGTTGAAATCAGATATTTTATCCCAATATGCGTGGCCAAATGGTGTCAAAGGCCACGTGAAAATTTAAAAAGTGTGGCCTTTGGTATTATATGGTCACGTATATTTCTGTTTTAGCCACATATATTTAAAAAAAATGGCCAAAGGGTAGTTTAAATCATACATTTTGTCCCAACACGCGTGGCCAAAGGATGGCAACGGCCACGTTAAAATATAAAAAGTGTGGCCTTTGGTATTATATGGTCACGTATATTTGTGTTTTAGCCACATATATTTGGAAGAAAAAAAAAGTGGCCAAAGGGTAGTTGAAATCAGATATTTTGTCCCAATACGCATGGCCAAAGGGTGGCAACCGCCACGTTAAAATATAAAAAGTGTGGCCTTTGGTATTATATGGTCACGTATATTTGTGTTTTAGCCACATATATTTGGGAAGAAGAAAAAGTAACCAAAAGGTTGTTGAAATCAGATGGGTCCTTGCTATACGCGTGGCCAATTTAAAAGCTATTACAAATTATTAATTACAAATCAAATAAAATTCAATTACAAGTCAAATACAAATGAAATACAAATAAAAAATTAAAGAAAATTACACTGCATACAAGCATTATTCTCAATCTAATTTTTAATCCGGGAGGCAACAACACTACCACGTGGTCTTCATCTTCAACTGTCCAGACTTGAGCTTAATTAGGACCATTTTTTCTTGTATTCCTTCCTATACCAAAACATATAATTGATAATTAGGTTATGGAAATTGATCATAATATATATAGCAATTTTGAAATACTTACCACCATGATAGATATGGACTGAGAAGTGCCATTTTATTGCAAGTAGTATGGGTCATCAGGCCCTACAATTCAATTGATTTCCAGATGAACATTAGATATCCAGATGAACTTAAAACATCCGGATGAACATCACATTAAGTTCCGGATCAACTTCAAAGTCAGTTGAACTTTGTTTGAGGTACCAAATAACATTTAAAATGGGACTACATGAAATTACCAAACAGATTACTGTGAAACTATAGAACGGAATGAAACTTGACTGGCAAATATTTACCTTTTTCTTTTCAACCGCTTCAGACGAGGTTGATCGACCACCGATTTCACGCCCTACGTACAGTTCAATTAATTACTTTATGTAAATGTGCAATGAAACCGATAATGAGTTTGACAAATACTAACCGTTGTGTGTATGTCATCATGATTAGTGCTGTGGCTAGATCCAACAAAAATCTCCTTAGAATTTACCTAGAACAATGTTTTTGAATTGGTAAAAAGTTAGAGCAGAATAATGACGCGGACCTATCATGAAAGTATTTATTCTGTTTTTATAATCTAACATAAGTTGTTCCAGTTTTATTCATACAGATTATGTATATATTCTATTTTTTTCATATTAACATACATTTTCAATGAATCATAGCAGGGCCCCATTTAACTCATAACTTTGTTCTTACATGAAGTATATATTCTTATGTACCAGGAACTTGCATCTATTTGTGTTCTTCAGGATCAAGAGTTCATCCGGATTGTGTTCTTCATGAACAAGAGTGTATGTTATTATAAGGTACTTGAGAATAGTATGATTAAGTTGTGATGTAAAGAATTCACCTCTGTAGATGCCGGAGCATTAAGTTGGTGTGGTAACGGTGGTCCAAGTGCAGATAGATGATCTATAAGTAGATCAAGTTTTTTCTCCGATTCTTCAATCTTCAAGAAGAGGGCCTTAACTTTTTCATTTGTTGCATCCCGAAGAAGTCTCTCCTCTTTAAGTTCGAACTCAAGTTTTTCCAATTCACCATTAGTGTTGTTGGATCGATCCTTGAATTTTGTTCAATTAACAGAATGTAGTTAGATGCTTTTTAACAAAGTACATAAATAGGACACTATTAATCCCAACTATTAGGTGTTGGACAAAAATAATCCTACCTATTTTTTTGGACATTATTACTCTTATCAATTGACCCTGTTTTTACTAATATACTTTCCGTCTATTTTTCTAACCCACCGTTAATGAAGCTTACGTGGACGACTACGTGGCTGCTGACGTGGCTCTTTTCTCATCACTTACCTTTTTAAACCCTAATCGATCCCCAATTCGATTTTCCCCAAATCAGTTGTCCCCGAATTCGATTTTCTCCCCCGAATCATGCCCTCGTCCTCATCGTCTTCAACTTCAACATCCTCGAGGAGGCCGAAAATTCTAAATCTGAATGTTGGATTGGATCGAAAACTGTATTGCCACCATGAACTCTTGGCTGTTTCACGGGTTGCTGGGGAGAACACCACGAGACCTGGAAAAGAGTTCTTTGGCTGTTGCTTATGGCCGGTATGTAGTTCCATCAACTGTTTCATGTTAAATTCATCCAATTCGTTAACTTCATTTCTGTTTTGTAGAGGAATGGATGCAATTTTTTTGTGTGGAAGGATGATATTGAGACTGTATTCGGAGATGAAGTCAAATGCACAATGCTAGAAGAAAAAAACAGTGCTTTGCAACTTGTTATTGCTGACCTTCAAGATGTAAACAGGGATTTGGATGTTGAGCTCAAAAATTTGAAGTTAGAACTTAGGAAAAGCAGTTGTAAGAAGGTTGTAGTATTTGCTATGTTTGTACTTTGTTTAGTGTATCTTGTGATTTGAATCCTATGTATTGAATCTATTTAGGAATGAAATGGAATCATCCGGTGACGAGGCAAGAAACAAGCCACGTAGTCGTCCACGTAAGCTTCATTAACGGTGGGTTAGAAAAATAGACGGAAAGTATATTAGTAAAAACAGGGTCAATTGATAAGAGTAATAATGTCCAAAAAAATAGGTAGGATTATTTTTGTCCAACACCTAATAGTTGGGATTAATAGTGTCCATTTTTCCTTGATTCATTTTCTCTTAATTAGTTGTTAATTATTAATATATCACATAAAGACCCTATTGATTAATTATTTGATATGTTATACACAAATTTAACGACATCTAAAGGAAAGAGTGGAACACATCATGTCTTCAGTGGATATAAACAAACAGTTCACCATTTCTAGCAAAGTAGCAGATGCATGACATCAACATTCTTCTATTCTTCTACAGGGGATTTAAACTACAATTTCTTTATTTTGTACCCCTCTAACATGAACATACAAAAAATGTTGGAAACATTCCTATATATGTCCTCTAGGATCATTTCCTAGCTAGTAATGACCAGAGTGACATAAATTAGTTGTTAATTATTAATATATCACATAAAGACCCTATTGATTAATTATTTGATATGTTATACACAAATTTAACGACATCTAAAGGAAAGAGTGGAACACATCATGTCTTCAGTGGATATAAACAAACAGTTCACCATTTCTAGCAAAGTAGCAGATGCATGACATCAACATTCTTCTATTCTTCTACAGGGGATTTAAACTACAATTTCTTTATTTTGTACCCCTCTAACATGAACATACAAAAAATGTTGGAAACATTCCTATATATGTCCTCTAGGATCATTTCCTAGCTAGTAATGACCAGAGTGACATAAATTAGTTGTTAATTATTAATATATCACATAAAGACCCTATTGATTAATTATTTGATATGTTATACACAAATTTAACGACATCTAAAGGAAAGAGTGGAACACATCATGTCTTCAGTGGATATAAACAAACAGTTCACCATTTCTAGCAAAGTAGCAGATGCATGACATCAACATTCTTCTATTCTTCTACAGGGGATTTAAACTACACTTTCTTTATTTTGTACCCCTCTAACATGAACATACAAAAAATGTTGGAAACATTCCTATATATGTCCTCTAGGATCATTTCCTAGCTAGTAATGACAAGAGTAACATAAATTAGTTTTTAGTTATTAATATTTCACATAAAGACCCTATTGACTAATTATTTGATATGTTATACACAAATTAAAGACATCTAAAGGGAAGAGCGGAACACATCATGTCTTCAGTGGATATAAACAAACAGTTCACCATTTCTAGCAGTGTACATAAAGAAGAAAGGAGGTTCACCAGTAACATGAATCTACAAACATGTGCATATGCTTGACCTCAACATTCCTAGCATAAAAATAACTAATTTAGCATAAAATGAATGGGTTGAAATGAATGGAGAGGATTTCTGCAAAATATACCCCTTCCTAAATAATTCTGTATGAAACGAAATTTTATCGATCTGTAACTGTAACTGTACACAAATACAGGGATCCCAAGTTAAACGTGTATCAATAATAAACAAAAGAAACAATTTTATGAAAACAGATTGTAATTAATGAAACGGAATAACTTGACAATTACCGTTTTCTGGACTGATTGGTCTCCCAAATCACATCCCACTTCTGAAGAATCGCTAGCGCTGTCTGTTGAAGCTATTCGTTGTTGAAGCTCCATGGAAGATGTGAATGATATGGATGAGAAAGAAGACCTGGTTATTCGCTGGAGGCGTTTAACTAGCTAGAAATTTTCTGATAAAGTGAGACGGAAAAGTATATATATGATGAATCGATAATAAGTAAATTTAGTTCGAAATTTTGGGTGTAGTTTGAACTAATGGTGGGAAATTCAAATTTTTTGGTGAAAATTTTTAATTAAAAGGGGGGGGGGAATTGTTCAAACTGATAATAAAACCCAAATTTAATATAAACAATATGTATATTAAACATAACTAAACCTATAATTAAACATAAACATAATTAATTAATTAATTAAATGTCTCCACGTGGCTCTTCCGGCGGGTTCTTCTTGAAGATGAACTTCGTCATCCAGTTCGTAAAAGTCTTCAAGTCTTCCGGCGGGTTTGCAGGTTCCTCCATGAGGTGTTGAAATTGTACGAGTACATCAATTACGGTTGACATAACTGTGATTCTTTAAGCAGATCTGGATGACGATCGGAGTTAAAAGCCCTAATTAACAAAATTATGTTTTAATATTAATTTTATTATTTTCTTTTAGATATAATAAACAAGATTTTAATTAACATGTGCCTTGTGGCCGTGATAACGCAACTACAAAAAACGGATACATTACTAAAACACAACTCAAAAATGAAAATGATAAATTACTATGCAATTCAGAACAAAAATACGAAAAGACCGCCATGTTGTGAATTTCTCATGTATAATAATTTTGTTTCCAAAAATATTAAACGACGTCCAATTAGGATGGTGATGAGCAATTAGGAGCAATTAGGACCAACCAGACTCAATGAGGACTAAATACTGACAATTAGCGTCATTTAGGATACTTTAGTGAAGACCAGTTATGGTCAATTAATATGGTCAATGAATACGAATTAGGACCGGTTCAATGAGAAGGTCGATTATGCTCATAGGACCGATAAGGACGGAGCATGAAGGAAGTGACTAATGAGGATCGATGATCAAGTATGACCAATTAGGACTAATTGGGGCCAATTAGTTTGAATGAGGACCAATGATACCAATAAGGGTAAATCAGGGTTAGTGATGGTCGATTAAGACCAATTAGGTTCAATTAGGGTCAATGAGGACCCATTAGGACCAATGATGGTCGAATATGCTCGATTAGGACCAATAAGGATGAATTATGACTTATTAGGGCCAGTTAGGACCGATGAGGGCCAATTAGACAGAATAAGTACCAATATGGCTCAATTCGGGTTAATGAGGATCAATTTGCACAAATTGGACCAATTAGGACCGATTAGTGTCAGTTAGCCTCAATAAGGACCTACTAGACTCATCGAGTACTATTTACTTTGAAGTACAACAAATTTGAGTCAATTAGGCCTAATTGGCCCCAATTGATTATAATTGGTCCTAAATGAGCCTAATTGGTCGTAATTGACCGTAAGTGATCTTCATTGAATCTAACCGAGCCAAATAGACTATAATTGACCTTCATTGGCCCTAATTCATCCTAACTGAGTGTTCACTGGCCCTCATTGGTACTCATTTGTCACAAATGACCATGGTTGACCTTAATTCAGTCTACTGGTCCTCATTGAGCGTAATTGGCCCTCAATCGGCCTAATAGACCCTAATTGGTCATATTTGGTCCTCATAAGGCGTCGACATTGAGCAAAATCGACCCTCGTTAGTTATAACTGGTCTTCATCATTGACCCTAATTGATCCTCATTGACCCAAATTGACCCCAATTTACCCTAATTAGGCCTCGTGGCTTCGTTGGTCCTAATTGGTCCTACTTTATCTTCATTTGTCCTCATCGGTCTTAATCGACCCTAATTGATGTGGATTCATTTAAAATAAATTAATAATATTTTTCTAAACCAAATTAAATTATCAAAAATTTCCCCCACCTTAAGGTGTCGACATTGAGCAAAATCGACCCTCGTAATTAGCTAGTTATAACTGGTCTTCATCATTGACCCTAATTGATCCTCATTGACCCAAATTGACCCCAATTTACCCTAATTAGGCCTCGTGGCTTCGTTGGTCCTAATTGGTCCTACTTTATCTTCATTTGTCCTCATCGGTCTTAATCGACCCTAATTGATGTGGATTCATTTTAAATAAATTAATAATATTTTTCTAAACCAAATTAAATTATCAAAAATTTCCCCCATCCCAATTTCAACTAAATGGGCAAACTCCAATAACTTCCCCTGTTTCAATTCTTAGGGTTCATTGTGATCCAGAAGTACTGCCGTTAGTATAAAACTGCATTTTCGAAAAACAGTTACCCTCTATTTTCTCTCCAGGTTTCTAATTGGCGATTTAAACCTAAACCTTACCCTATAATTTCTCACAAATGGCACCTAAATTGAATCGAAAGGCTGCATCAAAGGCTACTCAACTGTTCTTCGCCGAACACAATGTTGTAGCGTACTTCGAGAAGTCTGATAAGTCAAAGCTATTTGATGAAATGAACGATTTCCTCGAGAAATCCAACACTCATTTTGCTTTAACTGTGAATCCTGTAATATGCAAGCAGAGAATTGCTGAATTTTGGGACTCAGCCAAAAAATCTGTTGATAGCAACGGGGTTGGTAAAATTGACTCTAGAGTCAATGGGAATGAGATTAGTTTGACTGAAGAAATGATCCGGAAGCATCTGAAATTCAGTGATGCAGGAGGTGATCCTGATTACAAGTCTGAATTGTACTTGAAGACGTACGAAGCAATTGGGTATGGGGGTGACTTAACTTGTGCGACCGTCAAAAAGGGACAACTACCCTATGTTTGGCGATATCTTGCTCATACCATTCTCCACTGCCTATCTCACAGGAAAACTGCGTGGGATGAACTTGCTGCACCTCAATCATCCGCTTTTCATGGATTGGTAAATGGGCTCAACTTTAACTTTTCAAAAATGATATTTGATGGAATGCTGGAAAATCTAATACCTAAAAGGATCTTTTACATGTAACCCAGATTCATATATCCAACACATTCTTAATTGTGAATTTCCAAATCTGCAAATCTCTGATCAAAATCTTGAACTAAAATCTTTTACAAGTAAAACATTTTCTAACATGCAAGTGAACAAAACTGTTTTTCTTGGTAAAGACACATCACACCCTATGCCTAAGGCCAGGACTGCTCCTGAGCAAACTGCTCCTGGTGACAACATTGTTACACCAACAAGTGTTGAGCCCACACCAGACCGACCATCCTCTTCCACTGATATACAAATTCCCACCAAAAGGAAGAGGATGTCCACATCAAAAACCACACCCAAAAATACCACAGGCACTCCACAATCACCCAAAAGGAAGAGGACTAGGTCTCCTTTACCTAGACCCTCCACAGGACTACCTCAGAATAGAGGGTGGTATATCACCTAGGCCATATGAAGTAGATTCCCCAACCCTTATTACAGGGAATATACTGCTGGACTTGGTTCAATCACCCAACCGACATTCTGGTGATAAGGTGACTTGCAGTAGTGATGAAGCAAGTCAGGTGGAAAGGGCTGACACTACTCATGAAGTCCCACTTGACCCTGAGGACAGTGCCAACATCATTGAGACCCGATCCATGACAACTGTTTCTGTCAGGGAACCTATTCAGGAACCTTTGATTGACAACAGGAATCCCAGGTGCCAAGAAACCATGGGTGTTGAGCATGAACAAGGTCGGCTTGTTTTCTCTTCTTTGCTCAAAGATACTGGCAACAAACCAGTTGAGAGCAGCATGACACATACTGAATTGACGGTTCGATGTACAAAACTTGAAAATGAATTGGCAGCTCTCCGTGCAATTGTGAGAGCTCAAGGAGAAGAAATTGAACAGTTGAAGGCAGGACAATCTGTGAAAGCCACTGATAGGTAAGGTTGTCAACCATACATTGAAATGAAATTCACATGTCAAACTAGATTTAATTCAAAATAGGATCTTGCACAGGGTGTCTTCCTCAGATGTTGATGAAGTTAAACAAGTTGATCCGGTTGAACAACTTCATCCGGAGGAAGAAGGCCATGTTGATCCGGTTGAACAATTTCATCCGGAGGAAGAAGGCAATGTTGATCCGGTTGAACAACTTCATCCGGAGGAAGAAGGCCATGTTGATCTGGTTGAACAAGTTGATCCGGTTGAACAACTTCATCCAGAGGAAGAAGGCCATGTTGATCCGATTGAACAAGTTGATCCGGTTGAACAACTTCATCCGGAGGAAGAATGCCATGTTGATCCGGTTAAACATGTGCATATGCAAACCACAAATGTGGATATAGCTCCTGAAGCTCTATCTTTCATGAGAAAAATAATGATTAGGAATACTCTTAACTGCACTTGGTTAAGGAGTGCTCCATCTCAGCCCATCATTACTTCGGAAGTTGCTCCGGAAGATAGTCCCAAGGCAGTTACTCCGGAAGTTGGCACTAAGACTATTCCTGAGCAAGTTATCTCGGAAGTCAGTCCCAATGCTGCAACTTCAGTTCATGAATCTCCAAAGCTTGCCGGTGATGATTCTCTCAGTGAGAGAACCATCTCTGGTTTCACTGACATGGAGAATGATGATCAGAGCACAAGAGGCCAGAAAGAAGACATGGATCCTGCAACAAAGGCTCTGATTGATCAATTGGAAAAGGAGAATGATGATCAGAGCACAGAAGGCCAGAAAGAAGACATGGATCCTGCAACAAAGGCTCTGATTGATCAATTGGAAAAGGAGAATGATGATCAGAACACAGGAGGCCAGAAAGAAGACATGGATCCTACAACAAAGGCTCTGATTGATCAATTGGAAAAGGAGAATGCTGAGATACAAAAGAAATTTCAAGAACAGAAGGAAAGTGCAGAGTTTGAAGAACAGAAACGACTACTCATAGAAGGAGGCATTAATGAGTATGTCATCAACAATACAGACCTGATGTTATTTATCAATGCAGCAAGGAGAAGATCTCATTTGTACATAGAAGAAAGAATTGCCAAAGCTGAAGAGCAAGGTCTTTCAGACAAAGTTGACAAGTACAGAAGGGTCTTGGGAAATGTGTATAGGAAAATTCATATGAAGAAGAATGAAGATAACAGGGTTTTCCTAGCTCAGTTCATTGTGATGCTCAGAAGCAAGGAGTGTTTCACTGATGCATGGGTTGATGAGATGAAGGGTGAAGACTTGATCAAATGGATGTACATGATCCTAGTCATCCAAGCTGATCAAGCCAAGGAGATGAATGTAAAGAGATTTGTTGATAGCTCTTTAGAACATGATCAACAAGAGAAGCAAGGTACTAGATATCAAACTCTATCTGTGGAGGATGACTTCCTGATTCATAAATGGTACTTCAAGGAAATCATGATGGAGGACCCAAAAACTCAACTCTTGCAAATTGCCAAGGCTGGGAAACGACTATGATGCTATCAGGAAGAGCCAAATTGAAAAGGAAAGAGTTACTGGTGTGAAAAGGCCACCAGGTATGCATGCTCTGTTTGACTCCTTACATCCTGAAGGTCTCAGCTACCTCAAAGAAAAGAAGAGTAAAGCTCATGTGCAAACTACTCAGCAAAAGAAGCCAAGTATCAACATTATCAAGGAAATGTTTGACACTGTCTCTGATCCTCATCTCTCATCATCTCAACCCTCCACCACAGCCTCATAACCCACTGCTCCCTCATTACCAGGTGCATTTTCTGATCTGAACAGAACTCTAGCCACACAGTAACCCAGAAGAAACCCTGCAGCTAGAACTAGTAGACCAGAAAAAAATCCTAAGCCTGTAACATTAAAGCCTCTTCCACCAAAGTTTAGAACAGACAACTTCACACCCTTTGTACCACAACCTAGAATTGCACATACTCTTCCATCTCCATATCCTCATGATCACCTAAACAAACCACGAAAACCCTCATCTCCACCCAAATCACCAGAAAAACCACCCATTCCTCTTTCCTTTTCTGGAAGAAAGAAAACCATGGCTACAAGAAAGGGTTATGTAGCTAAGAGGAAGAAGATAGTAGTGAGTGAATATGAAGAAGAGTCTGAACCATCAGATCCTCCCAACCCACATGCTGACGTCACTCATCCTTGCATTCTAAGGATTGAATTACACGAGAGTGAAAACATGCACTACTTCTTCATGAGCAATAGTGAAGTAAGGAAGAAACAGAATTTGAGAATGGATGATTCGGATAAATTGCATCAGATGGATATCATGACCATAATGGGAACTCCCAACTATATGGTATGTTAGTATATATGTTGGCATTTTGATATGGTGGCATGAGATGATTTATAAACAGGATAAATTTTACTTCTTCAGTAAATTGAAAGAAGAGAAAACCGGATGAACTACAATTCCTCAGGAAGAAGAGTTCATGATGATTGAGAGAAGATGAACTAGAGTTCTTCAGGATGAACCAGATAAACTAGAGTTCTAAAGTTCTTCAGGATGGTTAACCAGTTTTCTTCTATTATAATAACATACACATTTTCAATGAATCGTAGCAGACTCCATTTTACTCATAAATGTGATCTTACATGAAGTATATATTCATATGTTATGTTAGTATATGTTGGCATTTTGATATGGTGGGATGAGATGATTTATAAACAGGATAAATTTTACTTCTAAATTGGAAGAAGAACAAAACCGGATGAACTACAATTCCTCAGGAAGAAGAGTTCATGAGTATTGAGAGAAGATGAACTAGAGTTCTTCAGGATGAACCGGGTAAATTAGAGTTCTAAAGTTCTCTAGGATGGTTAACCAGTTCACAATAAAATAAAAATCACATCAGTTCACAATAAAATCTATTTGCAACAATCAAATTTAGAATAAAATCAACTTTAATGATTGAGTTAAAATCTATCTATATGATTAATGGGGTTAACCAAAACAAAACATGAGGAAGAGTTAACAAAAACTTTATATATATATATATATATATATATATATATATATATATATATATATATATAGGGTTAGGTTCAAATGAGAACTTTTCTTTTTGAGAACTTTTGAGAACTAAATCTCAACCACAAATTTCAGGGGGGACCACTACAATTCATGGGAGGGGGGGATACATGTAAATAAACTTGTGGCTCAAATTAGTTCTTTTTAGTTCTCAAATCAAAATGGTTCTCAAATGATCCTCTCCCTATATATATATATATATATATATATATATATATTATATATATATATATATAGATCTTTATACAAAGATTTTCATCAGATCCTATACAAAAATCTATCTAACTAGCTAAGACCTAGCATCCGACATATAGTTTTCATCATCAAAGAAGCTGCTGCTGCTGCTGTCATCAAGAAACAGCTTTTGACCAGGCGGCAATCTCGGTCCCAACTCGGAGGTGTAGGTGGAATCCCTGTTCCGGATTAAATACACATCCAGCTCTCTCTCCCCCTCTGGTCCCTTGAGATGAAGTTTCATATCCCCTACAACTTCGGCAGTGATGAAATCAGCGTACTCAAGCCCGTATTTGATGGACAGAGGTGGGATCCTCCAGTAAATGAGGAAATAGCCAATTGATGTGTGGTTTAGGTATTGCACCATTTGATCCAGATCATGACAATCAAATGTGCGAATGTCGACATAGTCGACATAATCTACCTTTCCCTTCCACACATCCTGGCCGGCGGCATTCCGGTGGAAATCGCCACAGTGATGGACCTTGAGGGTGAACCTTCGACCACCTGTAAAAAAACCCAAATGCAGAGTAGAGAGTAAGTAACTAAAAAACATAAAACCCTAAAAATAAAAACGTACAGCCATTGTTGAGTGAAAATACACTTACGGGGAGTCTTGCCGTAGTAGGGTGGTGGTTCATTAACACCCCTAATCCTCCATTGTTTACCAAAGGCAGCCATTGATCGATCGAAGTTTTTTTCGTGATGAACAGGAAATACGTTCGTACAGAAGATTTTTGTGGCGAAAAAGTGGAAATTTAAAGGCAGACAGGGCACGCTACCAGCTATGGTGGGAAGAAGTGGAAAGGTCAGGCCAAGATAACCGTGTATATTTTGTTACCTTTACTACGCAAATCGTGTTTTAACCGCGTCTATTTATTACCTTTAGCAACGCAAATTTTGTTTATCAATTATTTCTTATGTGATGCGAGTAATTAAATAAGTTATGGTTAAAATATAACCAATTAACACTTTTGTCTCAATGGTTCTTCTTCATCTTGTAGTTTGTTCCTTTCTTTTGACTGACCCAGGTTCAAGCCTTGTTTGCTACAATTTATAATTTTTTGATTGACTAATAGTGGATGACAGGATTTATAAACTGGATAGATTTTAATTCTTCAGTAAATTGAAACAAGAACAAAACCATATGAACTAGAATTCCTCAAAAAGAAGAGTTCATCTAGAATGAGAGTAGATGAACAGAACTGGATGACATTTTTAGACAACTGTTTCACTGCCTTGGCGGACTGAGATGATTTATAATTAAACAGGATCAATTTTAGTTATTCATTAGAGAAGAAGAAGAATAGAACCGGATGAACTAGAGTTCTTCAGGATCATGACTAATTATTCAGTAATAGAACAGGATGAACTAGAGTTCTTCAAGATGAACCGGATAAACTAGAGTTCTTCAGGATGAACTATATATACTATAAATAACCAAAGTTGTTATTTCTGTTCGTAGTCTATAGGATATTCCCATGTATTTAAACTCATTATCTAGTGAATTAAAATCATTGTGGTTGAAGACAATTCCTTATAATACACTAATATTTAGTCACACAACCTAATATATGTAGAAGACAACCGGATGAACAAGCTAGAATTCTTCAGGAAGAAGAGTCAAAAGACACATCGGATGCATACAATTAATTACATATATAATCCAAAAGATGTGATATCAGTTAATTAATTACAAATGTATATAATAAAAAAACAACATAAACATAAATCATGCTCCCACTAGAGAAATTGTCTGAATCGTCATATCGGCCTGTTCTCCATGGGTAGCTACCTTCAGAAGGGGAGGAGGAGGAGGAGGAAGACACCTCCACATCTCCATTAAGGTAGATGGATATGACCTCCTCGTCCATGACGTGCTGGGCCAAGGCCCTAACATCCCTCGGATCATCAGTGAATGGAACCAGTCCAAAATCCAGAGACAACCCTGGGATCCTCAGGTAGGTGTCGAAATCGTTCAAGTCATAACCTAGGTCAGACACCATTTGACCTAGGTCATCGAACGAGAAGGACTTAATGTCCACCTCATCGAAGTAGCGAACCCTCCCATCGATGTATTGTATCCGACCATTGAGGCTCGCAAAATACCCTAGGTGATAGATCACCAAAGTAAACAGACTAAAATCTTCTTCCCCTGTTCAAGAAAAATAACCAAATCAAAAACGCGAATTCCACATTAAAGCATTTGAATTTCAGTCATTTAGATGATTACTCACCGTATTCGGGGCTATCTTCCACATTCAGAGGACGCAAATGCCATATTTTCAGAGAGTGGTGAAAAACCAAAAAACAGAGAGCTGAGAGAGCTAACGGCGTATATGGTGATGATCGATAGTTAATTAATTAATTATATGATTTATATCCGAAACTCGAGGTGGTAGATAAAGATTTGACCTCTAGTAATGATATCCGCCGTCGCCACAAATAATTAACTAATTAAAATTGGCTACTATTTAGTCACGGTTAATATATGTGGCCATATGTAATAGATTTTTGTCACTCACAACCTACTATTTAGTCACACAACCTAATAACAGTGACCATATGTAGTAGTTTTTAGCCACATAACTAAGTAAAAAGCGTGGCCATTGCTCACATTTAGCCACGCATAATATATAATTAATAGTTTTGTTTTTTTAATTTACTAAGTAATAAAATCAACTCTTCCGTCACACAACATTATTTAAACATGGCCATACATTCCTTTTTGGTCACACGAATTAAAAATAATAAAAATTTCGTGGCCGTTTGGTGCATTTCGCCACTCTTTATTAAGCGTGACAAATAAGTGCCACATAAACAAAGGTATATATTTGGCCACGGGTGCGACTGCACCTGATTGTTGTTGTCACATAAACAAAAAAAATATGTGGCTAAAAGGGTCCAAAGGTATATATTTGGCCACGGGTACAAAATATGTGTGGCTAAAACTAGTATTTCTTACCTTTGGCCATGTTTTTTACAAAACAGTGGCTATGCGTAAAAAAAACCGTGGCCAAAGCCACTTTTTGACGTAGTGTGGTCAAGAAATGAGAAAAACAAGAAATTAGGGTTTCTAAATAAGATTATTTAATATAAAATAATCCGGAGGGTATAGGAACTTGATTTTTGGTATGGAACTATGTTTATATATATAATAAGTATATATAAAGTTAAAATGGATAAACGACAAAGTATTTCAAATACCGAGTTAATCGGATATTTAGAAGTTCGTGCGGACCGGAAGGGTAGACGCCTGTACACTGGGGTTTCTGGCAAAAGCGACGGTGTCGCATAAATCCCAACTGAGAAATGGCATCCCTCACTGGGCGATCCCGGAGTGAGCATTTACTTATAGGAATGTGTGTCTTCATATTATCAACAAAAGAAAAGGATAATGGCCTAAAGGGCATTTTGGTCATTTTGACCTTTTAAAAGAAACGAACTTAATAATTTAATATTATTAAGATAATTAAGTATTAAAATAAACATAGGAAGTGTTTATTATATTAAACCTTGCGTTAACACCATACAATACGCGATTAGATTTAATTGGAAGGCATAGCGGAGATTTTGCCTGAATTAACTGCTTAAGAGTATAAGGAGAGTTCTATGAGACCACTCTTTAAATGTTTTAGATATTTTTGGGCTGATATACATGCAAATGTTATGAAAATATATTCAGATGGTTTATAACTGAGATATCACATGTTTTAACTGATAGAACTGTTAAAAGGTTTTTGATTGATATATACGTGAAAGATTATGAAAATGTTATGAAAATGATTATTGATGAAATGCTTTACAGTATTTAAACTGTTAAATGACTGTTGATTTTAAATACACATGATAGTGTTTACGGATGGAATGTCCTAAACTGTTAAACTGCTATAAACACCCGTAATACAATAGGAAATGTTTTAGAATCAGTCCAATGTAGGTTTCGCTGAAGTTTAACAAGACCCATAGCATTATATTTATAAAACGCTTATTTCCATATACGGGTGATGGACTAGTGTTGAAAAGGTTATGAGTCCAAATATACGATTATTTAAATGGACTTTTAAAAAGGTTGAAAAGGTTTTAATCTAAGTAGATATTGTCTAGTGAAAAGGGAAAAGGTGGTTGTACAACTAGAAGCGGGGAACGACGGTTCTCTGGAGTAGCGAAGACTGCTCTATTGAAAAGGTATTCGGGTGGCGACGGTTGCCCGAGAAACTAACGTGGTTCCAATAGACAATGCTTAGTAAAAAGAGGTTTTGCTTATAATATTTCGTATAACTCTTTTATGTTTTATACCTAATGATTATTTGCACAAGAGAGGGTCTAGGAGACCCAGAGTACTTTGAGTGCTAAACGGTTTAAAGGTTATGTTTTGATATAATACTGTTATGTTTATACCTGTTAAAAGGTTAAACGGTTAAAAAAGTTTAACGGTTAAACGATTAAACGGGTAAATGGTTAAATGGAGAAATGGTTAAATGATTAAATGTTTTGGTATAACTCTGTTTATACCTGATAAATGTTTAAAGGCTATTTTTTGGTATAATGCTTATACCTGATAACTGTTTAAAGAATAATGGTTTTAAAGTTATAGTATAATTCTTTTATGTCTTATACTTGATAAATGTTTGATAAAAGGGGGCCATTAGGCCCAAGTGTTGGAATAAACTTTCAAGGCAAAGGTAACGCTTTTTGAAAAACGTAGAACTCACCAGCGTAAGCTGGCCTTTCCAAAAACATATGTATGTCAGGTGATGACGATGTTTAAAGTAGCAAGGAAAGTGCTTTGGTGAGGACCGACTAGGTGGGCAAGCTATCAGGAAAGGACTCGGTAGTAGATTGGCAATAAACATAGATAAGATCTAGTTGTCAGATTGCGCTGTATCTTCCTTACTGTTGTACTTGGCATATAAATAAATGAAAAGTTTTTAATTTCCGCTACTTAGTTATCTCTGTTGTACCATGTATTCATGAGTAAATCCGATTAGTGACCCCTTCTGAAGCCAAGTCTGGGAGTGGGCGTCACATAAATTGACTAAAATACCCCTTGAGTTAATAGAAGAAATGGATGACGTTAGGTCATTAGATGAAAATGACAAAAATTGTAAACATTCGAAACAAATATGTCGTGTTTTAAGATTTTGTTGTAAAGTAACACTATGACCAAACCACTGAGACGAAAATGACATTTATTTCTCTTATTTATTACAACAAACAATTACTAGTTTTATTAATGTTACTTAGCAACCGCCACCTCCGCCACCTCCGCAGCCTCCACCGCCTCCGGAGCTTCCAGCTATGCCTGCAATAACTCCAGCAGCCGCACCGGAATTGTGACGACGTTTCTTAGGTTTGTCATGATCATGAGGGTCACCACATGCAAAGATGATCAAAGACAAAATAGACATAGATACGATAATCATGCACATCATGAACACGATATGTGTGCCCTCTAACTTTAGAATTCCACCTCCTTCATGGCTATCAAGACCAATCAACCGAGCCATAGGGATGAAACCTAGTAATTGATTGCAAAGAGGGTGAAATGTAAAGTGGCTCTTGGTGTAGTTTGAGTTTGTTATTTTGCATATATTTATACGAGATGGAACTTTGAACAAATCAAGGAGTAGTCATTTACCGTGTTTTAAGAAATCAATATAGACTTGTATACCATTAGAAAAAAAACTTGGCTTATTATTTTTCTAATCAATATAGACTTGTATACCATTAAAAAACATAGATTATGTTTTTTTTCTTTCTAGAAACGATGACTTTATTAAAAGGCTCTAAAACTCGAAAAACAAAACAAAAGAAAAAGTATAAACAAAACAACACAAGCTATTTGAAATCAAAAGAACACCATTTCTAATTTCAATGTAAAAAGGGCAAAGTAAAACGGTTTTAGTAAGACCAATGTGCCGGACTTAATCTATTTTCATCTTTATAAATAGTGATAGATTTAGGATGTTTTATACATAAAGGTAAAATAGGTTCATTAATAGAATCCGAGCACATGTATAACAAATGTCCCTTTTAAAAGTGACGGAGTTATGGTACCAAAGACATTAAAAATATTGTTGAGTTTAAATCTCATCTATAATGAAAAAAAAATAAAAAATTAGAGGTTTCAGGTTGGTCAGACAACAGTTTTTTCACTTATGGTCAGGAGAGAAGCTTGGGCCGAAATAGGATGAGGCCGGACTAAAGGCGGATAGGGCCGGACTAAGTATATAAATTTTTTTCAGACCGAACGAGTATAAATTTACACTACGGAGCGAAAAACGAACCGGGCCAAGCCCGATCTAGCCCCTTAAAAGCTTTGCCCTTGCTTATTGGTGGGTTTTCTCCTAATGGTGGTTTTCGAGTCTTGTATTCTATTCGAGGAATAGAGATGATAGGGTGGTGTCAGTGATCTAAATTTACCGTTAAAAAGGGTATAAAAATATTTCAAAATCTGATTCTTTTTTTTTTGGAAAATTGGATTTAAATATCTAAAGTTTTCAACGTTGGCCAAGAATAATCCCACTTTTAATAATAACTATCAGTGGTCCCAACTTTCAACATATTTATTTCTAATGGTCCTGTCGTTAAAAAAACTTAACACCGTTAAGCTTATTGTTGATGTGGCATATGACTTGGATATTTGTTTATTTTTTTAATTTTTATTCCATGCCACATCATCATCTCAACCAATCCAAACACTCCCTTTCTTTGTTCTTGTGGGTGTGTCGAGAGAAACAGAGAAAAGAAAAGGAGAAAACCGGCGATGAGCCGGCAACCATCCTGCGATAACAATCATCAACGCTAGCAGAAGTTCAGGATCCGACCCGACCCGCAAACATCCTCCGTCTAAAAACCTTTGATCGTCGTCTAAAAACCTTCGATCATCCCCAATCAGTAGTTTTTAGCTCATAACCAGAGCCCACAGGGGGATTTTGAGATTTTCTCACTTCTGCACACAAATCAACAAAAACTCCCAAAATTTAAGAAAACCCCACATCTGACTTTCACCCAGATTCCACTCTATTCTTCCCAATTTTACATGAGAATATCTAATTTAAAGAAAAAATTATCCTTAGAACTTACAGTCGCCGGAGCAGCAGCAGCAACAACAAAAGCTTCAATTTTGACGATTCTTTATCCCAAAAAATCCCTCATGAGTTAGAACTCAGCAACGGCGATATTTACAATTTCCCCTTTACATCTCAAGAATCCACCAAATACCCCTACAGTTTAGATTCTTTCGATTCCGACCCGTATAGTTTCGATTTGTCCGAGGATTCACGCAAATTGACCGTTGCACCTTCAAGATCGAAGAAACCGAAAACCGAATTGAAGGGAAAAGGGAAGGGGAAGAAGGAGAAAATCCGGTCACAGGCGATGGTGACTGAAACGACGACGTTAATGGAGACACAGGAATTTGGGAAATGTTGGAGCATGTTGATGAGGTGGATTTTGCTTTGGACGGGTTGCCGGTCGTCGGATGGTTGCCGGCTCATCGCCGGTTTTCTCCTTTTCTTTTCTCTGATCCTCTCGACACATCCACAAGAACAAAGAAATGTAGTGTTTGGATTGTTAAGATGATGATGTGGCATGAATTAAAAATTAAAAAATATAATCAAATATCCAAGTCATGTGCCACATCAACAATAAACTTAACGGTGTTAAGTTTTTTAACGGCGGGACTATTAGAAATAAATATGTTGAAAGTTGAGACCACTGAGAGTTATTATTAAAACTGGGATTATTCTTGGCCAACCCTCAAAACTTTAGATTATTTAAATCCAATTTTCCTTTTTTTTTTTTTTTGGTTAAAGTAGCATTTGACATTTTTAGCCTGAAAACAAAAAACGTAGATTGAATTTTATATATAAAAATACACTTTTTAAAAATTAAAGGCTCCAATAAATTAGAGTTCTTAGAACCAATACTTCAAAAATCATACATTGTATATATATACAATAGAGAACTGGGCTTATGGAACTGTGCCCCTTAGATCCGACCCGTTTTAGATCCGACCCGTTTGCTTAAGCTGTATAAAGGCCCACGCTTTTTGTTCAGAACCCTAATCTTCTTCTCAAGGATTCCGCTTGTCGGTGCTTCGGTTACATGTTGTCGAAGAAGAAGTATATCTACACAATCGATGATGATTGCTTTGTAAGTTTCTGTTATTCCCTTTCGTTAAGATGCTATACTTTTTCCCCGTTCGCAACCCTAGCATCTCCCTTCATCGCCGCTGAAGTGAAGAAATCCACTCCGCTCTCCGCCGACGTAGTCTATTTTGGTGCTCCGCCCTCTGCCGCTGAAGCCTATTTTGGTGCTCCGCCGTTTCACCGATTTCAGGTTAGACCAGAAACCCTAACAATATATCTCCTTTTTGGTTGAATTGAAGACGTCGGAGTGGAAATCGGATCCGGCGATCTCACCAACAGATTAGGAGCGCAACAAGAACCCCTAATCTTGAATCTTTGTTTCTTCCACTTTGTGCACCAACAGGTCTCAATCATTTATTTAATTATCTATTTTGTAATGATGTTACTAGCATCTAATCAATACAACTAATTATTCGAAAAGTAATCTAAATCTTGAGTTTGAGGTTCGATGTATTTAGTTCTTTGATTGGATTTGTAGCTATGATTTTTTTTTTTTTTGGCTAATTTGTAGGGTGTGGGCTCCCCTTGATTTAGAGGGAAAGTTATATATTGAGTAGGCAAGAACAAGTAATACAAGTTGTATCTGATGATTGCAATGCAAACAAGTTACATCTACAATTCAAAATTGATTTTTCTCTAATTTTCTTCATCACCGCTGAATCCAAGTACTGTTTAACTTGAAGTTTTTTATGAGTAAGGACTAAGGAGTATTCTGACTAAGTTTTTGACCTCTTTGGTACAATTCAATTTGTTCCATAACTTTTGTTTATTGGTTCTAATGTTTTTGACCTCTTCACTAATCCATTAAGTGATGTAAAATTAACTTTAAATGTTTTATATTACAAATGTCATGTATATGTCTCAGTATGCTTTGAATCCACATTGATTTCTTTAGTTAATTTTTCTATCTGTGTTATTTGTTTGAAGGTAACGGGCTTTAGTTTCACATTTTCTTCTCTGTATTATGTTAGGTAATTTTACTAATTCTGAGTTTCATTTTGGGTGTGTTTCAATTGGCTCAAGATTAATACCTGTTTGGGGGTAATCTCTTTACATTTGGAATAGTTATGCGACCTTATCATCCAACTTTGATGTTAACAAAGGTGGATACTCACTTTGGCATAAAGTAGTTTCAATATATGGGTGGTCCTAATGAACAAAATTGATTCAATTGAATACTTGGATGATCGTTTCCTTTCAAATCTTTTTATGTATACTTTCTTGCAACTAAATCTTGACATTTGTGGCAAACATCTCCAGAGGTTAAGACAGAAACCCAATTTTCAGTGTAGGAGAATTGAGATAGGCAACGGGTCAACTATATGAGGTAAAGTGGCATTATAATTTTGAATTCTATGTTAGTGGAAATGGCAAAGGTTAGTATAAAGGGCGCTGAGCAAATGGGTCTAATACGTCAAAGAATCAAGTGTAGTTAACACATAAAACTTCCAAAATAATTGTCTTCAGAAGATTATATTGTTATTGAAGTATTGTAAACTTTTTAATCAAAGTTGTCTTGCTTGATAGTTATTACTTACAAAATAAGTTTTTTTCTGACATAACTGTTTCAGGGGTCAACCCGTCGAAGATTACGTATTGTGACTTCAACCTGTTTTGATCTGTTTGTCATGTCTTTCGTGTTAGGCGCATGACATCTTGCTGAAAATGTACTTGGTGCATGACATAGAGGTTTATAACGACTCTTTCTTATTCAATAGGTGAATGGGCTGCTTGAAAGTTCAAAAGCTACAGGTCAGTCAAAAGAGGCTAGATTGCACGGGTAAGGCTATGTCATCATATGATGTATACGGTATATTGGATGTTGGTTGTCTACATATATAATGGTAGTGCAGTTTCTCTCTTATAGAAAAACAATAGCAAGAAATATAAAACCAAAGAATGTGAACATAATGCTTGTGATGCTTTCTATAGGTTTGGGCTTGGCTTTCATCATGTCTTCAACAATACAAATAAGAAAATATAGAGTTATATGAGCTTCTTATAGCAGAGGTACATTGTGAATGCATTTATGTTCCTGCAATGTCTATAAAAATGTGCTTACTTATACCTTTTAACAGAGAGCTAAGAATAAGTAAAAGCATATGAGGCACTCATAAAACAAATGTTCAAAGAATTGTCATTATCGGGGAGGTGAACATAGTGGAGTCAAATATGTTGCAAGTTTGGCACTCCTATAAAGGTTTCAATTTACCATTTGTGACTTGATTATTGTTTTCTTAAATTTGGATTATAATTTTGCCATTCTTGATTGTACAGTTTTCCTTTTTTTGAATATGATATTTGTGCAATTAAGAAATATATTTTTTACTTGATTCTTTTGGGTTTCTTAATGTGTTTACAAGTTATATGCTTAAAAGCTACGTGGTGTTTTTGTGAGAAGTTATTACTTAAATTGTAGATCAAGTTTTTCGAGGTAACATGGAAGAGTATAACCCTATTGCTTTAGTTAGATATTAATGTTTGTTCTGATGGTTGATTAATAAAAACATAGAGACTAAATAGTCGGTTTGGAGTGCAGATGACTTGATATACTATATGCTATCTTCCTATGATTACAAACAAAAATGTAAATTAATTTAGGCTATACTCTTTCACCATTATTCAACTTTCTATTACATTTGACGAGATTAAAAGCTCAAGATCCACATTTTGTTGGTAAGATATATGTTGGTAAGATATATTACATTTGACGAGATTAGGCTATACTCTTTCACCATTATTCAACTTTCAGTACACACATTTCCATGTACTTATGACAAATGTCGTTGAATGTTTGTCAAATGTTTATTCACGAATATGTATCCTCCTGTTATCCTTTCTGCTAGATTGTGCTACTCCTTTACAAGCTTATACCCGTTCCTGTTGGTATGGTGCACTGAAGAATAAGAAAAGGTATTAATAAATACCCTTCTTTGTTGATAAAAAGAAAATGAATAACTTTCATCCACTTAGGTAATAGAATAGTCAAAACTTATTTAAACTAACTGTTGGATTTGTATTGAAGTTCTTTTATGTTTATAAGCACATCAAATCTTATTACACTAATTTTGGATTCTGTTTTACAAGCTTTGTGGTGGGCTTCTTCAGTTTTATTGCTTCATCAATTTGCAGGTTTGTTTTTTTTCTTTCATTAATTGGTGGATCGATCTTCATTTAACCATTGTCATTATGTTTATTACACTAATTCATTGTAAGTTATTCTTTTGTGAAAAAAATGTTTATAACTTTATATATAAACTGGAATTTTGGTTATTACAGCTTGCATTAAAGGTCTTATGGTGTTTAGTTTTAAATTCCCACTATTATCATAATTGTTATTGATTGTGGCCACATTTTTCTGCTAGGTCTTTAGATTGCGTATTACTCCTTCATTCGCTTCAGATTAGTCATACGTATAAGGTTTAGAATTATTTAAGTACGTGGAGTGGTTATATTTTTAAATATGAACCATGGGAATTTAAACAGCATTGCCAAAACAAAAGTTCAGGTACTTCAAACGTGAGTTCTTTTTATCTTCCTTTTTCCCTTACATTTCCTCTTTGTATGGTGTTTATGCTCCATGTTACTGCTGATTCCTAATAGAGACTTCTGTTTCTGCAGAAATAGGAGTGGCAGCAGTTTAGGTCACCAGGTAAGTCCCACGTTATCTTAATTTACAATAGGGCATTAGTTGTTTGCCTATTGCCGCTGTTGATTGATTTTGTTTGGTCTTTACAGTGGGTGGGTTTTGTTATACAGCATAGGCTGAATGATTTTAGCATGGAAATTTGCATAGCACGGGCTATATAACAGCAGAGAAACAACCCCTGTTGTTGTTTAGCTTTGAAGGCTTTCAGGTGCCAGGTTAGATTTCTTATGATCTCGATGCTCGGTTTGGTAGGCCGAATGAATTTGTTTTGTTTTGGTAAAATGTTGCGATAACCAAATTGAGAAATTTGCAAAGCATGTGAAAAGAAGTTGCTGACAGTTTGTAGGTGTCTATGTTTTTAAATTTATAGACCGCTGTATACGAACCCTACTACTCATATTTACACAAAACTATCTACATGTTTATAGTTTGTTTTGTTGTTTAATGTGATTTTACACTTTATAATTTTTAACTCTTTTACAGATAGTTTCTATCTGTGTCTCATTGTATTTTCGAAGAATATAACCAGAAGAGTGGATGTTCCATTAAACAAAGTAGAATTTACACAGTACCTGTTCATTGTAGATATGTAGATAATATTACTAAGAGTAAGGTGTAGGAGATCAAGTACTGTGTGTAGCTGTAATATATTTTTATAGGCACCTGAAAGTTATGTTTGCTGACATAGCATTTGTCACAGGATACTTAGAGGTAATCATAATGCATAAAAATGTTGATTTGCTTCAATGGTTTATGAACACAGAACACTGCAGATGTTATGGAAAGCTAACAAAGATGTTATGGAAAGCGTTTTAATCTAAATTTAGAGGGTAATCATATATATTTGTAAAATTATTTAGAATTCAATATTTTTATGCATTATGCATTATGGATCGAAAAGAAAGCTCACTTGTATGTTTGATCTTTTCATAGAACACATGATTGTTTTCAAGTGGTTTATGCCAAGAAGTGTTATGTGTTCATAAACCATTGAAGCAAATCAGCCGGTTCAGCCGGTTTGAGATTTATACCGTTAAGTTTGAAGAACCGGTTTAATGGTTTGGAATGACCCGTTCAATTAAATGAAACGAGATGCATACCTTTTTTGAAATATGCAGTTTTGCATTTGTATAATCTTTATCATTTTTAAAAGAGTAAACCGCCATTTTAGTCCCTATGGTTTGATTAATGGGAACGTGTGTTCTGATGATCATGCGTTCCAGATGCAAACTTTTAGTTTTACTCTAATATGTAAAATTCGTGGGATTGATGGTACGGTCACATTTAGGCCTTTTTTATTTCATGAAAGGTGATGTCTTATGCGTATCGAAAATATGTCAAATGTCTACATGCATCTCGGGTCAAATTGAACAAAAAAGTTGTCATATGTGATAAAGTCAGAATGGGTGATGAACCTGTCAATGTGAAAGAATATCAAGAATTGGCAAAACAAGCCCTCCCGAAAATGTATTATGACTTCTTTGCTGGAGGATCTGAAGATCAACACACACTCAGAGAAAATACTGAGGCATTTCGAAGAATCATGTAATATGTTAAATTTATATTTCGTTATGATTTTATCAGCATATTATTTGTTCGTTGTAATTACATATTATGAGCAGTATTCGGCCAAGAATTCTTGTGGATGTGAGCAAAATAGATATGTCAACAACCATATTGGGTTACAAAACTTCAGCAGCAATTATGATTGCTCCAACTGCTATGCATAGGCCAGGGTTTTCGAAGTTTCAGAAATAGAATCGAAAGGTTTTATGATCTGAATAGTTTAGTTTCTTCGATACAAAAGTTAGGGTTTCTGAATTGAATCTTAACTTACATTGTCGTTATACTGAATGATCTTTTGGTTTGTACGAGATGCAGAAGCCTGAAAGGACAAAGCCTACCACGCATTCTCCCGCCGGAATTCGTCAATCTTCCTTACCTCCAAAATATGCAACGATTCCTTCTTCCTTTCCTTTCCTTTTGATGTTCGTTAAATTAACTTCCATATATATCGTTTGTTTGTTTGAGTGAATTGTGCATTTTGATCTGACATACAGAGATTTAACTCGCAACTATCTCAGCGGTACAATCCCTCCAGAATGTTTAAGAATGTTTACAGATGTACTTCTACTTTACCTATAATCATCTTTAGCATACTATATGTTGTTCTTTGGATCTTAAAGCAGTACATTTGACATTAGAAAGCTAATTTGCAGTTCTGTTCTCGCAAATCGTTTAACTGGATCAATCCCGAAGGAACTCGGAAACATCACTACATTGACATCTTTTTAAATTTCTGCCTAATCTGTTATGTCTTTTTAAGAAAAACTCTAGTGTTGGATTTTGTAAACTTTTAGATGCATGAGCTTAGGAAAATAATAATAATAGAAATTTTAGGAGCAATTAGCATGATCCATGAGCCTAGGAAAGGGTTGGATTGTGCAAACTTTTGGGTGCAAAGTGTTGAAAAAAAAATCTAGGGATGATAGTTGATGTTTTACCAAAACCTTATTGACAGAAATTGCAATTACTCTTTATTATAACAAGATGGATGACCACCCCCGCGCGTTGCTGCGGGGGTGACTACTAAATGAGAGCATAACAGAATGTATATGGAGAAAGACGAAAGTATATAGTAGTAGGCAGATAAATTGATGAAATGACATTACATAAGTTTGCTATATTAGTTTTAGCAACAAAAGTGCTGCAGAAGTAAAAGTGGGTGAAGAAAAGTGATATGGTAGCAAAAGTGGGTCATATGTCCAGCATCTTTCCTAACCCAAAGTACTAAAACTACATATATATTGTTTTAGTAACAAAAGATGCAGTGGCAAAAGTGGGTATTCTTTCTAACTCAAAGTACTGAATCTATTGATGTAGTTGCATTCTTGCTATTCCAAAGTACCAAAATTCATTTTTTTATACTTTTAAACATGCAGGCTGCGCATTCACTGCCAACCACATGAGAAAAATAGAGTTAATTTCTAAAATGTTAACATATTTAACACAGAAATAGTTTATTTTCTATTAAATTTACCTTACATTCTTCATTTCCACCATTCCGTCCACCAACGATTTTTTTAGTCTTCTATTTGTTTTGATATTTTGGGAGGTGGTTGTCATTATAAGAAGATGTAACGGGTGGCCTACGACTAAGTAAAAAGCATCAAATCCGTTCTAGGACTGGCGCTCTTCCTCCCATGCCAGCCAAATCTGCAACAATATATCTGTCACCGCCATCATCTGCAGTAGAAGTTCTTTATTAGTAATTTGCATGTCAAATGAAATTGAAAATGTAATCAGTCATGTTTGGAATAGGGCCCTGTATTTTTTTAGACTTAAGTAAATACATGTCAATGCATGTAATTCTAGGTGCCGCTATAACAGGCTGGCCAAACCCATAAAAACAGTTTTATTAACTTTTTGAAATATACAAATAAATAGTCTACTAAACATGATTACAAAACTATAATACTACAAAAAGATCATCCAAGTTTCTATATAAAGCCATAACAGAAATATTTGAGTCATTTTCTAGTGTTTATACAGTGGTTGTTCTGTAAACTAAAGGTTCAAAAGTTTTTAATGGCCCGGATAATATTAAAAAGATACTAAAATTAGTCGGTGTAGCGCCGTTTATTCCAAAAGTCTACTTAAAAGCGTCAATGAAGAATAGAAATTTGAGAGTTTCAACCCACTGTTGATACAATTTTAAGGAAGCTAATTAGTTGTTACTTGCACAAATGAGTTGTTATGTAGATTATTACCAAGATTCTTCTCAAGGGTGTTGGTGAACTTATTCAAAGCAGGTGGGACCTGTATGGAATTCGTTTGTAACCCATATTTCTTGAGAATGAATGGATACAGTAAACATAATAATTATAATAGCCAAGGGATAATAATGAATTTAGTTAAACTTATTTAACTCCATGTGTACCTGTTTCCATGATGATTCCATTTGAGAGAAAGGATAGATAATCCAAGATTCATCCTTCGTAGTCCTGTTTAAGATATTGTTTTTTTAACTACTTAATTGTAAGGGCAAAACACGATGAACAAAGTTATAGAAAATGTTCTTAGTAGAATTTCTACGTAGAAAATTTTGCATTTAAAAGCAACGATGGCAAATTGGATGGAGCAGTTCTAGGGCCCCTAGCTGCTCTACCTTCCCCATGACACTCATACTATAATTTGCAGGACCCTTGAGATGCTATTTGATAAACTCCATTATGATTCAAATAATTTTGATATGATGAGATCATTTCATGTTAAAATAAAAGAGTGAAAAATATATAAAAGATGAGATACTTATATGAGTAATTGGTTCCTCATAATGTTACCAACCTTTAGAACTTACCACATGATCCATTACTCTTGATAGTAATAATACCCCTGATCCCATTACTCTTGTTATAGTATGTGCTACTGATGGTTTGTTCTTTCAACTAATAGCAAAAAAGCAAAATGATTAAAAATCCTAATTTTATCATCAAAGAACATTAATGAATTTAAAGACACGTAATTTTGGATGTTAAAGTGTTATCATAGAATTTGAGGAAGGGGGATGAAGTATAAGTGAATGAGTACTAATTTTGAATTTGATGGACTTTCAGTTATGCATATTTTGAGCCCAGTTTGGTTCCGTTCTTTAGATGTCACAATTCAACTGGTTATTGAATTTGGATGAATATATGCTCAGCTCAAACCAAAGAAATTAAACAACCCAATACACAAACCCCATATACACCAAATACAGGAAATCTTTCTATTGTTTTTTTATGATACTTCAATAACCTAACTTTAAGCAATCATGTCCTTGTTTAACAAAGCACGTATCTAATAGAAGCACAATCACATACCAATCACCTAAATTGCTCTAATAGATCTTCAAAGTCTACATTCGCACTGTTTCACTAACCCAGGAAAATTTAGTTGCAAAAAGGTTAAAAAAAAAAAATCTATCTACATTGTAGAATTCTTCATAAAATTCAAAGTAAATCAACAATGAAATTAGGTGAAAAAGCATGCATACCCTAAGTGACTGTGCAGTAGTGGCGCTAGCTTGATTAGACTGAATACATAATCAAACAAAATTATATAAGATTACACCGATCAAGCAAAAAGAGATTTCAATTCTCAATACACGAACATACTTGAATAGGAAGCGCTCACAAATATCCATCATATGATTTATGCGAACCACACAATTATCAACCAAAATATCTGCAAGATTTAAGATTTTAAGATATCATGAAGATAACATCAAATTGAGGTAACAAAATACCAGGAGGTTTATGCTAGGGTTTCCCACGCTCAGTCAAATCCCAAAGCGGACGCAGTTGCACTTTGTAAGAAGCCTCTAATCGATGCCTGCAAAAACGAAAATTCAAAGCATGTGAGATTAAGAAAGAATTTCGTTGAACAACAATCGGAGAGCGGTCCGATTAAAACTTGCGACTGCGATTAGGATTGCGAGAACGAAGAACATGGGAGAGAGAGTGGAAAAACAAAAAGAATTTGGAAATTAGGGTCTGTCGAATCTCGCAACCAGGGATACGGGAGCGAAAGATAATTCTCGTTGGCTGCTTCATTAGAAAACCCCATAGAAAGATGAAAGTCTGGCTGTTGGTTCGCCGATTTGGCCTCAGATCGAACATGCAAACTCGATTTGGCCTCAGATCGCCAATTTAGTCTCAGATCGAAGTAATAGCAAGAGAGAGAGCGACGGAGAGAGCCGTGATTTGGTCTCAGATCGAACATGCAAACTCGACGGTCACCAGATTCGACGGAGACTTTGATGCTTTAGGGTTATGTGATTAGAGAGAGAAGATGAATTAGCTGCAAAAAGACTCGGGGAAAAATAAGAAATGAAGAAATAAAAGGATAGTAGTGCTCAAGGACTAAAATTGTCAAAAGAATAAAAAGTTGTGGCCAATTTTCAAAACCCACAAACAATACTATTCAACTTAGAAATTCTATTGTATATTATATAAATTGTAACTATTACATATGTAGTAGCTTTTCTGTTTGTGACTACAACTCTATTGTGAGGACAGGTAGTTAATTGCTCATATTAATGAAGTCAACTTTATGTCCATTAATTTTAAGTGTGTATGTGTGTTAGATCAGATGTAGTGTATTTTAGATTAGATGTAGCATCCAACTCAGTTTGTTTTAAGAATTTGTCTTCATTTATGATTACAGTAGTGAAGCTTTTTCAGTTAGTATTCAATTTCTTCAGTTGCTTTATGTTAACAGTATGTTGCCTCTAACCCATGACCATAACCTGCTTCTTGCTCTCTTAGTTACTCTCTAACAACACGTTCGCTAAACTCTAATATTTAACCCATTTTTTAATAACTTCTGTTGTTAATTTTTTTTGATCAGATCATTCACCGTTGCATCCTTTTGGAGGTAATATTCGTTTTAAATTATATTTCTTAATAGTGGAATCTTAGAGGTGTTATTTTTAGGTTTTACACAGCTTCATTTCTTTTAAAGTACACTTGCACTAAGAAAAATAAAACCTATATAAAATGGGTGTGCTTTGACTTTTATTGTTCCGTTTAAGAACCACCTTTTGGTAAACAATTCAATAGTTTGCAAGCATTGTTGCTTTTTAAAGGAAATTGTGGAATTATAGTTGACTTTATATATTTTTTATATAGCTTCCAACGTTGTTTTAATCTTTAGTTATGAATACATGTTATTATTGCAAGATGAATAGTTTCAGTAACGTACTTTTAATCTGATAAAAATTGCTTACTTGACCATAATCAGACTACCATCATCCAAACTATTGAAAGTAAATCAGAAATTTGATGACATAGGTAAGCATCTTTTAAGCGATATTGAAGTGAATTTCAATAAGATTATAATGATTATTGATCTTCTGATTAGTTAGGGTTAAGATTAACAAATTTGGAAAAACAACTAATGAGTTGGTTTAGCAAAAATTATTATTGAGATTACCGCAGCAACGCGCGGTCGATCTCTAGTTAGATATATATAGACAACCTTAATCTATTCTTAATAATTAATTCACCAAATTTATACACTATATATGATTCCTTCACCATTTAAATATATGCTTGAACATATCGATCACTTACCCACCCCGGGCCGGTGGCCATAAAAAAAAAACCTGAAAGCTTAATGATGACGTATGTCCTAAGTTTAATTTCAAATAAACAACTTTAAGCTTATCTTGACATTTAAGTTATCTATTATTCTATCAAATTTTGCTTCCCGTTCTAAAAAAGATAAAAAAAAAATAAATAAACCTCTCTTTTCGTGTGTAGTTTTTGTCTATTTAATCATTTTAGGTTAAACTTTAAAAAAATCTAATTATGATGTCTAAGTTTCATTTTCATTTCAGTTTTGATTCCAATAACACCATCTAATTTTTGCTATGAAGTTTATATAAAGAGACTAGAATATCCTTATTTCTGTCATTCTATACCGAAGAATGTTTGTTAGTACGCTCCGTATACTTCTATACGCTGCATATATGTAACCAGATTATTTATGTTGGTCGATTGTGTGTTGGTAGGTATAAAATATGTAGCGTTTTTCTTTATACGCAGCGTATAATGGTTGGTAAGACAAATATACGCCTCGTAAGGGTTTATACGTTGCGTATTGGGCGTATACCTACCAACCAAGCATTGCTTTATATTACACATATTCATTCGAGATTCAACCGAAAAACACACAAACAGTTCCGGATATTGTAAAATTTCACCACCTCAAAAACCTTCATCTTCCACAAAAACCAAACGGCGAGCAACAACCATAAGTTGTATTCGATTCGTTCGGCAAAAGAGTACGAGGAAGGGTTAATCGTAGATGATGTCTACTCACGAAATATGAATTATTTCACGCTAAAGATTTTTCATTCTGGTCATTTCACAGCTTCACCTAGGAGGAGATACAAGGGCGGTGTATGTGTTCTCGTTGACTACCTAGACGTATTGACGTTTAGGTATGGATTTAATAATGCAAGATCTGGGGTTTGAAAATACAACAACATGTGGTATTACTTTAAGCCCAACAATAGTGCTGATCTTGATAGCGGTTTGAAGAGCATAAGAGACGATCCAGACACCCATTGGCTAACATTGTACAACGATTACGACGATAACATGAGTATAAGTCTGTACGTTGTGCGCATTATGTTAGACCACAACACAGGCAAAGACTTGTAGAGAAGCCACTGAGACTATCCCAACAATAACTCTGCGTCTAAACGAAATTCGTTGAAGAAGTTTATGGAACGGGTTGGATGAGCTTCTTTGGTTAACTCAAGCCTCTTGAAGCGCGTGACCTATTCATAATTACAAAGTGAACAGAGTAATGCAACAAATTTTGAAGGCATTTTCAAGAAAACGCGGCACATTGTAGCCAGACGTCCATTCAGGACAAATTCTGTGAGATCATCATTCAATGAGGTTATTTGAGAATTCTCACAAAATTCTCACCGTGTTTTCTTGATAATGATTTGAACAATCATTGTATTACTCTGTTTCACATTGTAATTATGTAGGATCGAGATTTTTAACACTTACTTTAATTACAAGATTTACTTGTAAGATTAACCTTGTGGAATTAAGTTAATCTCCACTCCACTTTAACAGGTTAACACTTGTAAATAATAGTTGTTTCATAGGATAGTAACACACGAAGTAAGATTTACTCGGCACTATTTGCATTAACTCAACAATGTTACACAGTGTTATGCATACAAGCATGCGTATAAATGTTGAGAACTAACTATGCTATATATAGTGCTAAGGGAAACCAATGCTAGCCATTGATTTTCATACGATCATCTAGACCGTTGATTACAAGAGATAAACTATACTACTAAAAGAATAATCTTCGAACGACGGGATGGATGGCGTGTGATCAACAACATACTACTTTAGGAGAGCGACTTTGATACATTTGGAAGCAACCATAATACTCTAACAGCCATTTGACCGCTGAAAAGATGTTACAGGAAAAGTCCAGTTAAACTCTTTATTTGGTGGATAACAGAGTTCACCCAGAATATTCGCATCTGGTACAAAAGTGCTTCATCCGGTTGATTGGTCTTCTCCCACTAGTACAATATGACATACGGTTACACTTTCCACGTTTCGGGCCTGTGACACTTTCGACTAAAAGTGTGACCTTAGGTTATTTTTAATTTTCCAGACATGTTTTGGTGACGTTTTAGATCGTTTTGTGTGACCATTACAAGCCCCATCAGTTAATATAGTCACACTTTTACATTACATGTGTGATAATTACGAGTCACATTTCGAATAATGTGACCAAATGTCACCACTTGCGACTTTTTCCCCCTGATAATATGTACGAGTGACTATAGATACGTATATTGTCACATGAAACAATTGTATATGCAATTAAATGTGGCTAAATGTAATATATATATTGATACGTTAATTTTGAGTGTGACAGTAAATTAAACTTATTTTGGTCAAAATAGTTATTGGTGTGACTGCAAGTTACCGTTTACGGTCACATTTCCAATTTGGACGTGTGACTAAAGATAAATCACCGTCACAATAAATGGGCAAACATGTGCCTATATGTATAATATAGTCATATTTTTTATTTTTTTAGGTGTGACTAAAAATTAACAGTAAATTTTTTTATGCCAGTCTAAATTTTATATGGTCACAGTTTTAGTTTTGAACGTGTGACTAAAGATAATTCATGGTCATGGTAAATCTAGTAATCTACCCTACTTGCCACGTGGCTGGCTCTCAATGCCTCCTTGGTTATGTTTTGGCGGTCATCTCTCCTCCTCCACGTACATATTTCCCGCCCCTTCAAGATAACCCTTTTTGGCTACACAGACTGCACCTCATTCAACTGGGGACTTCAGATCGTCTTGCGAAACGCATTCAAAATGGATTTTAATGGTCTTTGACAGTCTCCAATGATTTCAATCGGGGATGTCAATCGACGGTGGTTTCGTTTGTTCCTCCTCAATCAACTTCCTCATAAACCGCCTTCGTCGCTATTCCTCGCCCGATTTATTTTCATTCCTTTTCTCGCAGCCACTGCTTATCCTCTCCCCCGTTCATATGTTTCAACGATTCTCGATCTCTACCTCTATTCTTGTGATGGATTTCTCTTAATGGTTTTCTCTAACCCTATTCCCAGCTATCAAGATTCAACAAATCTCTCTAATAGATTTCTCTGCAGGTATGTTTTCTCTTTTAATCTGCAGTTTGATTTTAACCTCATTCTTCTGATGGTTTTTTTTTCATCGCCATTCTCTGAATGATAGTGACCGTGTTGGATTTTTGAATGCTACTTAGGTGGCGTTTGGTTCACGGAATGTAATGTAATTGGAATTGTAATGTTTTCCTTTTAAATTTGTGTTAAAGTTGGGTAACGAAGGGGTTTGAAATACAATGAATTCCTTTAATCAATGGAATTTAGAAATCCTTCACTTTAACGAAGGAAAGTTACATGACCTCAAGTTCTATTGATTAAAGGAATTAATTGTATTCCAAACTCCTTCCTTACCCAACTTAAGCACAACTTTAAAAGGAAAACTTTACAATTCCAATTACATTACATTCCGTGAACCAAACGCCACCTTAGGGTTTTATGTCATCCCGTCAGACGATTAAATCTGTTTGATTAACCAATTTTGTAGTATGGTACGAAGGATGGGCTTTAATTGCTACCCCAACCGTGGTTCACCCTGCTCGGATAAGAAGACGACCCCCAACAGTTCCTCCTTTGCTTTATAATGGGGAGATAATGGTCGATTAACAGGTATGTTTTGCTAATTATTTTCATTTTGGGATTTTGGAGTGTTATTATTCTTATTTATCAATTTGTTGGATTAGAAGAGTAGGCTCACATTTGATCTGTGATGGTGATAATCATGACATGTTCTCCCTTTCATTGGCAATTCTAAACTTTCCTTGATAGAAAGATTAATCCCATGGTGCAAGAGGTATGCCACTTACCTCCTTTAGCTTCAGTCGACCCTTTTTAAGAAATATTTAAATATAGTTCATAATTTTCTATAAAATTAGGCTAATTGGCTTCAGGTCGATTGGTTTTTTCTATCAGGAACACATCCCTTTTTATACACCTGATAAGCTATGAACCTTTTATATTGGTATAGCTCATGGCCCAAGTTAGCTTTGTTTACATGCAATCAATTTGTTCTTATGCCGCCTAGCTCAAAAAGAACATAAGGTTGAAAACCATGTTGAATCAAAATCAATATTAGAGAATTATAGCGTATTAATTAAATTAGTTATGTAATTGGTAATGAATTGAAGCTGTGCTTATTCTGTTCTTTCTTTCTTCTTCTCAACTAGAAACAAATTTATGCCCTGTGTTTTCATAGCAAAACAAAGTAAACAAAACAAAATATGACATAAACTCAAAAGTTTTTATCTATGTCTCTCTATATATAAAATGGCAGAAATTTAAGTGTTAGTATGTATGTGTATTTATATGGCAGAAACATAGGATCTTTTTCTGTATCATAGGTTAAGTTTCATTGTAGTTAATGACTAATTATAAACATTTCAGAATCTCTAAACAAAGATCGAAACTACCTTGACTCCTTTCTATTCGATGTCAATAGTTTAAGTCTAATTGCATAATATGAATCAATACTTAAGCTAAACTGCAACATTCTACTATAACAACTCTCTACTATATGTAACTTTGGTATCAATTTTTCCTCTCATAGATCAAGATACCCAATGTATTTTCTTACACTCTTTCCTATTGAATCATATTTGTCTATAGAAATGTCATCTTTCACGATCTATGGGATAGAACCTATAAATACACTTTCCTTTTACTTTTTTTTTTTTTTGCCTCCTTGTAATGGGAGCAGTAGCAACCTTTAATAAAAAAACATAACAATGCATATGAAAGGTAACATATAAATATAATAATTATGCAAGATAAGCATTAAAACATGATTTCCATGCTTACCTCATCATGTTGTTCAGCATCAACCATAGATAGAGTTCTTTACACATGTCTAAAAAAACGTGTAGGGGGACTCAAATTTGTTAGAGTCTTCACGCATGTTCAAATTCTTCATAGATACCAAGTCTAAAATTCTCTACACATGTCTAAAATAAAGTATAGGGCTACTAGAATATCTAGATACACGTCAAAATAGATAAACAAGTCTAAAATAGGTACACAACAATCTAAATTCCAGAAACAGAATCAAACCGTTCACATTTAGTTACATTACGTTTGTGTTCATGTAGTTGTACGTCACCGTGTGTGTTTTTGTTCAAATGATACACCTAGATATCAATTAAACGACATGGGTTCATTGCAGGTTCGTGAAATCCAAACCTATTACTTTGATACGACAACTTGATGGAAACTTGATGTGTACAAGACCGACCCAATAATGAAGTTGCGGATGATTTGTTCTTGGAAGCTTCCTCTCTTCTCAAAGACAACTGACACTTATTATATTGAAATGGTCTTAATGGATGAAGATGTATTGTTCAACAGTGAAACTACTTTAATGTTCGAATTTACTTCATGTCCTAATAGATGAAGATGTGTATTATAAATGTTACAAAGGCATTTGGTTCATTTCTTACATGTGATTTTAACATTTCTTATATACAATACTACAACTATAACTATATTTTTCCTGCCTAATTATGTCAATAGTTGGAGACAAAAGATTCATATGAGAAAACATAAGTAAATGTGCCTCTGCTTGCTTGAGGCTCTAAAGATAAAGGCACATGAACAATCATTTGATCTCGTCAAATTCTGCATTGAAGTCCTTACAAACTAACGGATGTAAACAAATAGTGTGCCCTTCCACTAAAACGGGGAGGAAATGAGGAATGCACCCATTCTGTTTCTTCTTTAGTTAATTTTGATGTCTTCTTTCTTTACTATCTAAAAGTTTTTTCACCGTACATAATACCTTAAGTCGTGGTTATATTAAATTGATTATATGTGACCCCGTGTAACACACAGGTTACAAACCTAGTAGGAATATATGTGACTATAAGTATAATTCGGTCATCTTGCATTTTATGACAATTTGTTGTGTGACCAAAGATGAATTCTACTCATGATAAATGAAAAAAATGTGACTATAAGTATAATGTGGTCACATTTCATTTTATGACAATTTGATGTGTGACTAAAGATGAATTCTGGCCATGATAATTTAATAAAATATGTGACTATACATATAATTTGGTCATCTTTCATTTTATGACAATTTGATGTTTGACCAAAGATGAATTCTAATCATGATAAATGAAAAAAAATGTGACTATAAGTATAATTTGGTCATATTTCATTTAGTGACAATTTGACATGCGATAAAGATGAATTCTGGTCATGATAATTGTATAAAATATGTGACTATAAGTATAATTTTGTCATCTTTCATTTTATGATAATTTGATGTATGACTAAAGATGAATTCTAGTCATGATATATGAAAAACAAATATGTGACTATAAGTATAATTTGGTCATCTTTCATTTTATGACAATTTGATGTGTGACTAAAGATGAATTCCGGTCATGATAAATGAATAAAATATGTGACTATAAGTATAATTTGGTCATATTTCGTTCCATGACATTTTGATGTGTGACTAAAGATGAATTATGGACATTATAAATGAATAAAATATGTGACTATATGTATAATTTGGTAATATTTCATTTTATTGGACATGTTAAAAAAATATATATATTGTTGCCACTTGCAAGGGTTCGAACTAGCAACCTATCAAAGAAAATCACAAGACTAACCCGCTGGGCTAGCCCCTGAGAACGAAAATTATTTCAATAATAATATATTTAACCTGTTCTGGCCATATTATATTTATAGCCTATAGGCCCGGGTTTGAACCTCGACAAAAATGAATGTAAGACTCGAACACGAGACCTCTAAGACAGAGGACTATACGAACAACCAAACCAGCAGAGGCAACACGACATTTGTTTATACTCTATCAAATTATGTCTCTTATCTTGTTAGTATGTGGAATAGTTATTGGTTTAAAAGAACATTGATCTTTACAAATAGACTTTAGTCATCCTATTAAAGTGAAATAATTAGGAATGTGATTTGTCCATGTCAAAAAAAAAAATTGTTATCGAGGTAAGCTATAAAGATCATGTTAAAAGTCCATATTCTTAAACTAGTAATGTAATAAATTAAAAAATTAAAATAACAAAGATATTTAGAAAACAATAGAGACTTAAAAAAGACATAATTTTATAATTCATGATCGATAAAGTTCATACAAAAGATAGATCTATACAATCCATCCTTCAAAAAAAAGAAAAAAAATGTAGCTACGTTAACCACCACCATCAAACAGCATCCGCTCTCACTGTGTATTGTTTCTTCATTTGACGGTGCTTCATGATCCTTGGAGCAATTTCCTCAAGCCTGTCACGAAGAAGTTTGTTCTGTTCTTGGATATTGGTATGCTGGACCAAAATCGACGTATTTTGCATGTCCTTGGAGGAATCAGACATTGAAACATGCTCAAGAATCTCGCCTATTCTACATATTTATCTATATTATTATTATCTATCTATCTATCTGATTATTTATACTTCATTTTGTAGGTTCGGGATTAACAACTAATCACGATATTGATATCACAAACGAGTGCGAAATCCTCGTTTATGATTGATTCAAGATAGAGAAGAGAAGAAACACGAAGAATACGATGATTAAACGTTAAAAACTTGATCTTTGCACACAAGATGAACTTGTCGGGTACAAAAGAGAAATCGTAAACTATCTTCTTACTCTAGTTTACGATTACGATCGTAAACACCTTCTAGGCTCTCCTCTTAATCGTAAACCGCCAACCCTAAATGAGGAGGTCTAGTGGGGTTTATATAGGCACCCCAATGGGTTTACTATTGGGCCTCTTGAGTCATAAACCCAATAGTAAACTCAAGCCCAACCATAAACTAGCCTACATACAATAACCAAACTAGTCTACTAAACTAATGAAACCCTCTAACCTCAGCCCAACATATTTAATATTACAAGCCTCATAATCTAGTGTGGCACCCCACTACATCTTTAATCAGTTATCCTTTATAAAAAGTAGTCCCCAAATTTTTTTTTAAAAAAAACGGATCCATTCATGACCATCAAACCATTAGCATTCAATAAGTTATAAGTTTGATATCTTTAAATCATCATATCAGAGTACACAGTCAAATATCAAAATAGGACGACGACTGTCTCCATCTAATACGACCCATCCTTAGGTGTTCGGTTCATTCTTATTACCTGTCACCAATACTAGTAATGTATTAGTATTAATGGCATAATAGTGACCAATCAGCACGAAACGTAATTTCTTTAAAAAAATACAGCTTGCAAAATCCGTAGGCTACCATGACTTCGTAGCCTACAAATCACCATCTCAAAAAAAAAGACAGCTTTCATAATTCGTAGGCTGCCCAGATTCGTAGCCTACGAATCACAGATTCTGCCCCCTTCACCCCAATCTTCCATAAAAAGACAGCTTTCAAGATTCGTAGGTTGCCCTGATTCGTAGCCTACGAATCACAAATTCTGCCCCCTTTACCCCAAACTTTCATAAATCTCAATTTCCACCACCTCTTTAGATGTCATAAAATCATGAAATCATTCTATAAAATGAACTTCGATTTCTATTCGCACTAAGTGTCAAATAACAAGTTAGAAGGTGTTAGAGAATATGACCCAACCCGTTTGACCCATTGCATACATCATAACATACCTCTTTTGGATGCACATACTTAGAACATGGTTTATTATCAACTAGATATCTACCTTGATTTGATAGCATCAAAAATTTCCATCTTACCCAAACAGGTCGAATTTCAACTTACCCAAACGGGTCAAATTCCATCTTACCCAAACGGGTCAAATTCCACCTTACCCAAACGGGTCAAATTCCCTCTTACCCAAACGGGTCAAATTTGAATTCTACCTCTTGTTGCTTTCTAGGATGGTTACTCCAACCCATATTCTACCGAATCATTAACTATGCCATTCAATTCAATGCAAGTACAATACTAATAGAGTATGATCACTCATGTTTAACATGAGGTCACTAAACATATCTTACGTTACCTTGGGCGTTTAACTTTTAGCTTTTCCTTCACGTTGGTGGCTTGAGCTTCCACCGGATTCACCTATATTACCATGATTATTAATTAATCATAAATATCCACATTCTTGCAAATACAAATGTACATAATGAACCCATGTCAAGTGTTGGCACACTTGACTCTAAATTTTCATACACACACAAGCCTCATGAATAAGAAGACCAAAGTCTAGACATTTCTAGACTTTTATCATAAACACATACACACTTTCATATCTCATGACACAATACTTCAATTTATGCAATAATTCATGCCTTAAACTTAATAAATCTTCACCTAGGCATTTCATCGAACACTTAGTGTGCACAATTAATATTCTTACTTGTATGAAGTATTCCTTCATTCCATTCAACCCATCATTAACTATAGATGCATACATTTATCAAATTTCATGAGGAATTACTAATCTTTCATAAGAATCAAGCTCTTATGATCTAGAAAGCCAACCCAACCTCCCATCTATTCCTAATTTCGATTCACATGAGGTGGGTTTTAACCCCATCATCATCTTTCTAATAATCATGATAAAATATATAACATGCAGGGGTAAAATCATGCATCAATTAAGCATACAAGTTCCTACATAACATCCTTTAACATCAATTTGACCTATCTTTGATTTTCCATAAAATCACCTAACATCAAACACACTTACTTGATGCAAGAAGTCAGAGATTAGATGGTAAAATCGCAGCCTCAACCCCCTCTTATGCTCAATTTCGTTTTCCCCCAATGAGTTGCTTCCCAAAATCAAACCAATTTGAAGATTGAACCCTCAAGAACTCCTTTGGCTCTCTCCCTCTTTTTCTGGTTCGCAAAATGATAACGGTTTGTCAGGCCGTTTCAAATCCCCAACTAGATTGATTTGTAGTAGTGGTAAGTTAAGGTTATCGAACCAAGGGAATATGTGGAAATTGACTAGTCGATTAACTAAGTTAACTAATTTTACTGTTTACCTAAAATTAACTAAGGTTGCCACTTGGCTGTTTTGGTTGATTGAGTGATTTAACTAACAAATTAACTAACTTTAACCTAAAAACTTAATTTAATTCAAATGAGACGAATCTAACCACTTCTGGATCCTGGTTGGCTACCGATCTAGAAAAACCTAATTCCTTAACCGTGACACATAGACATGCCCCCCAATTGCTTCCTTGACCTAATAACCTAGTTTCCTAATGGGCTGATTAGTCCTGCCGCAAGAAAGTGCTAGATCAATAAACAGTGGACCACTAAAACCCTAGATTACTAGTTAATTTTAACAATTCCGCATGTAGGTATTCAACGGTAGCAAGTATTCCGGAATAACTAGTTAAGAAATAGGTTAATCATAGAACGAATCCACCAACCAATCACCAAAAGCGGTTAGTGGTGGATTAGTCGGACATGGCTAATGAAACAGACATACACATAATGAAAGATTGCATTAAACTAACGTACCGAATGATTCAAATCTCTCAAAAAGCTCCAAAACAAAGTGAAATTCGCAAGAACCCTAGCTCTGGTCGTCTGAAACAATGAATGAATGACAAAAACTTAAAGAACAAGTTTAAATAGAAAACCCTAAAAATTCCCCCTGTCGACCGATTCGGGGCGTACCGCCCCAAGATGGGGAATTCTGGGCGTACCGCCCGGATTGCAAATCTTCGGCCGCTCTCTAAACTTTAGGGCGTACCGCCCTGATTTCCTCTCTTCTGGGCGTACCGCCCCGATTTGAATCTCAGGAACTTTCTTCAATTTTCTTCTAAGTCTTCACTCGTTCCCGGTTTTTCTCGAACTTTGTACCGACAGCTTCCAGCTTCTCTCGTAACTGCTTCAATTTAACTCATTAAGCATCCGGTACCTCAAAACATAGAACTCGTGAAAATGCAACATAATCCAACCATTATTGTTATTAAATAAGACAATATAAACATAATAATGACGACAAATTGGACTAACATCACATCCCCACACTTGACTTTTTCCGTCTCGAAAAAACTGCCATGGAATCATAATCGGGAAGTCAACTCAAAATCATTTAACATTTTACTATTCAGCAACCAATTCAATTCCACATTCCAAGATGTATTCATATATACTAAATGCAATCATCGGTATTTCTATCCGACTAAACCCAACCACTGATCTTTGAGCCCCCAAGGTGTTTACAAAAATTACCAATTATTTGTATCAACTTGCCTATGTGTCCCACATTCAGAAAGTCCTAGCTTAGTCTAATCCCGACTCAAATTCGGTCAAAGTAAAGGGTAATAAAGATGAATTATTTATATTTTTCCCACCCTAGTTAAACCAGATACTCATATATCCCAAGAATGATGGATTTGAATGGATAGTGAAGTTGCTTGAGCATTTATTTCTCTACTATTTCTTTCTATTTTTCTTTTCTTTTTCTCTTTTTTCTTCTTTTTTTTTATTTTTTTTTATAATTGGTTAATTTTAACTATACTTACCAACGGACATCATCAGAGGCATTCTTTCACAAGGTCTTACCCCCGAAATCATACGTGAGTGTTTTGTCCGCGAGATCCGGAACATCATCAGAGGTATTCTTTCACAAGGTCTTACCCCCGAAATCATACGTGAGTATTCTGTCCCTTCACTCTAATTCATTAACCAATTTATTACCTAATATGCTCAAAAGATGGAAAATCGGGCGCCGTTATTTCTCGGATTTGCTTTCGCAAAAAGATCATAACGTGCCAGGTTATTCTGAGGATATATAAGTCTCTAATTCAAAAAGGTCTTTTCCTCCTAATCATCAGTTTCAACCTCACTATTACCTCTAAAATGGGAACCCACTAGCAACTGAATTAATTACATTTTTATACACACATAAACACCAAAGGATAATTAAGCTTTACTAGATCAGCTGGGCCTACCGACACACCACAAATTAGCTATATTTTCCATACTCTCCTTTTCTTACCACTTTTCCCTTTCTTTCTTTACAATTTATTTTATTCTGAAAATCGACTCCCAATTGTACTATCATTTTCCATGTACCGGCAATTTTCACAAAACAGATTTGACTCAAATACTAAAAATGACTCAAAAATTGCAAAATCTTTTTGGATTTTTGATGTTTTTTACTTTTTTTTTTTTCAAAATAACACAACTACCTAAAAATTTAAAAACTGACGTCCTGTCCCCCTCCCCACACTTAAGATCGACATTGCCCTCAATGTGATAGGAACACGCACAACGTATAAACAGACACGAACGATAAAATAAAAATGAAAAATAAAAATAAAATGCAAAAATAAAAAGAGAATAAATAAATAAATAAAAAGAACAAGTTGGAACACACTCCCCTGAAATCATCGTGAAAAGCTCCTCGGAAGTCGTGCCAACACCCTCTCGCAACAGATCGTGAATTCCAGAAATCGGGTGGAAGAAGTAAATGTATGGATATCACATCTCAACCATGGTGCTACCAAGAAACAAACACATCATGCCATATATACAATCAAAATACAACACAACCACCCCAACCGGTTACCCTGTACAGTACCCCCAGTTATCATATAGTATAATAGCATACAGACCATGATCATGTAAAAACAAAATAACCAAAAAGTACAGGGTAAGAGAACAAAACCGATCGGCAATGGTAGTGATATCAGCATGAACAGCACCTACTCCTCATCATCCCCACCAGTATCTCCAGCATCTCCACCTGTACCACTCGGACCGGCATCAGGATCACCGCCCTCATCTCCACCAACATCATCAGCATCAGGCTCCTGAAAGAAATCAGGGATAGGTATACCCTGATGTGACATCATATGACGCATAGCCCTCTCTATCCTCTCAAAACGAACATCCACATAATCGAGCACTGTCTCCTGGACCATATCTAATGTAACCTGATCAGCCCTCGGCGGCCTCTCTGGTCTCTGCCTCAACGGCCTCTCAACCTGGTGTAATATCCTATGCCGCCTCGCGGCCCTAGCAGCCTCGTCTCCCTGTACAATCACACCCCTAACGGCCTCCCACTGCGGGGGATCAGTCATAGTAACCATCGATGCCAGCCGCATATCGCCTAACTCGTAATGAGAAGTCTCAGCCCCAATCGTCAAGTGAGTCTCCAAATACCTACCCGGCTCAAAAACACCCAATCTCCTGGCCAGTCTAGTCACATAGGGCCCCATACTAAGATGGACGCCCTTTCCCGACGTCCTCCTCCTCGCAAATGATGAAATCAAAACCCCAGCAACATTGAGGTCATGTCCCTCAACAATCGACTGCAGAACCGCTAAATCTAGCTTCGTGACCTTCTCGACGCCAGAACGACGACCGAGAAGAGTACACGCAACTATCCTGTGAATATACCTAATCATCGGGTCCCTAATCTGCGACTCGACCACACTATCCAAATACGGGACCGATCCAATCGCATCCCAGAACGCTGTAAGCTGCAAATCAGTAACCCCCTGGGGGTGTGGTCGGCTAAAAAGCCCCCTCGGCAGCTCCGCAAATGCCGGTGCCTCAACCTCCTCCTGTGTGTACAATCCCGATGCGACCGCGAACTCGGGTATGCTCATGTGATGAGTCCGACGGCCCAAAGCAAACGATAACGCGTTCCCATCTCCAAACTTACCCGGACCCACCTGAAACGTCGCCAGGAACTCAACAGTCAGCTCCACATACTGGTGGTCATCTGGGGTCAACGCCCTCCTCCAGCGGTCAGTCACTAGTCCTCTAATACGCTCCAGCTGTCCTAGCTGAGCCAACAAACCCCAGTCGATCGTCCTATGGTGCAACAGCGGCATCTCAATGAACCTCCTCATCTGCCTATCCTCATGAGAGTCGCGCTCGAACCTCAGAAAGGAATGGTGCGCGTGGTTCCTCCTCGCAACAGGAGGTGGCAACACATCAGCCTCAGGTAATATCTCCGGCCCCCAATAACTGATAATCCTCCGTCTGAATGGGGGGACCGGAACAGCGGCATCCGGATCTCCACGTCGCCTCCTCTTGGGACCGCGTGTCCCAGAACTAGACCCTTGCCGGTCCGACATCCTGACATCAAACAAGTTAGCACATAAATAATAATAATCATATAAAACCGGGCCTTCCTGCAATTGATTGTCCACATTCACAAACTATTTTTGGATTTTTCGATTTTTTAATTTTTTTTGGTTTTTTCAAAAATTTTATAAAGAAAAACAAAATTAAACAAAAAAGAAAACAAAATTTAAAACTAAAAATCAAAAACGACAAAAATTGGGATTTTTGAAAAAAATTGAAAAATTCTGTGAAAATCCATTCCGGGCGTACCGCCCAGAAGTGATGCATGCGGGGCGGTACGCCGCCCAATTTATTGCGCAGGAACCCTAATTTCAAATTTGGGGCGTACCGCCTCCAATGTTAGGAGCCCTAGGCGGTACGCCGCCCAATTCAGTTCGCAAAAAATAAAATCGGTCGAAACCGATCAATCCATACTACCATACCACACTCTCAGATCAACCTCATAACCTCACCATAATTCGGCTCATAATTAGCTCTAATCGAACAGAAAACTTGACAAAACTAACCTAAAAAAACTAAAAACTTGCAAATCGACTTAAATTAAACAAAAGATAACGAGAAATGGAACCTGTATTGAGAGCTCGGACTGAGCGGTGATGGTGGTCTTGGTAAGCAGTCGGTGGTAGCAACGGTGGTGATAGCTGTGGCGGTGGTGGCGGTGTTCGGTCGGCGGTGGTTCTTTGGCCGAGTGGTCTCGGTGATTACGGTGGGTTTGTGGTTGTGAGAAACCGACCCACCTGACTGGTGTTATATTTTTTTTCGCCGTTCAAATTCCGGGCGTACCGCCCAAAGTATGTATGGGTTAGGGCGTACCGCCCGGTATTTTAATAAACTGCAAATTTTTTGAGAAAATTTTGGGGCGTACCGCCCTAGATGTAGGTCCATCTTGGGGCGTACCGCCCATGCCCTATTTTGGCAGAAAGTTTTGAAAATTTTGGAGCCTGAAAAATTTTCTATCTCTGGAAAAACACCACTTTTACACCACCGAGCATGTTTACTGCCAAAAATTTGATTAAAACTTACCTGGAATGCAGCTAATGGCACAAATTCACTCCCGAGCTTCCCGATTTCCTGAAAAACACACAAAAAACGTAAAATCTAACAAAAACTACGAAAACACACAAAAGAATCAAAATGAAAAACAAACCGCTGGGTTGCCTCCCAGTTAGCGCTAAGTTTTTAAGGTCTTCAGCCAGACCGTACTTCCCTTTCACGTTTCAGGGCTTTCAGAAGCGGGCGCCAAAAAGTAATCGTCTTTGTCGACTTGCCCGTGAATGTCTGCCGAATCCAGATACGGCTTCAACCTGTGCCCATTTACTACCTGCCTCAGGTGGTCATCCAGGTCTTCAATCTCGAAATTACCATACCCCCCCCACACTTGTGATGAGGAATGGCCCCGTCCATTTGCTTTTCAGCTTACCTGGAAACAATTTCAACCGGGAGTTAAATAACCAAACCTTTTGACCTACCTGGAAATCCATCTTCTTCAATCGTGCATCATGCACTTTCTTCATCTTATTCTTGTAGGCATCGGCACTCTCGTACGCCTCATCGCGTAACTCTTCCAATTCTCCCAGCTGGAGCTTCCTTTCTCTACCTGCAGCATCATAATCCAAGTTAACTTCTTTCACAGCCCATAATGCTCTGTGAGCTAACTCAACAGGTAAATGACATCCCTTCCCATAGACCAACCGATAGGGAGTGGTTCCAATAGGCGTTTTAAAAGCAGTGCGATACGCCCACAAGGCGTCATTCAATTTGGAAGACCAATCCTTGCGGTCGATTCGCACAGTTTTCTGTAAAATCTCTTTGATTTGCCGATTGGAAACCTCCACTTGACCGCTTGTTTGCGGATGATATGGGGTTGCAATTCGGTGGTCTATGCCATACTTCTTGAGTAGTTTGCCAAATCGAAAGTTCTTGAAATGGGACCCCCCATCACTTATGATCACACGAGGGATTCCAAATCTAGAGAAAATGTTTTGTTGGACAAATTTGCAAACTACGCTATGGTCATTGGTCTTAGTAGCTATGGCCTCTATCCATTTAGACACATAATCTACCGCTACTAGAATGTAAAGAAAACCATTAGAGTTAGGGAAAGGGCCCATAAAATCTATGCCCCAAACATCAAAAATCTCTACAACCAAAATTGGTTGCAAAGGCATCTCATCACGCTTTGTGATGCTTCCCATCTGCTGACATCTCGTGCAATGCTTCACGAACTCAAACGCATCCTTGAAGAGAGTGGGCCAAAACAACCCGGATGAAAGAACCCGGTGACCCGTCTTGTGTCCACTAAAGTGACCTCCACACGCCGATGCGTGAACCAACTCTAGCACTGCTTGTACCTCCGACTCTGGTATGCACCTCCGGATCACTTGATCCGGTCCTACCTTGAACAAATCCGGTTCGTCCCATATGTACTTCTGTGCTTGAGACTTCAAATGTATCTTCTTTCTCCTGGGCCAATGTTCCGGAATTGTACCTGCAGCCAAATAATTGACAATGTTAGCATACCAAGGTAAATTAGAAACACTTAACAATTGTTCATCCGGAAACTGCTCATTGATGCTCCATTCGTCTTCTTCTCCTTCAATGTGGGGCAATCGGGACAAATGGTCCGCCACCACATTCTCACTACCCTTCTTGTCTCTAATCTCCAAGTTAAACTCCTGCAACAAAAGGATCCACCGAATGAGCCTCGGCTTGGCATCCTTCTTCTCCATCAAGTACCGGACCGCACTGTGGTCCGAATACACAATCACCTTGCTTCCCCAGATATATGACCTGAACTTATCAAGAGCAAACACAACTGCAAGTAATTCTTTTTCAGTGGTAGTATAATTCAATTGAGCCCCATCTAAAGTCTTACTTGCATAATAGATCACAACCGGTTTTTTATCTACCCTTTGACCCAAAACTGCCCCAACAGCAAAATCTGAGGCATCACACATAATCTCAAAAGGTATGGACCAATCGGGTGCTTGCAAAACTGGTGCCTCAATTAATTTGTTTTTCAAAGTGTTAAAAGAATTTAGACACTCATCATTAAAATCAAAAATTTCATCTTTTAACAACAGTTTGCAAAGAGGTTTAGTAATTTTGCTAAAATCTTTAATGAACCTCCTATAAAACCCGGCATGACCTAAAAATGCCCTAATACCCTTAACATTCGTGGGAGGAGGCAAAGTTGAAATCACTTTAATTTTTGCCCTATCAACCTCAATCCCACGACTCGATACCACGTGTCCCAACACGATCCCCTCTTGAACCATAAAATGGCTCTTCTCCCAACTTAACACCAAATTGGTTTCTATGCAACGCTCTAAGACTCGTGTTAATTGGTTCAAACAAGACTCAAACGATGTACCAAAAATTGAGAAATCGTCCATGAAAATTTCAAGTGAATCCCCGATCATATCAGAAAAAATAGCCATCATACATCTTTGAAAAGTAGCCGGGGCATTACACAAACCGAATGGCATCCTCCGGAACGCAAAGGTGCCATAAGGACAAGTAAAAGTGGTCTTTTGTTGGTCATCGGGGTGAATGGCAATTTGGTTGTACCCCGAATAACCGTCTAGAAAACAGTAAAACTTTTGACCGGACAACTTCTCAATTATTTGGTCAATGAAAGGTAGAGGAAAATGGTCTTTGGAAGTTGCGGAATTCAACTTCCTATAATCAATGCAAATTCGCCACCCGGTTACCGGTCGGGTGGCTATTTCCTCACCTTTCTCGTTCCTAACAATCTGAATTCCTGCTTTCTTAGGAACGGTTTGAGTTGGACTTACCCATGAACTATCGGAGATAGGATAGATAATACCTGCATCCAGCCATTTGAGTACCTCCTTCTTGACTACCTCTCGCATATTCGGGTTAAGCCTCCGTTGTGCATCTCTCGCGGGCTTTGCTCCTTCCTCAGTAATGATCTTGTGCATGACTATAGATGGACTGATTCCCTTCAAGTCTGCAATGGTCCATCCAATAGCCGCCCGATGCTTCACTAACACCTTCATCAACTCCTCTTCTTGCTCCTTAGTTAGACCTGCAGAAACAATAACCGGAAGAGTGTTATTCTCACCAACAAAATTATACTTCAAATGTTTAGGAAGTTCTTTAAGTTCAAGTGAAGGTGGTGATTCGAGTGAAGGCTTCAATTGTGAGTCGATATGTTCTGGTAAGCTCTCCACTTGAATAGACCATGGTGGTCTTTGGTCTCTCACAGCCATCAACTCTTGGCTCTCATCCTCTGCTTCCATCTCCTTGACCATATCAGCATAGCCCCTGCCAAACAAAGCAAACTCCTCGGGGGTCCCATCCTCCTCATTAAAAGGGAAAAATGGAGGTGTAAGACCTTCAACGATTTCAGCCCGAAAGCATTCATCATCTTCCCGAGGGTTAGTCACATTGCCAAAAACACTTAACCGCATTTTGCGGTTCCCAAAAGTCATGTCCACGGTACCCGACCTACAATCAATTTGTGAGTGACTAGTAGCTAGAAAAGGTCGACCCAAAATTACCGTGGGCTGAGCAGTTTTTTCAACTGACACATAATCAAGAACCAAGAAATCTACCGGATAGAAAAATTCATTAACTTTAACTATAACATCCGATAGAATTCCCCGGGGCAGCTTAGGGGTCAAATCAGCCAAAATCACCGTAGTGTCGGCTTTCTTTAAGGGTCCAAAGTCGTACTGATCGTACAAGCTCCCCGGTAAAATACTCACACTTGCTCCAAGATCCAAAAGGGCACGGGTCATCTGAAAGTCACCAACTTGAATTGAAATAATTGGTGCCCCCGGATCTTGGAGTTTCTTTGGCAAAATGCCTGAAATTATGGCACTCACATCTGCATTTGCGTCAAGCTGTTTTGGAATCTTGTAATTCCGTTTTTGAGTGCACATGTCTTTCAAGTACTTTGCGTAAGCCGGAATTTGCTTAATTGCATCTAAAAGGGGAAGATTGATTTTAACTTGTTTGAAAATATCCCACATCTCATCTTGTTGTGGGCCCCGTTTAGATGTTTTCTGATTAGGTTCAATTAAAGCTTTTGGAAAAGGTACCGACTTTTTCTGTTCAACCACTTCATTATCTATCACCCTATTACCAGATTCATTAAAGGTTACCTTTTTTGGTGTCCTAGGGTTACTAGACTCGGTTGCAACTGACTTTGGGTTAGTTTGGTCGGTTTCCGGCTCACTTTCATCATCACTTACCCAATCCTCCACCACCCCATCAACTTGTGGTGGAGGTGCCCCTACCTTATTATCCACGGACTTACCTGAGCGTAAAGTGGTGATCTTGTTGATTGGCACGTGTCGCGTGTTCTTGGAACTAGAAGACTGACCTTGCTGATGTTGTGGGTTTATGGTGGTGTCACTAGGTAGCTTTCCTGGATCTCGCCTTGATGACTCAGCAGCCAACTGCCCCAACTGTTTCTGAAATGCTCCCATTGTCTTGTCTTGGAGCTCAAACCTCCGATCAAATCCCTGAACTTTGTCGGTCAACTGTCTGTGGCTGGCGGCTAACTGTCTTTGCTCATCGACTATCTGCTTTTGACCATCTGCGAGTGAATTCATTTTCTCCATTAAGGCGGCAAATTGCGCTTGCATCCCATCTTCCGGTGTCGGTTGAGCTTGTTGGTAGCTTCCTTGGGGAGGATTTCCACCTTGAGTGTAGGTGTTCCGTTGATAGCCCCCTTGGTTGTATCCGGATGCTCGGCCTTGATATTGTGTTGAAGCTCCACCCTGCACATTAGAAGTTTGAAAGTTAGGATTTAACTGATTATTAGCATTGCCATACCTGAAATTTGGGTGGTTGCGAAGGTTGGGATGGTAAGTGTTGGAATTCATCGCTCCCTGGACATAATTGACATCTTCGCTTTGCTGAACCATGGTGGAACATGCATCCACCGAGTGGCCTAATTCGCCACAACCCGTGCACACCGGAATTTGTGCACTAGCCTTCACCTCATCTGGTGCACCCCCCAACTTCATTTGGGCCACCTGCTTCTCCAACAGAAGCGTTTGCTGACGAAGCTTCTCAATGCGTTCCTCTGCCTCATAATCAACCGATTTGACCGCTGCGGATCGCGATCTTCTCCCATTCTGAGCAAGCCTTTTTGATGTGGCACTCAACCTCTCCATGTGCCCCCAATCTACCTCTTCCGTATTGGTTAGGAATGTCCCATTGCTGATGGAGTTCAGATCTCTGATGTCTTCTGGGAGGAGACCATCATAAAATGCCTTGATGAGATCCCAAGTGTCTATTCGATGATGTGGGCATTTACGCAACAAGTCTTTGAACCGAGTGAATGCCTCATGAAATGGTTCCCCGGTGTGCTGCTGGAAGGACCGGATCTCTTCTTTGACCTCACTGGTTTTGCTCATCGGAAAGTATTCTTCAAGGAACACTTCTTGCAATTGCACCCAAGTATAGATGCTACTGGGAGTTAGACTCTCGAACCATCTCCTTGCTCGATCTTTGAGGGTATACGGGAAAAGCATTAGCTTGACCTCGTCCTGTGTGAACCCCGTTGCTCCAATAGGTATGCATGTGGACTCGAAGCTATGAATGTGATGATATGGTTCTTCGGTTCTTTTCCCGTAGAATTCTGGTAGATGACTCAAGTATTGAGGTCGAACCTCAAAAGCTCGTCTGTTTGCTCCGATTGGTGTGACTACCGCAGATGCACTCGGTACAACGATTGGCTTAAAGTGACTAGCCACTCCCTGAACCGGCGGATTTTCTACCAATCGTGGGACTCCTCCTTCCATTTGAAGACGAGCTCCCCCATGGTTGAATTGTGGAACTCCTCTTGGGGGGAAGCTCTTCTTCCTTGTGGGGCAACATTAGCCTGTGGAGCTCGTGCCCGATTTCGTGGTAGCTCATGTTGTGGTTCATCTCTATACCCATATCCATCTTCATCTTCATTTGGGTCATACCAATCATGCCCCCACTGCTCCTCATACACGGGATTTTGTCGAAAGTGGTTTTGTGGTGGTGGAGGTTGTTGTGGTGGGGCTCGGCGGAATAAGGGTGGTTGTTGTTGGCGAGGTGGACTTGGCTGTCTAGCCTGGTAGTGGTAACCGTCCTCCTCATGGTATGAAGATTTAGGGGAAAGGGATGGTAAAGAATTGTGCCCGTGCACCCGAAATGGTGGAATATGACCCGGAGGAATGTTTTGTGGCATGGCAGGGTTTTCTGGTTCATTCTGGCCTTGGTTCTGTGGTTGGTTGGGATTTTGATTGAGGTTCTCATTTGGGTTTGGGTTTTGGTTGGGATTTGGGTTCTGATCTTGGTTTCGGTTTTGGTTTTGTGGTTGGTTGGGAATTGGATTCTGGCCCTCCATCTCTCTTCTGTTTCTCTGTTCTGCTCGGTTCTGCCGAGCGGTTCTCTCAATCTCCGGATTGTAAATCAGCGGGGATGTCTTGCGGGAATGCCGCGTATGCATGCACAATCACCTAAAACCTGCAAAATTGGTCACAAAAGAGCAAACCAATTACGTAGCACTGTTCCAGGGGGTGTAAATAATGCAATAGAACAAGAAAAATCGAAACTTGGATGGTCAAAAAATTGAAAAACTTTCTGTGAAAAACAGCCCAAGGCGTACCGCCCAGGAATGAATATTTCCAGGCGTACCGCCCAGAAATTGAATTTCGGAAAAAAATTAAATTTTTTTTTTTTTTAGTTGCAGAAAGTAATTAATTGGATAAAAACACTATTTTTGGGTTTTTTGAATTTTTTGAAAAATGAAACAAAAATTGCAAATTAAACAAAAATCAACAAATCAAAAAGCGCACTAATTCCCCGGCAACGGCGCCAATTTGATAACGGTTTGTCAGGCCGTTTCAAATCCCCAACTAGATTGATTTGTAGTAGTGGTAAGTTAGGGTTATCGAACCAAGGGAATATGTGGAAATTGACTAGTCGATTAACTAAGTTAACTAATTTTACTGTTTACCTAAAATTAACTAAGGTTGCCACTTGGCTGTTTTGGTTGATTGAGTGATTTAACTAACAAATTAACTAAATAACGGTTTGTCAGGCCGTTTCAAATCCCCAACTAGATTGATTTGTAGTAGTGGTAAGTTAGGGTTATCGAACCAAGGGAATATGTGGAAATTGACTAGTCGATTAACTAAGTTAACTAATTTTACTGTTTACCTAAAATTAACTAAGGTTGCCACTTGGCTGTTTTGGTTGATTGAGTGATTTAACTAACAAATTAACTAACTTTAACCTAAAAACTTAATTGAATTCAAATGAGACGAATCTAACCACTTCTGGATCCTGGTTGGCTACCGATCTAGAAAAACCTAATTCCTTAACCGTGACACATAGACATGCCCCCCAATTGCTTCCTTGACCTAATAACCTAGTTTCCTAATGGGCTGATTAGTCCTGCCGCAAGAAAGTGCTAGATCAATAAACAGTGGACCACTAAAACCCTAGATTACTAGTTAATTTTAACAATTCCGCATGTAGGTATTCAACGGTAGCAAGTATTCCGGAATAACTAGTTAAGAAATAGGTTAATCATAGAACGAATCCACCAACCAATCACCAAAAGCGGTTAGTGGTGGATTAGCCGGACATGGCTAATGAAACAGACATGACACATAATGAAAGATTGCATTAAACTAACGTACCGAATGATTCAAATCTCTCAAAAAGCTCCAAAACAAAGTGAAATTCGCAAGAACCCTAGCTCTGGTCGTCTGAAACAATGAATGAATGACAAAAACTTAAAGAACAAGTTTAAATAGAAAACCCTAACAAATTCCCCCTGTCGACCGATTCGGGGCGTACCGCCCCAAGATGGGGAATCCGGAATTCTGGGCGTACCGCCCGGATTGCAAATCTTCGGCCGCTCTCTAAACTTTAGGGCGTACCGCCCTGATTTCCTCTCTTCTGGGCGTACCGCCCTGATTTGAATCTCAGGAACTTTCTTCAATTTTCTTCTAAGTCTTCACTCGTTCCCGGTTTTTCTCGAACTTTGTACCGACAGCTTCCAGCTTCTCTCGTAACTGCTTCAATTTAACTCATTAAGCATCCGGTACCTCAAAACATAGAACTCGTGAAAATGAAACATAATCCAACCATTATTGTTATTAAATAAGACAATATAAACATAATAATGACGACAAATTGGACTAACATCACAAAACATGGTTATGTTGTATATATGCAACATCGCTGTGCTGCATATGTGCAACATATATGTATGTTGCATATATGCAACATAAGGTTGTGTATGATACTAACATTTATTTTTTCTTTTTGCCTTTTTCTGGTTATGTTTTTTTTAACGACATAAACACTTCATTAAAGAACTAGCGAGGTGCTAGCAAATAACAAAATACAAACTTCGAATCATAATAGAGAAAGCAGAGAAAACAAGTAGACAAAACATACAAAACACAAGTAAAAAAATCCACGCGCCATGTATTCAATCTCTTCTTCCCTTTGGAACCTTGTATCAATGATTCCCTCTTGAGTCATCCTATTTCTTCCACTTACACCCTTTAAGCCTTATGTCTTTTCTTCAACATGTCCTAGCCCCTTCCTTTTACTACGAACTTGTAACAGTTAACATAAACAGGGCAAGAAAAAAAACCAGTATCTTCTTTCTTGACCTTTTCATTGAGATTCTTGAGGTAAATCGTCTGATTGGGTGGTATGTCAGTTGTCAGCATCTCGATTCAACATGTTCAAGAACTATTGTTGCTCTTTTAAAAAGATCTCAACAACCAATGTCGATGGATTACTATGCTCAGGAGCAAGAACGTTTAATAGATATGCATAAGCCTCTCCATCTTGCACAATACATATATAAACACATTAACAACTGGTATTTCACCCATACTATCTATCACTAAGTCCTATATGGTGGACATTATCTTGTACATTCACATCGATGAGAAATTAGTCACTATTTTCTTGTATTATGTCTTCTTTAGATGAAAATTCATCCACCGTAGCAAAATCTTTTATGGTGGCAGACTCGTAAGCTCCCCCACATCATAACGAGTTAAAAGAAGAAATGGCAAAATAATTCAAGGATGAAGCTTTTTTCTGCTTTGAAAATTAATATCTGAACAACTTTAATATCCATGAAAGACTCATTTTATGCTTTTCAGCCAAACCAAATGAGAATTAACTAAGTACATGAGGATGTTTTTTTACGAATGTTCAATGAAGGCACATCTATAATATCATTGAAGAGGGAACCTAGTTCTGTTTGGATCACAAACGTATAATGAAAACAAGACTTTAATGTAACATATATCCTATAGGTTGTGTGTCAAGGAAGAAACTATCGAAAAATGTTGGTGCAGTCGTGGAGATGTAATAACTATTTAAGAGTCACAAACTTTAGCCATCCACAAAACAATTACTCTAGAATCACAAAGCATCTAAAAAGTGTTACCACATATGGTAATCAAAGATAGCATCTCTCAAATTTTATATGGAGAACTATGTATTACAACTCTGAACAACATTGTGCTTACATAACAAAATTTGAGAACTTTACAAGGTTTTGGTTGTTTTCATTGTTAAATAAAATTAAAAAAACACCCAAAAAAATAAAAATATATTTCACTTTGGCACATAAACCGAGCATGGATCACCAACAGCTTCTAAACAAAAAAAAACTTGAATACACATTTTCCATCTTCCTACAATCCAACCAACTCAAGTGACTATTCATGTTTTGTACAAAACTAATGCATTCTTAAAGCAATACATAAAAGTTAATACCTTTGTGTGTATGGATCAAAATGTTCATAATTGGTCAAATACCTGCTAATTACAACCGCTGTTGTTCAAATCCTTACCACTTTGTGTAAAACCAAAAAATTCCCTTTCTCCCGAATAAAGCAAAAACCAGCGAGAATTTTGCAGGAATTCCGAAATTGGTTTCAAATTGTGTCGGGAAGTAGTGGCGAGAGATCTAGAAAATCGAGTATATTCCGACACAAATTGAGTGAACAGGATTTGAGAAAATCGTACAAAGTTTAACTTTTTAATAGAGTAACGTTGTCTTGTAGCAATGCGGCTTAATTACGTACTTATTTTATGTTTTTTGAGTTGTTAATTAATTTTTTTTTGTTTTTTTTTTGTTTTTTGATGTATAATATCTTATGTTGCGTAAAGTGTTTTTTTTTAGTTTTGTTTTCTTTACATTGTCTTGTAGCAATGCGGCTTAATTACGTACTTATGTTAGCCCACGATGAAGTGTGACTAATTAAAAACTAGTTTTATACAACTATACATAACATGCACAAAAGTGTTTTTATATATTTCGATGTCACTGAAAATATCAATTATCAGTTCGGGTGGTTTTCTATATCTGATGGGTTAAAATGTGCTAATTAATATTGTTAGAGGGGTAAATTGAATAGTTTCAAAAATAAGAAATTGAATATTACGATTGGTCGCTACCGGGTTCTGCTAATCTCCTCACGACCAAATCGCTGATTCAGATACCTTCGTCCTCACTCCTCAACCCTAATTTACAGTCGACGACAATCAATTGGAGATCATCCTCATCCCCTGGACGATTGAAGCAACGATTTCTGATAACTACATCGCCTTCAGCCCTAATTTACACCAATCAATGATTTCGGGTTAGTTCTTCATGCATCCTTCTCTAGATCAATCCTTAAACAGTGAATTGGAGGTTGCAGGTTTATGGGTATGATTGAGATATGTTGAAGCTCCGATTTGTATTCTTCGTTGGTCAAAATTACCAACACTAACCATTTGGATTTTGGGTTTTGTTTCCTGATTATTGTCGACTTCTCTTTAAGTTCGTCTTTCTGCATCTTTTTGTTTTAGAAGTAAGTGATCCGAAGCTATGTTAAGAATTTATCTTCTTGCTAGATTATCAGTTTATTAAGTTATTTGATTGAATTATGTGCATAATCGATACCCAATTTCACATGTTACTATCTCTGGATGCCGACAGATTAGTTTCATAGTTTGCACACTATCCTGTTTCCCTCATTTTTTTGGCTCCGAAGTGTAAATTAACACTTATTTCATCCGAAATTTAGTGTTGTGTTGGACAAATGGACAATAATTTATCGACTTTTAAATAAATATCCTTAGATGTTTAGAAGCATTGCCCTATCCCTTTGTTAGGTGCTTTGGCTATATCCTGTAGTCATGATTTTGCTTATGCATATTGGGAGCATTGGATCATTTTCTGCTACAGTTGTGCTTAAAATCCTAGACTCAGCTGAAGCAATGCTTTATGATTTGTCCTGTGCATTGAAATAATCAAAATTTGGTTTTATTCTCTCTGAATTCCTCACCAGATAGAGAGATTTTTCTCTCTTAGCAAATGCACTCATAGATTTAGTTTAAGTGGCTCAACTATTTCTGTCTTTGCAGTTAAGAATCCTACTTTTAGTATACATGCTAATTGAGTTTTTAACTTTGTAACCAACTCTATTTCTCACTTTGAATTAGGTGAATGACCAGTATATCAAGCAAAGGGTGATGGTAATTGTAGTTTAGTTTGCGACAACATATTATGAGTGGATGGGCTTCAAATTGTGGTGCAAGTAATATGGATGTGGGTAATGATGCCGACAACTCCCCTAGCCTAGCTTCTAAACAACGACTCCGTTGGACACATGAACTTCATGAACGATTTGTTGATGCCGTGGCACAGTTGGGTGGCCCTGATAGTGAGTTACTTTAATGTTCTTTGCCCAACTTTAGGTTTATTTGTTGCATTTGCTTCTTGAATTCTCTCCAGTCAGCTAATGAAACTGAAAATTTTCTACCTTCGACGTAAATATTTAAAAGTTTATAAAATTAAACAACAGCCTGAACATGCCACTTAAAGCTAAATTTGTCCATGGGTTTTCCCCGAAATGATTTTACCCTAACCTGCAAGTTTCATGTTCGGATCCCGTGGTGTCAAAATTCACACCCAAAGTAAGCATACTGTATATGCTAGAAGCATAAACGTGTGGAAAGAAACTTCACTCCTTAAGTAATTAGCACTATTATATGCTAATGACTGACTTGTGAGGGCTGTACAGGGGCTACTCCAAAAGGCGTGCTCAGAGTCATGGGTGTTCAAGGTTTAACCATTTATCATGTGAAGAGCCATTTGCAGGTAAGTGATGCACATGCTACCTGTATGATATATTGATATGTATACAGACTGATTCTTGGATACACTGTTGACCTATGTTATTTATACAGAAATATCGGCTGGCAAAGTACCTCCCGGATTCCTCTTCCGAAGGTATTATCTAATACTAACATAAAAATAGCTGATTTTAATCTTCATTAGATAATAACACCCAACTAAAAAGTTAAATATAAAATTTCCATTCACAATATCTGAATTTTCATATTTACCCACTTCATAAATGCAATATGTAGTATATGACTATCATACCCTTCTCTTTCTTTAGACTCCAAACTCTCATATCTTAATTGCAATTTTTAAGAGGGTATATATGTCATAAATTTGAAAATGGGTATATTTGATATTATGATTTTTATTGCTTGGATAAATATGATATTATACCAGTTGTGAGAGAGGTTATATGAAATTATCCTGAGAATATAAACAAATGTGCTGATTGTTTGCTCAACATGTTGATGCAAGGAAAAGCATTCGACCAGAAAGAATCGGGTGACATGCTTTCTAGTTTGGATGGGTCATCGTAAGTTGATTTGCTTATCTCGTATTGTTCATCTCTGCTCATCAATGTCAGGTTTGCACATTTAACTATTGAATGTGCATAAAATATTCTTTCTGCAGTGGAATGCAGATTACTGAAGCACTCAAGCTGCAGATGGAGGTGCAAAAGCGACTGCATGAACAATTGGAGGTATTATTAGTCTAACAAAAAGAAGAAAAAAGGCCTACTGTTCCAGATTTATGTCATGTAACTGTTGTGATGATTATATGTGCTTAACAAACCCAAAACATCAAAATCAATCAACTCCAAGTGGTTAACTTGTTTTAGATATTCGAATATTCGATACTCAGTCAACTGTAACTATAATAGGTGCAAAGACAGCTTCAGTTAAGGATAGAAGCCCAAGGCAAGTACTTGAAGAAAATCATTGAAGAGCAACAGAAGGTGAGTGGAGTTCTATCTGAATCACCCGAAAACGACCCAGAACCCCAAAAGATAACCATCATGGAAAAATCTGCCAAGGGATGTGCTGGCCCGGTCAACAACATTCTTGTTAATGAAAGCCGTGAGCCCGTAACACCTGAATCGGGGGGTTCTCACCTGGGTTTAACAACAGAACATTCCATGAAAAAGCAGCGAGTAAGCATGGGGTTAACTCACCAAATACTTGAGTCGAGCATAAGGCCCCTATTCAACCACCAGCTGCAGCAGGAGCAGCAGCAGCAGCAGTCACCTTACCTGACAGCAGAGCATTTTAGTCATTCGTCTGGGATGCCACTTGACAATGAAGATTAACATGCATTGTTTTTGTACCTGTGCAGTTTATAGAATTGTGTATTTTATTCGTAGGTCCAAAGCCTGTTATAAGATTGGAAAATTTGCAGCCTGTAATGTTTTAATAATAGCATTTGTGAATGTATTTGTTCGTTGTTCAGATGTTATTTCTCACTGCCTATATGTTTCTTGAATGGCTAAATTTTGCATTTCACCCGTTCTTGACATAGCTCAAACCCTTTGACCTCAAAGGGAGTAAAGCAAAATCTTAATTCCAATAATGGCCTTGCCAATTAGACTAAACCCCATCAATCACTGTTTGATCATAATTAACTTCGACTCGAGACCCCTTTTACACCTCGACACTATCTGACAAGTGCTTTATGCCATGCCTAAAGAAAACGTCCCGACCAAACATAAATAGGAGTGCTTAGTAAATGGCAGATTTAAAACAAAGGAGTAAAAACGAGGTATACAGGTATTTGAAAAGATTGAATTACATAAAATCACATCTGAGTAAATTCAACACATGAAATAGTATTTGACCTCCTTAGATCAAATAATCACAAAAAGTCTAGCGCCTGAAAGCGTTTCCTTCACCCCCACGTTGTGAATAATGCGTACGGCGTCGTACACTTTCCTCTATGGTAGAGCTGCCACCCTTCTCGGCCCCATAAACACTTTTATGAGCAGCATCCAGAAAGTTTCTGCCACTAGAACTTGCATGGCTAACCTCCTTAGCATCATCATCTTCCGCCTGCTTTAACCGTCTCCATCTTTGTTCTTCATGCAGCTCAGCATCCATTTGCATTTCCTTCAGCTTCGCAGCTCTATCTTCTTTAGAAAGCCGCTTATCACTACCGCCTTTATAATGTGTTGGTGGCCGGTGCCTTTTGTCTTCCCTATCTCTTTTAGCAGATTGAGAATCAAAACGGTTTTCTCTTTCATGTTCAGAATTCATCCTTACACGTTCATTATCCCTGTATTTTGACCCATGGCTGGGACTTGTGCTTCTTTCTTCGTCATCTGACTTAGCACGATGTTTGGATGAAGACGAATGATGTTTTTCGTGTTTTGATTTCTTACGGTGATGTTTTTCTTTGCGGTTTTCACCATCTTCGGCTTTCTCCTTGTGCTTCTTGGCTTCAACCTAAGAAAAATATTATATTCATAGGATAAATCAGAAGAGCTAACAATGTACCCAAGGAAAATATATATATATATAAAAAGATAACATGAACTTACAGATTTGCGGATCATTGCCATTTGAACTGGATTATTCTTGACACGAGCTAGTGCTTCTTGTTCACGCTGCTTTATCATAAGCAAGGGATCCGAATGCAGTTTCCTCCATGCATCATTAGCAGACTGAGGCTTATCTTCGAATAAAGCCCCTGGTGCAGAAGGCTGTTCCAACAAACATGATTAATACAACCACCCACAGCACACACACAGACAAGGCTATTCAAATGCTCAATATATAACAAAATTAAGTAGAGAACTGCAAGAACATAAACAAATGTACTATTGCTTTAAATGTGATAATTAAGCCGTTGGGTAATTTCATAACTAACTCCCTCCCTCTCTCCCTATCCCTCCAACTATATCTAGATGAAACTGTATACAAGTGTTCATGTGGTTCTCTACTTAAATCTGCTTTTGTATTGAGCACACCCATACACATTCACACACATATATATATAGGGGCACTTACATTCCTAAACCAATATTATGTTGAGAACTACAAGAATCACATAAGCACATCTACTTTGCAGTTTGTTTGTCATTGTTTCATGGAGAGTGTGATGGGGTGCAAGAAAAGCAAGCCAAGCTTCAGCTTAAGATACGACAGCTATAGGCTCTATCTGATAATGGTGAAAGTGACAATATTTTGTATGACCAACATATGGATCTTTCCTTTCTTCCCCGGATGAATCTATCACCAACAGACTATGCATCATCTACAACTATACTATAGTTACATAATCATGCATGCCTACAATTACATAACATCTACAAGTTTGCTAAATAAAATAAGATATAGACCAGGTGCAAGCTTCAAGAATCTAATCTATTCCCTTCACTTGTGACAGAAGTCTATGACAAAAGAAATTCACAAAGAAGTCAGACCAGAGTCGACTCCCCAGTTTGAAGTGGCCCTACAAGTCTATTACAATCTGATAAAAAAGAATGTATAGAGAAAGTCTAAATCAATCATCATCCACATACAATATGTTCTTGGAGATGATCCCATATAAGAGGAGATCATATCTAGGAATGGAAAACAAAAGAGATCCAATTTGAAATGTTTAAGATTCATACACTAGCTATAATATACTCAGTAATTAGGGCATAATACCATTAACAGCACAAACTGCAGTGAAACTGACATTTATAGAACAATCAAGGTACCTTGGTGGAAGCAGGCTGTTCAGGTTCTGCCTTGGCGGGATATGATGATTCAAGAGTCTTGAATCCTCCATCAGAATTACCCTTCCCTACCGATAGTCCAGAATCGTACAAAAAATCCAATCTTTCTTGCCTCCTGAAATTAAGTAAACCAAAATCGGTAAGTCATTGAAGCAACAAAAACAAAGCCCTAACCCTATTTTTTTCAATTTGGGGAAATGAAATTAGCTCACGGGACTAATCCAGCCTGTTCCTGAAGGAGACGGAATTCGGATTTCTCTCTCTCCTCGTGAATTTGCTTTCGGAGTTCCTCAAGCTTCCTCTGCTCGGCCTCATGCTTCTGCTCGGCTTTCCAAACGTTTTCTATGTTCCGCAGGCTGCCGGTGTGCCATCCTTTCTTGTTCAAAAATTTCATACCCATGATTGCTGACTACGAAGAAGACGAAGATGCACAAATCTTTGAGATCGTTCAATCGGAAATTACAGTTGAAGCTAGATCGGGAGAAATCGCTTTCTTAGAACAGAGTTTCTGGAAGTCGTTAACCCTCGCACTCCCTTGGTCCATTAAATACGGCCCAAGATATGATAACTTTGAGATGATTAGCGGTGTAATTTAGTATACTATTTTACGTTTTACATTATTTTTTTTATTTTTTATTATTTGTTTTAACGGTTTGTATCAATAACGACCGTATTACCCATCCAGCTGATTATTTTCACTTTTTATCAAGAGGAAACTCGATATAGGTGAGTAAACTCTTTGGCCAAACCTGGACCTCATTTATTTTTTTATCAACGTGAATCCAAGACCTTCCACTTTTAATGTTTTCGGATATCTCACCTTAACCAATTGAGGTAGGGATCATTCATCGTTTTACATTATTTAATCATTTTAATTCAAAAAGAAACTTTTTTTAGAAATTGACTTTTAAGTTTGACTTCTTTAGCTCCTTTGGTCGTGAGAACATGAGTTGTTAAAAACGATAAAAAGTTAAAATGTCATGGATTGATTGGTGAATATATTTTTTAGGCTGAGAAGTAGGGGTGAACATTATTCGGTTCGGTTCGGTTTGGTTTTTTGCTCTAATCGAAATCGAAGTTTCGGTTCCTAAGAAAGAAAAACCGTTCGGTTTCGGTTTTTTTTTGGATTTTTTTTGTTTCGGTTTCGGTTTTTTATTTATTTTATCTATTTTTTATGTAATATATTGTTAATATAAATTTAAATTTTAAATGTCTAATTGAAAGTTCGTGAGCATCGGATCGTCTACTCGATATAGCTATTTCGAATGAGAAACGTAATTAAAACCATTGTTTTATTAATCAAAGTGAAGAAATACAATCAGTAAACACAGAGAAACACCGTATAAAACACACTTTAGCTCAGATTCTAATACGCTCAGTTACCAATTACAAAGCACAAACTCCTATTTATACCCGACTGGCCGAACCTCAGGCAAACTGCCAGTTCGCCTGATCCGAACTGGCAGTTCGGATGCAGTTCGTTTGGCAGCTTGAACTTTGTCTTGATCTTCACATCGTCTTGTCTTGATACTTCACACGACGCACATATTATGTATCAACAAACTTCCCCTCGTCGTGTGCAGTATCCTTAACAACATAACAAAACTGTATCTTCAATCAAACTCCCCCTCAAGTGTAGAATTCGTTCAAATTTTTTTTCAAACAAACTCTTCATCAACTTGATTGTAGCTTGATCTTGAAAACTTTGACGATGCAGAGTGTGTTTCTATCTTTATCAGCAGCTTCAGAAGGCTTGAAGTTGTGACATTTCTTTCACTAAGCAACCTGCTCAAAATTTAAATAATCTTGGCGCAAAACGTCTCTTTAAGACTCCAATATATGATTTTGAAAACCTGATTTGTACCTCGTGTTGATCAGATCGAAAATAAAGCAGAAACAAAATATTTTTGGCTTTTAGAAAGTTTATATCAAAACAAACCTAAAATCTTTTTGCTTTTTCAAACTTATGCTAAAACACGCCGAACATCTTTATGAACTTTTCTGAAATGAAATGAAATTGCGATATAGAATCAAACTATATTTTTGGTATGAGAAAGATCACTATTCGGGATCATATTGATCATGACGCACTGAACTACACTTCAATTTCAACTAATTACAAAGCATAACGTTTTCATGATATCGTCAACTGTGTTCCATGCAAAAAGAAATAAGAACGTTAAATCGTGTACCTTAAGGTCTATCTTTCGATACACAGATAAGGCATCGGATTTAACAAAAAAAATGAAAAATAAAATAAGTTGAAATTGTATAATTCAACAACAATCAGGTCGGTCTTGCGGACTCGCAGAGAAAGTCCGATGAATTATACGAAACACCAAAGAAAATAAAGCTGAACCTCAAACAAACAACAATCAGGTCGATCTTTCGATACGTAGAGAAAGTCCGATCGTTTGAGAATATAAAAAAAAACAAGTTTAAATCTTTGCAAAATAAACACATGTATACACAGTGACTTCTCATTTTGTGTTTCACACTTATTTTTTTATCCATGAAATACACTTCAAGATGTTATCCACATGGTCAAGCATAGTATTTAATATATATCTCATCTGAATAGTTTCGGTTTGCCGAGCCTACCAAGCACATCAAATAATGATCTTATGGCTTTTTCATCTACTCTCTCATGAGTCAGATACGTAAGCCAATGTACCATTATTTCCCAATGATCAATTTCTTAAAATTTTATATATTTTGCATGTATCCACTTTCACTATATATTTTGCATGTATTCACCTTCTTCCCATATCATGCATTTACCCCCCCCCCTCCCCCTTACTTGCAATTCTCCCCCCTTAAAATGAAAACTCTAATTTTAGATTTTCATTTTATAAAAACAAGACACTATTTTTGGCTTTTGTCAATTCTTTCTTTCAAACAAAACAAACGAAATGTAAAAAGAAAATTGATCAACCAACACGGATACCTTGTAGTTTAGAGTTTCAGAAAACTTTCAGCTTAGAAAAATATAGCATGAAATTTAAGTTAAATCAAAATACTCCTCCATCAACAACTTTTCAATCATCGATAGGTCTTCTAGAAGTACCTACACACTGGTCAAATTTATCAGTTTATAAATGACCCGAAGCGAAATTCTTCTGGTCGACCAGTGTCTTGGTCTTATTTTGAAACCACCTTAGGTTTTCAGATTTGTTGTTTTGGTAATTCAGTTTTTGATGAAACAGTCATAGGTAATTGTGACGAACAACCTACATTTTTGAATTTTTTGAAAAGTTGGAATAAAATGTTTCTGTTTGTGAAAGAATGTAGGCTCAAATTCATCAAAAACTCTGCCATGTTCATCAAGAAACTCAAGGTTTGGCAGATTTACCAAAAACTTTGACCTTTTGAGGTTTAGTGTTAGAAACAACATGAATTGGACACTCTTTTGCCATATGTCCCGTTTGACGAGATATATAACACAAATGACTAGCTTTGTCCCATCGTTTATGTACCTGCACAGCTTCATAAACATTTCTATCTTTAAAAGGATCATAAAAGGTATTATATACCTGATGGCGATGATCATAAACCCATTTGGAAGCAAGTTATTTTGAAGTAGAACATTCAGAAGAAAATTTAGCATCTTGTTTGTTCTTTGTTATTTGGATTAGCAACTTTCACAAACACTTCAGAAATCTTTTGTGCATCAATGCAATGAAGTGGAAATTCTTTATCCGAAAATATTTGTTTTGAACCCTTGAGTTTATAAAACCTTTCGGGTTAAACCTTCTCAGCCTTGAAAACTTCTTACTTGACTTGCTTTAACTTCATTTTCTTTAGATTCTGTGTTTTTGAAACTTGAACCTCCTCAGCTTTATCATTCTCTGCCTTGAAACCCAATCCAACATTCTTTCCGGAAATCTTTTCCTCAGAACTTGATGACTTATGCCCATTCTTTGCCAAACGAGAAAATTCAGCTTTAACTTCTTGCACATTCTTTTGTTCATAGAAAATTATCTCATTAAAATTAGGTTGAGACCTAATCTTTTCACTAGAAGTAGCTGTCTTCTCATTTTCTATTGACGTCGAACCAGACACAAACTTTGGACTTTGAGGAACTTCAGAAGTCTTTTCAATCTTCTTGCCTTTCTTATTATTCTTTTTCTTCTTCGCAACCTTGTCTTCTTCTGAATTCGATGATGATGAAAATTTCGAATAATCACACTCTTCAACCTTTTCTTTCACATCTTTAACAGCTTCTTTAATACTAGCTGGAGGTGATGCTGTTTTGTCAAACATCTTTTCAAAATTTCCATCATTGGCTAAGAAGCTTGTGAAAGATTGTGAATTAGTAACATTGTTTAGCAACCTATTTGTATCAATCACTTGGATTTTCAAATCTAAAATGTTCTGTTGAGCTTCAGCCAATTCTTTCTCGGTAGTGATCAACCTCTTAGCAACTTTGTGAGTTTCAAATTTCTGCAATCGAAGATTATCTAATTCAGCAAACAATTCTTTCTTCCATTTATCTTCGTTTCATTTTCTGAATTTCTAGATTTGTAGCTTGCACTTTATTCACACTCATTAACTCTCGCTTTTCATCCAATAAATTCCCCATATCAACCTGATAAGCTTCAAGTTTAGCAGCATACTCATTAGAAGTCTATGTAAGTATATCAAGCTTAATTTTTGATTTATCAAACAGATTTTAAAAATCATTAGCAACATCTTCTACTTTATCCTTCCATTTCTGAATTTCTTTAACCAATTCCTCATTTTCTTCAACCAACTTAGCATTCATTTCTTCACAATCCTTCTCATTCTTTTTAGATTTCTTCAAATCTTTCTTTACCAGTTCAAGTACTTCGGTAAGCATCTTGACTTCCTTTTCCAACAAATCATTTTCTTTCAATAACATCTCATTTTCCTTCGATAAACTTTCAATCTTAGACTCAAATTTTTCATTTTCAGTAGCTTCATATAAACTCGAATCAGAATAATACTCCTCTTGCTCATGTGTAACAATCAATGCAGATGTATCAAACTGTTTAACCCAATCATAAGTACCGTTATTCTGAACATGTTAAAGCTATCTTATTTGAATTACTTGAAGATGGTTGAGAACCATTTGTAGCTTTAAAATCAGACTTATAAAGATGAGATTGCTGGCACTCTCTTGCAAAATGCCCAAGATTGGAACATTTGTAACATTTTATTTTAGATTTGTCAAAAACCCAACTTGTCACCAAAAGCTTGTCTTCCAGTTTTCTTGTAAAATTGTTGTGATCTCTAAGTCAGCATAGCAAATTTCCAAGCCATATCAATTTCATTTAGTTGATCATCATCAAGTTCATTCAGATCATATTTTGTCAACTGAGCCTTGCTAACATCATTAATAATAATTCCAAAAGACGATGAAATGAGAGCAGAAATCAATTTTGCACAATCATCAACCGATTTAACAGAAAATGCACTTTGATTTGATGATTCTGGAATTTTAAAGCTACAACCACTTGAAGAATTATCATCCGAACTTCTGGAAATATTTCCAATGAAAGCAGTAGGTGATGCAGAACTAAGACTTGGTTTAGCCTTAGCATTTATGCTTGCAGCATTCTCACCATGATATAACTCTAGATTTTACAATTTGGCAGTTGATTTCTTTGAATTTAACATTTCCATTTCACGAGCATGAAGTTTACCAGTGAGCTCATGAAATGATATTGTGAAAAATTCTTTGTCATGAGTGAGTAACAAGACATAATTTTCTCAAATTTCTGGTAATGCCTCCATAATCTTCTCTTTCAATTCTTCATTGGTTTTCTCAATCCCAACAACTTTCAATTCACTAATCAGATGTGAAAATCTTGAAACTAGAGCCGTAATGTTTTCATTTTCATAATGTTGAAAGTTGTCAAACTCCTTATTCAACACCTTTTTCCGACTTTTCTTGTATTGATAGTTGCCTTCACACCTTGCTGATAATGCATCCCATAATTGTTTTGATTTCTTGCAAATACTGAATTGATGTAGTAATTCGGTGGGTAATGCCATTGTAAAATAACCAAACGCTTTTTGTTTCAAGTTCATAAAGTTTCCTCTCAACATTGTTAAAAGTATGAACTTCTTTGAAATCTCCTTGATCAGTTGGATGTGTGTAAAGCTTTTTAATTTGAATCCACATATCGATATCATTCATGCTGATATATGTGCAGAAAATCTTTGTTTCTAATTTTGATAATCCTCCAACTTCAACAATTTGGGAACTTTCTGGCTTGTTCCAATTTCATTATCAAAGTTTAGCATTGTTTGCATCGCACTTTGCATAGCACCAAAAGCTTGGAAATCCGACATCTTTTACGAAATATGATGCTCCAAAAACTTCGAACTCAAAAACGAAGGTCTTAAAAGTGGATTTTGGGTATCAAAACAGAGGGTACTAGTTGTTAGGTGAGTAAAAGTGTAGTTCTCTTCGAGACGGTTGTTTTGGTTCGTATTGGGTTCCGTAACTCTTAACAGTTCTCAAGTTAGATCAGTTTTCGTAAAACAACTCAAAATACCCAATCTGAGCCGAACTTGATCCGAACAGAAAACTTTTATCCGAACTGAAGATTTAACCGAACGTCAACCCGAACAGAAAATAGTATCCGGTCAATAGCCGAACCTTATCCAAACAGTAGCCGAACCTTATCCGAACTGAGCCTTTTAACCGAACCAAAAACGAACAGGAATCAAATGAACTAGTACTTCGGACGTACGAACAAGTGTCGAACCGGTAGTTCGGATGACGGTTATTCCGAACAGGAAGATCTTCAGCCGAACTGACACATTTTCACTCAAAATTTGCAACTTTGGACAGATTTGAACGAGATTTTCAGCAGTAGATAAGAAAAAGTGATGAGGAATGATTTAGGAACACATTTTTCACTAAATACTCAACTGAAACAATAAAAACTTGTAAAAACGCTCCAAATTTTCGAAAAACAACACTTATTGTTTCAAAAACTTCAAAAATTGCAACCACGGATCAGTAGAATGAACCACAAAGCTTCTATACCACTTGAAAGTTCGTGAGCATCGGATCGTCTACTCGATCTAGCTATTTTGGATGAGAAACGTAATAAACTGATTGTTTCATTAATCAAAATGAACAAATACAATCAGTAAACACAGAGAACTGACACAGAGAAACACCATACAAAAGACACACTTTAGCACAAATTCTAATACGCTCAGTTACCAATTACAAAGCACAAACTCCTATTTATAACCGACTGGCCGAACCTTAGGCGAACTTCCAGTTCGCCTGATCCGAACTGGCAGTTCGGATCCAGTTCGTTTGGCAGCTTGAACTTTGTCTTGATCTTCACATCGTTTTGTCTTGATACTTCACACGACACCCAAATTATGTATCAACACTAATCTTAAAAGATAAATAAATAATAGTAAAAAACAAGTACCGTCATAACAGTTGAATTAGAAGAAAAAAACAAACAAACAAAAGTAGTCACTGAAGCATGTGACCATACAATATACGAAGTGACGTTAAATTTAGGAGAATTGGTCCCTATTAATCCTAGTTATCACCTATTGGCCGATAATAATCCCAGTTATGATTTTTCTCTATAATAATCCTAGTTATTAACATATTGACCTATATTGATCCCCCTTTAAGTAGACACTAACAACGCTAGATTTTAGCTGACTGGACATCTACATAGGATCATAGGTGTCATTTTTTATTAAGTACCTTTCAATTAAATCGAAAAAAAGAAAAGAAATCCCCCATATTGGCCTATATTGATCCGCCTTTAATAAAAAAGGGATCCTAGGTGTCATTTTTTCTGATTTAATGGGGGATTTCTCCTTTTTTCGATTTAACTAAAAGATGTTTAGTAAAAAAAAATGACACCTATGATCCTATGTGGATGTCTAGTTAGCTAAAATTTAACACCGTTAACGTCTACTTAACGACGGATCAATATAGGTCAATATGTTAATAACTGGGATTATTGTGGGGAAAAATCATAAATGAAATTATTGTTGGCCAATAGGTGATAACTGAGATTAAGAGGGGCTAATTTCCCTTATAATTATCCCAATGCATAAATTCTTTTAATAATGCATGAGAGCTTGTGGTCACAAATATTAAAACAAATTGTTATTCTTTTGTAGTCAAAATAAGAAGCGATAAATTGTCATTTTTATCTTTTCACAAAACTGATTAATACATAACTCCTTTTTATTTATTCATAAAATAATTGAAAACCTTGATTAGATTATTTTTTGGGTTTCAAATGTTTATGCCCAATTAGGGTTTTCAAACCACCGCAACCCTAGTTCTCGTTTGCATAATCAGTAACCCGAAATCCCCATACCAAGAAAAATCAATCGTCAAAAGCACAGAGGCCCAAATTGAAAATAAGCTTGCATTGTTACCTAATCAGCAAGTTTTCGATTGCACTTATTGGAAGATGTTGGTAGCGGAGGTGAGGTTTTGTATAGTCTTCACAGGGAGACTGTGGCGGAAGGGAACAAGAAAGATGACATGGATAGCGTAGAGAATTGGATTGAAGATTCGTCGGACAAGAAAACATTGGTTGGGATATGATCTGGCAAATGTAATATGGTGGTGGTTTGTAACACCCCGATTTCTCGAGCTAGTAATGGATCCAATGATTTATGGGATTTATGAAGGTTTCATCACTTGGAGATGAGAGAGAATTAAAAATGAAGAATATGGGCAAGAACGGGACTTAATTCCGAGTTGTAACGAAGAGGGGATCGCGAAAACAAGTTTTAGGGTTTTCTGACGAACGCGTGATACGGCCGTATGGCCTTATATATGATACAGCTGTATCCAATGCTAGCGAGTTGATTTTTAAGGTGACACATGTTGGACACTTTTCATACATCCGTATTGGGTAAACATGATACGCCCGTATCGTGCCCAGACATATACAAACCCCCAATTTCGAGCAGAATTGCTCATTTTATCTATTTCTTCTTGTTTTCTCCATTCCAGACGCATAAGAGCCTTTCCCAAAGGCTGTTTGAAGGCTGAGATCAAGTGCCTAAGGTCTTGGATGCTCAAGGTAAGTTTTAATCTTAGTTTTGATCATGTTTTAAGAAATTTTGGGGTTTTAATCATGAATTGGTGATTTGGGTCGGTTTAAGAGAAGAAGAGGATGATCAGAGGTTGATAGAGTGTTTTTTTGTCATCAAGGAGGCCAGAATTTTGAGGTTAGTTTCCTCATGCATGATATGTTTCTAAAATTGGAAAGTTAAGGGTTTGCATGCATAATCAAAGGATTATTGGGTTATTTTAGTGGTTGTATGATGGGAAAAATGTTAATGTGACATGGAGGAATGTCTGGTAATGAGAAATATGACAAACAACCACTAAATTTGATCAAATGGCAAATTCTAGGTTATGATAGGATGAATACACCCGTATTTTAATATACGTAATACGGCCGTAGTCAAATGGATGTATGACTACGTCCGTATACGGGTGTATGTGAGACAGTCATATGCTTGGAGGTTGAATACGGATGTATTTTAGTATGAGTGATACGACCATATTCATGGGTTAGCCGTATCAGTGGGCGTAGTGGGGGTTTTATGCATGGGGGGGGGGGGGGACCACATGCATGCTATGTTAGCCAACTCTTGAGCTATAATAGGAATTGACGCTTGAGTTAATCCCGTGCAGGTAGAAGTCACGAGCGACAGTGAGACAAAACCAATAGTGTTTATGGGTAGGAATCACCTATTGGATAAACCGGTGAGGGACTAGGGATGAGAAGTAAAACTATGGAGGTTAGTATCGCTATTTAGATGTTCAAGGTGGAAAGAAGAGAATGTCTTGCTTGAGTTGTTCGTTAGGTCACAAGGGTTGACAGTACTGAGAGGGCTCCCGAAATAGGTCCCCGAAGGGGGGAAGGGAATATTATAAGGGAGTAGGGGGTAGTGTTTCCTGAACAAGGCTCCTGAAGAAAAGACCGTAAGGGTCACCGAAAGAGAATGCAGAAGGTGGTACGACTGGCCGCTGCAGTAAGACCGATCAGAAGCGTGAGGAAGCTGCTAGGCAGTTAGCGATACTATCTCGCTCCTATTAGTACATGATACTAGAAGTGACGAAGGTATGGTATGTTCTGCTCATAAGGTATGGTATGTTCTGCTCATAAGGTAGCGGATAAAAGTTAAATCTCTGCTTGTAAAATAGCAGATGGAAGCTAGCGTATGTTGTCATGAAAAGTGATAGAAATTAAGGGTTAGATTAGTTACCATAACTAGAAAGAATAGTGGGATGGTCGTTTTCTAATGAAAATCATGCCTAGTTTTGAATGAATGTATGTTGTGTATAATCCTGTTATGTTTTATACTAATTGAATGTTTGATGTAAAAGGGGTTTAGCAGGTTCAAGTGTTTTGGAGAAAGTATCTAACCAGATAAATGTTTTAAAAGCTAGAACTCACCAGCGTAAGCTAACGGTTTTTAGTATGCACTATCAGGTACAAAATAGGCCTTTTGTAGTAAGGGCAAACCTTACGAGTGAGCAAGGTAGGACAAGCAGGCTATCTGGAGGTGCTGTGGAGGAGCTGTGATGTGCTGGAAATATGAGTAATTGTAGTTACGTAGTTATCCTTTTGTAGTTTGATATATTTATCTCGGTATGAACTTAGAACTTGGCTTTATTAAGTAAATTTTAGTTTCCGCTCTTTGTTATCTCTGTTTATGCCATGTGTTCATGAGTAAATCTGACGGGTGACGTCTCCCGAGCTAAGCCGGGAGCCGGACGTCACAAGTTGGTATCACAGCCTTGGTTTAAGAGATTTAGATACAAGCACGGTATCTAGACTTAAACTTGTAAGGATCGATTCAACCCTCACGTGATATCTAATCCACGAACACCGTGCGGAATTCGATGTTAATGGTGATTCAAGAACAATAAACAATATAACTAAATAACGATTAATGAAATAATGACAAACACAAACCGATTAACAAAGAATACTAGATTGCTTGAACAAAACCGGTTTCAAAACACCAATGAGAATTTGTAAACCCTAGGTTACAGCTTCAATCACCCACAATCAACAACCTAAAACATTGTGATAAGGGTTCTATATACAGGAGAGCATATGCTTGATCAACAAGTCATTCTCTTAACCCTATACAAAATTGAAACCCGACCCATCACTATTCAAAACCGGCGGGCCCTTTAACCCATAAACCACATTAGACTAGCCCAATTGCAAGTGTTAATTAGCCCAAATATATCAAAATAACCCAAAGACTAGACAAAAGTAACTAATACAAAAGCCTCAAAATCTAGGTCTCTGCATCTGCTTCTGCTGTGGATTGTGACACCGTGTGCTGCTTCTTGCTCCACCAAGCCACCAATCTGTCTCCGAAGAACTGTGCTCCAGCAGATTTAGATTTGTTATCAACTTCCTTTCGGAACAGTGTCTGATCCACTATTCGCCTTGTGTATCCATGAGCTAGCAGGTGATCTGTCAAAGCTGTGTACCAGGACCTCGGGGCCTGATGTAGTCCGTAAAGGGCTCTGTCTAGCTTGTACACGTGATAAGGATGTTCTTAATCAATGAATCCAGGAGGCCACATGCACCTCTTCATCCATTTCTGCATAAAGGAATGCAGTTTTCACATCCAGTTGATAGACAATGAAATTCATGTAGGAGGCATAAGCCAGGAATACTCTGATTGCTTCCAAACACGCCACTGGTGCATACTGATGTGTTAATTTGGATATATAAAAACGGTAAAGTTAAAAATGGTAAATACTGAGTGACCAAACCACACACTAGGGCAAGCGTACCCGTCGTATGCAATATAGTATCAATAAGTACCGAGTATCAATCCACGGACGCGTAATCAGACTCCCGATAATGTATCATAACTAATATTTAACCGATGCAATTGGAATGATTGAATTAAGTAAACTAAGCAAGCAATAGAGTAAGCAGTAAACAACGTAAACGACAGAGAAACAGAATGAGAGAGATATCACCTAGCACAGAATCCACTAAACCCAAATAAGACCTATCAACATGAAACTATCACCAAGTGAGAGTAACCCAACCAAGGAGGACTATAGACACATCCCGAATGATCAGACAATTCCAAATGAAGCACAGGTAGCATAATATGTGAATTTGCACAACGGTTTCACAGTTTCGGTCAAAACAAGCAAAACACACATAAATCGGGAAACACCAAGAGAGGTCTCTCTAAATGAATCCTAATACATGCAATGATTCTAATTTCGATTACCTGAGACCTAGAAACCTCTAAACACGAATAAGTAGGGTCAAATCTTGTGGTCACAAGCAATCTAACCTACTAAACAATGCCTAGACAATAACTAGCATAAGAAACGACTCGGTCAAGTCAACCTCAAATGGATGCACACAAGATCAGCCACTTAATCAATGATATATCATCATGTAGGAGGTCTCCGGATCATGCATCAACCCAAAAACCAATTCTAGTCTAAGGATCAACAATAAACTAACTAATAATGGTTGCAATTCCACAATCCCTATCAATTAGTCCACACAATACATCATTAACAGCGGCTAATCAAGCACACATGATCATCTCAAGCAACCAAAACTAGAATCATGAGCAAAAATCACATAATCATGTTGAAAAGTCAAACCGAAAAGTCAAAATGGGTAAAGCTTCATCTAAACTAGGTGATAAGAATGAAATCAGCCACTCATCATGTATCTAATCATGAAATCAGTACAAAATGAGTGAAACATGGATGAACAACCAAGAACAATGGAGAAGAAATCAAGTTGAAGTGAAGAAATCTCAAACCGAGCCCTTAAATCTTCAATCTCCACTCTTGAATCTTCAATCTCACCCTTGATTGCTCCAAAATCACGTAAATGATCTCTTTCCGTGCTCCCACAGCTGCTCTCAGTCGAACCCCCTCAACCCTAGGCTCCCAAAAATGCTTAAATACCCGTTTTAGAATTTTTAGCCGACTGCCCAGTAGTCGCGGACCGCCAAAAAAGTATTTCTGGGATTAGCTGGCCGCGAAAATCACTAAACTGATTTCTGGGAATAAGACTCGCGGACAGCCAGAATTTCAGACAAGGGAATGGCTGTTCGCGACTGACACTTTTCTTCTTTTCCAAGCAAAAACTCGCGGACAGCTAAAATTAATGTGTGGGAGTGGCTGTCCGCGAATCGGCTGCTGTAGCAAAATTTCAAAATCATCTATCTTTTTCTCCCGGACTCCGATTCACGTTCCGTTTTCGCCCGAATCACCATAAATCAACCCACCATCACCAGATTTCCTGAATTTCACCAAATAAGCAATTAAGTAACAAAATCTCATCAAACTCGATCAAAAGCCGGTAAAAATGTGGGATTTGCAATTGAAAAACATATATAAGATGCGTTGCATCAAACATCCCCACACTTAACCCTTTTTCGTCCCGAAAAAGTTCGCGATGGAATCACAACCGGAAAATTTGACCTTTAGCTACTATCTTTTATTCAAAAACATAGATACTCACGCGATAGCCACGATTACCGGTATTTCGGTCCGAATAAACCCAACCGCCGAAAACCGAAGCCCCTGAACATGCTTTATTCAAATTTAATTACCAATTATGGGTCCCACACAATCAGTTTCGCAACTAGGCCTAATCCCGTCTCAAAGCATGAATCAGCACGGTTCAAACTGGATTAGGGCTTTTCCCACCACAAATGAATACAATATTTATGACTTGGAGATTATGGAATGATGGGTGAGCTTGAATTGAAATTATTTATTTAATCCTAAAACTAGGGCGAGTCTCCACCTGACATTACATCTCCTGAGTCCCTATCCCGAGAGGTAGTAAGCAGACTTTGACCCTCGCACACAAAACCACATCACCCCAATAGATCATCTCCGGAGTCACTATCCCTAGAGGTAGAACGTAGGATCAGCGAATTTTGTGCACTTTATTCGATTTTTTTTTTCATCTCTTTTTTTTTCATTTTTTTTTCATTTTTTTTTGCATAAATAAAATTCAAAACAAGCTCAAGATGGATGGATGGATGGGGCGCCACTATTTCTCGGATTTATTTTCATAAAAAGATCATAGTGTGCCGGGTTATCTCCAAATCATAAACATTTTATTCAAAAGAGGTACCTATCAACTTATTCAACAGTTTCGGCTTTGATACTACACTAAAGGCGGGAACCCACAATATTTATTTTAGATTTATTTAAGTAGCGAAATCAGGATTTTTAAGCTTTCAGAAATCAGCTGGGCCTACCAGCACATCAAAAACTAAGCGCGCTTTCAATTTATTCATTTTTTTTTACATTCACCAAAAAGCCAAAAATTCCAGTTTTTTTTCTATCATTTTCCATTTTTTTCGCAAACAAATTTCAAGGACTATGCAAAACACAACAGGGGGAAATAGTTTCAAAATATTTCACAATTTCAGTTCAATTTACCATCCTCCCCACACTTAGTTCGTACATTGCCCTCAATGTACGGTAAATCACAAATCAAGCACAAAAAGAGGTAAAGGGAACTGAAATACTCCCCTGATCACTGTCGATGTGCCAGTGAACTGCATAATGAATCTCGAACAGCTCTCGACCAATAAAATGCCAGAACTGCCGGAAAATGTGCCAAAGAAGTCCACAAGCTCCAAAAACGAATGATGAAACAGCTCTCGACCAACAGGTGCCAGAACTGTTTCCCACAATGCCATCTATCAAGCAATCACAAACAATATATCAAAGTAACCATCGACAAAATAGAATATCCATGATAAAGTATCAAATCAGCCCAACCCATACAAAAATATATCCCGAGTTTGTATCCTAAATAAATACATCAAAAATCAAAATAAAGAGAATACAACTCGGATAAAAAGTAACCGATATCTACGGCTGCTGATCTGGCGATGGATGGACTGGAGGCGGTGGTGGCTGAAAACCTGGAACCGACTGCTTGCATCAACCAAACCAGCTAAACCCGAGTGAAACCCGGACACGAACCGCCCAATTGTCGTTTGTGAAGAGAACGGTTCGCATGCCAAGTCAATGTGATCAGAAAGTAGGGCTGTGAATCGCTCGAATGGAGATTGATTACCAACGATTTGCAGCCACTGAACTAAGAACGCACAATCACTGTTTTACTGAAAACGGGCTGTTCATTTGTTAGTTATGAAGGGAATGGCCCGAAATAAGCAAAACAAAAGAATAACTGATGAAATCCTAGCACAAACCGCCATTTGTCATTTATGAAGAGACGACTTGCGCGAGGATGGATCACAAAAGCTTAGAAAACCAGTGTGCGGACGTTTGTTTAAAAATTATGAAGTGAACGTCACACAAACTGGAATTCTAAACAAACCCGAGAAATTGTACCGTCCTACGGACCACTGGAATGGAGATTGAGTACCAATGGCCCGTATTACGGCACAAAACTCCCGAAAATCGGGCATGACCCGTTCGTAAAACGGACAAAACCAACACCCAATTTTGGGTATTCCAATCAACCAATTTGACAAAATCAAGCAGATAAGCATTAAGGGCAACCATAATTGAAACCAAACAATTAAAAACTAAATTTAACAAAGATAAACTATAAAATATAATAACAACTAAAATGTAAACGAAGAATCCTATAAAGTGGTGAACTGAACTAAAACAAAATAAAACCTAAACGATAAAAATAGAAACTAGAAAATAAAACAAAGAAGTCCTAAATAAGAAAAGATATTTTTGTTTTTTTTATTTATTTTTAATTTTTTTTTATTTTTTATTTTTTTTAAAATATATATATATATATTTTTAACCAAACTCGCGGACCGCCAGAAAATTTGTTAATGAGATTAGCTGTCAGCGAAAAAATAAAGCTGGACTGGGTTTAAGGACAAGTCGCGGACCGCCAAAAATTTATCAATAAAACTGGCGGTCCGAGACTGCTGTGCATCAGCAAGACTAAAATTCTTTTGAACATCGAAACCATCCCGAATCATGATAAAACAATACCGAACCATCAAGACTCAGTTACAACTCTCATAAAACCTACCCGGGACTGTCCGGGATTAACAAATGATATCACAAACTTGTTATGCTCGTTCTTAACCCGAAACTTATCCAAAATTCCAAAAATAACCCTATTATGCAAAGTCTTCAACTTGGCACGCAAAACGATGCAAACCTCACCTGAATGAACCTCTTTTCTGCCCCGGATGCATCTACCAACCTGCAAAACTAAAAACCACGCATAAAATGGAAAAAGAAAGATCAAATGCAACTAATTTAACCTAAAATTACCAAAATGTCAAAGAAGACTAAGAAAAAGTCAAACTAAGCTAGAAATCAACCAAATAAGCACCAAATACCTAAATCAACCTCAAAACCTAAACGGGTTGCCTCCCGCAAGCGCTGAAGTTATTTACGAGTCGTCAGCCAGACTCGGCCTCGCGGTTACCTCAATCAGGCGGCTTCTCTTTAATTTGCTTCTCACCGAGCCCGTGTGGACTCCTCGTTTCATCTCCCCAAAATGGTTTTCCAGTAGACAGTGTATGGTGGTTGTGCCATTTAGCTTCATCTAGCCACCAACTCTTAAATTTTCTCGGTCCAAATTTGATGGACTGAAGATGGTGAAGGAGCGGATTCTCAAAATTGGGGATGCTTAGACATCCCCACACTTGGTCTCTGCATTGCTCCTTCACGGGGAGGCAAACCGGTGTCTCCATATGCGGTTCTATAATAAGCATGCTCTCTGCTAACATAGCCTTAGTTTCCACATTCTGCTCTTCATACAACATAGCCTCCAACTCTTTCAAATCACCTTCTGGATCAAACGTATCTGTATCCTCCACCATAGGTGGAACGGCCAGCCAATCGTCTCCAAATTCTTCTAACATCTGATCATCAAATGCATCATGTGAGCATAAATCAGGTGGAGCTTGATCTTCCTGCATCATATCATCTAAGTGTGGCTCAACATGACTGATCTCGAGCTGAAGTGGAGGTGGGACATGTGTAGTACTTGTTGGGCTTATCCTCGATTGCAACTCATCCATTAAAATCTCCTGCTCATCATCACTCTCCTCATAAACCTGCTGGCTCTCAGAAACAAATTCTAAGAGCTCACCAACAGTTCTCCCTAAATTAAGGGCACGAGCTCCCAAACTGCTCAACTCTTTGGCAAGTAATGTTATATCATGTTCGTTCTTTGCCAACCGAGCCTCATTCTGCTGAGCTGTTTTTTGACTTTGTTGTATGAGTTGCGCCATCATCTCTGTTAGAATCTTCATGCTGTTATCCTCAGTTGGGGCTTGTTCGCTAACTCCAAAGTTGTATGCGGGTGACAGAGAATAACTATAGTAATCGGTGGGAGGCCCCACAGAATAATTGCAAAATCGTGCATGATGGGGTTCCCCACATAAATCACACCGCACACGATAACTCTCATAATGTTGCTCGAAGTACCAATCCATGAAATTTGCAGCAAAGAAAACTAACTAACACGAAAGCAAACACAGAAATAAGCAAACATACTAGAAACATGCAAATAACACAAGTAATAGAAAACAAGTAAATAGCTAAACTACTAGCTTTGATAGGTCTCGAAAGCTGACGCGTCCCCGGCAACGGCGCCAAAAACTTGATGTGTTAATTTGGATATATAAAAACGGTCAAGTTAAAAATGGTAAATACTGAGTGACCAAACCACACACTAGGGCAAGCGTACCCGTCGTATGCAATATAGTATCAATAAGTACCGAGTATCAATCCACGGACGCGTAATCAGACTCCCGATAATGTATCATAACTAATATTTAACCGATGCAATTGGAATGATTGAATTAAGTAAACTAAGCAAGCAATAGAGTAAGCAGTAAACAACGTAAACGACAGAGAAACAGAATGAGAGAGATATCACCTAGCACAGAATCCACTAAACCCAAATAAGACCCCCGACAAGACCTATCAACATGAAACTATCACCAAGTGAGAGTAACCCAACCAAGGAGGACTATAGACACATCCCGAATGATCAGACAATTCCAAATGAAGCACAGGTAGCATAATATGTGAATTTGCACAACGGTTTCACAGTTTCGGTCAAAACAAGCAAAACACACATAAATCGGGAAACACCAAGAGAGGTCTCTCTAAATGAATCCTAATACATGCAATGATTCTAATTTCGATTACCTGAGACCTAGAAACCTCTAAACACGAATAAGTAGGGTCAAATCTTGTGGTCACAAGCAATCTAACCTACTAAACAATGCCTAGACAATAACTAGCATAAGAAACGACTCGGTCAAGTCAACCTCAAATGGATGCACACAAGATCAGCCACTTAATCAATGATATATCATCATGTAGGAGGTCTCCGGATCATGCATCAACCCAAAAACCAATTCTAGTCTAAGGATCAACAATAAACTAACTAATAATGGTTGCAATTCCACAATCCCTATCAATTAGTCCACACAATACATCATTAACAGCGGCTAATCAAGCACACATGATCATCTCAAGCAAACAAAACTAGAATCATGAGCAAAAATCACATAATCATGTTGAAAAGTCAAACCGAAAAGTCAAAATGGGTAAAGCTTCATCTAAACTAGGTGATAAGAATGAAATCAGCCACTCATCATGTATCTAATCATGAAATCAGTACAAAATGAGTGAAACATGGATGAACAACCAAGAACAATGGAGAAGAAATCAAGTTGAAGTGAAGAAATCTCAAACCGAGACCTTAAATCTTCAATCTCCACTCTTGAATCTTCAATCTCACCCTTGATTGCTCCAAAATCACGTAAATGATCTCTTTCCGTGCTCCCACAGCTGCTCTCAGTCGAACCCCCTCAACCCTAGGCTCCCAAAAATGCTTAAATACCCGTTTTAGAATTTTTAGCCGACTGCCCAGTAGTCGCGGACCGCCAAAAAAGTATTTCTGGGATTAGCTGGCCGCGAAAATCACTAAACTGATTTCTGGGAATAAGACTCGCGGACAGCCAGAATTTCAGACAAGGGAATGGCTGTTCGCGACTGACACTTTTCTTCTTTTCCAAGCAAAAACTCGCGGACAACTAAAATTAATGTGTAGGAGTGGCTGTCCGCGAATCGGCTGCTGTAGCAAAATTTCAAAATCATCTATCTTTTTCTCCCGGACTCCGATTCACGTTCCGTTTTCGCCCGAATCACCATAAATCAACCCACCATCACCAGATTTCCTGAATTTCACCAAATAAGCAATTAAGTAACAAAATCTCATCAAACTCGATCAAAAGCCGGTAAAAATGTGGGATTTGCAATTTAAAAACATATATAAGATGCGTTGCATCACATACACTTCATCATAATCAATGCCTTCTATCTGCTTGTGCCCTTGTACTACCAGCCTTGCTTTATTTCTGACAATGACCCCATTGTCATCTTTCTTTTTCTTATATAGTCATCGAGTTGTGATGACTTTCTTGTTGGCTGGCTTCTCCACTAACCTCCATACCTGAAGCTTTGAAAATTGGTTCAATTCCTCATGCATAGCTTCTACCCAGCTAGGATCTTTCAGAGCCATTGTGATGTTGGGTGGCTCCACTTGAGATATGAAACATGTGTACATGCAGTGGTTTATAGCTCCTGATTTGCTTCTTGTTATCACCCCAGATGTTAAAGGACCAATGATATTGTCCATGGAGTGATACTTGTGAATTCTTGTTTCACCAACTACTTGAATTGGGATTTCTGGAGGTATTTTTGTATGTGCGGGTTCTACATTAGTCTCTGCTTCTGCGTCTGTATCTGCTTCTTTTTCTTTAACTGCTCCTGTACCTGGGTCTGGATCTGATTCATCATCATCTCCAGCTTCATTTGTTTCGGTCACAGGTGTTGTCACTGTGTCAGTAGAAGCAACTGGAGAGGATTTGGAGATAGAATGAACAATTGAAGTTCCTGAAATTGTATCATCAAACAATTCTTCAGCTATAACTGGTTCCAAGCCAAATGGGATAAAGAACTAGTTGTAATCAAAAGCTTGCGCAGGACCCTCTCCTCCATCTGAAGGGTTTTGTAGAGACCTAGAAAATATAAGGCTTTTGCATTAGATATTTTATGGGCTTGTTTATGTTTGTGTTTTGGTTTAATGAATTTATGTATAAGTTGATGAACAACTCTTGGATGTCAAACTTATTAAGGATATATTATGTAAATGTATACCACGTGATGGTATTATATGATTATCAAACAACACCTTTTGTACAAAAATTTCCTGGGACCGATTTTAATGAAGTAAATGGTTATGTTTGGTATCAAATTGTATATGGGTGTTACAATTTGGTATCAGAGACATGGTCTGAGCCATTTAAGTACTCTGGGAGTACTAAAACTCAAACCTTGTGCTCAAGGAACGAGGAAAAGTGATCGGTTCAAACTTGACGAAGCATCCGGGTAAGGAAAGTAGTCCTGAATTTAATACCATTACCTATGTTTAATTGAATAAATGATTTCTATGAATGCCAGTAATGGTGAAGTAATTAGCTATCACTCGGGGAAACGCACGGGGAGGTGTTTCACACCCGAATCGGGAAGTGCGTGAGTGAAGTGAAGCAGGTAGAAACGGGGTAAAGGTAAGGCTTGAAAACTTGTATAAACCTGTGGGCGGATATTGGCCATGACCAATATAACGTTATAAAAACCTTGTTGCGGGCAAGGGTAAATAACAGCTGCAAGGCTAATGAAAATTTTAACTTTGTAGATCAATAACGGACCATGATGGCGGTGATGCTACAGAGGAACAGAGAAGAGAGGCCTTAAGGGCCCAGATATCTGATGAAGTGGGGAGGGTAATTCAAACAGCCATCCCCGAATATGTGCAGAAGATCCAGGAGGATCTGCTTAAAACCTTGAACGAAAAGTTTGAGGAACTGAAGAAGGCTCTCCTAGATAAATGGAGGCAAGCACGCCCAAGAAGAAGGGGAGCCCCTTCAAAGACTTCGTGGCGTGTAAATCCCCACAATATACGGGCGATGCAGACCCGATAGCATGTTATCGTTGGGTGACCAATGTGGAGGGGGTATTTAGAAGATGCCATTGTGAGGCAGCTGATCAAGTCATCTTTGCCACGGGTCTACTAGTAGATCGGGCAAAGGATTGGTGGGACGCAAAAGTCCTAGAAAAAGGGGAGGAGGTGGCAAACACCCTAAGTTGGGCGGAATTTAAAGAATTGTTCATTGAACATCAGTGCCCGCCCTCCATGGTAAATGAACTTAAACATGAGTTCCTCAAGCTGGAGCAAGGGGATACTCAAACAGTGGTTGAGATCACTGGAATTTACCTGGATAGGGTGAAATTCTGCTCAAATGTGCTACCCACTGAAGGGGCATGAATTTTCTTCTACCAAAACATGCTGAAGGCAAATATTAAGAACTTCACACCCCTTAATCAATTTACCTCGGTGGAACATATGATCAATGCCGCTCGGGCAAGAGAAAATGATATTATCCGGGAAGAGCCCCGGGAAGGAAGAAAACCCACTGGGGGGAATCCTAATCCCCTCAAAAAGGAAAAGGTGGGTGACTCGTCCAAGAAGAAGGACTTTAAGGGGGTGGCACTAAATGTTAAGTATGTGGTAAAGGGCACTCGAGGGAGTGCATATTCAAAGATCGTCCATGCCTAAATTATGGAAAGAAGGGTCACGTCATCTCTAACTGCCCGTCAGAAGCACCACGATGCTTCAACTGTTATCAGATAAGGCACAAGAAATAAGAATGCCCAAAAGTCAAGATGGCGGGGGGAAAAGTGGGGGAAGAACAGAAGTGTCGAAAGCTACGAGCCGGGTCTTCCAACTTACGGCCGAAGAGGCCAAATCAGACCCCAATGTGGTGGCAGGTATATTTATTGTTAATTTAATACCTGCTCACGTATTATTTGATACGGTAGCTAACATGTCATTTGTTTCTTATGATTTTATTAAGCATCCCTCGTTTATAATTGAAAAATTGGATGTGCCCTTAGAGGTAAAAATAACTAATGATAAGACTATTCTTGATTTTTATGTATGTCAGGGATGCAAAATTTCTATCGGCAATGAGGAATACTTGATAGATCTCAATCCAATGGCGATGAGAGAATTCAAGGTGGTGGTGGGAATGGACTGGCTATCCCGCAACCATGCAAAGGTCATATGTGACCGGAAGGCAATAGAGATATCTTCGCCAAAGGGGAGCAAAGTCACCATTTATGGTGAAAAGCAAATGCTCTAATTTTATGCTCAATGTTGGAAGCAAGGAACCTTATGGTGCATGGATGGCAGGCATACCTGGCAATAGTGGCGGATAAGACTGTCTAAAGCCCAATGATTGATGACTTACCCGTACTAAGGGGGTTCAAAGATGTGTTTCCGGACGATTTACCGAGGATACCACCCGATAGAGAGGTGGAGTTCAGAATCAACTTAGTCCAAATGCTAAGCCGGTGGCCAAAGCTCCATATAGGTTGGCACCGGCAGAGTTACAAGAGTTGATGACTCAAATCTAAGAGTTATTGGATAAATGGTTCATTTGGCTGAGCGTTTCCCCATGGGGAGCCCCAGTGTTATTTGTTAAGAAGAAGGATCGTAGCATGCGGATGTGCATCGACTACCGGGAGTTGAACAAACTCACAGTGAAGAATAGGTACCCATTGCCCAGAATTGATGATTTGTTCGATCAGCTCCAAGGGGAAAAATGGTTCTTGAAGATAGACCTACGTTCGAGGTACCATCAACTGAAGGTGAGAGAGTAAGATGTTCCCAAAACGGCCTTTAGAACAAAATATGACATTATGAATTCTTGGTGATGTCTTTTAGACTCACTAATGCACCCACGACCTTCATGGATCGCATGAACCGGATTTGCAAGCCCATGTTAGATAAGTCAGTGATAGTGTTCATCGATGATATATTAGTAAACTCCCAGAGTGAAGTGGAGCACGCTAACCACTTGAGGGAGGTACTAGAGAAGTTAAGGGAGCAAAAGCTATATGCTAAATTATCAAATTGTGCATCTGGCTAAAGGAAGTGCAATTCCTAGGCCACGTAATTGGTGCTGAAGGGATCATGGTGGATCCGACAAAGATAGAACCGGTCACAAGGTGGGAACCCCTAAAGAATCCGACAGAAGTGTGGAGTTTTCTCGGGTTGGCGGGCTACTATCGGAGATTTATTCAAGACTTCTCAAAGATAGCCATATCCATGACCAAACTGACTCGTAAAGACACCAAGTTTGTGTGGGGTGCCGAGCAAGAAGAGGCTTTCCAAAGCCTTAAACAGAAATTGATGCAAGCACGGGTTTAAACCCTCCCGGAGGGAACTAAAGATATGGTGGTCTACTCAGATGCATCGAAAATGGGTATTGGTTGTGTTACAATGCAACGGGGTAAGGTAATTGCCTATGCTTCGAGGCAATTAAAAGTGCATGTGCTAAACTACCCAACTCATGATTTAGAGTTGGCGGCGGTGGTGCTCGCCTTGAAAATATGGCGACACTATCTATATGGGGTGAAATGTCCAGTTTTCACCGATCACAAAAGCCTCAAATACTTCTTCGAGAAAAAAGCTAAATATGTGGCAATGAAGATGGCCCGAGACCATCAAGGATTATGATTGTTAAATTCACTACCACCCGGGCAAGGCCAATGGTAGCGGATGCCTTTAGTCGAAAAGGGGATTACGCTCCTATTAAGGTGCGGTAGATGAAACTGGTGGTAACCCCCGATTTAATCACCAAAATCAAAGACGCTCAAGTTGAAGCAATAAAAGAAGAGAATCAAAAGAAAGAGCGAATTGTGGGCCAAGTGAAAAACTTGGTGGAAGAAGAAAGTGGGCTTAAAACCAGGTTCAGGAGAATCTGGGTTCCAAACACTTATAAAGTGAAACAATTTGTACTCGATGAAGCCCATAAGTCGCGATACTCGATTCATCCGGGGGAGACAAAAATGTACCGCGACTTGAAACGTGACTATTGGTGGCCCGATATGAAGCGGGACATAGTTAACTACGTGGGAAAGTGTTTGACTTGTTTGTAAGTCAAGGCGGAGCACCAAAATCCGTATGGCAAGCTCCAACCGTTAGAAATTCCAACATGGAAATGGGAGAACGTGACTATGGATCTATTAACCAAACTGCCTAAAACACCCAAGGGTTTTGATGCTATATGGGTTGTTATTGATAGATTGACCAAAAGTGCTTATTTTATCCCAATCCGAGAGACTTATTCTTCGGAAAGAATAACATATGTGTATATTAATGAGATAATATCACGCCATGGGGTACCCGTATCGATTGTGTCTGACCGGGACACCTCGTTCACCTCTCAGTTTTGGAGAGAATTCCAGGAGTGGTTGGGTACAAAACTTTTGCTTAGTACCGCACACAACCCTCAGACGGATGGACAAAGTGAAAGAACCATCCAAACACTTGAAGACATGTTGTGGGCATGTGCTATTGACTTTGGTGGGAGTTGGGATCATTACCTTCTGTTAGAGCTTCTTTTATGTTGGCAACACAAACTATTTATCTTTTTGATGTTTATTTGTAATTTTACTTTGGTTTGTACTTAACTTTGATTATGTATTTTGTTATCTTTGATTATGATTATATATGATGTTTTTGACTAAGTGTTAGCGTACTTGTATTTCTCCTTAGCGAACTTCTTGTATATTGAACTTAGCGGACTTGATTAACTCTTAGCGAACTTGTCATTGTACTTAGCGTACTTGTTTGTTAATTGTCCTAGCGAACTTGTTTTGCTCCTAGCGAACTTGATTTGTTCCTAGCGAACTTAAACTGTTCCTAGCGTACTTAAGTTGTGCTTAGCGTACTTGTTTGCGGACTTGTTTGTGTCTAGCGAACTTGTTAGCGGATTTGTCAATGCTTAGCGAACTTCTTAGCGTACTTCACAAATTCTAGCGAACTTTTTTAATTCCTAGCGTACTTCTCTTATATGCTTAGCGTACTTGTTATTCTGTTAGAATATTTTGCTGAATTCTAGGTAATGATTGGTTTGTGTCAAACATTCTACAGTAAAACCTCTATAAATTAATAATGTTGGGATCGAGATATTTTATTAATTTAGCGAGATATTATTATATCGATAAATTAATAAATTACTAAATTAAAGAGTTGCCTTATATATGTGAGCAACTCTCAAATTAATGCATCGACCTTCAAAATTTCCTTGTTCGTTCACTTTACCTATTTGAATAAAAGAGAAACAAGGACCTTCAAAATTCTCATGTACATTCACATTAATGAACTTGTGAAGTTCAATGTACATAGATCTAGATTGGTCACTAAAAAAATTCTAATAATACCGTTCAGAATCTGGTTGATATTGAAGTTGATGATGTTTTAGAACCTTTGGAACCGGTCACTCGGAAAGAAGCATTGCAAGCAGCAACAACTCTTCACAACTTTTTGTTGCAATACGAGAATGCAGTGCCTCAACTCTTCAGTGCAATGGGAGATTTAAAGATGAACTCAATATATATTTCAAGTTAATAAAAAAAACAAGTGAATATAGATTCAATTTTTACTAGACAATTCCAGAATTTTAGAATATTTTAGTAATTATTAATTTATAGTTTCGTTGGGACCAATATTTTACATTGGGATTTAAAAAAAAATTATTATCTTATTATTTTATCGATTGGGGTCCAATTTTGTACTGGTCCCAAGTTAGGACCGGACAAATTATTAATTTTATCGAGGTTATTAATTTATCGAGTATTAAATTATAGAGGTTCTACTGTATTTGTCCCAGGCTCTCTTGTAGTATAAATACTAAAGTGAAAACCCTAAAACGTGTTCCTCCTGGTTATTCCTACAAGAGAGCCTTTGTGTGTGTGTTCTTGGTGTATTTAGTGCGTGTTTTTGAGTTTCAGAGATCTATGGGGTGAAATCAACCAAGATTGATCATCACACTTGTTTTCCGCACATGTGTGATGAATCGAATGAGAACATTGTGCTCAAATCAGGTCCTAACACCTTCCTCTCGTCGAATTTTCTTACAATAATGGTTACCATTCTAGCATTGGAATGTCGCCCTAAGAAATGCTATATGGTAGGAAATGCCGAACACCCATTTGTTTGGGTGAAGTTGGGCAACGTGAGCTTGCTAGTAAGAAAGTAGTTAAACTAGCTTCTGAAAAGCTTGACAGATAAGGGCACGTTTAAAGGCGGCCTAAGATAGGCAAAAGTCCTATGCGGACAAAAGGCGAAGACCTATTGAGTTCGAAAAGGGAGATATGGTGTTGTTAAAGGTATCCTCTTAGAAGGATGTTATCCGCTTCTGAAAGCGGGGTAAGCTAAGTCCTAGGTATATAGGACCGTTCAAAATCTTGGCCCGAGTGGGTAATATGGCTTACTAACTGGAACTACCCGAAGAGTTGAGTAGAATCCATAATACATTTCATGTGTCAAACCTACGAAAGTGTTTAGTGGATGAAAGTGTATATGTGCCTTTAGACAATTTGGTGGTGGACAAAAAGCTTAACTATGTGGAAAGGCCTATAGCGATTCTTGATCGCAAGGTGAAGCGGCTACGAAATAAAGAAGTGAACCAAGTATTGGTTCAATGGGAGCATAAACAAAGGCTCCGACTTAACGTGGGAAGTTGAAGAGGAGATGCAACGCTACTACCCTAATTTATTTAGCATGTAAATCATTTCGGGGCCGAAACCCCTTTAAGGGGGTGGAGTTATAACATCCCACAATTTTAATAATTAAATTTCCCGCTAACGTCTAGTTAAATTAATTTCATAGCTAAAGTGACCCCTAATATTAGATTTTTTTTTTACTCATATGAGAAATTAGGGGGTTTATTGTGTAAAATGGTATTAAGGTTAAATGAAATAAAAGGTTGAAACTTTAGGGGCCAGAATTGTAATTAAGGAATAACGGAATAAACAAAATAGAGTTGGAGGGGGAGATCGCATATCGCAGATCACGATCTGCATCTCGACTTAACCATCTCCAACTCTCAAAAATCTAAATTTTGCAATCTTAAGGCTCAAGGGTGCAATTTTGGCTATAGATTTGGAATTGGAAGTGTAATCCTTCCTTTAATCACACAATTTCATCAAGTAAGTTAAACCCCAAATTAATGCATGTGTAGGTCACTAAAATTAGGACCTTAAATCTGCAAATTGTTGATGTATTATGAATCTTATGATGCTAGGAACATCATTTGTGGCATAAGTTTCTAGTTTAATTAGTAATTGGTGAAGTAGTCACCAAATTCCCCTACTTGAACCTCCATGCTAGATTACTACTTATTAGAGTTGTTAAATTGGTTCTATCGATTGATTTCTAGTATGAATATGATGTTATATGATGAATTGATGATAGGTTAGAGTTAAATTC
>JBCNJP010000017.1:85481359-85546602 GCA_039602395.1 Deinandra increscens subsp. villosa | reverse complement strand
ACCTGTTATTATTTTGTGTCCAAAACCACACACATCAGGGGGAATTTCTATGATTGAAGATGTTGATCGTGTCAGTTTTCTTAAAGATCAGGATGTATTACAATTTGGTGAAGATTAAAGATTGTTGTCAATATGCAATGAAGTTCAGGAATGTCTTTACAATTTCCAGGGACGACTTATGAAGTGAACCATTATCATATGCTTGATGTGGAGGTGCTTGAAGCAAGGGAGAACTTTATTGGTTGTGGCGATTGTATAAGTTTCGAACTATTTCCTGCATACCTGAAATTTAGTCAAGGGGAGTTTGCTAAAGATAGAGGCGTCTGCAGCAAGCTGACTGAAGATTGCTAGAAGATCAAGATTTACATTCGACAGTAACGTCTAAGGGGGAATCTGTTAGAAAATGAACCTTGTGTGGCCGCTACTGTTCGAATTGTTAAACAGATAAGAGTTCGTAGGGTCACGAACTAGATCATGAAGTGAACCATAAAGTGGGAGTTCGCAAGTAACGAACTGACAGTTTGTGAAGTACTCCACTTTCTTGGTATTCATATGTATAAATTGTGTTCACTTTATGATTCAAGTAGAAGTTTTGGTCTAGTCTTTGTGAGATCTGTGTGTTGAGAGGGGAGGTGATGTCCAACCTCCCCCAGGGCTTAATCATTTGTATATTCCTTCCGTTTATGTAACCATTCGACATGAATTAATGACAAAACTTTCGTCTGAATCTCTATCGACCTAGAAACGATCTGTCTCATGCTTTTTCACAAACATAATAGTCTTTTTTATTTGAAGTCTCATCTAAGGCCCTTGCACCCTAAACGTCGTCGAACAACATCATCAAACTGTGTTACCTGAACCTGTACAACATAAAGGTCAACTACGAATAGTTGATGAGTAAACATAGGTTTGTATAATATACTAGTGTAAAACATGTGATTCAGTGAGTTAAGTCTAAATTCATATGTATGGTAAACGAGTAATGTAATAAATCACATAATATAAGAGCATAACCAAACCCTTAACTATTAGGCTTCCAATCATCCGAAGCCAATTACTGGTCAAGTCAGGTGGGTTGTCAAACCAATAGATCTATTATTGTAACCCCGGCTCGGTGTGTTAATGATTATGCATTAGAATTTGACATTAATAGAGCTTGATCCCACAATAGCAACAATCCAAACAAGTTTAACATACTAGAACACACATAATAGTCAGAGAGTTCGCATTAAATTTTAGAGTAAAGAGTAAAGAACTTAAGGTTGATATAGCGTAAGTGTTGCACCTCAAAACGGTAAAAGAAAAAGGGCTGTGAATACTCACTTGGTATTAGAGTTGTGAATGAAAGAATGACACCACAAAAATGAGACGGTTAACCCCGAAGATTACCTTAACGAACGAATAGAACAAGTGAATTCAAGGAAACAAAATGACACGTTTGAGCACGTTGATTCGATGACACATTGGTGATTTCATTTAGTGATAACGTACTAATTTAACAAGATTCATATGCACAACATAACGTACAACCATACAACGAATACTCGAGTTACATGCATTATTAATATTTACATGTATATTAATATAATTCATGCATAGTGGTCAAGAATCATACAACAATCACTTTCTTATTACACTACAAGCGTTGGAAACGCATGCACAAAAGCTTATGATAACAAGCGACATGTGATAAATAATAATTATTTACATGAATATTTATTTTTTGGTAACATATATATTTTTGACACGACAACCTAACTTCATGCTATGATCGTTTAACCACAATTTAAGCATAATAATTATATGCATAACAAACTTCATGCATATTATTCACCATAACATGTAAGAGCATGGAGCGGATGATCGTCTACTAATCGTGATCAAATCATGATGAAGGAACAAGATGTAAATAATGCGTAATTGTATTGATCACTTAGAACCAATTATAAGAACACAAAGACACTGAAGCTTAATGACACTAAGTCTCACACACAGATCACTTAGACCACTCTCAAGTAATATATAGACAAATGATCACAAACCAACAGTATATACTATGTATTGTCCGAACGAACCACGCTGTTCAACGCACCATTGGTTCGTTTCTAGTTCGCTAGTTGTTCGTTGATCAGTTCGTTGGTAGTCATAACACACCTTACTAACTCTATCAACTAACACAACCTAGCTTGATACAACACATGAGACACTTAGATTATGCTCTAACACACTCCCCTTAACATGTGATGCATCTGATCTTCAACATTGTTGTACCCGATCTTCAACTTTACAATCTTGATGTCAGTTGAGATAGAGTTTGCATGGCTAGAATAGGACTAAGTCGACTGAACTACTTATGAAATATTCTTCAATAACTCCTCACTTCACCATGCTTGTGGGTCAACACTTTAACTTGCAATTTCAGAAGACAAAAATGCAATTTTTCTATTATCAAGCCAACATAAGTTAATCTTGAGCAAAAATCTCCTTCAGAGAAGCAGATGGTTTAGAAACCAGTTGTAAAGACGTGGAGCGACCGGATCGTTTGCTAATCTAGTGATATCAAGATGAATTCAATGACACAAAGAGTAAATACAATGAGATTGTATTGATTGAAAGTAGAGAGAATTACACACAGTTACACACCGAAATGTAGATGAATGACCAAGAGTTTTCTAGTCTAAACAAGTCAACCTATTTATAGGTGACACATACTAAGCTGCGTACCATCCAACGTATCAATGGTACGGGCGTACCATTTGGTACGGCGGACCAACTGGTACGCTGCCCCTTAGACTCATACAAACGCTCTCACATAGATACAGTACACGAGACACACTGTAGCATAGGTATATGCTCTAACAAACTCCCCCTTAACGTGTAGTGTATCTAATTCTAACTAAATCTCTAGTCTTCAATCTTCAACATTGCTGCATCCGATCTTCAACTTGAAATCCTGTTAGAAATAGAGCTTGCATGGCTGGATCACTCTTGAACAATCTTTGATCTTCCAGAACCACTTGTGAAAAGTACTTCAAGCTCCCCCTTTCACCATGCTTGAGTCTTGTCACACATAACCTGCAATTTCAGAAGACAGAAACACGGTTTCCTTTTCTTTTGAAAATTCATTTAATCTTGGCGGAAAACTTCTCTTCGAGAATCCAAGATATGTTTTTGAAATTTGATTTCGTATCCCATGTCGATCGGTCGAAAACAAATAAGACATAAAATATTATTGGCTTTTTGAAACTTATCAAAACACACCGAAAATCTTTTTGATTTCTCTAAGTTTATGATAAAACACACCTAAAATCTTTTTGGAATTTTCAGATATGAAACATAAATGCAATACAGAAATGAAATACTGAATCACACACTATTTTTGTCTTTTGCGAGAAAGATAACAACTTGGGATCATATTGGTCATGACATGCTGAACTACACTTCAATTTCAATTACTTCAGCGCATAAGTCATGTCGATTACTGGTATAATTTGTCCACCTTAAACTCAGGCACAATCAAACTCATAACATCTAGATATGTTATTGTATTTATTAGATTTGTTTTGACCAGTGTACCCCACACTATCAGACATACTCAGATATGTTTTTGCTTATTACACTTTGTGATTTTATTTGTGATTTAACACATAATGATTGACTTCATGATATCGTTAACTGTGTTCCATGCAAAAAGAAATAAGAACGTTAAGTCGTCTACCTTAAGGTCGATCTTTCGATACGCAGATATGGCCTCGGATTTAACAAAATAAGAAAATAAAACAAGTTGAAATTGTATAACCCAACAACAATCAGGTCGGTACTCCCGTACACGCAGAGAAAGTCCGATGAGTTATACAAAACACCAAAGAAAATAAAGCAGAACGTCAAACGAACAACAATCAGGTCGATCTTTTGATACGCAGAGAAAGTCCGATCGTTTGACAAAATAAAGAACATCAAACAAGTTTAAATCTTTGCAAAATGAACACATGTTTACACAGTGACTTCTCATTTTTCTTTTTCACACATCTTTTCACTATCTTGATATATGCTTCAAGATGTTGCCTACTTGGTCAAGCATTAGTATTTAGTGAATATCTCATCTGAATACATTCTGATTTGATGTCGAGCCTACCAAGCACATCGAATAATGATCTTATGGCTTTTTCATCTAATTTATCCATGAGTCAGACATATAAGCCAATGTACCATCATTTCCCAATCATGTTGGATACAATTTCTCATTTTTCAATGTTTTTGTATTTTTCTGTTTTTTCTCCCCTTTAAACTGAAAACTCTATTTTTGGATTTTTCATTTTAACAAAAACACAAAGACACTATTTTTGGTTTTTTAATTTTCTCCCCCTAAACTACATACGGATTGTAAAAGAAAGAAAATTGACCTTCCGACATGGATACCTTTCTGGTTTTAGCTTTTCATAAAATTTTCAGTAGTTGAAAAGTAATATCACGTGAAATTTAAATTAAATCAGCAGAATACTCCTCTATCAGCAACTTTTCAATCACCGATAGGTTTTCTAGAAGTACCTGCACACTTGGTCAAACACATCAGTTCATAAATGACCCGAAGCAAATCATTTCTGGTTGACCAGTGTCTTGTTTCCTTTCGGAACCACTTTAGGTTTCCAGTTTTGTTGTTTTGGTAAATTAGTATTTGATGAACAGGTCACAGTCGATTGTGACGAACAACCGATAGATGAATCATGTTGAAATTTAGGTAAAAACCTTCTTTGATGTTTAAAAAATGTCACTTGAAATTCATCAAACACTCTGCCATATTCAACAATAAATCTGTATTTGGCAGATTTACCAACATAAGGAACCTGTCCTTTCCTTGAACTAGAAGCAACTGTAGACATGACAATCTTGTGTCATATGCCCTTTTTGTCGGCAATTGTAACACAAACGATTGTTTACTTTTTTCCTCTTTGGTCCCTGCAAAGCTTCACAAAAATTTTCATCTCCAAAATGATCATAAAAAGTATCATATACCTAAAATCGATGATCATGAACCCATTTTAAAGTCGGGCTTTTGGGAGTAGAATTTGATCCCCAGAAGAAAATTTAGCATTTGAGGTCTTCATGATCTTCGGATCCTCATGCTTCACGAACACTTCAACTATCTTTTGAGAATCCACATAGTGAAATGGAAATTCTCTATCAGAAAATACTTGTTCTGAACCCTTGAGTTTGTAAAACCTCTCGGGTTGAACCTTGTCAGCTTTAAAAACATCTTTCTTTACTTGCTTCAATTTGACTTGCTTCAGTTTCTGTTCTTTCTGACCTTGAACCCCATGAACTTTACCATTTTGGTCTTGAAACCTAAACCAACATGTTTTCCGGAAACTTTTTCTTCAGAACCAAATGATTTATGTCCATTCTTTGCAAGATGAGAAAATTCAGCTTTCACTGCTTTAACATTCTTTTGCTCATAGAAGATTCTTTCATCAATAGCAGTCTTCTCAGTTGAACTTGTTGATTTCTCTTCTTTAGTAGCTGGAGAATCAGATATATCTTTTTCAGCTTTCTATTCTTTCTGTGACTTTACAACCTTCTCCTCAGCAGATTTCTTATCAACAAATTCAGAGTAATCACCAGTTTCTGCCTTTTCCTGCACCTCATGAACACCTTCTTTAAGACTACCCGGTGGTGAAACTGTTTTGGTAAACATTTTCTCAAAATTTTCATCTTTGGCCAAGAATTAAAAGATGTAGAATTTGTGACATTGTTCAGCAAACGGTTTGCATCGATCACTTGAATTTTTAGATCAGAAATTTTCTGTTGAGCTTCAGCCAATTCTTTTTTGGTTGCAATTAATTTCTTAGCCACTTTGTGAGTTTCATTATTTCTGCAATCTCAAATTATCAAGCTGTGCAAACAACTCTTTCTTCAATTTATCTTCATTTCTTTTCTGTATATCCAAATTTGCATTCTGCTATTTGTTCACCCTTATTAGGTCTCTTTTCTCATCTAGTAACTTTTCCATATCTATCTGATATGACTCAATTTTGGCAGCAGAGTCATCAGAAGTCTTGGTGAGCATATCAAGCTTAATCTTGGACTTTTCAAATAAATCATTGAAATCTTGTTTAACATCCTTCGCTTCTGCCTTCCATTTTTCAACTTCCTTGGAATTTCAACTCTTTTCAACTACCTCTGCTTGAAAATCTGAAAACTTTTCTTTCTAAATTACTAACTCTTGAATTATACCTTCCAACCTTTTCTTTTCATCACTCAATTCTTCAATCTTCTTCTCATAATCAGCAACCAATAACTCGTTGTCCTTTACCACACTCTGAATTCTTTTGTCTTTTTGTGAACAAAATTCACAAACTGATTGATAATCACTAGTTTTAGAACTACTAGTTTCAGATTCAGACTCAGATACTTCTACTTCGTCATCACTATGTACAAATTGAGCAACAAACACAGAGTTGACCAAAAATGCAGACTCATCCGGAAAATCGGCAGCCCAATCATAACCTTCATTCGATGTTAGTGTGTTTGACTCAGAAGTAATAGCAGTTAAAGCAATTGGAGAATTAGAAGTTCGTCCCCAATCATATTGTTTAACGACTTGAGAAACTAAGGCTGTTGTGGACTTTGATGAAGAAACATTTGAATTTGAACATTCACGAGCAAAATGTCCAAAATTAGAACATTTGAAACATTTTGCCTTTGATTTATCTATTCCAACCTTGCCATCCGGATTTAAACTTTGAAATCCGGTCTTCTTCTTGAATCTTTTAACTCTTTGAGCTAACATTGCAAGTTGCCAATTAATATCCGTTTGTTCAAGATTATCCGGATCGATCTGATCAAAATCTTCTTCAATCAAATTAGATGTTGTCAAACCACCATTCAGCAATCCATAATATGAAGATAATAGAGCAGAAATTAATGCCAAATGTTCATCAGGTGTTTTTGCAGAAAATGAAGTCTGACTTGAATGATTTGGAATAGTGAAGTTACACCCTTTTGATGAACTTCCAGAATTTCTTGATCCATGACCAGCAACAAAGGCTGTTTGAGGTGGATTTGATGAATCAACACCAAATGATTTAGATTTTGCATTAAGACTCGCAGAATTTTGACCATGATATACTTCAGGATTTTGTAATTGAGCAGTGGACCTGTTTGAAGTCATCATTTCTATCTCTCTAGCATGAAGCTTTCTGGTTAAATCATGAAATGATAATTCAGAATACTCTTTGTCATGAGTCAGCAGCAAGACAAAATTCTCCCATTTTGATGGTAAGGCTTCTAGAATTTTCTCCTTCAACTCCTCTTCTGTCTTATCTATTTTAACCACTTTCATTTCACTTATCAAATGTGAGAATCTGGATACAAGAGCAGAAATGTCTTCCATATCATAGTGTTGAAAATTTTCAAATTCTTTATTCAGCACTTTCCTTCGACTCTTCTTGTATTGATCATTGCCTTCACATCGGGCAGATAATGCATCCCACAATTGTTTTGATTTCTTGCACGTACTAAACTGATGTAGTAACTCAGTCGGTAAAGCCATTGTAAGGTATCCAAAAGCTTTTTCTTCAAGCTCATAGAGTTTTCTCTCAGCATTGTCAAACACATGAACTTCTTTGAAATCTCCCGCATCAATTGGATGTACGTAAAGCTTTTTAATTGGAATCCACAAATCTATATCATTTGTGCTGGTGTATGCAGAAAATCGTTGCTTCCAATTTTGATAATCTTCCAATTTCAACAGCTTGGGAACTTTCTGGCTTGTTCCAATTTCGTTATCAAAGTTAAGCATAGTTTGCATCGTGCTTTGCATAGCCGCAAACGCTTGGAAATCCGACATCTTTTCCGAAATATGGTGCTTCAAAACCTTCGAACTCAAAAACGAGGGTCTTAAAAGTGGATTTTGGGTACCAAAACGAAGTGTACTGGCCATTAGGCAAGTAAAAGTCTAGATCTTTTCGAGACGGTCGTTTTGGCTGGTATTGGGTTCCGTAACTCCAAACAGAAATCAAGTTACATCAGTTTTAGTGAACATCACTATTCTGCCAGCGGACCAATCAACGGACCAAGAGAACTAGCATACCAAAGAACTTCGGCGGGTACCAAAGAACTTCAACAGATCACTCAATGTAGCAACCAATCAGCGTACTAGACCAGATCAAATCAGCGTACCAGTGAACTCAGCGTACCAGTGAACTCAGCGTACCAGTTTGGTACGACGTTAACCATCAGCGTACCAACCAGTAACTATCGCGTACCACGGTTGAAGATTGCCTTGCGTACCAGGTAGCGTACCAATCAGTGTACCAATATTTGGATGAATATTGCCTGGCATACCAAACGGCGTACCAAAATGTTCATCCGGCGTACCACGACATTTTTGACTGATTTTTCAGAATTTGACTGTTTTAAGCTGGAATTTGCTACAGTAAGTTGCGAAAACACACTAGGAACGTTTAGGAATCAAGTTTAGCACCATAAACACTCAGAATTGGACGAATTTGATGAAATACGAGAAGAACCCCACTTTCTCTCACTAAAAACTCGAAAATTGATCAAAAACACAACATTAGAGCAACCAAATGCTCTGATACCACTTGTAAAGACGTGGAGCCACCGGATCGTTTGCTAATCTAGTGATATCGAGATGAATTAAATGACACGAAGAGTAAATACAATGAGATTGTATTGATTGAAAGTAGAGAGAATTACACACGGTTACACACATAGAAACGTAGATGAATGACCAAGAGTTTTCTAGTCTAAACAAGTCAACCTATTTATAGGTGACACATACTAAGCTGCGTACCATCCAACGTACCAATGGTACGGGCGTACCATTTGGTACGGCGGGCCGTACCATTGGTACGGCGGGCCAACTGGTAAGCTGCCCCTTAGACTCATACAAATGCTCTCACATAGATACAATACATGAGACACAGTGTAGCATAGGTATATGCTCTAACACCAGTTTTGAAAATATTTAGTATCTTGTGTCGATAAAATCGAAAACAAATAAGAAATAAAATCTCTTTAGATTTTACAAAGTTTATATCAAAACACACCTAAAATCTTCTTTGATTTTTCTAAGATGAAACAACAATGCAATACTGAATCAAGCGTTATTTTTGTTATAATAAATATCGTATCACGTGATCATATTGGTTATAACACACTGAAATACACTTCAATTTCAACTAATTGAAGCACATAAGCCAAGTTGTTTGCTGGTATTATTTGTCATTCTTAAGCTCAAGCAGAATCATACTCATAACATCTGGATATGTTAAGGTTTTATTGATTTCGCTCAGTCCTGTGGACCCCACACTATTAGACATATTCAGATATGATTCACATATTTTTCATGTGATTACACTTGAGACTTACACATAGTGTCTTATATTTATGATAATGTCAATTGTGTTCCATGTAAAAAGAAATAAGAACATTAAATCGTCTACCTTAAGATCGGTCTTTCGATACGCTGATAAGGCCATGGATTTAACAAAATAAAAAAAATAAAAGAAGTTGTTGTTCAAACTTTAACAATCAGGTCGATCTTTCGATACGCAAAGAAAGTCCAGTTTGAACGAAACACCAAGAAAATAAAGCAGAACCTCAAATGAACAACTATCAGGTCGATACTTCAGTATACGCAGATATAGTCCGATCATTTGAGAAAATATAGAAAAATCAAACAAGTTTAAATCTTTTAAAATGAGCACATGTTTAAATAGGGACTTCTCATTTTTATTTTTTACATATCTTTCTTATATCATGAAATAAGCATCAAGATGTTGCCCACTAGGTCAAGCATAACATTTAGTTTATATCACATACATATATGCATACTTTCTAATTTTCCGAGCCTACCTAGCACATCAAGCATGGTCTTATGTCTTGTTCATCTACTCTATCCATGAGTCAGAAACGTTAGCCAATGTACCATCATTTCCCAATGATTAATCTCTCATTTTTTATTGTTTCCGATTTTTTTTATATTTTCCATTATCATTTTCTCCCCCTATATGTAAACAAAGTCTATTTTTGAATATTCCAAAATTTTTCTCCCCCTAAAAATTTGAAAGAAAGAAAACAAAAACGAAACACAAAAATGAAAATGATTGATCAGCACAGACACCTCCCAATTTTAGTTTTGTCAAAAGTATATTTTCATCAAAAATGTTCAGAAAAATAAACTCCTTGTGGCGTTAAATTAATCACAGACACTTCACTATTAGCTGTAAGAGCGTGAGCGGTGGATCGTCTACTCAATCATGTGTAATCGGTGTAATTCGAGTATGAATTCAAGACACAATGAGGTAAATACAATAGAGATTGTATTGATAAACCACAAAGAGTACACACACCAAAACACACAGTAGATTGTACAAGATGATCTAAATCTAAACAAGATCAACCTATTTATACTAGTATCCACTGTCAAGAACTGGAGCTCACACGAAGTGCCACTTCGTGGAGTCACGAAGTGCGACTTCGTGTCCATTTCATGTGGTCACAAAGGTTACTTCGTGTCAGTTTGTAAGCAACCTTCCAAGCTTCTTTGTCTTGTTTTTGATACTTGACACGACGAACCAGCTAATGCTCTAACAAACTCCCCCTCAACGTGTGCAGTATCTGTTTCTCCACATAGGGTTGTATCTTTAATCAAACTCCCCTTCAACTTGATGGTTAGTCTGACCTTGAATACTTGACATTGCAGCGCGTGTTCTCTCCTTATCAAACAGCTTCAGAAGACTTGAAGTTGTAATATCCTCTTTCCACTAAGTACCTGGCCAACATAAATAATCTTGGTGCAAACATCTCTTCGAGACTCCAAAATATTTTATTTTTGAAAATTGATTTGTATCTCGTGTTAAACAATCGAAAAGAAATAAGAAACAAAATATTTTTGATTTTTCAAAATTTTATATTAAAACACACCTAAAATATTTTTGGTACTTTCTGATATGAATAATAAATGCAATACAGAATCAGACACTAATTTTGTCTTTTGCGAGAAAGATCACGACTTGGGATCATATTGGTCATAACGTGCTAAGCTACACTTGAATTTAAAATACTTTAGCACAAAAGCCATGTCGATTGCAGATTACATAATTTGTCCAACTTTAAACTCATGCATAATTATACTCATAACATCTGGATATATTAAGGTATTGATTAATTTGCTTTGGCCAGTGTACCCCACACTATCAGAAATATTCAGATATGCTTTTGTATCACTCTTTTTTTATTTCACTTGTGATTTAAACACATAGTGATCGTATTCATGATATAGTCAACTGTGTTCCATGTAAAAAAGAAACAAGAACGTTAAATCATCAAACTTAAGGTCGATCTTTCGATACGCAGATAAGGCCTCGGATTTAACAATATAAGATGAAAATGCGTGAGCGTACGGATCGTCTACTTAGTCGTATCGAAATCAATGTAAAACGAGTATGGACACGATGAGTAAATACAAATGACTTGTATTAGACCACAGAGAAACACCACAAAGTTCACATACAAGATCTAACCCAGAAGCCCCCAAACAATACACAAGACGACTAATTATACAAGCTGAACCTGATGGTCCGAACTCCAGGTTCGGACCTGTCCGAACTCTGGGTTCGCCAGGAGTTCGGACCACAGCAAACTTTCTTGTCTCCGTCTGGTATTCGATACTTCACATGATGATCAGGAACCATGTATCAACAAACTCCCCCTCTGCATGTGCAGTATCATATGCTCCATTAAAACTTGTATCTTGTATCTTCAATCAAACTCTTCCTCGATCTGACAATGAGTTCAATCTTGAATACTTGATATTGTATCGTGTGTAATCTCTTTGTCAACAATCTTCAGAAGACTTGAAGTTGTGATGTTCTCTTTCCACTTAGAAACCTGCCAACATAAATAATCTTGGCGCAAAACGTCTCTTCGAGACTCCAAGATATTTTGATTTTGAAAATTGATTTCGTATTTCGTGTTGATCAATAAAAAACAAAATCTTTTTGGCTTTTAGAAACTTTATATCAAAACACACCTAAAATATTTTTGGTATTTTCTGATAACAAAAGTAAATGCAATACAGAATTAGACACTATTTTTGTCTTTTGCGAGAAAGATCACGACTTGGGATCATATTGAACATAACATGCTGAACTACATTTCAATTTCGATTATTGTAGCACATAAACCATGCCGATTGCAAATATAATTTGTCCAACTTTAAACTCTGGCACAATCATACTCATAACATCTGGATATATTAAGGTACTGATTTAGATTTGCATTGACAAGTGAACCCCACACTATCAGACATACTCAGATATGCTTTTGCTTATCACATTTTGTGATTTCATTTGTGATTTAATCACATAATGATTGTTTTCATGATCTAGTCAATTGTGTTTCATGCAAAAAGAAATAAGAACGTTAAATCATCTACCTTAAGGTCGATCTTTCGATGCGCAGATAAGGCCTCGGATTTAACAAAATAAGAAAAATAAAACAAGTTGAAATTGTATAACCCAACAACAATCAGGTCGGTACTTCTGTACACGCAGAGAAAGTCCAATTAGTTATACGAAATACCAAAGAAAATAAAGCAGAACGTCAAACGAACAACAATCAGGTCGATCTTTCGATACGCAGAGAAAGTCTTGATCGTTTGACAAAATAAAGAAAATCAAACAAGTTTAAATCTTTGCAAAATGAACACATGTATACACAGTGACTTTTCATTTTATTTTTCACGTATCTTTTTCTTGATATATCTTGAGATACGCATAAAGATGTTGTCCACTAGGTCAAGCATTAGATTTAGTATATATCACATTCGTATACTTTCTGATTTGCCGAGCCTACATTGCACATCGATCAAATGGTCTTATGGCTTTTTTATCTATTTTATCCATGAGCCAGACGATGTAAGCCAATGTACCATCATTTCCCAATCATGTCGGATACAATTTCTCATTTTTCAATGTTTTTGGATTTTTTTCATTTTTTAATGTTTTTGTCTTTTCAAATTACTCCCCCTAAAAATGACAACTCTATTTATTGATTTTCATTTTTACGATTTGAAAAAACACACTATTGTTGTATTTTTGTCAAAAACAAACTCCCCCCCCCCCCCCTCAGAATGAGACAGAGTGAAAAAACAAGAAAAATTGATCGACCAACACGAATACTAGCAGTTTAGCCTTTTTGAAAACAAAATTTGATTTTGAAAGTCAATTTAAGTTAGCACAGATATTTCACAATCAGCAGTTTTCCAATCACCGAAAGGTCTTCCTGAAATACCTGCTTGACACCAAATAAAACATTAGTCGCTCTGGGATCAACCCAATTAAACAGCATCGGGTCGCCCGGTGTCTTCCACATAGTCGCTGTTGGCGTTGGAAACAACTTTTGGTTTCCAAATTTGTATGATTTTTTATTTTTGATCAGAACCAGAATCAGATTCAACCGACGTACTCGGTTTAGACCAAGAGGATTTACGAGTTGATTTGAGCTTAGGAGGCCATGGTTCATAAAAAATTTATCCTTTGCTATCCACATATTTAGCAGTTTTATGGATATATGCAGTCGTCGGACAATCAGCAGCAAGATGTCCCGGTTGACGACATGCATAACAAAGTCTTTCTCAAAAAATGTTTGAAAAATCCTTTGAATTTTGAAAACTAGATGAATGTTCAGAATGAAAGTTATCAAAGAAATCATCAGAAGAATCATACCTAGGAGATGGACTCCTTGAAGATTATGACCTTCCAGATTAATAAGAATGCTCTTTTAGAGGAGGTGATTTCTTTGTAACTTTAGCTTTAACAACCTTTTCAGCTTTCACTGGTTTCATTGCTTGAATCGGTTCATCCTTCACTTCATAACCCAAACCTTTATGCTTGTAACCTGGAACCTTTGAAGAACTTGAAGAAGAACCCGAAGCTTCTCTCGCCTTAGCTTCAGTAGTGAATTTGGCTTTGATATCTTTCAATTGATTCTTCTCAATCAAACCTTTTTCTTCTTCAGTTGCGGACGGAGAACTTGAAGCAATCTTATCAAATACTTTTTCATTTTCCAGCAAAACAGACTTAGAAGTAAATTTTGGAGCATCACCCAACGACTTTTCTTTCTTCTTAGACTTTGATTTCTTCTTCTTGGGTGGAGTGACAAACTTAGAATAATCAGGCAATTCTTTTTTAGGATCAAGTGGAGCAGATGTAACTTCAGATAAATCCACTGGTTGAGGAACCATATGAATATCATCCTTCTTAGAATTCTCCTCACTCTTATCCTGCTTATATAAAAAAATTCAGCAATGTCGGTGACAAATTGCAATTCTTCACTTGTCGCTTTAACTCCAAAATTTCCAACTGTAATTCATTAATTTTCTGTTGAGCCTCAAAAACCTCTTTTTGTGACTTGATGAATTTTGCATTGAGATCATCATATTCATAAGCTTGTAGTTTCCTGATCTCACATTCAGCAAACAACTCTTCAAGAACACTTTCTCTCCTTTTCTTATAGATCTCAACATCTTTAGTCGATACTTCATTCTTATCTCGATAAAAAACATTTTCATCTTGAAGCATGGAAATCTTGTTTTGAAGCTTCTCAACAGTAGCAGCAGTTTCAACAATAAGAGCACTAGCCCTTTCATATTTTTTTTGAACCGTATAACTCTTCTCAAATAGATTTTTAAAATCTTGAACTGCATCTAAAGCTTCAACTTTGGCTTTCTCACATTCTTCAGCCAATTGAGCCTTTTCTTTCAAAACATCTTCATGAACATGAACTAATTCATAATATTTCTTTTGAAAATCATCCAACTCTTTCTTAAGCACAACCATCTCTTCAGTTAAAGTTTGAGAACGTTGTTCAAACCTTGCAATCTCCTTGTGCAATTTTTCACATGATAGACATTTAGACTCTTCAACCTTTGAACTGTCAGTAACCTTTGGTAAAACTTCTTGAACCAATGATACACTAGAATCAGAATCAGTCAGAAAACTATCATCATCATCATGATGAGCAGTCAAAGCAATGGTAGATGGAGCATGATTCTTTTTAGCTTCTGAATCTGCATGCCATACAAATTCATTTGGATGCCAAAATGTGTCTATCAAATTATTAGCAAAAGTAACAGATTTCTTCTCAACCTTATCAGCTTCTTTTGATGGATGAAAAACTAAATGAGCATGTTGAACATATTTCAATTTAGTTTCCGCAGAACTTAGACATTTTCGTGCAAAATGACCATAGACAGAACACTTAAAACATTTCACCTTCGACTTGTCCAAACCAATATTCCCATCCTAGATTCAATCTTTTCTTTCCAGTTCTATTGAAAATTTTCTTCGTTCTTCGAACCAACATAGCATACTGCCAGTTTAAATCCATTTCTTCCAAATGATCATAATCAATTTGATCGTAATCTTTATTTGCCAATTCAGCATTACTCACAGCACAAGTGATAACACCAAAATATGAAGATACCAACGTAGACATCAAAGCATTATAATCATCAGTAATTTGAGCAGACAACGCATTATGAGTTGAATAACTAGGAATCGAAACAGTACAACCAGCAGAAGAATAACTAGGGGTTTCAGATTTACCTGCAAGAAATGTTGTAGGGGGTGCAGAATTAAGAATATTAGACTTTCCAGCATTTATTGTAGAATCATTTTCACCATGATATACAGCAGGATTCTGAATTTGTGTAGGAAGTGATTTGTTCACCATCAATTTCATATCTCTAGCCTGAATTCTTTGAATCAAATCATTGAAAGACAATCCTGGATAATCCTTCTCGTGAGTAATCATCATCACATAATTCTCCCATTTTTCCGGCAAAGCTTCCAAAATCTTTTCCTTCATATCAGCTTCTTCCTTAGTAAGATTCACCAAATGCATTTCACTCATTAAATGAGCGAATCTTATGATCAGATTGGGAATCGATTCATTTTGATAATGCTTGAAGCTATCAAATTCTTTCTTCAAAACTTTATGTCGACTTTTCTTATATTGGTCATTGCCTTCACATCGTTTTTTCCAAAGCATCCCATAAACTCTTTGATGTGTAGTTACCAGCAAATTGATGTAGTAACTCTTTAGGAAAAGCCATTGTTAAAGTACCATACGCCTTTTTCTTAGCTTGATAAGCTTTCTTTTGTTCAGAAGAAAGCTTTCTTTGAAGAATAGGTTCATTAGTTTCATCCTTAGGATAGACGTATTGATCAGTAAAGGATAACCACATATCAATGTCATTAGTATCGACATACGCTTCAAACCGTTTAACCCAACTATAATAATCTTCCAATTTTAGCAATTTAGGAACTTTCTGACTTGTTCCGATTTAATTATCATAGTTCATCATTGTATGCATCGTTTCTTGAACCGAATTTTGAATAGCCGCGAACGCTTGAAAATCGGACATTTTGAAAAATTTGGTTACTATTCACTCCGACCTGTTCCGAACCTGTACCGAACCACGTCCGAACCTTATCCGAACTTCAAATGAGCCGAAATTCCTCCGAACCTAGCCTTCGGAAGAATCAATCAAATGTAGACCGAACTTGTGTTGAACTATGTCCGAACTTGAACCGAACTCTCTTCGAACAACCCCGAACTCTCACCTAACCAAGAAATGGCCGAACTCCGTCCGAACTTCGAGTTCGGAGCGGTTATTTCCAGCTCAGTCCAAACCTCACACGAACTCGAACTCACTCGACACCATTTTCTCGATTTTCAGAGTTTTTGAATGGAATTTTTGATAGAAACTCAAGCAAACTCAATAGAAACGGTCTAGCAGATGATATTTGATGAGAAACACACTCGAGAAGATCAGACAAACTCAAAAATGATACTCATTTTCGCAAAAACATGTGAAATTTCGAATCAAAACTTCGAAAAACAATGATTTCCGACCAGTAGAGCAAACCTGATGCTCTAATACCACTTGAAAATGCATGAGCGTACGGATCGTCTACTTAGTCGTATCGGAATCAATGTAAAACGAGTATGGACACGATGAGTAAATACAAATGACTTGTATTAAACCACAGAGAAACACCACAAAGTTCACATACAAGATCTAACCCACAAGCCCCTAAACAATACACAAGACGACTAATTATACAAGCTGAAACCCGATGGTCCGAACTCCAGGTTCGGACCTGTCCGAACTCTGGGTTCGCGAGGAGTTCGGACCACAGCAAACTTGCTTGTCTCCATCTTGTATTCGATACTTCACATGACGATCAGGAACCATGTATCAACATAAGAAAATAAAAACAAGTTGAAATTGTATAATTCAACAACAATCAGGTCGGTCTTGTGGACACGCAGAGAAAGTCCAATGAATTATACGAAACACCAAAGAAAATAAAGCAGAACCAAAAATGAACAACTATCAGGTCGATACTCCCGTATACGTAGAGATAGTCCGATCATTTAAGAAAATAAAGAAAAACAAACAAGTTTAAACCTTTGCAAAATGAAGACATGTATACACAGTGACTTCTCATTTTTCTTTTCACATATCTTTTTTCTTGATATCTTGAAATACGCATCAAGATATTGTCCACTAGGTCAAGCATCAAATTTAGTGTATATCACATTTGTATACTTTCTGATTTGCCAAACCTACCTAGCACATCTAACAATGATCTTATGTCTTTTTCACTTACTCTATCCATGAGTCAGACAACATTAGCCAATGTACCATCAGTTCCCAATCATGTTGGATACAATTTCTCATTTTTCAATGTATTTGTACTTTTTGCATTTTTCAGTTTTTTTTTATCTTTTCAAATTTTCTCCCCCTAAAAATGACAAACTCTATTTTTAGATTTTTCACTTTTACCATTTGAAAAACGACAGATATTCCACCATCAGCAATCTTTGAACTACCGTTAGGTCTTCCTGAAATACCTGCTTACACCAGATAAAACATTAGTTGCTGTGGGATCGACCCGATTCAACAGCATCGGGTCGCTCGGTGTCTTCCACATAGTCTTTGTTGGCCTTGTAAACAACCTTTGGTTTCCATATCATTGATGATGAATTTTTTTGAGCAGAAACGGAAACTATTTCAACTGGAGTCTTTGGTTTGGACCAAAACAACTTACTAGTTGTTTTGAACGTTGGGGACCATGGTTCACCAAAAAATTTTACCATTTTCATCCACATATTTGGCATTGTTGTGGACATAGGCAGACGTAAGACAATCCGCAGCAATATGTCCAGGTTGATGACTTGTATAACAAATTCTTTCACGAAGTTGAAAAACATTTGAAAAATTCTTTGAATTTTCAGAAAATGAGGAATTATCAGAACCAAAATGATCAAAGAAATCATCATAAGAATCATACCTCGAAGATTTACTCCGCGAAGAACCTTTGTAATCAGATGAAGAACCTCCAGAATAATAACTATTTTTGGAATAGAAAGCAGCATTTGGTTTCTTCTGAGGTTGTGATTTCTTTTTATCTTTGATCTTCTTAACATCTGCTTTCTTCTTTTGATTTTGAGATGAAATTGGCACCTCTTTTTGTACAAACCCAAGCCCTTTGTTCTTAAAACCAGAAGATTTTGATGATTCAGTTTGAGAACTACCAGAAGCACTTATTTGATGAGCTTGTTGATTCAAATTGATTTTAATTTCTGGTATTTTGTTCTCTTGAACCAAATTCTTGGTAGCTTTAACCTCAGATGATGTACCAACTGATGTACCAGACAAACTCTTATCAAACACAACTTCATCTTCCAATAACGATGAGTCAGATGTAAACTTTGGAGCTTCACCAATATTCTCTTTCTTCTTCCCAGATTTAGATTTCTTTTTCTTCTTTTCAGACACTAGAGTTTTAAATTTAGAAAAAGCACCTATTTCTGCTTTCAGATCAAGAGAAGTAGATAAAAATTCAGACATATCGACTGGTGCAGTCACTTTATGAAGATCATCTTCCCTGACACTTTCTTCACCTTTTACCTTCTTATACATAAAATTCAGAAACGTTGGGGATAAATTGCAATTTTTTAATTGTCTTTACAAATCCAGAATATCCAACTTTAATTCTAGGAATCTGTTGTTGAGCAGCAAATAACTCCTTCTGATAACCAATAAATTCTTCAGACAACCCATTGTATTCATATTTATTCTGTCTTCTCAAATCACGTTCAGCAAAAAGCCCTTCTCTGACATTTTCCCATTTCTTCTTAAAAATATCAACATCCTTTGTTAATACTTCATTCTTGTCATGAAAGTTGATATTTTCAGCTCTTTACTTTTCAACATCATCTAGAATACAATCACCTTAGCAACTGCTTCAACCGTAATATCGTTGCCTCTTTCATATTTTTGTTGAAGCGGATAAGTTTTCTGAAATAAATCTTCAAAGTCTTCAGCAGCTTCCTTAGCTTCAGCTTTTGCCTTCTCACATTCTTCAATCAAATCATTCTTTTCTTTCATTAAATTATCTTTGATTGGAGTCAAATCATAATACTTTTTCTAGAAAACTTTCTAACTCTTGCTTCAGCACGACAATTTCTTCAGTCAATAAGTTGATACTTCTTTCCAAACTCACATTCTTGTTGCGTAAAATAACACATTCAGAACATTTAATCTCTTTTTCGTTTTAACTTTCAGTCACATTTTCCTGAAACTCTTCAACCGTTGTTTCTCTCGAACTTGTTACGGAATCGATCAGAACACTATCACTTTGATGATGAGCCATTAAAGCAACAGTTTCTCCATCCGTATTTTGTATCTCATTGATATCAAACATTACGATACGCATTCCTTCTAAACTCAAGATCTGCATTCCATGCAAATTCATTTGGATGCCAAAAATATTCTTCCAACTTACCAACATGAGAAACAAAAGCTTGTTGATTTTGAGTATAATTGCTTGTAGAAGCCTTAACCAAATGTGAATGCTGACCAAAATTAGACTTGTTATCAGTTGACTTTGGACATTCACGAGCAAAATGTCCATACAAAGAACATTTGAAACATTTCACCTTTGATTTATCTAACCCAATCTTTCCATCTTGTTTCAACATTTTCTTCCCGATTCTGTTAAAGAGTTTCTTTGTTCTCCTTACAAGCATAGCATACTGACAACTCAAATCCATTTCTTTCTGTATGATCATATACTTCTTTTGTCATTTCTGCATTACTAACTGAACCAGTAATAACACCAAAGTATGAAGATACCAAGGCAGACATCAATGCCATATAACCCTCAGTTGTTTTAACGGATAAGACATTGTGTGATGATGAATTTGGAATTGACAACAGTACAACCAGAATTATCAGGTTTACCGACAACAAATGTTGTAGGAGGTTCTTGAGTAAAAATACTTGACTTCCCAGCATGAGTGGTAGAATCATTCTCTCCATGATACACAGCAGGATTCTGAATTTGTGTAGGCATTGACTTGTTCACAATCAATTCTATATCCCTTGCTTGTATTCTCTCAACCAAATCATTAAACGACAAACCCGTCTATTCTTTATCAGGAGTAATCATCATGACATAATTTTCCCATTTTTTGGGTAATGCCTCCAACAATTTTTCTTTCAAATCAGCATCTTCCTTTTTTATATTTACCAAAACCATTTCACTCATCAGATGTAAAAACCTTATAATCAAATTTAGAATGGTCTCGTTTTGGTAATGCTTGAAATTATCAAATTATTTCTTTAAAACTTTCTGACGACTTTTCTTGTATTGATCATTACCCTCACATCATTTCTATATCGCATCCCATAAATCTTTTGCAGTATCGTAAGCGGAAAACTGATGTAATAATTCTTTGGGTAATGCCATCGTCAAAGTTCCAAAAGCCTTTTGTTCAGCTTGATATGCTTTCTTTTGATCAGATGTCAAACTCTTCTGTAAAAATGGTCTTCCATTTCCATTTGTTGGATACACATATTGGTCAGTATATGATAACCATATATCTACATCATTGGTTCCAACATATGCTTCAAATCGCTTTACCCAACTATGATAATCCTCCAATTTGAGTAATATGGAAACTTTCTGACTTGTTCTAATTTCATATCATAATTCAGTAAATTTTGCATCATTGTTTGCATTGACGTTTGCATTGCAGCTAGAGCTTGATAATCAACCAACTTGTCTTTTAATGAAGTGATACGAACTTATGCGAACTCACACGAACTGAATGCGAACTCACACGAACTGGATGTGAAATTACTCTCAAACTATGAGTAACACTAAATGAAGCGAACTTAAACGAACTGGTGCTAACTGTATACAAAGTGACACTATCCGAAGTGACACGAACTGGATCTCCACAAAGTGATACGAACTGCATATCTACGAAGTGATGCGAACTGAACTTTCACAAAGTGGTCTGAACTGAAACAAAGTGGTGTGAACTGAACTCTTAAGAAGTGACACGAACTGGAGATTGGACAAGAAGATCTAAATCTAAAAGCTATTTATACTAGTATCCACTGTCACTGAACTCTTACGAAGTGACACGAACAAGGAGCTCACACGAAGTGCCACTTCGTGGAGTCACGAAGTGTGACTTTGTGTCCACTTCGTGTGGTCACGAACTGTCACTTCATGTCTGTTGATACATGGTTCTTGGTCGTCATGTGAAGTATCAAATACAAGACAAAGTGATGCAAGAATGTTGTGATCCGAACCTGAGGCGAACTCCAGTTCGGATTCACACGAACCTGGTCCGAACTGGAGGTTCGGCTGATCGGGTTTATGCTTAATTAGTTCAACTATAAATAACATTGTATTGTATAGAGATTCGAACTTCTTGGTGAGATCTTGTATGTGTACTCTGTGGTGTTTCTCGGTGGTCTAATACAAATCCTTTGTATTTACATCTTGTGTTCATTCACATTTTACATTGATTTCTATACGACCAAGTAGACGATCCATCGCTTACTCTCTTTCAAGTGGTATCAGAGCATTCGGTTCATTCTACTTGTCGGAAATCTCTGTTTTTCATTATTTTGAGTCAAACTTTTGGGGTTTTACAAAATCTAATCGTTTTTGTGCTCGTTTGATCATATCGAGAGTGATTTCTGTGAAAAATCTTTTCCTAATGTGTTCCTTCTGAGTTTATTTGAATCACTATTGAAAAATCTCGTTCGAAAACACTGAAAATCGTGAAAATTGAGGCTGAAATCTGAAAATCCACAAAAATAACCGCTCCAAACTCGAGGTTCGGATCCAGTTCGACTGATTTTCAAACGAAGTTGGAGTTCGGAAGTTTTCGGCTAGAGTTCGTACTGAGTTCGGTTCCAGTTCGGCTCAAGTTCGGATATTCAGTTTCAATTCGGATTAGGTTCGGATAATTTCAAGTTCGGATTCAGTTCGTCCATCCGAAGTCAAGGTTCGGCAGAGTTCGGATAAGCAATTTTTGGTTCGGATTCAGTTCGGGTAAACAGTATTCAAGATTTTTGGGTGGTTTACTAAAACTTACGTAACTTGAGAACCGTTAAGAGTTACGAGAGCTAATACCAGCCAAAACGACCGTCTCGGAGTGATCTACACTTTTACCACCTAACGGAAAGTACCCTCCGTTTCGATACCCAAAAGCCACTTCTAAGACCTTCGCTTTTGGGTTTGAGGTTTTGGTATACAAGTTTTCGGACAAGATGAGTGATTTTCAAGTGTTTGCTGCAATTCTGAATTCGATACAATCTACAATGCAAACGATGATGAACTATGATAATGAAATTGGAACAAGTCAGAAAGTTCCCAAATTGTTAAAGTTGAAAGATTATCATAGTTGGTTTAAACGGTTTCAAAAGTACATTGATACGAATGATATTGATATGTGGTTGTCATTCACTGATCAATACGTGTATCCTAAAGATGAAACTGGGGAGCCGGTTATTCAAATAAAACTTTCTTCTGAACAAAAGAAAGCATATCAAGCTGAGAAAAAGGCGTATGGTACTTTGACAATGGCATTGCCTAAAGACTTGCTACATCAATTTTCTGGTAATTATACATCGAAAAGTTTGTGGGATGCTTTGGAAAAGAGATGTGAGGGTAATGGTCAGTTTAAGAAAAGTCGCCAAAAGGTTTTGAAAAAGAAATTTGATAGTTTCAAGCATTATCATAATGAAACAATTCCAAATCTGATTGCAAGATTTGCACATTTAATGAGTGAAATGCGTTTGGTAAGTCTTACAAAAGAAGAGGCTGATATGAAAGAAAAGATTTTGGAGGCTTTACCTGAGAAATGGGAAAATTATGTGATGATGATTACTCATGATAAAGAATATTCAGGTTTATCTTACAATGATCTGGTTCAGGGAATACAAGCAAGGGATATGGAGTTCACTGTGAACAAGTCACTTCCTCCACAAATTCAGAATCTTGCTGTGTATCATGGTGAAAATAATTCAACAATCAATGTTGTGAAGTCAAATATTCTAAATTCCGCACCTCCTACAGCATTCATTACCGGTAAATCTGAAAACTCTAGTTATTCTTCTGGTTGCACTGTTTCAATTCCTAGTTCTTCAACTCAAAATGCTTTATCTGTTCAAACAACCGATGATTATATGGCTTTAATGACTGCATTAGTATCTTCATATTTTGGGGTTATTACTGGTTCAGTAAGTAACGCTGAATTGACAAATGAAGATTATGATTAGATTGATTATGATCATATGGAAGAAATGAATTTGAATTGGCAGTATGCTATGTTAGTTCGCAAAACGAAGAAATTTTTTAACAGAACCGGGGAGAAAAGATTGAATCAAGATGGAAAAATTGGATTGGACAAATCGAAGGTTAAATGTTTCAAGTGCTCAGTATATGGACACTTTTCACGTGAATTTCCAAGTTCAATTGATAATAAATTGAAGTCTAGTCAACATGCTCATTTGGTTATACATTCACCAAATCAAGATCAAAAAGATACACAAGAATCTAGTGATGTCGGTGCTAAAAATGACAGACATATTTTGGCATCCAAATGAATTTGCATGGAATGCAGATTCAGATGTTTCACAACTGCCACATGCTCCTATTAAGGTTGCCTTAACAACTCATCATGTAGATGATAGTGTTCTCACTGATTCTGATTCTAATTCAAGCATATCATTGGTCCAAGAGGTTTCATCAAAGGTAACTAATAATTCAAAGGCTAAAGAATCTAAATGCCATGAATGTGTGAGTTTACGTCGCAAGAATGCAAGTCTAATAAGAGGTTCTGAATTATCAACTGAGGAGATTGTAGTGCTCAAGCAAGAATTGGAAGAATTTCAGAAGAAATATTATGCTTTAGTTCTTGTTCATGAAGATGTGATGAAAGAAAAGAGTAAATTGGTTGAAGAGTGTGAAAAGGCCAAAGCTGAAGCATTAGATGCAGTACAAGATTTTTAGAATGTATTTGAGAAGAGTTATCCAGTTCAACAAAAGAATGAAAAGGCTAATGCACTTGTTGAATCTGCTGCTACAATTGAGAAGCTTCAAGAGAAAGTGTCTACACTTAAAAATTCAAATGTTCTTCTTCGCGATAAGAATGAAGTCCTAACAAAGGATGTGGACATTTACATAAAGAAGTGGGAGAAAGTTACCGAAGAAGTTTTAGCTGAATGTGAAATTAGAAAGCTGCAAACATATGAGTATAATGATCTTAATGAAAAATTCATCAAGTCTCAAAAAGAGGTGTTTGATGCTCAACAGAAAATTTCTGAGTTAAAGTTGGAAATTTTGGAGTTAAAAAGGCAAGTTAAGAATTGCAACTTATCACCAACTTTGCTGAACTTCTTATATAAGCAAGATAGAAGTGAAAATAGTTCAAAATAAGATGATATTCACAAGGTTCCTCAACCGGTGGATTTATCTGAAGTTACATCTGCTCTTCTTGATCCTGAAGATGAATTGCATGATTATTCAAAATTTTCTACGTCATCAATGAAGAAGAAATCTAAGTCATTAAAGAAGAAAGAAAAACTTGGTCCAGCTCCGACGTTTATTGCTACTTCATCAATTTTGGAAAATGAAAACAATTTTGGAAAAGTTTAGCAGTCTGTCACTACTTCATTTGAAGACGAAGTTGCTAAATCTTTGGTGCGTGAGAACAAGCTGAAAGACATTAAAGATAAATTTACTAGAGAAGCCAAAGGACGAGATGCTTCTAGCTCTCAATCTGATTCTACAAAGATTTCAGGTTATAAACACAAAGTTTTGGGCTATGTGGTCAAAGCAGTGTCTGTTCAAGCTCAACCATCAAAGAAGAAAGAAAAGGTTGTGAAGATCAAGAGTCCAAAGAAATCTTCATCTCCGACTATACAAGGATTTTATTCTTCTAGAGGCTCTTCATCTGAGTCTAAAGTTTCGTCGCGGAGTCAATCTCCGAGGTATGATTCCAATGATAATTTCTTTGATAATTTTGGTTCTGATCATTCTTCTTGTTCAAAAAATTCAAAGAATTTTTCAAATGTTTTTACATTTCGTGAACGACTTTGTTATGCATGTCGTCAACCTGGACATCTTGGTGCTGATTGTCCAACGACTGCATATATCTACACTACTGCTAAATATGTGGATAACAAAGGTCAGATTTATGATGAACCATGGTCCCCAAAGGTCAAATCAAATCATAAGTCATCTTGGTCTAAATCAAGTACGCCGGTTGATAGAGATTCTGGTTCTGATCAAAAATTATAATCTTTAAAGATATGGAAACCAAAGGTCGTTTCCAAGGCTAACAATGACTATGTGGAAGACATCGGGCGACCCGACACTGTTGAATCAGGTCGATCCCAAAGCGACTAATATTTTATTTGGTGTCAGCATGTATGGTGAAGCTTCGATAGTGGAATATTTGTGCTAATTTAAATTGCACTTCCAAATCAAAATATGTGTTTTAGAAATGCTAAACCGCAAGTATCCGTGTTGGTTGATCAATTTTTCATTTGTTTTTCACTCCGTCTCATTTTGAAGGGGAGTTTGTTTTTTTACAAAAGTTTAAAAAATAGTGTGTTGTTTTCAATTGGTAAAAATGAAAATCTAAAAATAGAGTTTGTCATTTTTAGGGGGGGGGGGGGAAATTTGAAAAGACAAAAACATTGGAAATAGCTAAAATTCAAAAACATTAAAAAATGAGAAATTGTATCCGACATGATTGGGAAATGATGGTACATTGGCTGACGATGTCTGGCTCATGGATAAAGTAAGTGAAAAAGCCATAAGACCATTGTTCGATGTGCTAGGTAGGCTCGGCAAATCAGAAAGTATTTGAATGTGATATACACTAAATCTAAGGCTTGACCTAGTGGACAACATCTTGATGCGTATTACAAGATATAACAAGAAAAAGATATGTGAAAAATAAAATGAGAAGTAACTGTGTATACATGTGTTCATTTTGCAAAGATTTCAACTTGTTTGATTTTCTTTATTTTCTTAAATGATTGGACTATCTCTGCGTGTTCACAAAACCGACCTGATAGTTGTTCATTAAAGGTTCTGCTTTGTTTTCTTGGTGTTTCATATAACTCATCGGACTTTCTTTGCGTGTCCACAAGACCCACCTGATAGTTGTTGGGTTATACAATTTCAACTTGTTTTTATTTTATTTTTTTGTTAAATCCAAGGCCTTATCTGTTTATCGAAAGATCGACCTTAAGCTAAATGATTTAACGTTATTTTTTCTTTTTACATGGAACATAGTTGACTATATCATGAATACAATCACTATGTGTGAAATCACAAGTGAAATCACAAAAGTGTGATAAGCAAAACATATTTGCGTATGTCTGATAGTGTGGAGTACACTGGTCAATGCAAATCTAACCAATACCTTAACATCTCCAGATGTTATGAGTATGATTATGCCTGAGTTTAAAGTTGGACAAATTATATTTGCACTCGAAATGGCTTATGTGCTACAATAATCGAAATTGAAGTGTAGTTCAGCATGTTATGCCTAATATGATCCCATGTTGTGATCTTTCTCACAAAAGACAAAAATAGTGTATGATTCTGTAATGCATTTAGTTTTCATATCAGTAAATACCAAAAAGATTTTAAGTGTGTTTTGATATACAATTTTGAAAAATCAAAAAGATTTTGTTTCTTATTTCTTTTCAATTGATCAACACGAAATACGAAATCAAATTTCAAAATCAAAATATCTTGGAGTCTCGAAGAAACGTTTTGCGCCAAGATTACTTATGTTGGCAGCTTTCTAAGTAGAAAGAGAATATCACAACTTCAGGTCTTCTGAAGATGTTGATAAAGAGTTTACACGGGTTGTAATGTCAAGTATTCAAGATCAGACTCATCGTCATGTTGAGGGAGAGTTTGATTGAAGATACAAGTTTATGTGAAAGTGGAAATTGATACTGCACATGTCGAGGGGGAGTGTAACAGCCCAAGCAACCGTATCAGATATTGTCCGCTTTGGTAGCCGGCATGCCCTTAAGCATCCGCCCCTCACGGTTTTAAAATGTGTCTATTTGGGAAGGTATCCAGCCCCATATAAGGAAGCTTTCGTTCCCCTTCCCAACCAATGTGGGGTGTTACAATCCACACCCCTTAGGGAGCCCAGCGTCCTCGCTAGCACACTGGCCCGGCCCTGGCTCTGATACCATATGTAACAGCCCAAGAAACCGTATCAGATATTGCCCGCTTTGGTAGCCGGCATGCCCTTAGGTATCCGCCCCTCACGGTTTTAAAACGCGTCTAATAGGGAAGGTATCCAACCCCATATAAGGAAGCTTTCGTTCCCCTTCCCAACCAATATGGGATGTTATTGTCCGCTTTGGCAGCCGGCATGCCCTCAGGCATCCGCCCCTCACGGATTTAAAACGCGTCTAATAGGGAAGGTATCCAGCCCCATATAAGGAAGCTCTCGTTCCCCTTCCCAACCAATGTGGGATGTTACAGGGAGTTTGTTGATACATGGTTCTTAGTCGTCATGTGAAGTATCAAATACAAGACAAAGTGATGCAAGAATGTTGTGATCCGAACCTGAGGCGAACTCCAGCTCAGATTCACACAAACCTGGTCCGAACTGGAGGTTCGGCTGATTGGGTTTATGCTTAATTAGTTCAACTATAAATAGCATTGTCTTGTATAGAGATTCGAACTTCTTGGTCAGATCTTGTATGTGTACTCTGTGGTGTTTCTCAGTGGTCTACTAAAAATCCTTTGTATTTACATCTTGTGTTCATTCACGTTTTACATTGATTTCTATACGACCGAGTAGACAATCCACCGCTTACGCTCTTTCAATATCACTTCGTGAGCAGCCTTCCAAGCTTCTTTGTCTTGTTTCTGATACTTCACACGATGAACCAGATAATGCTCTAACATTAGCAATTATGCAATAAACTCTTTGTCATCCTTCTTTTTAGCATTTGACTTCCTCTTCTTTTCTGAAATAGGATCAGCAAAGTTTGAATAATCAAGCAATTCATCACAAGATTTCACTTCAAATGTAGACTTAGCAAGATCTACGGGAGCAGGAACTTGAAAAGATCTTCCTCTTTGCTACTCTCCTCACTCTTATCAAACTTATACACATAATTCAGAAAAGTAGTAGAGTTATTGCAGTTCAGCAATTTTTGTATGGGTTTCCATCAACTTTTCGGAGATGCAATGATTTTTTCAGAAAGTACATTATACTCATACTTATGAAGTCTCCTTAGATCACACTCTGCAAGAACCTCTTCAGTAACTTTCTCTTGTTTTTCTTATAACTTTCAACATCTTCTTTCAAAACTGTATTTTCATCATTTAACCGAGTCTTAGCATCAAGCAACATTGTGTTATCTTCTTGATGACTAAGCTGCTTCTCCGAAAGTTTAGCACAAGTCTTTTGAAGTGCTACTTTTCCTTCAAAATCACACTTTTGGAATAAAGTGCATTGAAGTCTTTAGTAACTTCTGCCACCTCCTATTTGTAATTCTCCATATTTAATTTTACTTCCTCACATTTTTCCTTCCAACTTTCACAATGTTCACAAGACTTGAAATTCAAAAATAACAATTCCTTAGTAGCTTCATCCAACTTTTTTTTGTAGACTTCCAAATCTTGCTTTGCTAATTTACACTCGTCAACCAATAAACTTTTCTCCTGAAGCAACTCACACTTGTCTTTGACACTCTGAGTATAAAATTCACACACCGAATCATAACCACTTGTATCAGAGTCAGTATTAGTAACATTGCCATCAACCCATTTAGTATTTGCAACAAAAGTGGATTGATTATCAAAATGTTTTGCCCAGTCATATCCTTCATCGATTTGAGTAATCAAAGATTTTTCATTAGAGTTTGTGGATGTTTGAGCATTATTCCCAGAAGTAGATTTTGCATCCTTTGTTTTTCTAGGATGTAGACATTCCCGAGCAAAGTGTCCAGAATTAGAACAATTAAAACACTTTACTTTTGATATATCATATCTAATTTTTCCTCCCGGATTCATATCCGTTTGTCCTGTTTCCTCAGATATCCTTTGATTCTTCTAGCCAACATTGCACATTGCCAGTTGATATCCTTGGCTTCCAGATTATCGGGATCAATTTGATCATAATCCTCCTTAATTAACTTAGCATTGTTCATACTATCCGTAATCACACCATAATATGAAGAAATCAATGTAGATATTAAAGCCATGTAATCCTCGGTAGTTTTGACAAAAATTCCACTTTGAGATGATTGATGTGGAATAAACACATTGCAACCCATTGAGTTTTCATAATTTCTAGAATTGTGTCCAGCAAGAAAAGCTGTTGTAGGTGATGGACTAAAAATGCTTGACTTCTTCACTAATAGTTGAAGCATTTTTACCATGATACAACGCATGATTCTTGTTTTGTGCAGGCATTGACTTTGTCACATTCATCTTAAGCTCCCTTGCTTGTAATTTTTCCATCAAATCATTAAACAATAAACTCGAATATTCTTTATCATGAGTAATCAACGACACATAATTCCCTCATTATTCAGGTAAAGCCTCAAGCAACTTTTCCTTCAATCAGCAGCATTCTTTTTTATTTTTACCAACGTCATCTCACTTAATAGATGAGAAAACCTTGAGATAAAATCAGATATATTCTCATTTGGATAATGCTTGAAGTTATCAAATTCTTTCTTCAGCGCCTTCTGCTTACTCTTCTTATACTAATCATTACCCTCACATCTTTTCAATAAAGCTTCCCATAATTCTTTAGATGTAGCACATGTTAAAAACTGATGTAGTAACTCTTTTTGTAAAGTCATAGTAAGAGTTCCATATGCTTTTTGTTCTGCTTGATAAGCCTTCTTCTCATCAGATGTAAGATTTCTTTTCATTTTAGGTACCCCATTTATTATTGGATATTCATATCCGTGTGTAATCGGAATCCATAAATTAATATCATTGGTGTTAGAGCATAATCCTATGCTACGGTGTGTCTCGTGTGTTGTATCTAAAAGAGAGCTTTGTGATGAGTCTTAGTGTCAACTAACCAAGGTCCTTACCATTGATTGGGAGCCAACAAACCAATGGTTAGCTAGCCAACTAACCAATGGTTAGCTAGCCAGCGAACCAATGGATAGCTGAATGGTTAGCTGGTTGGTTAGCTGGTTGGTTAGTTGCTCACTATAAATAGTTTGACTTGTTTAGAGAAGTTAACATTCTATCATTTGAGTCATTGCTAAGTGTGTGTTTCTGTGTGTGTGTTATAGAAAGAGAAACTAAAGCTTTGTAATTGTTTTCTTTGTGCAAATCAAGAAAACAAAGCTTATTTACATTCTTGTGCACTAGATTGATCGGCTCATCCAGTAGTAAGATCGTTCCGTGTACTTACAATAGGTACCCACGTAAGCTTTAAACTGTTTAACCCAACTATGGTAATCTTCTAATTTCAACAACTTCGGAACTTTCTTACTTGTCCCGATTTCATTGTCGTAATTCAACAATGTTTGCAATGAATTTTGCAAAGTTGCGAATGTTTGATAATCACTCATTTTGAAATTTTTAAGATTCCGATCCAACGAACCAAATAGTCCAAACTCAATGAACTAAGATGTTCCACAAACGAGCCACAAATGATATGAATGAACCTAGAACTTCAATGAACTAGACTATAATTCTCAACAAATAAAACACACTCTCAACGAACCTAGAATTTCAACTCAACAAACGAACTGGAATTTGAACTAAACAAACTAAGAAATCAATTCAACGAACCGGATGTTCGTTGGATGTTGAGTCAAAAAACTGACAGTTCGTTCAGCGAACTGGAAAAACTCAACTAACGAACTAAATCCGCATCTCAAGGAACCAAAACCGATTTCTCTCAATTTTTTCAATTTTGGAGGTTTTGACACGATCTAAACAGCAGTCAAGTTTCAATTCACAAAATGAACGTTTTGGAAAGATTTTGAGACCAAAACGTTCAGATAAAGACTGATTTTGCTGAAAAACACACAATTTTTAACCAAAATTTTCGTACCAAATCACTTTTTCACCAGTACATTCCAACCGAAAGCTCTGATACCACTTGTAAGAGCGTGGAGCAATTGATCGTCTACTGATCATGAGCAAATCATGATGTAGGAAGAAGATGTAAATAATGTGTAATTGTATTGATCACCTAGAAGCAATTACAAGAACCCAAAGACACTGAAGCTTAATGACACTAAGTCTCACACACAAATCAATCAGACCACTATCAGGTAATATATAGACAAATGACCACAAACCAACATTATATACTATGTACTGTCCCAACGAACTAGGCTGAGCAACGAACCATTGGTTCATTACTAGTTTGCTAGCTGTTTGTTGGTCAGTTTGTTGGTAGTCATACCACACCTCACTAACTCTATCCACTAACACAATCTAGCTTGATACAACACATGAGACACTCAGATTATGCTCTAACATAACACATATCTATGTCATAATCATACCAAACTTAACTTTTTTATAATATTGCATGCATGAATCTAATCAAAGTTCATGAATTTATATGATTATTATCAACAAAACTCATACTTTAACATCTACGCATGCAAGATCTATATAGATCTAGTGATTACCTATGCATACCATAAACAAGTCACCACCTTTAACTATTTTTGTGCATGTATGTATATATATATATATATATAAATATATATATATATATATTATATATAAATTCAATAATTATTGGTCATGCATGGCCAAGCAAGTGACTTTATCCCTCTAATACATAGATCCAACACAAAGGAAGAAACTTTATTATCATTCATGCATCAAGATCACATATTTTTCTCAAAACATGCAAGACCCATCAATTATGTTATCAAAACCTAACTTTCATTCATAAAAGTCAGATTTTTCACATGGCACAAGCTAGATCTAAACATAACATAGCATGCAAGCCCTAGATCTAACCTAGATCTAGCATAAAAATCGAATCATGATGCATTCAAACTAGTAACACAAGGATTGAGGCTTACCAAACCGAATAGGATGATGATGGATGATGATCTAAGCTTGGATTCATACAAAACCACCACAAATCTTCAAGGGATGATGATATAGGTGATGTGGCAGCTCTATGGCAAGTAAGATTTGTTTAGGAGAGGAGGGATGAGGGTTAAGAGGGATAAGGATAATTGAATAGGAAAAATACTCAAAAGTTCCCATCAGGTGCATTTACACGGACCACGGATGGTTCCCTTTGGGAGGCTCACGGTCCACGAGCTTGGTTCTTCGTTATTTGGCTTTTTTACTAGGGTTTTCTACATAATTCACCATTATTCATCCCCTATAATATCAGCCACAATCAAGCTAATAAAACTGAATATAAACATGCCATATATTGAACTACGATCAAACAACTAAATTCAAATAACACGTTTTTGTGCAAATTGACGTACGTATCACTTTTTGTTGGTCCAGAATCAACAACCGTTCACGATATCTTAATCTCTAACAAGTGCGGAATCCTTGTAAGAGATTGATTCAAGAGAAAGATGATGAAATAGACTTGATAGAGGTGATAAACAACACAATATGATGAAGTCTTGAGTGAAGAACAATCAAACTTTCATGAAGATGAGTTTGCGATCGTGAATATGTAGAGAAAACAAGTAATCGTAAACTGCAAACTTCGCATTAATCATAAACACATGAGGTATTTATACTACCTCTATAAAAGCCCTACAAGAAATCGTAAACCCAACAAGCCCAATAAGCCCAAATCGTAAACTCCTATAAGCCCAAAACTAAACAAGCCCATGTCTAATGTTCATGCCTCATATGTATAGCCCAACAATTTTCCCCTAGGCATGAACCATTAGACAGTCTACGGAAGCAGCAAATCAAATCTGAAGGTATTCGGCTTCTTGCTTGACCACCATTCACGTTCCACGATCCGGTTCGCTGTTCCATGAAAGATCCCCACCCTGATAGCATTTTCAAGATCATTCTCATCACCGAGAATAGGTTGGGAGGCGAGGAGCTTGATATCACATTCACCAAATCTCAAAGATCAACCGGATCATAGAAGCGAAACTCTCGCATCTTCTTGCAAACCACCACCACCTCGTGAGTTGTTGGATCATAGAACCAGCTATTAAAATTTCTCACCAATGTGCCATCTTCAATTTCATCCAACATGTTAATCACTCTAGTTCTTTTGGTGGGTGGTCGCCTCACTTCTCCAACAGGCTCTCTAGTAACCGGGTCTGTTCCAGTCTCAACCCATTTGACCTGTTTGAGATCGAAGTTCAAAACGTTTTCTGCCATATGGCTCATCAGATTGTCACGAACTTGATCTCCTTGAGCATTCTTTCATCTGTTTATATACGATGCCCTCAGCAAATTTCTGATATCTGGTTCTGTCCAGGAGTGAAATTGGCCCCTTGTTCTGTAATGCTCCACTGGACTGTACCCATCTCTAATTACCGCAAACGGCTTCTTCTCACTATCATAGTGCCAACATAGAATAGGTTCACGGCTCCCCCTTTTGTCAATTTCACTTCCACCGACATCAATCGAATACAGCATAGGGGGAGGTCCTTGGTAGAAATCCTTGAACCAGTTTTCATGGCTTTCTGGTGCCTTTGAGATGATTCTTCCTCCTTGAGCATAGTCAGACATCACTATGGTGTCATCACCTTCATCTTCATGCACTATATCAGCAGTTTCAGTACCTTGAGAAGAACTCTGTCCTGGGGCACTCTGAGCACTAAGGCTACCAGACTTCTGCACGTCTTCAAGTTTCTTTCTTAGATCATAGAAAGCTGCATACAGGAATCCAATGTTGGCTTCATTCTTGCTCTCCTTCTCCTTCAACCTATTGTTTTCTTCTTTAAGCTCTTTTATCTCTCCCTCTCTCTTCCTGTTTTGAGACACAAGGAAGTTGATTTGAGGATCAGCACTTATCCTGAGGTCAATATGCAGTTCACTAGCTTAAGCAAGGTCTTCAACAAGTGCTTGGTACGGACGAAAGCTTGGGATGACAGGAGGCTGGCTTGATTCAGCAGATAGGTTTACTCTCACAGGACTTGGTTCAACAAACATGCTATCCACATCAAAGAATTGCCTTTCATCATGAACTGGGCTATGTTCATTCTGAATAGGACTTTCAGTCTGCATAGAAGTTGGTTCTGGTACATCAACCTGATGATCAGCCTGAGGCGTGCTTTCCACATTTTCAGGTTCAGATGCATCAACATTCTGCACATTAGCATCTGAAGGTTCAAACACCATCAGGCTTGAGCTCGTTTTCTGAAATTTGAACCTGATGGTTCTAGGATCTGACTTCTTCTTTGGTGACGGTTCACGCACAGGAATAGGCTCTTCAAGTACATCATCCACTATAAAATGAGCATCCAACTCTTGTGGAATTGAGCCACTGCTAGAAGAGGAGTTCAAGTCATCCCTCGTTCTTTTGTGACTAATGGGCCCTAGATCCCCATAGATATCGTCATTCATATTCTCATGTTTAGGGAAAATGTCATCCATCATATTTTCTTCATCAGAAGGTATATTCTCTGTTTCTCCCTGAACATTCACTGCAACATCATGATCCTCTGCCAGAGATGCATTGACTGGGTGCACTTCCGGTTCGGAATCAGATTCTTCTTGATCTTGTTCTCTTGCAACTTCAGGAAAAGCACCTCTTTTAGACCATTCAAGCCTCCCTTGATAGCTACTCTTTCCCTTTCTATTTTGGGTTTGCAACCCAAACACACTGTTATCCATGAATTTGATGTCCAACTTCTCAATCCTTTCTTGTATCATAGGATACTTCTTCAGCACCACCATGTGGACAAACCTTGGCGTCATAAGAAATTGTTCTCTGGCACTCAAATCAGCATTGCCAATCCAATCCATCAGCATCATCTTTGAAAAATTGAAGTCCCAGTCCAAGGCCAGTGCAACGAATGCTGTCCCATGCACCTTGTTCAGCTGGTCAAAACTTGTTCTCTTTTCCAAGAAGGATTTCTACATGTAGTGTGCCAGACACCTCCAGTAGTGCGGCAGTAGCTTCTTGAAAATGGGAGGGAATTTTCCTTCATACCCCAAGGACTGAGCACCTTCTAACACAACGGTCTTTGAATACTCCATTGTATCTTCAGCTTTATCATTAATGTTCAAACCCTTGCGAATGTCTTCTTCAAGAATCTCAATCTGTTTGTTCTGAACAGTTGCAGTGATCCTTGTTTTGTCTTCACTTGCTCTTGCAGTTCCCCAGAATTCTCTGACAAGTTGTTCATCGATCAGCACGCTTGTCCTGAGAGCATGATTGATTTTGCACACGTTCAGTCCAGCTACTAATGAGTAGAATAACTGCATGTGTTTCTCAGGAGGGTCATCAAGATAAGCGGGTATGCAGTGATCCCTCTCAAAGTGAATCTCTTCGTCAAGCATATCTTCTGCCATCTTTTAACTATCACAACCACAAAATCGGTTCCAAATCTCGAGAAATCAACTCGAAACACGAAGAAAGAGAGTGATGATCAAGCGAAGAGAAAAGAGCACAAAATCTGTGAATAATCCGACGAAATGAAGAGGAAACTGTTGATTGAAAAGGGTTTTATGGTCGGAAAGTGATTGCAAACACGATGGTGCACTCGAAGGTTGTCGGAGATGGTCGGGATCACTTTTCCGGCGACTGGTAGCGGCGGTTAGGGTTTCACAGGCTGGAGTCGCAAACACAGTGGAGAGAGAGAGGTTGGATCGTGAATGTGAATCGTAAATGAGGGTGAGGGGGGTTTTGTTTTTAAAAAATTCCACAACAGCCCCTCATGTTCTCAAAACTCTCAAATATCCCCAAACCTCTTTTAAATGTAAAAACACTTGAACGTTGTTAATTAAATTTTTTTTTTTAAATTTGAGAAATTACAAAAACTTCCCCTCAGAATCATACCCCGATTATATGATCATGATCATAAAAATTAATTTTAAATATTCACAGACTTAAAAAATGAGTATAAAATGCATAATAGTTAAGATAACCTAAAACCGATATAAAAACATACTTGCCTTGAAGCTGATGTTTTTCATGGATCAAACCAGACTTATCTTTGACTGAGGAACCCTTTTCAGCTTCTGTTACTTGACGCTCTAGACAATTGCCAGAATTTTATACCACACAAACTCACATCAAGTAGTTTTGAAGTGCTTAAATTATGGTACAATATTACCGTCATGTTTAACCGTCCCCACACCCAATTGTTCACAGCAAAACCTACCCAACCTCAGAGTTTATTGAGGATTCACAAACCCCCAACTTGAGGAACCATGCAACACCGTCATTACAAACACTTATTTCGTTAATTATCAGTTGGTGATCAGGTCGGCCGCATAAGCACGCAGAGAAGACCAAACAAAATAATTATTTTATAATTTTTCTTTTTCTTTTTCATTTTCCAATTTTTCTTTTTGTCGAGGTGTTGTCATAAGAGCAGAACATAGCGTGTGAGAGAGTGAATACTAGGTACAATTACCACTCTCAACCCGTTTTTGCTGGGACTCAGTCTTTTAAACCATGTAAACTAGGACGGGAAACTAAACATATATAGAAGTTAAGTTTACTGCACTTACATTGATGATCATAGTTTTGGGTTGAACTTACCGACAAATCATCTTTGAGGAATCTTTCACTTCAGCCTTACACGTGTCAGTCTCCGATTGTCTTGGACATTTATATCACTTCCTACCAACTCAAAGCAAACAAAAGACTTCATAAAAATCTCAAACAGATTTTTCAGATTTTCTGAAACAATGACATTTCTTCCCCTGTTTTTATGAGGCTTTTGAAACATAAACACCTTTTTTTTTATTTTTTTTTTAATATTTTTTTTAATGAAACTTAAAGCAAAAGTAAGCAAAAGTAAGCAAAAGTAAGCAAAAGTAAGCAAAAGTAAGCAAAAATAAAAGCAAAACTATATACAAAAAGTTTTGATCAGATCATTCCTCGAAGGTAATCATCCTTAGGCCTTCAACACACATTTCAAAATTTGGACGAGGAAGGGGTTTTGTGAAAAGGTCAGAAACATTTTGATCGGAATTTACCTTTTCCAACTGAATCAACTTCCTATCATAGCAATCACGAATGAAATGTACCTTGATATCTATATGCTTTGTTTTGGAATGTTGAACAGGATTTTTGACAATTTGCAGAGCAGCAGCGTTGTCACAAAAAATTGGAGTATTAATGAATTCCATACCGTAGTCAGTGAGCTGATTCTGAATCCACACTACCTGTGAGCATCCAGCTGATGCTGCCACATATTCAGCTTCGACAGTTGACTTGGAAACGGTATGCTGCTTCTTGCTCTGCCATGAGATGAGTCTGTCTCCCAAGTACTGACACCCTCCAGTTGTAGATTTCCTGTCAAGGTCACTACCTCCATAATCACTGTCAGTAAACGCAAACAATTGAAAACCAGTATTCTTAGGATACCAAAGTCCAAGCCGAGGCCTGCCCTTCAGATACCTAAAAATACGTTTAACAGCAGCTAAATGAGAGAGATTAGGATTAGCCTGATAACGTGCGCACACACACACTTCATGCATAATATTCGGCCTGCTGGCTGTTAAATACATGAGTGATCCGATCATCAAACGATACATGAATTTACTCACTGATTCTCCATCTACATCTGTTGTCAATAGAGGTCCGGATGCCATGGGAGTGGAGATAGGTTTGGAGTCCTGCATCTTGAACTTTTCCAGAATCTCATTCACATATTTTGCTTGATGAATGAGAATTCCAGTTTCATCTTGTTTCACTTGTAACGCCAGGAAAAAGTTCATCTCCCCTTGATCACTCATCTCAAACTTCTTTTTCATGATATCCACAAACTCAGTGCATAATTCTTCATTTGTAGATCCGTAGATGATGTCATCCACATACACTTGCACCATTATGATATCATCTTTCACCTTCTTTCTGAACAGAGTTTGATCAACCACTCCCCGTGTATAACCATTTTCTACCAAATGCTTTGACAGAGTCTCATACCACGTGTGGGGAGCTTGATGCAAACCATATAAAGCTTTATCCAGGAGATACACATGATCTGGATGCTCTTCATCCACAAACCCTGGCGGCTGTGCCACATAAACTTCTTCATTCATTTCAGCATAAAGGAAGGTTGTCTTCACATCCATCTGATGCACCGTGAAATTGAGATACGTTGCTACAGCAAGGAAGATCCGAATTGCTTCCAATCTAGCCACCGGAGCATATACCTCATCATAATCAACCCCATGAACCTGTCGTGTGTCCTTGAACAATCAGCCTGGCTTTGTTCCTAACAATTACACCCGTATCATCTTTCTTGTTCTTGTACAACCATCTTGTGGGTATAACCTTTTTTATCTTCTGGTCTTTTCACTAGACGCCACACTCCCAATTTTGAGAATTGATTCAGTTCATTGTGCATAGCCTCAATCCAACTTGGATCTTTAAGAGCTACCATCACATTTGGAGGCTCTATCTGGGAGATGAAACATGAGTACATGCAATGGTTGATGTTACCCGTGCGGCTTCTAGTGGTGACACCTGCTGACACTGGCCCGACCACATTGCTAAGAGGATGATCTCTGTTGATTCTTGTGGTTTGAACATCTGGTACTGAAACAGAAACAGGCAGGTTAGTATCATTAACATTATTATTCGTACCTTGGGTTTCAGGCTCCTTCTGATCATCATGAGTTCCTGAAGATTCTGGAACATCCACAACATCATCCTTAGGAGCTGCTGCTGATACACTGTCTCTGACATTTTCCACAGATGGCCTTACTTCAGGAGCTGGAGCAATGATGTCTTCTTCTTCATCCAGACCAGGAAACATGCTTGAGTAGTTGAAACCTTCAAACAATGATCCATAATCAAAAAATCCAGTCTGGTCCAGTTCCTGCATCAGTTGGATTGTCTTCTAACCAGTCAACATTAAATGCCTCAATTATCATTTTGGTGGTTTTGTTGTAGACCCGATAAGCACTATTTGCAGAATATCCGACAAAGTAGCATTCATCAGCCTTTGCTTCGAACTTCCCCACATCAGACTGAATTAGAACTGTGCAAGGACACCCGAAGGTCTTGAAGTATCCCACCCTTGGTTTTTCTCCATAGATAATCTCATAAGGCGTCTTCTCATGTCGCTTGTTCAAAAGTACTCGATTCTGCACATAACAAGCGGTGTTGACTGCTTCGGCCCAAAAGAAAATTGGTAATCTCGCTTCACACAGCATAGTTCTGGCAGCTTCAATGAGTGTTTTGTTTCTTCTTTCAGCAACACCATTCTGTTGAGGTGTGTATGGTGCACTGTACTGCCTTTCTATACCTTTCTCTCCACAGAACATATTCAACTCAACATTCTTAAACTCCGTTCCGTTGTCTGATCTTATCGCCTTCACTTTCTTGCTCATCTGATTTTCTATGAGAATTACAAACTGTTTCACCAGTTCTGGAGTTTCATACTTGTTTGACAAAAAGAAAACCCAAGTGAATCGAGAGAAGTCATCCACTATCACCAGACAATACGCGAACTTGCTGATACTCAGAACTTGCATTGGGCCGAAAAGATCCATATGAAGTAGTTGCAACACAGACGAAATAGAGTTTGTCATTTTAGAGCGATGAGGTAACTTGTGCTGCTTCCCCTTAGCACATGCAACACACTTCTCAATTGATGTGAAGTCCTTGATGGGAAGATTTCTTACATGCTCTCCCTTTGCCAGCTTTGTCAGATTCTTCATGTTAGCATGCCCCAAACGACGATGCCATAACAATGCCAGATTTTCATTTTGTTTTGATATAAGACAGGCTTCTTCAGATGTCGGAGGATTACCCATGTTGAGAAGATAAGAATTTGCTCGTCTTGGTGTATGCATCAGGATACACTCCTCAGGAATCTTGACACCAGGCTTGAGGATGATACATTCCTTCTTGTTGAACAACACGGAATATTCTCGATCACAAATCTGCGAAACACTGAGCAGACTATGTGATAATTCTTCTACATAATGCACATCTGAGAACTTCAAGCTGCCATTCTTCACCACACCTTTCTTGCTGATTCTGCCACCTACTCCACCAGCAAAAGATACACCACCTCCATTGAAATCTTCAACCTCTTCCAAAAGCGATAAATCTCCGGTCATATGTCGGGAGCAACCACTATCAACGTACCAGAGATTGTTGACAGTTCTTCTTGGCTGTCCCTACATGGATCAAAGATCAGTTAGAGTCAGGTACCCAGGCCATAACAGATCTGGGCACACCTTTGGAATCAGTGTAGTTAACTAATTGAAGAGACATTCCTGCTTTTGATTCAGGTACACTCAAACTTTGAGTGTTGACTTTTGGTTTCCACAATGTCTGTTTCTGAGGTTTTGACATATCAGTTGACCTCTTTACAGGTGCAGGTTTCTTTTGTGGAGATGTGGCCTTTTTATCTCCATGTTTCTTGACAGGTGTCCACTCAAGTTTTAATTTTGTTTGAACAACTTGTTTTGTTTGAGGAACATCTTTTGATTTTGAAACCTGTTTCTTAACCTTTGTTTTACCTTTTGGTTGAGAAAACCCTTTTGTTTTGGATACCTGTTTTTCAACAAGTTCAGACTTCATCTTATCTTTTCTTTGATAAACTCCTTTAGGTGTGTAGGTTGGTTTTGGTGTTTTGGCCACATTCCATTTTTCATCAACAGGCTTTGTCACTGGAGTTTTAGTGTTTAAAACCTTAGACTGTTGAGTCTTCATTGGTTTTGAACTTTGCTTCCCCTGAGACAAAGCTTGTTGTTTCTGATTTTTACTTCCACCTGTCATCATTTTCTGCAGCATACTAGTCCGTTGGTTTTGCGGATAGTATGGTTGATAAGGTCTATCTAAACAATTTGCAGCAAAATGTCTAGGTTTTCCACATTGAAAACAATTCATGATTCTAGGCCCATTCACATGGCTACACATATATGAACGCCTTGGGTAAGATGATTTCCACTCAGGTTTGTCATCCCATTTGTGTATCAAATGTTTTGGAAATTTCTCAGGTTGTGTAATCAAACAAAATTGTTCCGATTTTGATTTGTTTGTTCTATTAAAAGTTGACACAACTTGTGGATAAGGAACAAAATCCTTGGGTTTAGCCTCACGACCAGCTTTCGTATTAGGCACACGAATTTTGAAACCATTAACTACTTCATTAGAAACAGAAACATGTTTTGAAGACATAGACATCATTAATTGTTTTGACTTGGACGCATTAAGTTCAGACACAGATGCCAAAACATCGTCCTTAGGTAAATCAGAACTTGAACTACTAGACTCATGACACTCTTTGACTCTTAAACATTCAGCATCCTTCTCAGAAACATCTTTGATCCTTACTTCATCTGCACAAGAAACAAATACATCAGAAGAACTAACATTATTGTTTAATGATGCATGGGATGGACCCGATTCACACAGCGACTGTCACCGATCTATTCTGATTACCCAAACCATAGGTCATATGTTTCTCATTTTCTAACTCCTCTTCTGTCATAGGTTTCACACCAACCAAAACACTATCTATGGGAGGTCCTGCTTCATGCATTTCTGAATCAGTTCTATCTATTTGATCCTCCTCATAGATTATACCTATTATATCTCTAGACACAGGTTGAGGAACATTATTCTTATTCTTTTCAGAGAAACTAATTCCTATTCCTCCTTTATCCTTTCCAAATCTAACATCAGTGATGCAGTTGGACAAAGCCTTACCAGCCTCAAGCATTCTCTTGTTTCTCATTTGATTCACATCTAATTTCACTTGCAACTCATTGTTCTGATGTTTAAGTTCATCTACCTGCTTTCTAAGCTCAGCTATTTCTAACTTAGCGTTGTCATACAGGACAGACTTCTGAGTGGCAAGGGCTTGGTATTTCTCTATATCTAGTTTCTGAGCTTTGACTTTCTCCTCACTCTTTTCCCATCTACCCTTAAACGAACTTCTAGAACATTGCATATCAAATAATTCTATCTCACTATTTTTCCAAAGTTGTCTAAGGCCAGGAATTAAACGTGCACAAGTGGGACTAGTACATACCTTTGTGTTGTCAACCTCAGCTGCAAATGCCTCTTTGTCTTCAACCAGGTTCTCCTCATCAGTGACCACAAAAGCATGTTCTTCATCAGTATCATTCTCCATCTTTGCAATCATAGCTCCAGTCAAACTGAGTTCCTTGATCTGCGAGGCCCACTGATATTCCCCGCAATCCTGCACGACCAAAGCCTTTGTCTGTGCTTTCCCTTTACCATCTCCAGCTTTCTTCTCTTCTTGCCTTCTCTCTCTTTGGCTTGGTACACTCTCTTGCAAAGTGCACGTACTCATCACAGTTGAAGCATCTGAGCTTACTCTTATCAAAACCCATCCTGATCTTGTCCTGATCCTTCCATACATTCCTTCCAGTCTTAGCCATAAACTTCTTAGCACGGAAAACTGCCATTGCCATCTGCCAGGACACATCAAGCATTTCCACATCTTCAGGATTGATTTGATTTAGTTCTCCCGATAACATATCAGTAGGCACCAGTGTTCCAGCCATAAGTGCATGGTAACTGTTCATAAATCCCATTCCAAGGGCAAAGTTGGGATCATTGGTAGCATTTCCCTCATCAGGGTTGATCATTCCACTAGAGCTTGCTTGAGATCGTGCTACGAATGCAGTTGACTTTGTGTTAGCACTTGAATCATTTCCAGACGAACTTCCATCTTGCTTTGATCCTACTTCTTCAGATAACAGTGCCTGATTCAACTTTCATGCCATGCTCAGTGAGCTTAAATGATTCAACTCCCTCTGTTTATCATCAATCATCTTTGACTTCAGTTTGTTGATCAGCTCATCAACAGTTAACTCACTCAGCTTGTTGTTATCTTTGATAATTGAGATGTTGGTGTTCCAGTTCTTGGGTAAACTGTTCAAGAGTTTCAGATTCTTGTCTTCCTGTTCAGGTTCAACATCGTAGCTTGACATCTCAGTAATTAAGGACACAAATCTTTGGACTTGAGCTTCAAAGGACTCTCCTTGAATGTGATTGAAAAAGTTGAACTTCTGCTTCAACATCTGTTTACGGCTCGCCTTAATATCGGGATTGCCTTCATATGCCACCACCAGAGCATCCCAGAGTTTCTTTGCAGTCTTGTACTTCTTAAACCCTTGAGCAATCTCCGGCGTCAACACCATTGTCATGATAGCATAAGCTCTTTCATCCTTGTTACACTTTTTCTGATCATCATCCGAGTATTCTGCTTCAGTCTTTACCACTCCAACCTTTCCTGCTTCAGTGTGTGTGGGAATGAACGGTCCATTGACAACAGATCTCCAAAGTCTCAAATCAATACTTTTCAAATGGTTCTGAAATCTGTATTTCCACTCAAGAAAGTTATCAGCAGATATGAGTCTGGGAGGACGAGTAGTTGATCCAATCGCAAAGTCCAGTTTCTGATACATGCTAGGTTCAAAATCCATAACGAAAGCTTAGGAAAACTTAAACTAAATGTCCAAATGTCCAAAAAGAGAGTTTCCGATCGTAAACACTTGTTTACGATTTTGACACGTAGGCAGACCGTAATCCCGATTCCGATTCAAATAAGTCGTAAACTCGAATCCGATTCAAAGAAGTCGTAAACTCGATTCCGATTAAAATAAGTCGTTAACTCGAATCCGATTGAATAAAGTCGTAAACTCGATTCCGATTGAATAAAGTCATAAACTCGAATTGTGCGATCGTAATCCTTCAAAAATCTCTTCTTGAAGTCGTAAACACCGAAATCACGAAGAACACCAACTCGTAAACTCGGAAAACAGCAGCAGATCGGCCGTAAACTCAAAGAACAGCTCCAAAACCTTCAAAAATTTGAACTTTTTCAGCTACAACTTGAATCCGATACCGTGAGAACCTCGAATCAGTGATTCTTAGCTCTGATACCAATTGTTGGTCCAGAATCAACAACCGTTCACGATATCTTAATCTCTAACAAGTGCGGAATCCTTGTAAGAGATTGATTCAAGAGAAAGATGATTAAATAGACTTGATAGAGGTGATAAACAACACAATATGATCAAGTCTTGAGTGAAGAACAATCAAACTTTCATGAAGATGAGTATGCAATCGTGAATATGTAGAGAAAACAAGTAATCGTAAAATGCAAACTTCGCATTAATCATAAACACATGAGGTATTTATACTACCTCTACAAAAGCCCTACAAGAAATCGTAAACCCAACAAGCCCAATAAGCCCAAATCGTAAACTCTTATAAGCCCAAAACTAAACAAGCCAATGTCTAATGTTCATGCCTCATATGTATAGCCCAAAACTTTTTTATTAATCACTAGTGTTACGAGACTCAACTTTCTGCGTGTGATATGCATCAAATTATACATGTTTTATATCAAATATTCTCCACAATCGGGTTATTTTTTTTACTAACTAATAACAAAACAATGCCATGTTGCTTTCTTTGTAGTTTTTCATTGTAATCCAGGCTAAAATCACAAAAGAAGTTGAAAATGCACAAAATTAGAAGATAATCAAGATTTTCAGAAGATTGGCCTTAGACATAGCCCGTGTCACACCTCAACAAGCTTCTAGAAGTTGACTTCTGCAACTGACACAACAAGGCCCGTGCCACTAACCCAACACGCCCCGTGCCACTGATTGCTGACAAGTAAGGCTCGTGTCTCTGGCCCCGCACCGCCCGTGCCCTCAGAAAAATATCTTTATTGAAGATCGACTGTCAAGCACATCCCGTTCCCCTGACCAGGAATGGCCCGTGCACGATTCCCTTTTTTGCCGATAAAAGCCAGTCAATCTCCCATTTTACAAATCGCTCAATTCTTTCCTTTCTCCTAGTGTAGATAATTGTTTTTCTTTTTGAGCCACTTGTTTTCGGTGCTTTAAAGCATTTGACGTCAAGTTTGTAAGAAATGTCAACTTAATAAGATTTTGTTTAAAGTTTGTATATGAAGTACCCATCTTCTGTTAAGCAAGTCTTTATAGCTTTATTTGACTAAACTCTTACACTCACTTGAGGATAAACAAGTCTTTTATGGGTTGGTAAAATTAGTTTGTACACCTTAAGGTGTGTACTAATGACTTAAACTCTTTATATTAAAAGTTTATTTTCACCTTTCTGAAAAAAATGTATTTTGTGTACTGCGGACCATTTGAGGAGTTAAAAGCTCATCAGTCGGACCTGTGACACCCGACTGGGGGACATTGCATGACCCTTTATTATGTATGTTTATTTTGAATTATTGAATTAATCAGTTGGTTTCTGATGACGTATGTCCGAGTCAGAGTGATGTCACACAAACACATACTCCAAAAACTCTACCTCAGACAAACAGAACACCAAGACTCCGACCAACTGGTCAGGACAAGTCGACTGGCAACATGCCCAGTGGCAGGTCGACCAGGACAAGATCGACGGGCAATCCACTAGTCATCAGGTCGACTAACAATCCACTAGTCATCAGGTCGACTGGCAACAGACCGAGCTTAGGGCTACAACTCAATCCTAACCTAAGTTCAGGGCTACAACTCAATCCTAACCAGGGTCTAAGGTCACTGTCCCTTAGACCCCGCTATGAGTGGGTTGGGTTTAGTCATTTATCTATCATTTTACAAACTCTATTTTATAAATTTCCAAACTCACATATCCATAAATCTACATCAATATCACAGTAAATTTACAATGCTTAACCACAAGCTCTTTGATTAACAAAACAAAATAGATAATTTGATGATCTCTTTAAGGTTTAAGTAAACTTAACAGAAGGGCTTTAAATACTTTCATTAACTTTTCTTTAATATTTCGCAAGTTTAAGAATTTTACATGAAACAAGTCTTTTGATAGCTAAATATATGAGGCTAGAAAACAGATTTTAAGATATTTGGATGCATCTTTGAATAACCAAAATAACACAGCTCTGGTCTGTTTCCTCCTAGTTTTACAAGGAAACTTTTGACATATTAAAGTTCCTGATAAAAAAATTACACAAATGAACAAAACTACCTATACAACATGACAAGGCATGTTCAATACAAAATCAGTTTTAAGCAGATAACTCTAATAACCACGTAGCGGTTTAACAGTTTTCTGGTTAAAATGGGTTCCGCATTGAACAATTCACTAGAGAACATAACACAAATATTCAATAGTAGACCTGAATTTTCAGAGTCTATAGGCATGCAAATGCTTAGCCCATCTTCTAGCCATATAAGGGTCATGGTAATCCCAGTTTCCAGCATTACTGCTCCTGCCATCTTCTTCACACTCACCGCCGCCACCACCATCTCCCGCCTCCCTCTTTTCTCCTGATGCCACCATCACTTCCCCTGTTCTCAAGCATTCCCGCACCCCATCTTCCACATAGCTGTACTCCACACGAACTTTAACGCTTCCATTTTCACTTACTATGTTCAATGGGATTCTCCTTTCCTCCCCACCTCTGAGTTCACCAAGTGCTACAATCCTACCATCTTCCCTAATCCTCAGCTGAATGTCTCTTATTTTATATTCCAATATTCTACATAGAAACTCCTCAAATTCATGCATCACAAACCCGTTTGAGGTCCCAAAACTATACCCAACATGAAACCGATGGATCTGGATTGCCACGTCTGTGTCAAACCCATCCTGGTATGATCTTGTTGGGTTGTCTGACAGATGTAAGATGCAAGATTGAGGGTTTACATAGGAGCGGTCCATTAAAACCTTTACCCCTTTCTTTAGCCCCTCGACTGGATCAGCTTGCCCCATGTAAAAGAGACGATCAATTACCTGAAGTGCAGCTCGTTTACCATATGATGTCATTCGCCGGAGAGGGAAGACACGTGCTGCAGCAGATGAGTATGTGACAACAGCTAAACGGTCAATTGGCCGAAGTGAAAAAACAACCAATGCCATAGACTGCTTTATAAGCCTAAGATGAGGCCCATTGGGGCAAGCGACTAATACTAAATCGATAGCTGGTTGATGTGCTAGTCTTACACAAAGTCTGTAAGCAGGTTCTGAAGAGGATGATCCAAGTGGTTCAGAAGAAATGGAGAGATTCAGCCGTTGATGGTCAACACTATGACTGGGTTCAACTGGGTCATCATCGTCATAACGTGCTGACCGTAGTATTGAGCGTCTCTGAACTCTGTAAGTGGCAATCGAGTCATCAAGGATTTGGAGGATGGGGTCGGCAGTCTGGTTGCCATAAAGGAAACTGCAAGGTGGGATCTTTAAGTTGCGGGGCAGGTGAGTCCATTCTGCACGACATATAGGACAGGTGACCCCACCATGCCGCACATTGGAGGCTATACAATCGAAATGGAAAGCATGAGAGCATTGAGCTGTAAATATAGCCTGGCCTGGAGCTGTGCATGCGCTATAGTTAAGAGCTTCTAGACAGATTGCACACATTGTCTGCACATGAACAGAGAAAGATTTTTTGAGCAAAAACAACATTTCATGATCCATTTATAAAGGACATGAAGTTAAAAATGATTTCTGAGTAAATGAGCTTAAAATAGGCTTCCAATAATAGTATGTCAAGAAACAAAAATTGTGTATAAGAAGTCAAGAAGCTTACAACAGACTATATATTCATCATCCACAAATGGAAATAGGAACTCTCACTAAACGATTTGATATTTGGATTGGAGCAAAGTCAGCCTATAATTCGAACTAAACCAGCTTAAATTGGGTTCCAAATTCCAATAATAGTATCTCATTGCAAATCAACAAATTTAGAAATGTATCAGCAATTATCGTAAAATCACAGGCTTTAGTTCGTAAATGGAATCAGAAACTCCAGTAAATGATTTGATGTTTAGATTGGAACAACTCGAGCTAAGTGAGCTTAAATTAAGGTTCTAAAAATAGTATATCGTTGCAAATCAACAAATTTTAAAAATGTATCAGCAGTTGTCGTAAAACCGTCGGTTAGTTGGTAAAAATGACCTAATTGGCTCAAAATCACGCTACATTGAAAGGATGACACATAGTGAAGTGAAGATAACCTTCGAAGACGAGTTTACCGGATCCGCGTTGGAAGCCGTTTTCGTGATATCTTCTGGATTAACCTTGTTAGGTTTCGGAAAATCATAACTCGAATCCGATGCAACCGCCTGTAACAGAGCATAATATGAACAATCAGAACTCAAATTCATGAGAAAATGTACCAATTCAAAAGGCACATCGGAGTTTTGAGTACTTACAGCTGCGGAGGGAGGAGATCGCCGGAAGGATAAGGAGCCGCAAGTGTGAAGCAATTTCCGAGCAACTCTCTTGATTTTCATGGATCCAGGCATCCTTTTTAGGTGAAACAGAATCTGATCTAGTATAATATCAAATCAATTGCATTGCATTGCATTGTAATTTGTGATCTTTTTTTTTATCCGATAGCATTCGCAGGCTTCAGTGTTCCATCCACCTTACACTTCTCCTTTTTATATAAGATTCTTTTATTTTTCTTCTTTAAAACCTGTCCACCTCGGGTTTCGGTCCCACTAAATATTAATTTCAGAATTCCAGAGGGGGAAATCTTTGCATGTTTCTTAGTGATGCTTTTATATATATATTTTTTAAAAATTTAGGGTAAATTTACTCTGTCTCTATTTTGTATAATTTAAATATATAGTTTTGCACTCACGATTAACATTATGCGATCAAAAGCAACCTCCAATGACGAAATGGCACCTACAACGAGTCATACTCCCGCGTGTGTTAGGTAGCTTAAACACATTAGTTGAGTTCATTCCAAAGAAAACCTACCGTCTGAAGGCGCACTGTAATAAAATCTGGAGCTTCAGCGATCGAACTTGTGACTTTTAAATCAATAAGTCTCTCTATCATCAGCGCATACCACTAGGGCAAGCCCAGTGGTTAGAGCACTCTATTCACTATTGAACTATCCTCAGTGGGTAATCCTTTTAGTAAATGGTGTGGTGCTCAATAAACAATCATGAGTTTAATTTCACAAAGTAAAGATGTCATGAACTTAACATAGAAAATCTTGGTGATGTTTACAAAAGATATATACATTGGTCTCGCTAATGGGTTAAAATGGCTAGGGCGTAAACTAAAAAGAGTTATGTGATTTCTTTGAGATCTATATATTACACCATCTATAGTGGTGATGTCGAAGGGCATCCGTATGCTCACTTGGGATCAAAGGACAATGTGATATGCGATGGAGGATGCTCTTTCATCATAGATACTTATGTTAATTATGATAATACGAGAATCATTTTGAGTTTTGTGGGCCCTAAATAAACGATTTATTATCTAAATAACGTGTGTAAAAGTGATGATGTGAAAATTGATAAAAATAAGAATATTTGTATGGATAAAAATAAAATAGGAGGTTTTGTAAGGATATATAAGTATGTGTAAAGTTATGATGTAGTAGGTGTAAGAAGCTTTAAAATTGTTCAAGGAAAATGAGTGGTCTTAATATATTGAATTGATCCGAAACACACACTTAGATTATTTAAAGAGTTTGCATTAGGGTTTGTGCAACTGGTGTGACGTCAACGTGTGTGTATCGGCGCGTGAATCGACTTTCAGGTGAAAATATTCTCTTTGTGTGGAATAGTCTGATTGGTTGAATCCCTCATGCATGTTGTTAGTTTGTTAGTTGTAGGTCCTCTTTCTAGAGTTGGCATTAAATGCGGGATGCGAGTGTTGTCCCATATATTGCGCAAAGGATACTTGTGGCTGATCGGACCCGCGAGAAATCCCAGTGGGTTGTTTAAGGGTTTTGGGCCGATCCTCGGAGAGCCTAGATGGGTAAAACGTGGGCTTTGCCCGACCCGCGTAGGCTTAGATGATATAATTAATCTCTATCTTCTTCAAGTATTGACTAGTCTAGTGTTGACTTGAAGCCAAGTGTAAGCATTGGACTGAAAAGTGTAGGAGAAGTGGATGGTCCTTTGTGCGTGACTAACGCGGGAAGGCCTTACATGAGCATAGTAATTTTTATATGCCTTAGTTTTGGCAGAGTGTGTCTTGCGTAGAGGAGTAATTGTGTTCCGTGCGCTTGCCTTCTGAGGGCAGTGATGTTTTCTTGATCATATTATGGCAAGTGTCAAAGGAATCTTTTGCGCGGGGGGGGGGGGGGTAAGTGTTCTTGTCCCGCGTGTCTATTATCTGTAGAGTGTAGCATGAGTCTTTTGATATCTTCAGTAGATATATATGCATTAAAGTGTCAAAGGAATCTTTTGTGAGGGGGGAAGGGGGGGGGGGGGGGAGTTTTCCTTGTCCAGTGTGACTACTATCCGTAGAGTGTAGCGCGAGTCTTTTGATATTTTCAGTAGATATGTTTAATGCGGAGAATGCTTGCGTGAATACTATATGCATTGAGGTGGCATTTATGTTTAGTATGATATTGTATTAAATAAAGGATACGTGGTGCTGACCAGACCCACGAGAAATCCCAGTAGGTTGTGTCACACCCCTACCGACGGCGGAATATGTCGGGGCGCCAGGATTGTCCAGATGCACACGACACTAAAATATATGTTGTCATATTTTTAATCAACACATTTCATAACAATAAGAGAATAATATTAATCCAAACATAATCCGATAACCAATAAGCATAAATAATCCCTTTTAATTGTTTAGGTCACAACTAAGGCCCATGCATCCTAAACGTCATCGATCAACATCATCAAACTAACACGTACAACATAAAGGTCAACTACAAATAGTTTGTGTGTAAACATAGGTTTAGTATACCAAATGAGTTAGAAGCATGTGATTCAATGAGTTAAGTGCAATCCAAGTATGATAAACAAGTAATGAACCAAAGAACATGATAAGTGACGTACTCAAACGATTGGAATTTAGGCTTTCAATCACCCGACACCAAATACCAGGCATGCTAGGTGGGTTGTCAAAGCAATAGATCTATTATTGCAACCCCGACTCTGTGTGTTAATGACCTACATCTATGAACATGAGCATGATCCACAAATAATGAGCAAGAACCAAAGTACCATCCACCACAATAATCCATCCAAGTTCACATACAAGAACACGCATGACAACATAGGATTCTCATATAGATTAGAAATAATGAACAATGAACATGAGTTTAGATAATTGTACATGTTGCACCCCAACACGTTAAAAGGGGGCGGGGCTATGAATGCTCACCTGGTATTGGAGATATGAATAAAAGAATAACACCATGAAAATGAGATGGTTAAACCCTGAAGATAAGCTTAACGAACGAATAAATCGAATGAACATAAAGACCCAAAACGAAATGATGGACTAAGTTGACTCGACGACACATTGGTGATTTTATTTAGTGATAATCGTAGGTAGTATCATGGCTCTTATGCACAACATAACATACAATCATACAACGAATTGTCAAGCTACATACATAGTTAATAATTAAGCGCATAATTTCCATATACACGTAGACAAACACAATTTATGTGTAACGATCAAGATTCATGCAACGATCACTATCTTATTACACGACAAACGTTGGGAAAGCATGCACAAAGACTTATCGTAACATACGATCATGCGACAAATAATAATTATTTACATGAATATTTATTTTATGGCCACCCTAAATATATATTTTAATACAAGAACCTAGATAATCATTGATCACGATTATCCTATACTAACACACAAATCCTATATGCGCATCATATACCACATCATGCATAACACAGATCATACAAGATATTCACCATAATTTACATACATATTGAGTTGTTAAAACAAACCTAGCTTTTACTATATTTCATGCAATGATCTAATCAAGTTTACAACTTTACCACACTATCATCATCAAAACTCGTGTTATACCTTAATACATGCAAGATCTACATTGATCTCTGGGCTTCCTATACATATCATTATCAAATCATTACCTTTATTTATTCTCATGCATGTATAAATTCCAAAACTTACCCTTTTGTAATCATGCAACATCAAGCATGCAACTTTAACCTTCTATCCCCGGATCTAACATAAATGAGGCACCTTAATCATAAATCATGCATCAAGATCACATACTTTTCACACCACATGAAAGATCCATCACTCATCATCATCATGCAACATAATACTTCATAAAAATAAACACTTTAACATCTTATACCTAGATCTAGTCATATCATCACATGCACAACATAGATCCGACCTAAAACTACTATAAAAATCAAATCTTGATGCATAGAAACCAAGAAAAGAACCAAGAACATTCCAAGCAAGAATGATGATTGTGAGGATGATTTTGAGCTAAGATCCACATCAAATGACCCAAAAAAATATTCAAGGAATGATGGTAGATGATGATTCTAGTCCAAAAACGACTGTAGGAGTTTTTAGGGTGGAGAAATAAGGGTATAATGAGGTTAAGTTTCTTAAATACAAAAAAATTAGGGTTTTTGACCGTTAGAAAAAATTCACAGACCGTCAAGGGGTTCACTGGACAAGTTCACAGTTGCGAACCGCCCAGTGTAGCCACCCTTGGTCGGTTTTACTATTTCGCTCTAGTTTCTTCGTTATTCGTCGTTTTCAACTACCGTTTTCTACGTTATTCACCATTTTTCACCCCCATCATATCAACCACATTCAAGCCAATCAAATGTAATATAAACATGCCATATATATTGATTATTGATCAAACAACTAAATTCACAGGACATGCTTTCAGGCTAAATAACGTACGTATCACTTTTTGATAAATCACTAACGTTTCGAGACTCAACTTAAACGAAATAACTCGAGATAATATTTAGGAACATGAGACACATAAATGAGACTAACAAGCATTAAGCCCGAATACGAGATTTCTTGGTAAACGACGAATCGTGTACCAAAATCGTGTAAAAACCGAAATTCCTTTATTTTCGTTTCAAGGAACCCAATTGGTTCCAAAAGCTTTTAGTTGAATATTTTATTTGTAAAATGATTTTGGTTCATTTAAAAAAATTATTTGGAGGTATAACCCGAAAAGTTTCCCGGTACTTACTAATTTAGAAATCGAAAAAACATGAAATTTCAAAATAGGTCGGGCTTCACAACCGGGTAAAATGCAAATGTTGTAGTCTCCTTTACTTAAGGGAATTCCATCCCGAAATTAGTAGAGACTTAATATTTTATAGAAAATGGTATGAAGGATTTTGTTTCCACAAAATAAAATACATTTTGTTTTCCCGAGACCTGATTAAAGAGGCGACACGATAGCCCTTACAGCGACACGATAGCCCTTACAATGAATGAGATCACATTTCCGATTACTGAATAAATTATGTTAACGCTGAAACAACTAGAGACACCAAACAACAAGAGATACAAAATCCAGACTCAGCTCTTGGCCCGACTCCCAGTCCACCCTTAAGGCATTATCGATGCTTATATATAAGATGTACCGCAGCTAACTAACCACATCTTTAATATCTTGAGAGAGTACTGATTTGCCTATGGAGAACAACCTATTTCACACAACAAACAATCGAGTTTTCAGTAAATGAATCGGAGATTATACATGGAAACTAGATAGCTTGGCACCAAATAACTTTGGGGTTTTCAACATAAAGTGAGTAACCAGATCTGAGGATCACAATATGAGTAACCAAAAGGCCGGCCAAAGATTAGAGACCACGACCTCCCCTACTTTAAGAGTGAGACTGGGAATACAGAACATGAATGGGCAATGGGTGCAACATATATACCTTTAAAATATTAAAAATGATAACTTCAATTAGATTCACAAAGATCATCACAATTGATAACATAACTTAGATTCCCAGAGATCATCATAGTAGATAGCATAACTTAGATCACAGAGATCATCACACTAGATAAACAAAGATTTGGAATTTAAGGCTTCTTACTAAGACAACGCATCAAGTTACTATGAGCTAGATGGGTAGCGATCCACATCTGGTCCACCTACGAGACACGATCAATACTCAGACAGAATCCGAATAAACTCCTGCTGAAACCCAGGACCTATACCCATGACCAAAATCGACTGTATGCTAAGCTAGCATCACACACAATTGTTGGTAGTAGTGCGTACGAGTCCCGGTTTAGCAAGAGTAGAACATGATTAACGCTTGAATTAACGATATACAACAAAAAATTTCAAAGCAATGATAGATCAATGCGGCCAAAATAGATCTCAACCACCAAAATGATCAACACCAAACAAGATCGAATACCAAGAAGGGAATGGAATACCATGCATTGGATGCCATGAGTTGAAGAGCACAAAGGAGTTTCACGACCAACGTGAACCAAACAGTACATTTCGAACAACATGAATCCGCTGCCATGGATCGGATAGCACGTTTCTAAATGTACAAATCTGAAGACATGAATCGAACATCATGACTTGAAATACACGAACCTGATAACATGTATCGAATAACATGACTTGAAATACATGAACCCAATAACATGTATCGAATAACATGACTCGAAATACACGAACCCAACAACATGAATCGAATAATATGAATCGGAATACGTGAACCCAATAGCATGAATCGAATAACATGACTCGAAATACATGAATATGATAACATGAATAGAATAGCATGACTCGAAATACATCAACTCGATAACATGAATTTAATCACATAACTAAAAATACATAATCCTAATAACATGAATCGAGTAGCACAAACTGATAATAACTCGGATATTGAGTATCACCAATAGCAACCACTAATTGAACATCACAAATGAAACCATAGATCAAGAATTGAACGACACAAGATTAGATTCAAAGACTGGATAAATCGATAATTGGATAACTAGCCACTAATCATAGATAGGGCACCAAACAATGAATCCACGAATCAGACAGAATCAAAGTCACACATTAATTAGGAGTCTAATCCCAAAGATTAAGTCCATGATTCAAAGGATGGAAATCGTGTCCACTGCCAGAATCATGAACCGAATGCTAAAACAGCACCAGAAAAATCTGGGAATTAAATGGCAAGAATCGATTTCATGAATCGGTTATTGAGTTAACAAGAACTGAGTTCATGAATTTAACTAGCCGAAGTTCCCCAGAGTTCATCGGTTGAATAAAAATAAGCTCCATGCAATATATTCAGAGAGTGAGTTAAGAGCAAATTTGTATATCGCCAATGAAGGCGATCACGAATATGGAGACTAGAACGGACCTTGTGAAAAATCTGTTGAACCAAGGAATTCGGAACCAGACACAACCACGCATTTGAATGGAAAGGCCTTGACACTAATGAGAGCCGAGACACAAGAAAGGCACAGGTTAAGGATGTCACACCCCTAATTTCCACTAACGGAGTATAACCGTGTGGGGTGTGATCCAGACTAGAATCCAAGTCTTTGCTTACAACCAAGCCATAAATGAAGGATAAAACAGTCTTATATTGCATTTTACAAAACAGGGTTTACATTGAAATTCAGCGGAAGCATTTAAAAGTTTACAAAGTTGTTGTTTTGCAAAAGTATGTAATGAAAGTGTTGTAGTGTAATTCCCAAAAGATTTTACAGAAAAGGAGTATTGCCTACGCTCGTGTCTCCAAGAGCCTCCCAGCGTCCTGAAAAGTATTCAACAATCAAGTGTCAGCAAAAGCTGGTGCGTTCACAAAAGCAGTCTACACTTTACCGTGTAGACCAAGAATGCATACAAATAGTAAAAGACCAATTCGTAAGTTACAAGTAAAATCCATATCGTAGGGTAGCTAGCCTATGCTTATGTTCACCTGAATGTTCGCAACCGAAGCTGACTTTGCGTCACAGGTCTTAACCTATGTGGTTTACCTTCCCCGTGTCTTTCCAGATCATGGTAGTGTTAGGCTAATATTGTTCTCAGTTAGACCGCCAGTCGGGAGGGTGCATCACGTGCACCACAGTGAGCGGGGGTGTTAATCCCCAGTAGTACTACTCAACATTACCTCGCTATTCATTATTAATGGTCCGAGAAGTAAGGACTTTTTGTAATCATAAAGCAATTCAACGAATCATGTGATATGTGTTAGATAACTACTTAAACAGACAAAATACCTTTAACGTTGCATTGTCATCCTTTACTGAATGCAACTAGTTGTGTATTATCATCCTCAACAGGATATAACTAAATAGAGTAGTGAAACTCACATTTGGTTGCACTGGTACTCAGCACTTGACTTTACAGGTTGGTTAGAATTGACCTATTTTGGTAAATACGGTCTAACCAAATCAGAGGTTGTCGCTAGGACTAATTGCTTATAAATAATCAATCATGTTTTCATGCATTGAATTTGGTCATAATACTCCAACACAAGTCCTAAACTTGTAGGAAGCATAGATGCATATTTCCAAGTCAACATGCATAAATGCAAAACTTAAAAGTCAAACACAAATCACACATTGTGGTTGCATGGCTAATTTTCTCTACGCTTGGAGTTAGCCTCTCAAATTTTACAGGCATAAACTCAATAATATTATGAAATTGTTGTAAAAAGAATCAGCTCAAAATCTTTAGTATTGAGAAAGTTACGCGCGTCGGAAGTTGGCAAAATTTCAGCTTTGATGCTGTTACTCAAAGTAGTGAAATTGAACTTAATTAATTCATAACTTGATTAAAACTTGGAGTTTGTTTACCAAAACTTCCAGGTCTTAGTTTTAAAACATCATTTTCATCCAAATATCCCTTTATTAATACACGTGAATAATGCCCAACAAAATTGCAAAGTCTACTCATAGCTGAATTTTAACAGCCTTGCGTACCCAACTTGCAGCAGGTTTTTGGGTGACCAAACGAAGTTATTAGAAGGCTTATGAGTATCCCAATTAAAGCTAAGACATAGAAGTTTACTACGGAAAAAGAATCACTTGAATCCGATCAAAATTAAGCAAGTCATGGCATATACAAAACGACCCAAATTTCTGCCAAAAGCTGTCCAAAAACGGGTGTTTACAAAAATTGAGGTTTAAAGATTTTGGTTAACATTTTGATCTTCAAACTTTTTGTAGAGATTTATAGTACCATAAACAACATTTCACCTCAAGACTACATCCTTCATAAAACAGATTTGATGATCTTATCAAATTCAAAACATCAAGCTTACACATAAGCACATACACTTAAAATTCATGTTCCACTACACAAGTATTCACCAAAGAACATCCATGGCAGAATTTTACCTTAAAAATACAGCCCTTATAACACCCAAGATCAGCCCCAAATTATAATTTAACATAATCCATCCTAAAACATGTTTCATGAGCATACATACACTCCAAATTGCACATAATCACAAGATTAACACATGAAATCAAGGAATTTCAAGAAAAGAATTTCTAGGGCTTACTAGGGGGAAGAAAAAGGGGCGGATGATGTTGGTGATGAAGAAATGGGGCTTTTCCTAGCTTCCTTGAAGTTTACTTGAGCTCAAACCCAATTTCTTGCTTGACTTGAGGTGAAACCCGAAAATTTGAAGAGTTGGTGTGTGTGTGTGTGTGTGAGGAGTCGTGAGATGAAGTGAACATGAAAGGGGAGGGATGGGGGTATTTAGGGAATATTTTCTTTTAAGGGAATTTATACCTTTAGTCCCTCTATTACCATTTTATGCATATATACGCCAAAACAACTAATAAATGGGTTTCAAACCTAAGACTTGTAAAATAAAACACTAGAAAAGTTTCCATGAGTTTATAACTTATTAACATGAAATATTAAGTCGCGAAAAGTTTAGTTAATGTGTACGCACATAAAACTTAAATCGCGTACGGAAGCCGGTTTCTCACGAAGTGCAATTTTTCAAGAAATACATAAAGTCAAGAAGTTAATTACTAAAATTAATTAGTAATTAATATATATACTTATATAAAAAGTTAAATAACACATAGTGGCACATAATAAATAAATATAACTTATTTATGTTGTAATTATTTATTTCACATAATGCAACCGATTCACATAGCGAACGGAGACAGGTTCGGTCACGTAAACGCATGTGACACTAACATGACACGAAAAGTATAACTGGGTTGTTAACGAGACTAACGAAAATAGTTAACGGTGTTAACTTGGGAATTTGGCAGTTGTAACAAAAGAGCATCGCCATAATAAACGAGATAAAACCCAAGAGTGAGAAATGATCTCGCAGAGGCGAGTGGTGACTTACAACCGGAGTCGCACGAGGCATGAGCTCGATGCGAAAGTGAATTCGGTGAACGGGAGGAAGACTCGATGTGTCTCCGGGAAAACTCCCTAGGGTAGTTCCGTTTGACACGGATGTCTTCGATTCCCCTTTCATTATCATGAACTTCCATAATTTGGACCCTGAATGCACGCGCTCCATGCACAAGTATTTGTGGTAGGGGTGTGCGCAGTTTGGTTCAGTTCGGTTTAAGGCCGCAACCGAAACCGAAACTTTTGGTTTTTTAATTTTAAAATCAGTTCGATTTCGGTTTTTTTCAGTTTTGATTTTTGGTTTTTAACGTTCGATTCGGTTCGATTTCAGTTTAAACTCAAAAATTCCAAATTTACATAAAATGAACAAACCAAAAGTTTAAACTCATCAAGCTATTCACTCAGATTTATTTGCCAATTGGGCAACAATATATTCTAAAAAAGACTTCTGGTTCGGTTAAAAAGATCTTATAGCCAATCAGATGAAGATTGCTTCCATTTTATAATGGAAGGACACAAAACAAGTTCTTTTTTTACTAATTATTTTCATGGTTTGAATTCAAAGTTGGGATGGTGTTGCGGTTTTGCTAGGAATGTGCTCCTAAATAATCAAGGGGTGGTTTAGGAAGGTGTGCCAAATAATAATCAAGGGGAGCCCCAACATCGCTTTTTTAACTGTTATATAATTGCTCTTATTCACATTTAACCTGACATGTTAAGAGATTAAATGCTTATTAGTTACCTAAGTTTAATTTTCTAACCACAAGTATGACATATTAAGAGATTAAATGCTTATTAGTTACCCGAGTTTAACTTTTCTAACCACAAGTATCTTTAACCATTTAATTTTGTATCATTCATTAGCAAGTTGTTATAATGATGATCTTAAAAGAAAACAATGAGCTTCTGTATAAAATTTGACAAGGGTTGTTGTTTGTGTAGTTACTAAATTTGAAATATATATTATTTAATGCAGACTATTATATATGAAAAAAAACTACTAAGCATGTATCAAGAAAATGGCTTAAAGCAGTAGCCTTGACAGTTCATTAAAATATAATTGGGACAAGTTGTTTAATATATAGAGGGGAAAAGGAGGAGAAATCATAAGTTGGGTCGATGTGGGATTAAGAAATTAGAACATCAAACTGAAATTGAAAAGGAAAGGAAAGGGCTTGCTGGTAAAAAATAAATATACGACGAAGATGGGAGTAGAACTTGAGACCAATCGATAATTTGGAATTGCACATACCAAGTGGGCTACAAAATATTTGTTATCTATGTAATCAAGTTAATTAAAATAAATACTTACATGTCTATATAAACTTAAAAATTATATAAATTAAATCATTCGGTTCGGATAGGGTTTTTTGGTTTTTTCTGTTGGGATTTACAATGGATATCCGGGTTACCGATTTTATTTTTTTCCGATTAAAACCGATTAAATATAAATTAATACTATATTAATTTGGCAGCGAAAACGATTTAAATAAAACACGCGAATATTACTGCAACAGGATCAATCACCGTACGCGACAAACACAGAGCAACCGCTCTGTGACACCCGGATTCAAAATAAATAAGTAAAATAAATAACTAAATAAAATAAGTATCTAAATGAGTTAGAGATACCTTGGCGGGATCCGAGTAACCGCTCGAGACACCCGGATTCAACGGGCTCGCGCTAGGACGAATTGAGACTTCTGACTCGAACCTGCGAGACAGATCATCGACGGCGGCAGCAACCATAGATGGCGGCGGCGGCAGTGGTGGCGGCGGTGGTAGGGTTACCACAGGCAGTGGTGACAAATCTTTCTCCACCAGGATCGCTACTTGAACAGTCCCTACGAAAATCTCATCACCGGTGACAAGCGGTGACGCGGTGGCAGTGGCCGGCGGGTAGAGCGGCGCAGGCCACGACGAGAGGACGGGACGCGGTGGCCTCGGCTGCGCCAGAAGCGCGAGGACCACCGGCCGGCGATCGACTGGCGGTGCGGCGGAGGAGACGGCGGCTTGGGCCGCGGTTGCGGCTCGGGTCGCGGCTTTGGCTCTGGCTGCGGCTTCGGCTCGGGCTGCAGCGGCTTGTTTCTCGAGACGAGCACATACACTGGCAAGACGGGGATCCATCGGAAACGCGAGGGATCACGGTGGCGGTGGTGGCGCCGATCGGAGGAGGGCGGCGGTTAGGGGAGCCGGCTGGGAATCGGCGCAGAGAGAGAGAGAGAGGGGTGGAGAATTAGGGTTTTTGACTTGTTGTACAATTCACACCCCTCTCCCTATTTTATAAAAAAATCATGGACCGGGGCTCTGACGGACTGGGCCCGGTCGTGATTTCCATTAATCCACCATGCTGATCAGTCCGTCTATTTTTTACGAGCGTTTTTAGCCGAATTTATTTTGTCGTTTTAATTAAATAACTAACCAAGTATTTATTTAATTTACCACATTGTTTGTTTTAATACTAATTAACAATTAATTAGTTTTATAGTCCATTGACCCGGGTGTAACTCTTACGGGTCAATGTTGGTCGGATTCGTTAATTTATCGGGTGTCGACACCCTATTTCCAACAGTCTCCCACTTGGACTGAACGCGGCAGTTTAACGAGCGTAGTCAGAGGCACTCTAGCTATGCATGGCTACACTAACCAATATTGACACTTTAAGTCGTCAGCCAAAGTATATCTGATTGACGATCAAGCAGACTTATGACTTGTGCATTCATTGTCATATGTTCCTTTCCGTGTAAGACATTGATGAATTATGAGACATGGACTCTCATTTATGATTCATCGATTCTCATTCTCGATATAATTCGAAGTGATCCAACAAACACACAGTAAGTTTGGGTGAGACCTCACCCGTATCACTTAGAACCAGAGTGGGCACCTTTATGTCTAACAGTTGCCGAAACAAGTGTATAGAATTCCTTGTTGAGGCATACAGCTCCCACTAAACCTCAGAGCCATTCGCAAAAGTAACCGTTATGGTTGGTACTTACTCGACAACGTTAGGCTACAATCAAAGAATGTTCTTTAGTAGAAGGGAGTTCGAATATGCGTCTCAGGTCTAAGGATACCTTAGAGAATGCATTAATCAAACAAGCAAGACTTCCATGTTTGCATTGCATGATGCGAATTACGTCCAACGTCATTCACCAATGAGGTCCATGAATTTGAACGTTAAACGACTTTAAGGTTCAAGTAGTCACAATAGACTTACTTTAGTATAGCTCTAACTAAACTAATTGACTACGAACATTTAGGACAAGAATCTATTGTCCAAGGATTAAACGTATTACTATTGAACACAGTTATGTAATTCATTATTGCTTAAAACAGATGGAATAAGAATAAGATAGATAACTGCTGGTGTTCATACATCCAAATACTAAATCAAAACATGTCTTTAGCTACTCTAAGCCCTATCGCTTCTCTGTGGCGTATAAGAGTCTCCTGAGTCATAGGCTTAGTGAAGGGATCAGGTAAGTTTTGATCCGTGTGTACTTTTCTTATTTTAATTTCATTTCTGTCGCCTACTTCTCTTATGTAGTGGAATTTCCTCTGGATGTGCTTGGCCTTCTTGTGAGACCTTTGCTCTTTGGCTTGAGCTATAGCGCCTGTGTTATCGCACAGCTTCTCGATGGGTTGCCTAATGCTTGGCATGGCATCGAGATCGGATATGAACTTCTTCATCCACACAGCTTCCTTAGCGGCTTCTGAGGCGGCTATGTATTCGGATTCAGTAGTAGAATCAACTACTACTGGCTGTTTTGAGCTTCTCCAGGAAACAACCCCTCCGTTAAGAGTGAATACGAATCCCGACTGTGAGCGAGAATCATCTCGTTCAGTCTGAAAACTAGCGTCAGTGTAACACCTTACAGTGAGCTCTTCATCAACACCTCCATATACGAGAAACATATTTGTGGTGTTTCTCAAGTATTTCAATATGTTCTTTACAGCCGTCCAGTGAGCTAGTCCTGGCATCTGCTGGTACCGACTAGTCACGCTCAGTGCATACGAGACATCCGGTCGTGTGCAGAGCATGGCATACATGATAGATCCAATAGCAGAGGCAAATGGGATCGTTGCCATTTGGCTTATCTCTTGCTCCGTTTTAGGTGCTTGAGGTTTGTCCAAGATTGTTCCCTTAGTCATGGGAACGGCTCCTTTCTTGGAGTTGCTCATGTTGAACCTAGCTATGATCTTATCAACGTATGTGCTTTGACTGAGACCCAAAAGGCGCTTAGATCGATCTCTGTGAATTTTAATTCCCAGAATGTAAGCGGCTTCTCCAAGATCTTTCATAGCGAAACAAGATGAAAGCCATTTCTTAACTTCGTTAAGCATGGGTATGTTGTTTCCTATGATCAGTATATCGTCTACGTACAGTACGAGAAATGATACAGCGCTCCCACTTGCCTTTCTGTAAACACAAGGTTCATCTTTATTCTGATCAAAACCAAACTCTTTGACCTTTTGATCAAAACGAAGATTCCAGCTTCGAGATGCTTGTTTGAGTCCATAAATGGACTTGCTTAGCTTGCAAACCTTATTTGGATTCTCTGGATCGACAAAACCATCAGGCTGAACCATGTAGACATCCTCTTCGAGTTGTCCATTCAGGAAAGCGGTTTTAACGTCCATTTGCCATATCTCATAATCATGGTATGCAGCTATGGCAAGGAGAATCCTGATCGATTTGATCATGACAACGGGCGAGAAGGTTTCGTCATAGTCAATCCCTTGGGTTTGAGTGAAACCTTTCGCTACAAGTCGTGCCTTGTAGGTTTGCACATTCCCATGCATGTCAGTTTTTCTTTTAAAGATCCACTTGCTCCCTACTGCCCGAGTGCCGGGGGTAGCTCAATCAAGTCCCAGACGTGATTGTCACGCATGGATTGCATCTCAGCGTTCATGGCTTCAAGCCATTTATCAGATTCCGGATCTGACATAGCAGCTTTGTAGTTAGTAGGCTCATCGTTAGAATCGGCTATTAACAGAACGTCAAAGGCCTCATGATAGCCAAGGTATCTATCAGGCTCTTTGCGCGTCCTTTCGCTCCTACGAACGCTTGCGCTTGTGCTTGGGTCTGATGGGGCGACAACCATTTGTCGGTCAGACGCAGCGACCGTCTCAGGGTTAGGTGTATCTCGAATTTCTTCAAGATCCACTGGATCGCTATTCGTTCCTCGAGTAAGAAACTCTTTCTCAAGGAATTTACCTTTCCTTTTGATGGAAATAGTGTTTGCATCAGGATGGTAAAAGTAATAACCGGTATTACTATAGTATCCAACGAAAGTTACCCTTTCGCCTCGGGGATCGAGCTTGTTATCAGATTCGCTGGTAACATAAGCATCACATCCCCATACCCTGAGGTATGATAGTTTAGGAAGAGAACCATGCCATATCTCATACGGGGTCTTCTCTACTTTCTTGGTCGGTGCCAGATTTATTAGGCGAGCAGCGGTCAAGATGGCATATCCCCAAAAGGAATGTGGCAAGGTGGTCCTGCACATCATCGATCGAACCATGTTAAGCAGAGTTCGATTCCTCCTTTCACTTACGCCATTTAACTGGGGTGTGCCAGGAGGAGTAGGTTGTGAAACAATTCCACATTCCTTCAGATGATTCAGGAATTCAGCGCTTAGGTATTCACCACCTCTATCAGATCGAAGTATTTTAATAGTTCGACTCAGCTGATTTTGTACTTCGTTTTGAAACTCTTTGAACTTTTCAAAAGTTTCATGCTTGTGTTTCATCAGATAGACATAGGCATATCTGCTGTAGTCATCGATGAAAGTCACGAAGTACCGTTCACGATTTCTCGTTTCGGTTCGAAAGGGTCCACACACGTCGGTGTGAATAATGCCTAACAATCCTTGGGCCCGTTCACCTGTGTGGGTGAAGGGTGACTTGGTAAGTTTACCAGATAAGCACGACTCGCATTCATCGAAGGAATCTGCATCTTGGGATTCAAGAATCCCAGCAGTTTGCAACTTCTTGATGCGGGCTTTGCTTATGTGACCAAGCCTATGGTGCCATAACGAGGATTCGTTACTATCAGCTTTGCTTCTTTTAGAAACATGATAGAGCTGATCGTTTGTTTGAACGTCTATCTCATATATACCATGTCGAGGTTTAGCCTCGAAATAAAAGATATCATTAAGGTAAGCAGAAATCATATTTCCATTAAATTTATACCGAAAACCTTGTTCAAACAATGAAGAGACAGAAATAATGTTTCTGGATAAACCAGGTGCATACAAACAGTTAACTAAAGTAACTACAAGGCCAGAAGAGCATGAAAAAGAATATGTGCCGGTAGCAAGTACTGGGACCTTTTTCCCGTCACCAACGATGAGGTCCATGCAGCCTCGTTCTGTCTTCTTCCACTTCTCAGGTTCCTGCAAAACATTAACGATGTGATAACCACATCCAGTATCAAATACCCATGAATTGGAGGAAACAGTGAAAAGTTCAATAACATTTATTGACATACCTGATGAGCAACCCTTATTCAGCTTTGCAAGATAAACAGAATACTTGCAACGCCGGTGTCCCA